>OZ025289.1:218172372-219372372 GCA_964019185.1 Maratus speculifer
CTTATTTTTTGGATTAATTCTCAACCTTTAATGCGTTCACAATCTTTAAATATCCAGTTTTAATGAAAATTTTAAAATTGGACTCAGAGTTTTGGTAAACATATTTTTCTCTATTTTTTTTTTAAATTTAAAATCTATTTATACAATAAATGCATGAATTATTCCATACCTTAGAATAATCAAACAAACAAGTGGTTCGAAATTTTGAATTATAAAAAATTTCTACCGTTGTTTTCTAATTCATCTTAAAGTATGCCTAAATCTGAGAAAATTAACATGCACATAAAATTATTCAAAATCGAATTAAAAAGATTAAAACTGTATATATTTCTTAAAACATTCACGTTTATTGTTTTCTTTGCCCGTTTCATTTTTCTTTTAATGGAGAATAATATACGAGCCAATTTATAATTTTTGAATTTTATTATGTTCGCAAATATGAATGTTTATGAACTGGAGCGATAACAGCGGCTGAATTTACTTAAAATTAGATAAAGCGTTTATACCTTGGAGGTTTTCTCAATAATTGACGCGTTTCACATTCTCTTTCAGTTTAAAATGCAAGTTTAGAAATGAGGCTTGTAGTTATAATAAATGATTTGAAAATTTTGGAATTGAGTACCTATTCACACGATAAGTGCATGCAATATTGCATCTCAAGGTCTTCGAATTATCTAAACAAGTGGCTTGAATATTCGAATTCTAAAATATTTCAACATTGTTTTGAATAAACATTTTAACAAGAGTAAATAATGAAAACAAAAGTTAAAACACAAATATTAGTTTGAATGCATTATATTTGAAGTCCACAAGAATAGTCGACTGTAATATTTATACTAAAAATTTCTGCATTGATGGATTATATACATTGCTCCATATATATACAGGGTGATCTTTTTTAAAGTGATAGTGTTTGGAGCGCCCTGTAGCGCGATCTAATAGCCGAAATACGCCAAACTTGGTATTTAGACTAATCAAGACATGGGAAAAAGGATTCCATGAAAATAAAAATAATCCCAAAAACGTCTTCATTTATAGTTTCTGAATAACAACACCTGCCAGTTTCATGTGTTTCCGAACAAAAATGTATTAAAACTTACGTCATAAGTGTGCCACTTTATACATAAAAACAGACTTAAGTTATTGCATATTGTTATTGATTATTTCATGCCAATTGGAGAATTTTACTCTGAAATAATGTCGATTTTGTGAGAAATGAATTTAAACATTAATGTTACAAGGCTAATTTACATTTTTTACCTTAACGAGTGAAATTTTACAAATATTTTGATGTGGTTTTTGATGAAGTGAATAGAAAAATATTAGCTATCAAATGAATTTTTTAATCGATTTTTTTAAGATTTTAAAGCGTTTCCTAAAAATATCCGCATTGATGAGTTTTTTTTTCTTTTTAGCTTGTATACTATTTTTTATCAATAATAATAAAATAGAAGAAATTCAATTTTATTATTTTATTATAGTAACAAACGTAAATATTTATGAACTGTTTTGATAACAACAGCTGCCCCATTTACTTAAATTGCATAGAGAGTTTATTCCCTGGAGGATTTCACGACAGTTGACAAGTTTCAGAGTCTTCAAGACTTCAGTTTAGAATGCACAGTTTGAAATGAGGTATAATAAATGTTTGTAATGGTAAATTACAATTACTAAATTCAACCAATTCCAAAGACTTTTCTCCGACAATAAATCTCGAAACATTTTGCATGCAATGTCAAGTGATATCACAGCTGCTACTTTTATTTGAAGCCAGCTGTGCTGGGTTTGTATATAAATATGCATCTAAATTTTGATAAATTAAGTTATTCTTATTTTCTACGTAAATTAATTTTGCTCTTATGTGATGTAAATGATAACAGAATGAATTATGTATCATTTTTAGTTGAATTTCCTTAAGTTTTTGAATTTCAGATTAGAAATATGAAAATTTTGATAATTTGGTTCCTCCAATACCCATACATTCAATAGTTTTTGTTAATTTTTTTTTTTTTTTGATTTTGGTTCAATTTGAAGAAAATTATCTAATAAAGATAAATGTGAAATTTCGAATCATTACCTTTAATGCACTTGGAAGAATAATGCACGCAAGGAAAAAACATCGATTTTGAGATTGAGATAAACCAATTTAAACATAAATGTTTCGCATGAAAGAGGCCAAGGTCAATTTACATTTTTTAAAACTATAACTAGCGCAATTTTACAAATATCTGCGGTTTATGACAAATTGTTCAGAAAAACATCAACTGTCAAATGAATTAAAAAACGAAAATTTGAAGATTTTAAAGCGATTCTTTAAAGATATCCAAATTGCCTTTTTTCATTTTAAAAAAATGATAATTTAGAAGAAATTTAATTTTTTTACAAAGAAGGAATTTAATTTTTGAATTTTATTATCCTCACAATCGTAAATGTTTGCAAACTACTTCGATAACAGCAGCTGCATTTACTTAAATTATATCGAGAGTTTATTCCTTGGAGCATTTCTCTACACTTGACGCGTTTCACAAACTTTAAGGATTTAGTTTAGAATGCAAGTTTTGAAATGAGGCTCGTAGTTATTATAATAAATGTTTTTAATTCTAAAATACAATTATTAAATTCAACTAATTCCGCAGAATTTTCACAGGTAATAAATCACGAAACCTGGTGCATGCAATGTCAAGCGGTAACGTAGCTGCTTCTTTTATCTCGAAGCAGGTTTTGCGTATTGCAAATAAAGTTTAAATTAAATGCTGTAATATGTATGTAAATTTTGATAAATTAAGTTACCCTTATTTTCCCTGCAAGGGTAAATTAATTATGCTCTTATGTTATTTAAATGAAAACAAAATGAATCATGTGTCATTTTTGCTTGAACTTGTAAAAACGTAAACTAATATGTGAACCGGAAATTAAATCGAGTTATTTTGCTAAAACGAAAGTGCTTTTTAAATTATCTAATTTTTAAAAATACTAGCGTTTTTCTATGAAAAAAGTACAAGCAGTGAAATAAAGATGCAGCAATACTTCTATTAAATAAGATTTTTCAGTTTTTAATGCCTTCTTTGAATACATTTCTCAATTCATATATATAGCGTGTTATTACTTCAAGCAGTAAAAATTTATCCCGTGTATAACGCACACCTACGAGTTTTGCTTTAATTTTTTCAAAAAAAGTGCACGATATACACGAGTAAATACGGCACTTTAAGTGTCATTTAATACTAAGTGATATTTTATTGACTTCCTGTCATTTGAATCAGAAAAGCATTAGAAAATTAATTGTAACCAGTTTTTTATACCTCTCCAAACTAAAATAATAAATTCTAAAAATCGAAATATGTTTACACTTTGATAAAGATATCATTACCTGGGAGGGGGAAGTTCGAATGATGATAAGTATGATATCGGAAGTGGGGAAGGAGGTCCAACATTACCAAAAAGTTTATAACATTATATTTGCAGAGCTCCTAACGGTTAATTATTGCATGGAAATAGTATTCATTGGCTGAATCGTTCAGAATAACGTGAAAAAGATTTGGTACGAACGTATGATTGAAAGACTTCCATCCCATGAGACGAAAACATTTTCGAGGTAATGTTTAACCTATAGGAAAGTTCTTTTCAAACATCTCATTTAACATTTGACATTTTTAATTTTTTTTCTTCGATGGATGGCATTAGTTCATCCTTACGTTTGTATCCGTTTTACTTTTTCACTTTTTTTAAAGACACATTTTTTTTTTTTTCGGAATCAGTTTGGAACTTTATAAAACGAAAATTACTTCGAGTCTAACTTCACTCATAACTAAATATTTCGTTAAACAAACAGAAATATGTTAAATTATAAAATAAGAAAAGCTTACCTGCGAAATACAACAGCACAGCAATTACTCTAAATCCTATCATTAAGCTGGACATGATAGTTGTTTGATAAGCACTGCTACAAATCTCCTAGAGGCTGTATTTGCCGAGTCAGTTCTACGATGCTGCAAACAGTAATTCTGGAAATCTATGGCACCCATTTTTATAAGCGTTAATTCCTCTTATAAATAATAATGCGTATAAATCTACTTCGTTGTTGAATGTCTTCGAAGCGATGCAATCGGCCACCAAAGGATATAGCAATTTATTAATAATTTCAGTTGCAAAGGATGTGGGACATGACAGCAAAGGAAGACCATTTTAAATAATTAATAAATTTAATATCCTATTTGCTGTAACTTCAGTTGGAAAAAACATATTCTCTAAAATAACAAAAGTTTAATTTTAGTTACATGAATATCGCTGACGTCATATAAACAGATTTCAGCAATCAGCTTCGCTTTTTGGTAGATTTCGTAAGAAACATTATTCTGTTGCATTCTCCCCTATGTTGAAATTTCTGAAAACTTTTTGGAGATATAAATGGATCATGATCCCTATAACCCAAAACAACCCGCAATTTAAAACTTTATACAGATAGATAGATAGATCTATCTATAGAATTATACATTTGACTCTTACAAAAAATCCCACAATATTCATATTCTTGCGAAGCATGATATGTATTCACATTTGTATTTCTTTCATAATTGTTTCCTATTACAAACATTACGCTTTCATTTTTAAAAAAGAACTTTATCAATTTTTGTTTTTTTTTCAACTATTTTATAGGATTTGCGATATGATAATATTAAATAGTTTAGGTTTTTCGATATTTCTTTGTGAGTTCTTAGAATGTCGTTTAGCTTTATTTTATTGATTACGTATGTACACTAAATGGCCAAAGATGACCTTCCATTGCGATTTTAAACATTTTCTTAAATATCTAGAAAAATACATGGGGAATTATCTTCAAATTCTAAGTGTGTAAACATAATAATACAGGTCATACAATTCCGTGAAGATTTTTTTTTTACGAAACACCATAGGGGCCGTCAACAAATTGAAAAATAGCGAATGTCTTTTGCATAACCCAGTCAAAACTAATGTAGAAAAAACAATTAAACGATAGATTACGATTAAATGGCTTATTATAATAAACCGTGTTCATTTTTATGTGGATAGCATGTTTACTCGTAGGAAAATTAAGGTTTTTATAAAAACAGTCCCAAAATGGAAAACGTCTTTAGGTTACACATTTTCTGGAAAACAACAAACTGAAAAAAAGACGGACAATTTTACGGACACTTTACTGGTAATCGGGACTCCAGTACAATTTCCGTTTTTTAATGGGAAACTTTCCCCGTAAATTTAAAAAAAAAATCCGTAAAATTTCCCTTTTTTATATACAGTTTTTCATAAAAAAATAAATTTTTTTAAAAATTTTATTTACTATTCTCACAATCATAAATGTTTATGGAAGTGTTCCGACAACAAAAGCAATCCCGTTTGCTTAAATTATATCGAGTGTTTATTCCTTGGAGCATTGCTCTACAGTTGACACATTTCACAATCTTCAAGACTTCAGTTTAGAATGCAAGTTTTGAAATGAAGCTCGTAGTTTGTAATAAATGTTTGTAACGCTAAAATACAATTATTAAATTCAACCAATCCCTGAGACTTTTCACCAGTAATAAATCACGAAACCTTGGGCATGCAAATGTCAAGCATCTCGTAGTTGCTACTTTTATCTCGAAGCCAGCTTTTGCAGGGTTTGTGTATTGCAAATAAAGTTTAAATTAAATGCTGTAATATGTACGTAAATTTTGATAAATTAAATTATTCTTATTTTCCCTGCAAAAGTAGATTAATTATGCTCTTATGTTATTTAAATGAAAACAGAATGAATCTTTGTCATTTTTATTTGAAATTTCAAAACCATAAACTACTGTGGAAACCGGAAATTAAATCAAGTTTTTCTGCCAAAATGAAAGTGCTTTTCAAAAATTAAGTAATTTTTGAAAATATATAACTGTATTTAAGACTATTTTCAAGTTCACTGTTAAACATGCTCGAAAATTTCTGACACAATGACGAATACATTTTTAATGATGACGTATTCATTTTTAAACGTAAAGGTATAAAAGTGGCAGACCTTACTAGGGAAGCGTTTAGGAATAGAAATGATTCTTTATCTTTTTTTAAGTAAATAAATTACCTACCGAGTTATAAGTGTTTTTAGTCCCTTGACTAGACATTTATCAGGGGTCGCACCGTTCCTGAAATTTTCACACGTTGCTACCAGTATTTTAAATAAAAAATCTTCATGGAATCTTCATTCCGTTTAACATTTAAAAAAGAATTATACAATAAATATAACCGTTTAAAAATTGTGGTAGGAAAGTACGAAAATTTTAGGAACAGTGCGAATCCTGAATTTATCCATCCCTTCTCTAACTGGCTTTTCTATTTTCATCGGGAAATTCGATTCAAAACAACAAATGTGACAGTATTTTCTGAAAGACCTATTGTTTATGTATATATACATACATTATGTATATATACATACTAGAAAAATAGAAAAGGCTTTTGTATTATATAATTTCTGAATAGCAACACCTGCCAGTTTCTTGTGTTTCCAAACAAAAATGAATTAAAAATTGCCCCTTTGGATTTGTCAAAAGACTTAAGTGATTGCATATTTCAATTGCTTGTTTCATGACAGTCGATGAATTTTGTCGGGAAAAAATATCTATTTTGAGAAAAATAAATTTAAACATGAATGTTTCGCATGAAACAAAACAAGGATAATCCACACTTTTTACCATAACAAGCGCAATTTTAGGAATATTTTGATGGGGTTTGTGACGAATTGTATAGTAAATATTTGCTATCAAGTGAATTAAAAAATTGATTTTTTGCTGATTTTAAAGTGTTTCCTTAAAAATATCCGCATTGATAGTTTTTTATTCAGCTTGCATACTATATTTTAATAATAATAATAATTTAGAAGGAATTTAATTTATTGATTTTGTTATTCTCGCAAACGTAAATGTTTATGAACTGCGTCTATAACAACAGCTGCTCCATTTACTTAAATTATATGGAGAGTTTATTCCTTGGAGCATTTCTCTACAGTTGACACGTTTCATAATCTTCAAGACTTCAGTTCAGAATGAAAATTTTGAAATGAGGCTCGCAGTTACAATAAATGTTTGTTGTGCTAAAATACAATCATTAAATTCAACCAATTCCGGACACTTTTCACCGGTAATAAATCACGAAATGTTGTGCATGCAATGTCAAGCAGTCTCGTAGCTGTTACTTTTATCTCGAAGCCGGCTTTACAGGGTTTGTGTATTTCAAATAAAGTTTAATTAAAATGCTGTAATATGTATGTTAATTTTAATAAATTAAGTTACTTTTATTTTTCCCGAAAAGGTACATTAATTATGCTCTTATGTTACTTAAATGAAAAGAGAATGAATCATGTGTCATTTCTATTTGAATTTGTAAAACCATAAACTGCTATGGGAACTGAAAGTTAAATAAAGTTTATAATTAATTAATAATAATTATTCTTTAATGTATGTACAATTAATTAATAATAGTCATTCTTTAATATATGATTTTTTCTATAATGATAATGGATATAGCCTGCGTGCATGATTCAAAAGATCTATACTCTTCAGAACTTTGTAACTTTGAATAAAGATTAAGAATATTGCAAAAATAAAATCAACTAATGAATAAATTAAAAATTCTTAAGTTCTTTGAGATTCTGATTAGAATTATGGAAATTTCAATAACTTTTGTCATTGGAATACCCATATATTCATTTTTTTTTTTTTTTTTTTTTTTTTTTTTAATTTCTTTGGTTTTTGCTCAATTTAAAGAGAATTAACTAGTAAAGATAAATGTAAAGTTTCAAATCATAATCATCGGATTTATTATAAGCGTAAGTAAAAAAATATCGATTTTAAGAAAAAACAATTTAAACATGAAAGTTTCGCAAGAAACATATCAAATGAATTTAGATTTTTAAAATATAACTTGCACCGCTTTACAAACATTTTGATGCGGTTTATGACAAATTGTTCAGAAAAACAATGACTGTCATATGAATTAAAAACGAAAAGTCGATTTTTTAAAGATTTAAAAGCGCTTCCTTAAAGATATCCGAACTGATTTTTTTCATTTAAAAGAATAATATTTTAAAAGAAATTTAATATAAAAAGTTATTAAATCTTTTAAATTTTTAAATCACCAGATATTAAGAGATACACATTGTTGGAATTCGAAAATAGGGTTAGTTTAAAAATTACTTACTAACCATGCATGTCTTCATTTGCGGGTTGCATCTACGCGATGCCTGGAGCTCTTGAATTAAAATCGAAAATCATCTGTTAAGATAAACTTATTCTAAGTTCAAATTAATCTGAAAGTCCATATATTATAAAAAATGTCTTTTAATTCCATGTAAAAGCCACATCCTTCATAACATTCAGAGAACTCAATCGTTCTCATACACTTATCAAAGTTCTTCGAATAATAACAATAAAATCAGACGATATTTTCATTTTCTTAATTTACGCACAGCGCGTTCTATTAGTTTCACTTCATTTCATTTTACAACATCCTCTCCCCTTTGAAACTAGGGGAGAGTTTCAAATACATAACAATTATTATTAAAAAGATCCAACCTCTTTGGAGCTTTCACACATCTTCCAGAAGAGGTATATTTCTTAAGTATGACACTATCAGGAGAAGACACATTTTCATGATCATCATGCTCACTGGAACTAGTTTTCTCTTCACCCGACGATTTGGATGCAATTTCAATTATTTCATTCGAATATATTTCCAAAGGAAAGATGCGCTGCACCGGACGTAAAACCGTGCCATGCTGAGTTTTCAACTTAACAGCACGAACTTTAGCATCCCGTCCTGGAATTAAACGAATCACGTTTGCTAAAGGCCAAAATAAACGTTTTTTGTTATCATCTCCAATTAAGACTACTTCTCCCACTCGCGGTTCACGTGTATGTTTTTGAACTAATTCGCTGAGGTATTCCTTTCTAAAACGTTGCCTAAAATCAGTAAGAAGTTTAGCTCTATAATTCAACCTTCTCCTTAAACTTTGAGAATCTAATTCGATAATATCCGAATTGCCGAAACTTCGGTTTTCAGTAAGAAACATAGCGGGTGTAAGAGGTACTAGCTCCAGTGGGTCCTCTGAGATATAGGTTAGAGGTCCGCAGTTAATCACAGATTCACAATCACATATTCAATTCTTCATAAGTCAATACAGATCTACCTAAAGTACGTACTAACAATTCTTTTACAATGCGAAATAACCTTTCCCACCAGCCTCCCCACCAAGCTGCGGTGGGAGGTATAAATTTCCAAACAATTTTATACGTCATGGTTTCTTTTAAAATTTTATCCCAATTTAATTTTGAAAGTTCATTGAAAGCCCCCCTAAAGTTTGTTCCGTTATCACAATAAATAGTGCTGGGCCTACTGCGTCTAGCTATAACACGTCTAAGTGCTACCAGGAAAGCATCAGAAGATAGCGAATTGACTAGTTCAAGGTGAACTGCGCGATAAACGGCACAAGTAAACAATGCTATCCAAACTTTCTCGCCATTTTTTAGAAATAAAGGCCCGGCTAAGTCTACTCCAATAATTTCAAAGACAGCACAATCTGTTACGCGATCTGGTGGCAAAGGTGTTGGTTCGCTTGACAAAGACTTTATCTTAAAACGTTTACATGCAATACAGTCGTACAATACATTTTTAATAGTTCTTCTAGCTCTAATTATCCAAAATCTTTCTCTTATTAAAGATTGCATTGTTCTTATCCCTGCATGACAATTCTTTTGGTGTATTGATCTAATCAATAACTTAGTAAATTCACATTTACCTGGCAACAATATTGGATACAAAAATGATTCTCGGTCATTTCTTTCAGTTATTTTAGTTTTTATTCTTAAAATTCCATTATCATCTGTGAATGTTACAATATCATTTAATGATCTTTTATTATACAAATAACAGCTCTGAACTAAACGGATTAGATATTTTTCAGAATTTTCAATTTCATTTTGAGTAAGATTAGAATCTTTACACTTATTAGAAACATTTCGGCAATTATTTACAAATCTCAGAATCCAAGCAAATATTCTTATCATCTTATCATAATTAGATATATTATCTAAGAGCCAAAGGGGTGCGTCTTTAGCTAGATCAATATTCGTAATTTCAACCTTTTTTCTTTCTAAATCAACATCTTTTGGCTGACAGTCAATCGCGCCAGTTGGCCAATATTCAGGATTTTCTTTTAACCACTTAGGACCTTCCCACCATCGCGAACTAAGCATTTTCTGTGGAGAACATCCACGTGAAAGTATATAAGCTATATTCAAATTTCCTGGAACGTGCTTCCATGATTCTATATTGGACATCTGCCGAATTTCCTTGACTCTGTTGCTCACGAAAACCGACCAATTTCCATGTTCCTTTATCCACCAAATTGCGGTAGTAGAATCTGACCAGAATGTGATTTTTAGACCTGGCATATTTATTGCCTTGACGATAGAACTCGCAAGTCGAGTGCCTATACAACGAGCCATTAACTCTAAACGCGGCATGCTCAAAGTTTTGAGAGGAGCAACCCTAGACTTCGCTCTAACAAGCGTAACCTTGACTTCGGAATCAATTATTGATCTAGCGAAGATACACGCTGCATATGCCCCTTTACTCGCATCAACAAAAACATGAAGTTCAGATGAAGCATTAATTTCTAAGTATCGAGGTATAGCTACTTCTTTTAAAACATCAATATTCTTCAACCATTTCAGAAAAGCACTCACAATGTTACAAGGTAATTCTCGATCCCATGGAACTTTCTGTTTCCATGAGTCTTGTAGCAATAATTTTGGAAGCAATGTAGCAGGAGAGAATAAGCCGATAGGATCAAAAATCTTTTGCACAATGCTCAAAATTAATCGCTTAGTAATTTTCCTTTCACATGTTAATGTTTCTAAACCTAAACAACATTTCAAAGAATCATTATCTAAATTCCAAATAATCCCCAAAACTGAAGTATCCCCAGAATGTTTATCAACATTCTTACGAGCTACATTGCTTTCAAAACAACGCAAATTGAAACACCCTTTAGATATTAATAACTTTGCATTTTCAATAAACATTTCAGCTTCTTTAATGTTAAAAACACCTAATACACAATTATCTACATAAAATGAACATTTTAATTTTTCAGCATTTTCCTTATATTCAGGAGGACTATTTTCTAAAAGATGCATTATAGATGCACTTAATAAATAAGAGCTAGAAGAGACACCAAAGACAACTCTACAATGTCTATAAATCAATTGTCCTTCATTACATGGGAAATAGAATCTAAGAAAATCTCTATCTTTAGGTATGACAGATAACATTAAATAAGCCTTTTCTATATCTGCAGTTATACCGATAGGATACATTCTAAAACGATCAAGAATATCAGGTATTAGTTCTATAAGATTAATGCCTTTATACAAACATTCATTTAACGAGGGTTTCCCTTTCTCAGAAGCAGATGCATCAAACACAGGGCATATTTTTGTGGTTTCCTTGTCTAACCTGATAACGGGCCTATGCGGTAAATAATGACATTTATTACTTAATTCATTTTCTGGAACACGTTCAATAATATTCATTTTTTCCCAATTCTTAAATACTTCCTGATATTCATCGAAAAATCCCCCACATTTCAATTTATTAATCATTTTTTCATATCTCTTCCAAGCTAAAACTTTATTGTCGGGTAAGTTCTTAAAATTACACTTCCATGGAAGCCCTACTTCATATCTGCCATAGGGAAGAATTTTCATTTTTTCTTTAAAATCGTTTAAATCAAAGTTTTCCCGTTTTTCAAAACTCTGAATGGGGTCAGAAATTCCTATGGTTTCAAGTTCCCATAATTCATTCAAAGGAATATTTCTAACGTGCATAGACAATGTTGTCAAAACGTTATGTTTCTTGCCACACGTTTGTTTCCCCATTACTGTCCAACCGAGCTTGGTTTCTATGGCAGTCAAATCGCAATTTAATTGAATTAAATTTCCTGTCAATAATTTTCCTATCATATCAGCCCCCACCAAAAGATCAATTTCAAATTCCTTACAAAAATCATCAGATAGATTTATTTTATTTCTTTTTAATTCATTTAAAATTCTGTAATCTTTAATTTTAGGTACAAATCCGCAAATCTTTTTTTCGGAAAATGCTTCAAAACAAAAAGCATTATTTCCATGTAATTCACTGATTTCTACAGAAAACACATCATGTTTTTTAGGTTTCGTTTCATCCCCCCCGAACAGCGCGTGAATAATTATTTCTTTTCTTATAGGATGCATTTTTAGTGATTTCGTTATTCTCTCGCTTACGTAACTACTTTGGCTCGCTGAATCTAGCAGTGCGCGTACGACTTTTTGGCGACCTTGCGATCGAATGCGCACGCCAAGCGTTTGCATATACGCAACTTTATTTCTACTACAATTAGAAAGAGAATTTTCAGATTTTAAAGTATCATCTTGATTATTATTTATATTTTGTTCTGGACACATTATTTCAAAATGAGGTTTATGGCAATAATTACATTTTAATTTATTTTTAATATTACAATTCTTACTCAGATGACCAGCTTTTTGCAAACAAGTGAAACAAATCCCTTTTTTTAACAAAATTTTTTGTTTTTCAGTTAAAGACATTTTTTTAGCCCCAAAACATTTATTAGAGGGGTGAAACCTATCACAGAATATGCAATTGTTTTTCTTACCTTTATTTTCTATACTCACCAATGCAGATGCGGTGGCTGGATCAGGTTTGCTAAGATCAGATGAGCATTCAGATGAAATGTTTTTTTTTTCTAACAACAGAATCAAAACCTTTTCTTGCTAAAAATACCATTTCATCTCCTTGAACTTCTTGGCGTAGAAAGTCCATCAGTTTTTTTAAAGTTCTGGAATTCTCACTGGAATATGTATCATGATTTCGGCTTCTTTCCCAGGTCAAAAGAACTTCTTCAGGCAAGCAGCTCTCAACCAAGGGCATGAGAAAGTCTCCATACTTCTCTTGAGTTCTTCCCAAACTTTCTAAGGCACGAAGTTTGCTTTCTAAGTCATCGTATAAAGAGGCTAAGTCAACTTTCATTTTAGGCGCAGTGGCATTTTTCATTACGAGGGTTAATAATTCCCTGACGTAAATTTGCACGAGAAGATCATCTCGTCCAAACCTCTGTTTTAATTGATCGATAGCCTTCGGATAATTTTCCGCGGTAGCTGGATAGCTTGATATTAAACGCTCCGCTTTTGATTTTGGTTCCATACATTGGAATAGGTAGTGCATCTTATCCTCCGCGGCAATAGAATCGTCTTCGTGTATTTTCTTGAACTGGCTCCAAAATGATAAAAATTCCTTTGGTTCGCCGTTAAATTTTTTCAGCTCGATCTCCGGTAATTTAAATTTGCGTTTTACTTCTTCGCCAGGAGATGAAGAAAACTGTATCTTTTCATCAATACGTGCACATATTTCTATATATTTTTCTCGATATTCTTCTGCACTTTCAAAATCTTCGGTAAACAATTTTTCGTCCTTATCTTGTAACAATATTTCCAAAATTTTACTTTGACAAGTGTCCATCCGTTGAAATTTATCAAAATGTTGAGTTTTCAAAACAGAAAGTTCTTTAATTTCACATGTTTCTTTAGTTAATTCAGTTTCAATTTTCTTAAACGTGAGAGTAAAAGCAGCTCTCAGTCCTTTTCTCTGAGTTTTCAAACTACTCAGATTCATTTTTTCATTTAAAATTAATTAAAATTCAAAAACTCCTGTCCCGAACCGAGGGTACCAGAGTTTTAGAATTCGAAAATAGGGTTAGTTTAAAAATTACTTACTAACCATGCATGTCTTCATTTGCGGGTTGTATCTACGCGATGCCTGGAGCTCTTGAATTAAAATCGAAAATCATCTGTTAAGATAAACTTATTCTAAGTTCAAATTAATCTGAAAGTCCATATATTATACAAAATGTCTTTTAATTCCATGTAAAAGCCACATCCTTCATAACATTCAGAGAACTCAATCGTTCTCATACACTTATCAAAGTTCTTCGAATAATAACAATAAAATCAGACGATATTTTCATTTTCTTAATTTACGCACAGCGCGTTCTATTAGTTTCACTTCATTTCATTTTACAACACACATTATACATATAAACATTTCAACAAACAATTTTGTTTTACTTGATAGGTGTAACAAAAATTTAGAAACAAATAATGACATGTTTCGATTCCATCTTATAAGAACCATAATCATAATAAAAAATAAAATATGCATTTAAAAAAAGTACTAACCGACTTTAAAAAAAAAAAAAAAAAAAAAAAAAAAAAAAAAAAAAAATCTAGCTTGGCGGCAACTTGGCGCTAACACATATGAATGGATAGTTTTAATAAGTTTATGATTTGAAAACGGTTGCAACAATGAAAGATGATTTGTGCCAAATCATTATTATTATTTTTTAAATCAAATTTACCTTTTTTATCTAAAAAAATTCTAATCATCAGAATTAAATGAAAGTAAAATGGGACCACATGGGTATCTTATACTTTCAAAAAAAAAAAAAAAAAAAAAAAAAAAAAAAAAGAATTATCAAAATCGATTTATATTTAAATAATTTAAGAGTGAACAAGAAATACATACAGGTTGAAATCATAACCTACTCCTTGAAGTCGGTTAAAAATAAAAATACGAATCATTTCACGGTCAATACAAACAGCTCGCGACAATGAGATGTAAATTCAGTTGTAAAAATTATTATTTTTACAATAGTGCGCGTGGTTTTTAATTTTAATTTACATCTCATCGTCGCGAGTATTGACCGTGAAACGATTCGTATTTTTATTTTTATTTTATTATGATTATGGTTCTAATACCCTGTTCGCACTGAGAAAGTTAAGTCACTTAACTTGAAGTTTTTTGAATCGTTCGTACCCGGAATCAAGATTCTCACTTAAGAGCACACACTAGTCACGCGGTAAAAGCCGAGCGCTAATGTAAAGTCTATGGGAGCGTTCTTTTCTAATATCTCGTTCAAATTTTAATATTTTTACATGATTTTTTTTGCATAGAATAGCTTAGGACGATCTACAACCGGGCTAGTTTGTACTTTTCTGATTTTCGTTGTAGTTTAATTCTGAGGACCCTCTAAATTTTGGATTCAGTGAAATTCGAGGTGTTGTGCCCTTTTTATTCTTATAAAATATATTTCAGCAAAATTCAGAAAAAATTAAAAACGCTTCACGGAATATTAGTGTTTAAGCTTTCCAATGATATGCTTTCCACATTTCTACTGCAATTAGGCTGAGCAAAATTTGGAAAGATTTTTATCAGAAAATGGTACAAAAAAAGCGTTTTAATTATATGCGCTCCGCCTCAGCCAGTCGCCGCCTCTCCTGCCCTTTTGAAAATTTGATTGGTTAACACGAATCCATTTTAGCAAATGAAAGTAACTTTTTTCCTTTCCTTGTATTTCCTTTCTGTTATTGGTTTACAGTAACGTGTTAAAATAACCTCCCTTATTTCAAAGTTAGGATTTATTTTTTCTACAATTATTGATAAATTTTAACTAAAATAGTCTTGAAAAAAATCAACGACATCTAATTTGTTGTTTTTATAAAACTAACGCTATTTTTAAGTTATAACTAACTTCCAAAGAAGAAAATTATACATTTCTTTGTGTATATATATATTTTTCAAGTCCATACAAAACAAGGTAGATTTGATACAAATTACAGTAAGCTCCTTTTTAGCAAAAAGGAAATTCTGATAATTTTAAAATATAATTGGAACTTTTGTGAAACACATAGGTAGCATTAAAAGGACAAGGAGCTATATTTGGAATTTATAAATTTCCTTATACAGCTTGCAAAATACATGAAACGGGGGGGGGCATGCCATGTGCAAAGAGAAAACTGCGCCCGGAGTAAAGTTCAGTTTGGTGCCCCATTCCCTGAACTTTTTCTTGTGACAGACTAAAAATTACGTTAGTAGTAAAAATTTGGCGCCCCCTAAATTTCGCACCCGGGGCAACTACCCCCTTCGTCCCCCTCTTTTTCGCACGTCGCTGCAAGGAGTACATTGTGGTGAGGCTTATTCAACACCGCGCTGTCCGAAGGCAGGGGGGGGGGTGGCGCCACATTTATACTATCAACATCATTTTTGGGCTGTTACAAGAAAAAGCTGGGAAAGGGGGCGCCAAATTGAAACTTTGCCCCGAGCGCAGTTTTCTCTTCTCTGTGTTTGTTTTTGGTACTATACGATACTAGGCAGCCCAATTTCAGTCCAGTATTATTAAGTAAAACAGTAAAAAAATAAGCATTTTCAGTTCGAAAAACAGTTTTATCAAAAATAAGCAGAAATTAAAGTTAGAAAGTTTTAAAGATTGGTAATTTTAAAATTGTTGATCAACTTGTTTCAAACTTTAAAGAAATATTTTTTAATATATATTACTTTTGAGGAAAACAATACACTTTTAACAGTCGTTAAAAATGGGGAATTTATCCTGCGTAATACATTTTATTTTAATATAACATAAAGGTATATTTGCAAAGACAACGAATTGCAAATATTTATCATTATTTATCTATACTAATATTTATAAAGAGGAAAGATTTGATTGTTTGTTTGTTTGCATTGAATAGGCTCCAAAACTACTTGACGGATTTGAAAAATTCTTTCGCCGTTGGAAAGCTACACTATTTCCGGTGAACATAGGCTATAGTCGCCGCTTAAAAGGATAAAAATAAAACGCCGGATAAACGAATCAAAAGCAATTTGAGAAACTAAAGGTTACCTGACCCACTAGACACATGAGAATCACTGAAACACATATGAAAATCGTAACTATGCAACCCCCTCCTCCCCCCCTCCCAAAAAAAAAACATTTTAAACTTTTTAGCCCGACCTGATATAAAACCGTGTTTTTTAATTTTTAAAACTATTTAGCAATTACTAAAAAAAGGAAAAGAAATGCTGAAACGCAAATTAATTAAAGTTAAAAACAAATCACGAAACGATTATTTTGGAGTTTTCAAAAAAGTTATAACAGATAGTAAATATTTTAAAGAGTAGTGAGCATCAAATATGGGGAGGGAGGATTTTTCTTTTAGGAGGAGCAGCCAAATATTTAAAATTGTAACGTTTTCTACAATTTCAAATGCGGACTTTTTCAATAAGCCTAGGGATAAATATTACTTATTTAATTTAATATAAGATTATAAAAAGGAAAGATTTGTTTGTTTGAATTGAATTGAATAGGCTCCGAAACTACTTGACGGATTTGAAAAATTCTTTCACCGTATGAAAACTACACTATTTCGGGGAACATAGGCTATATTATATTTTCAAAAAAATTAGGGATCCTTATTAAAATGCCAATATTGTAATCCAAAGTGTAGAAAATGAACTTAAAAAATCTTTACATCGCGTGCGTAGCGAATACTATTGATTATAGAACAAAATAATGTACTACGACTTTGTTAACATGTAATTATCTATAAAAAATGTCGCAACAGCATATGTCTAACTGTTATAGTTATGCCACAATAAGTGTTCTTTATTTAAAAAAATAATTAAAATGCCGTTTCTGTAAAAGCTCTTTATTGTTACTTTGGTATTGATTCTTATCAAAATAAATTACTTCAAAATCAAGACTGATTTAATGGTTGCCGTTTACCCCGCTCGACTAGGCTGCATCATAATGTGTGATGTAGGTGTCACTGGGGCCCCGGAGGGGAGTCAATGTCAGAGACGGCATTTTAATTATTAGGTTATGAGTGTGTGTGTAAAAATTTATAACCTGAAATTTTTCTTAAATATCCGTGAGAAGTCGGGGCGGGCTGCTATAATCTATATACATAAAGCAAAATCGTGTTAGTTACACTATTTTATAACTCAAGAACGGATGGATCGATTTTTATGAAATTTTGTATGGAGGTATCTGACACCTTAGATTAACATATAAGCTATTTTTTATCCGACTACCTAAAATGAGGGTAATGTTTTTTATAGTTGAATTTAATGAGATGAAGTGGTAGAAACAATTTGCGGTGTCAGTAGTGGCGGGGAACTGGGCGACTTGCTCTACCCGAAGAAAAGCGAGGGCGGGCCGCTAGTTATAGTATAAAAGTAAAAATAATGAAACTGTAAGGCAAAATATAGCAATTTTTTTAAAGTCTGCTATTCAGCAAATTTTACTCTCTAATACTTTTCAGAATTGTTTCTTCTTTGGAGTTTTTTGTCGACGTTCAACTAATGCAGCTTTTATCGAGCAGAAGGCTTTTGCATGTTCCAAAACATCATAGTACAAAGTATCGTGGACAAGATTTGTCAAGATATTTACAAACTTAACAAGTTCGTTTATATTTAATGGGTGACAATTCAATATAACATTGTAAAACTTTTAGAAGATTTTGCAGTTTTTAGCAGTTTTTGTTTGTCCTGGTACAAGGGCAGATCTGGAGACTCCTCCAAAAAAAGGGGGTGGACTTTTCAGAAATTTGGAGATCCCAATCCCACCTGCAGCTCGTGTCGGGACAATTTTTTTATTCGTGAGTAGGATCGGGGCTAATTTTTTTCGTTGCAGGTCGGGTTTCGGTCCAGTTTACTTTCATTTTTTGCCGTTGTTCTGGTTAAATACTTTTTTTTTGCGAGTCGTGTTTGGGTAAGGTTCAATTCTACTTTCCGCTGTGGGTTGGGTTGGGGTCCGGTTCTCTTTCTTTATTGCTGCTGGTTGGTATTGGGTCTGGTTGATTTCTATTTTGTATGTGTGTGTGTGTGTGTGTGGGGGGGGGTTCAGTTGAGTACTATTTTATAGACGCTGGTTTGGTTTCGGTCAAGTTGACTTCTTACTTTTTTGCTACTGGTCAAGGGGATTTTTACGTTTTTCTTGCGGACCGAGTGGAATTCTACTTTTTATCTGCTTTTCTCTGCATTCTTTTTTGTTGCTGTAGTTGTTTTGGGGTGAAATTGATTTACACTACTTTGGGTTCTGATCTGATTCATAGTGGATTTTCAATCTCGCAAGAAGGATTCGATTCGACCCAATATTTCAAATGAAAGTCTAAATATTTTCTCCGTTATGGAAGAAAATAATTTAAAGGAGTATTATAAAAGAAAATATCGAAGACACTATAAAATGAAACTATATAAATGCCATAATAGACATTTCCAAATAGTTAATTATGAATATTTAAGATTTTACATTTCAATTTACATGTTAACACTGCTATTTGCAAGTGTTAACATGTACATTAAAATATCCATACGGAATGTCTCGAATAGAAGATAACTCTATTTAACAAACACTTTTCAACAATTTAGCCATCTCTCTTTGGTTGATTCCGTTATGAGTATATATTAGATATTTATTTTCTATATAAAAGATAAAATTGATATTAGAAATATAAATGTCGACATTTAATAATTCCATTAAAACATGGATTGTTTTTCTTTCATTTCGATTCTAAATTGACAAAAAAAATTTTGGTCGGGTTTTGATGTGATTTCCAATGGTATTTTCGGGTTCAGATCGGAAGCAGGGCAATACTATACGCTCAGGGGTCAAATAATTTTTGAAATAATATTTGAAAAATGAAGTTATTTTAAGTGCAATTCTTAGAGGAACACTCTTTTCTGATTCAAGGGGGGAACACGAGAATCCTCAAGGGGGAGCGATTTCAAGATTTGGAGGTTCGGGCAGGAGATGATGTTTTTCATTGCTGGTGGAGATTATTTCTAAATTTTGCAGTGAGTCGTGTTCGAATCGGCTTGACATTTTTGCTGTGGGTCGGATTTGGAGCAGTTTGACCTACATTTTTTTCAAATTCGGTTCTGTTCTGGATAAAATTTCACTTCTGAGAGTAGCACTCAGGTTGATTGATTGGTTGGTTGAATGGGGTTTTATGGCGCAAAGTTACATCAGGATATGCTGCGCAAAGAACAAGGTGGGGATTCGAGTTAATTAGAAAATTTGGTTAGGGATTTTTTTTTTTTTTTTTTTTTTTTTTTTTTTTTTTTTTTTTTTTTGTAGTAGGCCGGATAGATTTATACTTTTTTGCTACGGACCAAGTTTGAGCAGGCTGACTTAGGAATAGGTTTTGCACTAAAGAGCAAATACTAGATTTTTTTTTCTCTATAAATTATAACATTCAAGTTGAAGATGTAAAACATATTTTTTAATTCTATTAAAATACATGAACTCATTTTCTTTCATTTCAGTTTCAGGTGTTCCGGTAAGGGCTCGATTTGACATAATTTGTAATTTTTGGGTTCGGATTGATATATTATGAGTCGAGTTGACTTTAAACGTTTTAGATTCGGGACATTTCTTCTTTTGGATTTTGACAAATTCGGATCTAGTATAAACTAGTTGATGACTGGATTTTTCAATAGATCAGACAATTTTTTATATGAAAAACTATATGTTTGAATATTGACGAGTACATTATATATATATTCATTCTTCTACTTAAACAAAAATAAAAATTATTGATATAATTATATGGGATACCTTTCCCAATTTCCTTCAAATATTAGATTGATTTTGTTTCATTTTGGATTTGTTGATCTGTTTTGTATCAGGCTATTCGGTACTGAATCAGATTTTTTATTTATTTATTTATTTATTTTTTTTGCGAGCTTGGGTTGGGTTAAAATTGAATTGCTTTTTGAGCCTGGGCATGGAAATTTAGGTTCGGGCAGACCTCTAAAAGAACGAAGTCCATGCCAGGCCCGAAGTGGAAGAAAAAATATAGTGTGGTCAAGTTTTGCAGAAAAAAAGTAAGATCCGAACTCGGAACGGTTTTCGAAAGAGTGACGCCTTGACTAGAAGTCTGGACGGGCTGGATTTTCCAGTCTCGCCCCGACCCGGACCGAATGAATGTTATTTTGGCCCGGCCGGTATAAAATAAAATATTCGGCCCGAGCCTGGCCCGCTCGTTTACACTTTTACATTTCTACGCCAGGTCCGGCCCGTACAGAAATCAGTGAAAATAGTCCAGGCCGAAATCGGCCTGCATCTTTATTTCGAAACAAAATCAGATTTTTATCATACAATTAAGATTTTTTAAAGATTACTGCATTCATATTTATTAAATGATTCTATAGAAAATTTTTACTGACAATACACAATAAGAACATCAAAGATTACTTAGGTTCTTAGACTTTCAACATTTAAATAAAGATGCACTGAAAAATTAATATGGTTTAGAATAAAAGAAAAAAAAGGAAGTTAAAATTATCATAACTTTTGAAGCTGTGTAATAAAAAGTACATTTATGAAAATACTTCTTTATCATTTTATCAAAGATTCTCTCAAATTTAGAGGAGCTATTTTTTATGCATTTCTGATTTCATTTCTTTTTGGAAACACATGAGTTTAACAGGTGTTTTTATTCAGAAACAATGTAATGGACTGGCGTTGTTCATTTTTTGATACAAGCAAATACAATGCGCAACACACTATATAAAACGCTAATTTTCATGATATTTATGAAAATATTGTGAAAACTAGCGTTTTGAATCGAATTTCCCGAAGCGACAACATGCAAAAGGAGAAAAATCTGAAACCACGTGACAAGAATCTCTTATACCTCGACATGTATATACAAATATCTTATTTACCAAAAATGAAATATGCTGTTCGTTTCCAAATCCCTTCAATAATCAGACTTGTCAATTTTGTGCCTTTATAGTTAAAAATTAGTCAGAAAATTTGTCAAACTTTCGTGTTGTTCAGAAATGAATTTAAGAAACACCAAGGAGTATATTTCCAAAAAAGTACGTTAACAGTACGTTAATAGTTTTTATCCCTTTTACAAATAATGTTGTCTGCCCTACACGTCTTACGAATACTTAAGTCTAGTTCTGACCCCGACTATATGTAGAAAAACAGTGCAAACCTGATCTTGGCCCGGCTCCAGTTTGCCAAAAAATTATTAAACCCGTATAGACACAAAGCAACTGTCCGATGCTGATTTCTAAGCTGTACACGTTACATTTATGTATTGATGTTGTTAAACTAGTATCTACTCGTGGCGCACATTTATACTTATGGTCGTTAAACCCATATTCATTGAAAATAGATCTCATTTTAGCGTTTTTGCCGAAATCTTTATAAACGCCGGCAGGCCCGTTAAACTTTTTTATCGGACTGGCCCATACGGCCTGTTTATTTTTTTTTTGCCAGTCTGATACAGGCCGAAGCAGATCTCTAGACCTAACCAAGCCCTAGTCTCATGAGTTAAAACTGGCCCGGCCCAACCCGGGCAGTGACAGCTTCGTCGAGTCCGATCAGGTCGCACCGTTCTCAATCTTAAACACGATTCATTTATCGTGTGAACATCTAATATCACTTTGCAGACCCTTCATTGGGCTCAAAGGGGGAGGGGGCGATCGCCCCATCGCTTCTGGTATTCATCATATTGAAATCTTGCTATTGAATCGCATCTTTTTATGTGGCGACAGATGGTTCGTGGGAATTATTACATTGTTCTGCAATGAATAATAAATTTTGAAAGAAAACTTAATTGTAAAACACTGTAACATTAATAAAGCTAGACTGAATGTGCGGTATCTTCCTTAAGAAAAGAAAAGAAAAAAAAAAACGAATAGTGAAAAAGAAGAGACTTTAAATGATAAAAAAAGCAAGGACGGCGGGAAACAGATGACCAACAGGTTTAATTTGATTATATATATAAATGGAATGTTTTTATGGAAATTCTTTTTAACAGAGAGTATACACGAAACAGCATTTCATTGCATTTCATGTTCAAAGTAGTCAACATAATTTAAATACGCTAGGAACAGTTTTTCTCCGAAGAGCTTTTTACAAACCGAATTCTTTTGTGTAACTCCGTAATTGAATGGCAAATGTTTTTCGCTAAATATTATATCGCAAGCATTTTTTAAGTCCATTTTAGAAGTTCGTATAAATTTCATTGTTTGTAAAAGAGTAACATTATTACAACAACACATCGCGAAAGATTTTTAGACCATAATATAATAGATTACTATGGAGATCCTCTGTGTGTATACTGTAAGTGCTATACATGACATATTTTTTTATAATTGTCTTCCAGAGTACCTCAGTAATGTATATGAATTTCATTACTTTTAAATTAGTATGGCGCTCCTTGAAACACCGCAAATGATTTATCTACATAGACCATAATGTAGCGGAATAATTTTGAGTGATCCTACACATTTCTTATTTTTCTTCAATTTTTTAAAAAGTGTTTAATTTTTTAAAAGTAATTTTTGCTCCTTAAAAAAACTTTGCTAGTGTTATGCAGAATTTGCAAAAAGTCCTTAAAAATATTTAAGTTTTTTGTTATTTATTAATTGGAGGTGAAAATCTGAGTTCTCTGAAATTCTGATTTAGAAAAATAATTTATATCACCCTTGCCCCCCCCCCCTTGTATCAAAATTTCGTTCCCGCCTTTTGCTCTCATCACAGCCTTCAATATTATCCCTTCCAGAAGTATCACTTCGCTGTTTTGCTGTCTATCTCACTGTATCCATGTTTACACAATAAAGCCACTTTGTTGTAACAATAAAAAAATCTATCACGAAAACTTTTCCCCACTAACTAAAAATGAGATTTTCCCTCTCATCCTATTAGTAAATGCCTAGAATTTATTCATTGAAACTTTCCCCACATTTTATTATTTTTTAAGCCCATTTGTTAATGTTTTAATAGGCAAATAAAAGTAAGTCATTTAAAAAACTTCTCCATCCCACATACACACCAAAATAAATAATTAATAAATTGTTTCTCCCCTCCCCCAGCTCAGAAATTTTAAACTTTTAAAGTCATCGATTTTCCTATAACTTTTACTGTAATAATAAATAATCAATCATAATTTTACTCTTAACCCCACACAAATGTTTTCCCCCTATTTCTCCTTACCAAGTATATAAAATTTAGTCTTTAAATCTCTTTATTTTGTGTTTAGCCATATTTGTTAATCTTTAGTCATATAAAGTAAGTCATCTAACAAATTCCCTTCATCCCCCTCCAAAATAAATATATAAATACTTTTCATTTTTTCCTTCTCAGAGATCTCCAACAATTATATAAATGAAATTTTAAACCAATTATTTATATGATTTACGATATTCGAACGAAATGTGGTAATTCAGCATAAAAATCTTTTTCTAAATTTAAAGGGGGGGGGGTTTAGCTACCCTTTCTCCTTCTATACTTATTCAATGAATTCTTAAAACTAATCGCCCTCAGGAGGATACCTTCTTTAAATATTCACGGGCTTCCTAACCCAAGGCAACTGAATGATCTTTCTCTTTTCTTTTTCCTCTGATTTCTATTGTTTTCCTTTTTTTCTTTGTTTCATTCTCGTGGTTTTTTTCCCGGAGGTGAGGGCAGTTTGTATGAGCCGATATCACTCTGTATATCGATGGAGAATTGTAAACCACCCACGTGTTTGCTGTGTGTAACGTCACGTGTTTGTAGGAAACAGTAGAAGTTAACCGGATTCAAACGCAACCCACAACAAAAAGTAAAAAAATAAACCCGACCAGCAGCAAAAAATAGAAGCGAACCGGACAACAAATTTTGTAAAATGATCACGGAGAAAACACGAATATCTTCAAAATATCGTGAAACAGACGCACATTTTGTACAAAAATTGCAAAAAAGAACGAACATTTTACCAAAGAATTCACCCCAATAAATTCGGATCAACCCGAACCTTTCTCGATAAAGTAACAAGTAAGAAAAATCATGCGTTAAGCATTGATTATGAAGCACTTTCCAACACTTAATGAAATCTTTAACAAAACTTGTTATCTAGGGAAATAATGGTGTATAGCCAAATATGTATTCCAGTACTTTTGAACAGCTCTGTACTTCATATGCCACTTGATATAATGGGTAAATTTAGTTTAGCAAGAAAATACCCAGTAGCTTGAAATTTATTTTTCAGCATTTCATACTATCAGATGGAAACATACTTGAATACTTTTGTTCAGCCCTGTAGTTTACATTGTACCTTTATTACACGTCAGCATTAGGCTAAAATTTATTGTAAACTAAAACACTTTTAAAACAACTGAAATCACATTCTCATAAATTATCATTCATAGGCGTCCATGTACCGAATTCTTTGCGTGGCCCTGTATATCCTTTTATCTATATTCTGCAAACATTTCTCAGTAAATTGAATGAAGCTCAGCGTAAAAATGCATAGCTCATTTAAGAACCACGTTTAAATAATTTATACTCATATTCAGTAACGTTGGTGAACTCTTTTGGGTAGCCCTGTATATCAACTATAACATTTATACACATCATATAATGTGCATATTTTTAGCGAAATATAAACGCGCATATCATAATTAAAATGCATTTCATCCCTCTATCAGCCATCATCGGACACATATACGGTACTTCGGAAAGAATATACTATTTGAAATCTTTTGTATGGCCCTGTAAATGCTATGTACTTCATATTATGCAAGACAGTAGCGTATAATTTATATTAAGCTTCAGTGACATATATCAATTTTATTATACATGAAACAGCTTAATATATTTAAAATATGCCACACACAATTCCCCCCTTTTACCATTATCTTATGGAATTCTTTTGTGTGGCCATGTAAATGAATAATAGCTATATTTTCACCTTATATTTTATAGAATGCATATTTTAATATGTTTGACAGGGTATAACATCTTTAAAATTCCTTTGAAATGATTTTTCCATATAGGCCGTAATGTAATGGGAAACTTTTGATTCGCCCTGTAGATAAACTAATCATGGTAGAAACTTTATTTTCGATAGGACTTGCGCTAGGGTAAACGTCAATAACGTCCTAAAACTTCATGGCAATCCGAGTATATAAACGATTTTTCCCCATGGGCCGTAATGTAATGGAAAACTTTTGATTCTCCCTGTAGATAAACTAATCATGGTAGAAACTTCATTTTCAATAGCGTTCGTGCTAGGGTAAACGTCAATAACGTCCTAAAATTTCATGGCAATCCGAGTATATTAACGATTTTTGCCCATAGGCCGTAATGTAATGGGAAACTTTGATTCGCCCTGTAGATAAACTAATCATGGTAGAAACTTCATTTTCGATAGGACTTGCGCTAGGGTAAACGTCAATAACGTCCTAAAATTTCACGGCAATCCGAGTATATAAACGATTTTTCCCCATGGGCCGTAATGTAATGGAAAACTTTTGATTCTCCCTGTAGATAAACTAATCATGGTAGAAACTTCATTTTCAATAGCGTTCGTGCTAGGGTAAACGTCAATAACGTCCTAAAATTTCATGGCAATCCGAGTATATTAACGATTTTCCACCATAGGCCGTAATGTAATGGAAAACTTTTGATTCGCCCTGTAGATAAACTAATCATGGTAGAAACTTCATTTTCAATAGCGTTCGTGCTAGGGTAAACATCAATAACGTCCTAAAATTTCATGGCAATCCGAGTATATTAACGATTTTCCCCATACGCCGTAATGTAATGGGAAACTTTTGATTGTCTCTGTAGATAAACTAATCATGGTAGATACTTCATTTTTAATAGGTGTCGTGCTAGGGTAAACATAAATAACGTATAAAAATTTCATAGCAATCCGAGTATATTTACGGGAGTTAGAGCGCGGACAAACGGACAGACGGCCATCCGGCCAGACGGACAGACAAACCGAATGCATAAGCACTTTTCAACTTTGTTGGAAAGTGCTAAAAACCAAATCCTAAATTGTCCCAAATGCGCTAAGCACTGCTAAAAAGTAAAAGTCAACCAGATTAAAAACAAAATGTAGCAGTCAACAAGACCCAAATCTGACAAAAAAACAAAAAAAAAAGAAAAAAAAATCAGAAATTAACTTGAACAGCAGCAAAGAGTCGAAGTCAACCCGGCCCAATCTCGACCCAAGTAGGAGTTAATCCAGACAGGAGCAAAAAATGGAAGCCAACCGGACCCAAACCCGACCCACAGCAAAAAAGTATAAAAAAAACACGACCCACATAAAAAAATGAGCTCCGACCCGTGCATTACACTGGAGTATCCAAATTTCTAAAATCCTGCCCCCCCCCCCTTGAGGACTCTCAAGATCAGACCTTGGTCTTCGCCTCCCTTTATATCAAAATTTCGCTTCGCCTTTTGAATCTGTCACAATCTTCTAAATTGCACCTTACAAAAATATCACTTCGTTTTGTAGTCTACTCCACAATACCCATATTTGTAGCATATAAGTCACTTTAGTATATCAATAAACAATCAATCACAAAATTTCCTCCCCCCCTCCCCACGACTAAAATAAAGATTTATCATTCTGTTCCTTTAAGTGCAGAAAATTTCGTTCTTTAAATAATTCCCATTTTTATTATTTTTTTAAACCGATTTATAAATATTTTGAAAGGCAAATAAATAATAAGTCATCTAATAAACATCTCCCCCTACACACACACATGAAAATAAATAAATAAATAATGTGCTTATTTCTTTTTTTTCCTCAGCTCACAAATTTGAAACAAACACAAATTCCACCATTTTTTGAGGGGGGGGGGGCATTTGCACTATTTTCTCCCCTACCCATATCTCACTAAATTTAAAATATTTGAAAGGTTTTTTTTCCATAGGTTTATACATATTTTATTCTAAAAATAAATAATAAATCGTAAACAACCCATAAATATCGTTGTATACCCCCCTCGTTCTTTTGAGGTAGACAAAATTAAAAATCTTTAAAACACTTTTAAGTTACATTTTTCATCCTATTAATAAATATTCAAGAAGGTAAATAAGCTGTCATCTATAAAACTGTCCTACTATCTCTCCCCCCCCCCCCAAAAAAATCCGTTTTTTCCCTCTACTCCCCCCCCCCCGTTCTCAACTTACAAAATTAAATTCTTTCTTTTTTCTCTCCGTATTTTAATAATATAAAATAAAAAAAAAACCTGAAATCCTCCTTCTGCACAAATAATTAAGTCTTTAAATATGTTTAATTTTTTTTAAGTGCTAATTATAAATCTCTGCTAACTATAATATTAACAAAATCTTTTTAACTATGTAGTAAAGTGTTAAAAATAAAGCGATAGATATGCATTAAATTCTACACAAAACACATGTTTACATTTTTTGCGTATTGTGTTTGTGCATTTCTTGCAGTAAAATATCTTTAGAGAGATATTTAAATAAAATATTGTGGTTTTCCATTAATGTGCAAGTAAATTTTCACAACTTTTCGCAATTATTTCCTTTCTATTAGCTCAGAATTGAACCACTAAACATAAATACCAAAATTACCCGAGTTTTCGGCTGAGTTGAGTAAATCCATAAAAAAATGAATCAGTACAATATATCGGATCAAAATAAAAACCATTCTTAACTGACTGTATCATTTAAAAAACAGTTTTCAGAACCCCCCTCCTCCCTCCTATACAGTTTACTGCTATGTCAGTGCTCAAAATTAAAAATTGTTAGAGCTCCTTGCGGTATTTACATAATGCTTGTAAAAATCATCAAGAATCTGAATTTTCGTCCACCTGAAATATTGACAAAATATTTTGCTTTATTGACTTAATATCACACAAAGTTTTTAAAATTTACTACACTTTTTCTGCCACATTTGTCACTACAAACAATAATAAATTATGTATTATGTCTAAAAACGACTAGGCTGGGATTAATACCTATTTCTCCTTTCTTCAAAATTTCTATTTCCTTTTCGCCCTTGCTTGCTTGCCTCTCCGCAAAAAATAAACAATGTTTAAATATTTAAATTTGTCTAAATATTTTTCTCATAATTTTATGAAGTATTTATGACTTTAACCTTCAGTGCTATTTATCTTGATAAGTTTCGTATTCTAAAAAGAATCCCTCCCCCTTACCCCCCCCCCAAAATAGTTATTTAAACTACTTGTACCTGATATCCCCCCCCCCTCATTCAATATTAATTTTTTATTTATTTATTTATTATTATTTTTTTTTTTGTGATTGCGTTAAGTAAATAAAATAGTTTTTATTTTATAGTAATCTATCTAAATTAATTATTCGTTTATTTTCTGAAAATCAAACCATTTTAATTTTGGTACGCTAGTCATAAGGAGATTGAAATTCTTTTGAAGCTCGACATCATTGCATTTACCCAAAGTAATGGGAAATCAGTTGAAAAAAATCCTTTAAACATGAAATCGGCTAGAATTGCGCACCTTTGAAGAGAAAAATCGTCGCAGATAATTGGTTAAGAGCCTTCTATTTCCTAATTGGATGATTTCATGTCAATCAAAGTAATTTTAGCCCATCCTTCGAATCCGCTGAAAAATCGAGTCGCCATCTTGAATTGTCTTGGCTTGTGACTAGCGTGTCCTCTTAAGCAAGTTTCTGAAACTTGCTCAAGTGAGCTTGCTCTCTTAACTATGAGTTGAGTGGAAATCTGCCTTCTGAATATTTAATTATTATTTCTGAATTTTAGAATATTTAATTCTGATTATTAAATTAATGAATTTCAGTTCTACAAATAATTATAAACTATTTCAAGTTGTTATTTGTTTACTCCAGTTGCTTAACACGTGTGTTTGTGGGGTGTTTCTGTAATCAAAGGCCGAAAATGATAACGTTGAACCTGTTATTTCCTCCCACAAAAAAAAATTCATTTTTTAATTGAAATAAGGCAGGATAATTACTGTGTAAACAAAAAAGTTAAAAGTTGCAGTTACAATTTTCAGAACTTATGCGCATGCTCAGATGTCAGTTTGGCCAAGTTAAGTCACTTACAATGTTTAGTAAATGTGAACAGGTGAAGCCTAATTTCGGGCTTCAAAAAATTTAAGTGACTTAAAATTAAGTGACTCAACTATCCCAGTGCGAACAGGGTATAATAAGATGGAATCGAAACATGTCAATATTTGTTTTGGCACAGATGTCATATACGCACCACATTTGCACTTGTTTTTTCTCCCGCCAATTTGGCATAGCACATCTGTGACAAGGAGAAGATCCGTTAGTTATAAGTTTATAAAATTGTTAGCGAAATAAGATGGGAAAAATTACAGATTTCAATGAAATGTACTGATTAAATGATGCGATTGCATGCATTCAATATGGCTATAAGTATTAATATTTACAATTCATTGTGAAAATTATGTTTACTGTTTTCTTACTTATTAAATTTATTATTTGTAACTGTTTATTTGCCGTTTCCCTTTTTATTGAATTCATGTTTATTTACTGTTATTTTTTATTCTAATTCTTTAAATCATTTTTATTATAATGTACATCAATAATTATTTATATGAAACTGTAATTTATTTATTTTTATTTCCTTTTTAAAATACTAGAATCTATTTTATTTTATTAACTTTATTTTATTTTATAGTGCAATAAAAAAATCACTTGCTGTTATTTCATGCAATTTCCAACATATATTAAAAAAACAAAATTTTCGCCAAATTGGCAGGGGAAAAAACACGTGCAAATGTGGTGATTATATGACATCTGTGCCTTTGTTTTTAATTTTTCGTTACACCTATCAAGTAAAATAAAATTGTTTATTGAAAAGAAATTTAATCTTATTATTCTCACAAACGCAAATGTTTATGAACTGATTCGATAGCAACATCGGCCGCATATACTTAAATTATATGGAGAGTTTATTTCTTGGAGCATTTCTCCACAGTTGTTACGTTACACAATCTTCAAGATTTTGGTTTAGAATGAAAATTTTGAAATGAGGCTCGTAGTTACAATAAATGTTTGTAAATCTAAAATACATTTATTAAATTCAACCATTTTGGGAGACTTTTCACCGGTAATAAATCACGAAACATTGTGCATGCAATGTCAAGCGGTCTCGGCGCTACTTTCATCTCGAAGCCAGCTTTGCAGGGTTTGTGTATTGCAAATAAAGTTTAAATTAAATGCTGTAATATGTATGTAAATTTTGATAAATTAAGTTACTCTTATTTTTTTCCGAAAAGGTTTATCAATCATACTCTTATGCTATTTAAATGAAAACAGGATGAATTATGTGTCACTTCTATTTCAATTTGTAAAACCATAAACTACTATGCCAACAGGAAATTAAATCGAGTTTTTTTGCTAAAACGAAAGTAATTAAAAAAATTATGACAAATTATGACAAAAATTATGACAAAGGATGTTTTTGTGACAAAACTTTTAATGATGGAGACTGTTGTAAAATGAAATGAAGTGAAACTAATTGAACGCGTAAATTAAGAAAATGAAAATATCGTCTGATTTTATTTATTATCTTTCGAAGAACTTTGACAAGTGTGTGAGAACGATTGAGTTCTCTGAATGTAATGAAGGAATGTGCCTTTTAGATGGAATTAAACTACATTTTTTATAATATATGGACTTTTAGATGAATTTGAACTTAGAATAAGTTTATCTCAACAGATGATTCTCGATTTTAATTCAAAGCTCCGCGCATCGCATAGATGCAACCCGCAAATGAAGACTTGCATGGTTAGTAAGTAATTTTTAAACTAACCCTATTTTCGAATTCTAACATTCTGGTACCCTCGGTTCGGGACAGGAGTTTTGAATTTCAATTAATTTTAAATGAAAAAATGGATCTGAGTAGTTTGAAAACTCAGAGAAAAGGACTGAGAGCTGCTTTTACTCTCACGTTTAAGAAAATTGAAACTGAATTAACTAAAGAAATATGTGAAATTAAAGAACTTTCTATTCTGAAAACTCAACTGTTTGATAAATTTCAACGGATGGACACTTGTCAAAGTAAAATTTCGGAAATATTGTTACAAGATAAGGACGAAAAATTGTTTACCGAAGATTTTGAAAGTGCAGAAGAATATCGAGAAAAATATATAGAAATATGTGCACGTATTGATGAAAAGATACAGGTTTCTTCATCTCCTGGCGAAGAAGTAAAACGCAAATTTAAATTACCGGAGATCGAGCTGAAAAAGTTTAACGGCGAACCAAAGGAATTTTTATCGTTTTGGAGCCAGTTCAAGAAAATACACGAAGACGATTCTATTGCCGCTGAAGACAAGATGCAGTACCTATTCCAATGTATGGAACCGAAATCAAAAGCGGAGCGTTTAATATCAAGTTATCCAGCTACCGCGGAAAATTATCCGAAGGCTATCGATCAATTAAAACAGAGGTTTGGACGAGATGATCTTCTTGTGCAAATTTACGTTAGGGAATTATTAACCCTCGTAATGAAAAATGCCACTGCGCCTAAAATGAAAGTTGACTTAGCCTCTTTATACGATGAATTAGAAAGCAAACTTCGTGCCTTAGAAAGTTTGGGAAGAACTCAAGAGAAGTATGGAGACTTTCTCATGCCCTTGGTTGAGAGCTGCCTGCCTGAAGAAGTTCTTTTGACCTGGGAAAGAAGTCGAAATCACGATACATATTCCAGTGAAAATTCCAGGACTTTAAAAAATCTGATGGACTTTCTACGCCAAGAAGTTCAAGGAGATGAAATGGTGTTTTTAGCAAGAAAAGGTTTTGATTCTATTGTTAGAAAAAAGAACATTTTATCTGAAATTATTAGCAAACCTGATCCAGCCACCGCCTCTGCATTGGTGAGTATAGAAAATAAAGGTAAGAAAAACAATTGCATATTCTGTGATAGGTTTCACCCCTCTAATAAATGTTTTGGGGCTCAAAAAATGTCTTTAACTGATAAACAAAAGATTTTGTTAAAAAAGGGGATTTGTTTCACTTGTTTGCAAAAGGCTGGTCATCTGAGTAAGAATTGTAATATTAAAAATAAATTAAAATGTAATTATTGCCATAAACCACATTTTGAAATAATGTGTCCAGAACAAAATATAAATAATAATCAAGATAATTCTTTAAAATCTGAAAATTCTCTTTCTAATTGTAGTAGAAATAAAGTTGTGTACATGCAAACGCTTGGCGTGCGCATTCGATCGCAAGGTCGCCAAAAAGTCGTACGCGCACTGCTGGATTCAGCGAGCCAAAGTAGTTACGTAAGCGAGAGAATAACGAAATCACTGAAAATGCATCCTATAAGAAAAGAAATAATTATTCACGCGCTGTTCGGGGGGGATGAAACGGAACCTAAAAAACATGATGTGTTTTCGGTAGAAATCAGTGAATTAGATGGAAATAATGCGTTTTGTTTTGAAGCATTTTCCGAAAAAAGGATTTGCGGATTTGTACCTAAAATTAAAGATTATAGAATATTAAATGAATTAAAAAGAAATAAAATAAATCTATCTGATGATTTTTGTAAGGAATCTGAAATTGATCTTTTGGTGGGGGCTGATATGATAGGAAAATTATTGACAGGAAATTTAATTCAATTAAATTGCGATTTGACTGCCATAGAAACCAAGCTCGGTTGGACAGTGATGGGGAAACAAACGTGTGGCAAGAAACATAACGTTTTGACAACATTGTCTATGCACGTTAGAAATATTCCTTTGAATGAATTATGGGAACTTGAAACCATAGGAATTTCTGACCCCATTCAGAGTTTTGAAAAGCTGGAAAACTTTGATTTAAACGATTTTAAAGAAAAAATGAAAATTCTTCCCGATGGCAGATATGAAGTAGGGCTTCCATGGAAGTGTAATTTTAAGAATTTGCCCGACAATAAAGTTTTAGCTCGGAAGAGATATGAAAAAATGATCAATAAATTGAAATGTGGGGGATTTTTCGATGAATATCAGGAAGTATTTAAGAATTGGGAAAAAATGAATATTATTGAACGTGTTCCAGAAAATGAATTAAGTAATAAATGTCATTATTTACCGCATAGGCCCGTTATCAGGTTAGATAAGGAAACCACAAAAATACGCCCTGTATTTGATGCATCTGCTTCTGAGAAAGGGAAACCCTCGTTAAATGAATGTTTGTATAAAGGCATCAATCTTATAGAATTAATACCTGATATTCTTGATCGTTTTAGAATGTATCCTATCGGTATAACTGCAGATATAGAAAAGGCTTATTTAATGTTATCTGTTATGCCTAAAGATAGAGATTTTCTTAGATTCTATTTCCCATGTAATGAAGGACAATTGATTTATAGACATTGTAGAGATGTATTTGGTGTCTCTTCTAGCTCTTATTTACTAAGTGCATCTATAATGCATCTTTTAGAAAATAGTCCTCCTGAATATAAGGAAACTGCTGAAAAATTAAAGTGTTCATTTTATGTAGATAATTGTGTATCAGGTGTTTCTAACATTAATGAAGCTGAAATGTTTATTGAAAATGCAAAGTTATTAATGTCTAAAGGGTGTTTCAATTTGCGTTGTTTTGAAAGCAATGTAGCTTGCAAGAATGTTGATAAATATTCTGGGGATACTTCAGTTTTGGGGATTATTTGGAATTTAGTTAATGATTCTTTGAAATGTTGTTTAGATTTAGAAACATTAACGTGTGAAAGGAAAATTACTAAGAGATTAATTTTGAGCATTGTGCAAAAGATTTTTGATCCTATCGGTTTATTCTCTCCTGCTACATTGCTTCCAAAATTATTGCTACAAGACTCATGGAAACAGAAAATTCCATGGGATCGAGAATTACCTTGTAACATTGTGAGTGCTTTTTTGAAATGGTTGAAGAATATTGATGTTTTAAAAGAAGTAGCTATACCTCGATACTTAGAAATTAATGCTTCATCTGAACTTCATGTTTTTGTTGATGCGAGTAAAGGGGCATATGCAGCATGTGTCTTCGCTAGATCAATAATTGAGTCCGATGTCAAGGTTACGCTTGTTAGAGCGAAGTCTAGGGTTGCTCCTCTCAAAACTTTGAGCATGCCGCGTTTAGAGTTAATGGCTTGTTGTATAGGTACTCGACTTGCGAGTTCTATCATCAAGGCAATAAATATGCCAGGTCTGAAAATCACATTCTGGTCAGATTCTACTACCGCAATTTGGTGGATAAAGGAACATGGGAATTGGTCGGTTTTCGTGAGCAACAGAGTCAAAGAAATTCGACAGATGTCCAATATAGAGTCATGGAAGCACGTTCCAGGAAATTTGAATATAGCTGATATACTTTCACGTGGATGTTCTCCGCAGAAAATGCTTGATTCGCGATGGTGGGAAGGTCCTAAGTGGTTAAAAGAAAATCCTGAATGTTGGCCAATTGGCGCGATTGACTGTCAGCCAAAAGATGTTGATTTAGAAAGAAAAAAGATCGAAATTACGAATATTGATCTAGCTAAAGACACACCCCTTTGGCTCTTAGATAATATATCTAATTATGATAAGATGATAAGAATATTTGCTTGGATTCTGAGATTTGTAAATAATTGCCGAAATGTTTCTAATAAGTGTAAATATTCTAATCTTACTCAAAATGAAATTGAAAATTCTGAAAAATATCTAATCCGTTTAGTTCAGAGCTGTTATTTCTATAATAAAAGGTCATTAAATGATATTGTAACATTCACAGATGATAATGGAATTTTAAGAGTTAAAACTAAAATAACTGAAAGAAATGACCGAGAATCATTTTTGTATCCAATATTGTTACCAGGCAAATGTGAATTTACTAAATTATTGATTAGATCAGTACACCAAAAGAATTGTCATGCAGGTATAAGAACAATGCAATCTTTAATAAGAGAAAGATTTTGGATAATTAGAGCTAGAAGAACTATTAAAAATGTATTGTACGACTGTATTGCATGTAAACGTTTTAAGGTAAAGTCTTTGTCAAGCGAACCAACACCTTTGCCACCAGATCGCGTTACAGATTGTGCTGTCTTTGAAATTATTGGAGTAGACTTAGCCGGGCCGTTATTTCTAAAAAATGGCGAGAAAGTTTGGATAGCATTGTTTACTTGTGCCGTTTATCGCGCGATTCACCTTGAACTAGTCAATTCGCTATCTTCTGATGCTTTCCTGCTAGCACTTAGACGTTTTATAGCTAGACGCGGTAGGCCCAGCACTATTTATTGTGATAATGGAACAAACTTTAGGGGGGCTTCCAATGAACTTTCAAAATTAAATTGGGATAAAATTTTAAAAGAAACCATGACGCATAAAATTGTTTGGAAATTTATACCTCCCACCGCAGCTTGGTGGGGAGGCTGGTGGGAAAGGTTAGTTCGCATTGTAAAAGAATTGTTAGTACGTACTTTAGGTACATCTGTATTGACTTATGAAGAATTGAATACACTTATATGTGATTGTGAATCTGTGATTAACTGCAGACCTCTAACCTATATCTCAGAGGACCCACTGGAGCTAGTACCTCTCACACCCGCTATGTTTCTTACTGAAAACCGAAGTTTCAGCAATTCGGATATTATCGAATTAGATTCTCAAAGTTTAAGGAGAAGGTTGAATTACAGAGCTAAACTTCTTACCGATTTTAGGCAACGTTTTAGAAAAGAATACCTCAGCGAATTAGTTCAAAAACATACTGAAAAATATACACGTGAACCGCGAGTGGGAGAAATAGTCTTAGTTGGGGATGATAACAAAAAACGTTTATTTTGGCCTTTAGCAAAGGTGATTCATTTAATTCCAGGACGGGATGGTAAAGTTCGTGGTGTTAAGTTGAAAACTCAGCACGGCACGGTTTTACGTCCGGTGCAGCGCATCTTTCCTTTGGAAATATATTCGAATGAAATAATTGAAATTGCATCCAAACCGTCGGGTGAAGAGAAAACTAGTTCCAGTGAGCATGATGATCATGAAAATGTGTCTTCTCCTGATAGTGTCATACTTAAGAAATATACCTCTTCTGGAAGATGTGTAAAAGCTCCAAAGAGGTTGGATCTTTTTAATAATAATTGTTATGTATTTGAAACTCTCCCCAAGTTTCAAAGGGGGGAGGATGTTGTAAAATGAAATGAAGTGAAACTAATTGAACGCGTAAATTAAGAAAATGAAAATATCGTCTGATTTTATTTATTATCTTTCGAAGAACTTTGACAAGTGTGTGAGAACGATTGAGTTCTCTGAATGTAATGAAGGAATGTGCCTTTTAGATGGAATTAAACTACATTTTTTATAATATATGGACTTTTAGATGAATTTGAACTTAGAATAAGTTTATCTCAACAGATGATTCTCGATTTTAATTCAAAGCTCCGCGCATCGCATAGATGCAACCCGCAAATGAAGACTTGCATGGTTAGTAAGTAATTTTTAAACTAACCCTATTTTCGAATTCTAACAGAGACGCTTAAGAGCCCACACGAGTTATTGAAAAAGACCCGGATCATAATGCTAAGTCTCTTAAAGCTTTATTTTCAAATATCTCGCTCAAATTTTAATATTTTTGAACGATTTTTGTTTTAATTTTTTGAAAAATAGTTTTTTTTTTTTTAGAGAATTGGGAAATCTAAAGTATATCTAAATCTTTTTAATAGTTGAATTCCGCAACTTATTTTATTTATTCGTTTCCTGATTGGTCCAAGTTTAATGTCCAAAAATGGAATACTTCTGTTTTTTATTTTATTCGTTTTCTAATTGGTCCAAGTTTAATGTCCAAAAATGGAATACTTCTGTTTTTTATTTTATTCGTTTTCTAATTGATCCAAGTTTCATGTCCAAAAACGCAATACTTCTGTTGCCACGATGACAAAAAGAAGAATAAAAACTTTAAAAAAATTAATAATTTAAAAACAAATTGTGATGAGATTTTAAACAAATTTCATTAAAAATGCATTTTTTTTCTTTGCGCAATGTTGTAAAAATTTAAAATGTACGATGTTAAGAAGTTTAAAATTTTCCAATTCCGAAAATTGTAAAACTGAAATTTCATTTAAAATTTGTTTGTAATGGGTCCAGGAATATTAATGTTTAATCCATGTCGTACGTAATATGAGGCATTCAGAAGTCAGTCTGATTAACTCCAACAAATAAAAATGCACATTTTAAACAGTTTAAGTTGGCAATCTGTAAATTACTTTTTTCTAATTATTCGTCTAGAAATATTAATGTTTAATGCACAGCGTACGTAATATATGATAATCATCCTAAAAATGATGTTTAGTATTATTAATATTTGATTAAACATAGAATTTCTTTGAAAATATCATTTTCCAAATACTCTTTGTAATTTGTGAAATTACACTCTTGTTACTTTTTTTTCCATAGGATAACTAAAAGAAGGCTAGTTTTAAGGATAGTTTTTAACTTTTCGATTTTGGCTACATATTTTTTTTTCGATTTTAGGATAGTTTTAATTTCAGAACTGGTTTAAACCGATTCTGGAAGTTAAAACTACATTCAGAAATAGTAAAATTTGAGCGAGATATTTGAAAATAACGAATCCATAGACTTAAAATTATTATGTGGGTATGTTTTAGCGACAACGTTTGGGCTCTTAATGCTATACAAACTTGGTTTTATTGTGTCAGCAGTCTCTCTTAGGTAGTCAACTCAAACTATATGATATGATATGTCTTAAAACATAAAGACACTGATTTGTTTTAATTATTTTATATTCTTGTCCAATTTTTGAAAAAAAAAATAAAGCCTTAATAGAAAATAAGATGTAGATAGAGAGACAAACATACCATTTTTTAATTTTGATAAGACTAATACAAGATTATCATAAAAAGAAACTCTTTCCGAATAGCTACGTTATCAAATCGAAGCACGTTCTTAAAAGGCATAGATGTGTGTGACAAAGAGAAATGCAATATATATTTTTTTATTCCATCGTTTTCCGCAAACGATAAATTGACAGGATCTGAAACAACTCTTCTCCGATGTTTTTGATCGACGCTTCATTTTGTGCACATTCTAATGTTGTCTCCATCAAGATGGTCTATCATAAGCCTTTCGGGACCGAATTTTTTTACATTTTGAGAACAAATATACTCTTATTTTAATAATGTTAATCATAATCACCCAAATAGATTTATTGAAATTTAAATATTCTCACATTGTCTGAAATTTAGTGAATGTACTTATTTTGTGTGCTATTTAATTCATATTTATATGATAATAGGCTAGGGAAGAATTTTTAGAAACTTTGGAAAGCATCGTATTATAACAAAGTTTAGCAGATATTACAATTTTCTAATACTTTTACGGTTTATCATGCATGAATGGTTCAGCAAAGTAAAATATATTTTTAATTTAAAGTGTGAAATATATATAATGTATAAAATAAAGGAATCGTCAACGGTGTAAAGAGAAATGGGTAAACTTTTATTATTATTGTTATTATTAAACGTAAAAACATAAATAAACTCATAATACGAATTGAATTTTTCCAATTGAGCGAAAAATTGCCCAAGCCGGGAATCGAACCCAGATACTTGGCTTACAAGACCAATGCTTTACCTGTTAAGCTAAGTGGTCAATAGCCTGCAGCGATTTTTCACTCAGATAACCTTATAGGTCATAACATCTGGTCTGTATTTTTAGACAGCTCGGCAGAATAAACCGCAGGTAATGGAACTCCATATAACGATGGATACGTAGATATACTATTATTTTAACATAATCAACTGATTGGTAATTTTTATCATACGAATTAAATATTTCCAACTGAGCGAAAAATTGCTCAGGCCGGGAATCGAACCCAGATACTTGGCTTACAAGGCCAATGCCTTTTCTGTTAAGTATAATTAAAAGTATATCTACGTATCCATCGTTATATGGAGTTCCATTACCTGAGGTTTATTCTGCCGAGCTATCTGAATGACAGACCAGATTTTAAGACCAATAAGGTTACCTGAGCGAAAATTTCCAGCCGGCTATTGCCCAGTTAGCTTAACAGGTATAGCATTGGCCTTGTAAGACAAGTATCTGGTTTCGATTCCCGGACTGGACAATTTTTCGCTCAGCTGGAAATATTCAATTTGTATGACCAAAATTACCAATCAGTTGATTGTGTTAAAACAATAGTATAAAGTCATAATTAGAAAGGCATAGCCATATACTGTGATTTCTACATGTAGAAAGTAACTAAGTGATAGTTAAAACAAAATAATACTCAATAAGACATGTACTATTAATAGTATAACAGACCCGAAAGGGTTAATCTATAAATAATTTATTTTCAAAAAGTTAATTAAAGTACTGTTATATATTTTTAATCATGGCCAGTGCTGCCTTGTCTACTTAAAATAATACCTTCATAAAGCATTATTTTGATAAGTTGTTATTTGCACGACAGGTATGGTATTTTTTAATGTTTAATTTTTGAGTAGCATATTAATGCCCTGAGGAAGTGCTTTATTTCAAATCGTTTCATATTTTGAATGAATATTTGGTTTTGTTATGAATTTTGATATCTCTGTTGAAATTTGTTTATTTTTGTTATCATAAAGATTGCCTGACGATATTCGAACTGTGTCTAGTGCAAGTAGAAACGTAAAATACATGATGTGGTAAAGTGTTAGTAAAGTTTCATAATTTCAGGCCTAATAATGATAAAGCTTTTTTTGTGCAGTTGGAAACGAGTTTTAGATTAGCGAGAATATCCGTCGTACAAAATTTGGTAATTTGGTTTCTTCACTGAATGCAGAAACATTAGCATTTACTACAGATATTCTTTGTACACTACCCGATAATCGGTATAGTGCTCTTAAAAATAAGGTTATTATTGGAATTTGAAGTTTCCCAGAATCGAAAAGTAAAGATATTGCTTGAAGGTTTAGAACACGATGATAGGTCGCCATCTATGTTGTTGCGTAAAATGAGAGATGAGGGTCATGCTGCTGCTGATTTTTTTAACAATATATGGCTCCAGAGGCTTCCGGTGTCACTGCAAACAATTTTGTTGGTAAGTTCTGCGAGTTTAAATTAATTTCATAATAATGGCCCTCATCAACATATACATTAGAAAATGTATCTGGCAATACAGATAAATTATACAGATGAATTGTCTTAAAAATATTCTCATTGAGGTTATTTTTTTCATCTTGTATACTATTTTTTATTTGTTTATTTTATTTTTTGCATTAGGGGAGAGCGGTGTACCTTGGACGTATGTGTACTTCGGACCTATGCTAATTCTAGATTTACTTGTTTAGATCATTAAACAAAAACATTTGTGCATTAAATATTTGCTTCCAGAGGTCTAATTTAAGTTCTTGGCATTTGTTTAGCTCAACTAATAGTACAATTTTTAAAAAAGGAAATTCACCTTTCAAAAGTTTTTTTTTTCTTAGATATTTCAGTGTTATTTTTATACTAAAACATATCTATTTTTAAAAAATGAGGATTATGCATAATAAAGTAATGCTTTAGCTACTACACAATGTGTTTTATATAAAGTTAGGCCTAACCTTAACATCCTGATTGGTAGTTTTGTTTTTAAGTGCCAAGTGGTGTACTTTGAACCTAAAAAAGTGGTGTATCTTGGACTGGGTCCAATGTACACTACATATTGTCTAATGCAGTGTTGGGTATGAACGCGCTCACTGAACGAAAAATCACGAGTTTCGCTCACTATTTGTGAACGTTGAACTGAACTTCGCTCACTATTTTATAAACGAGTTTGAACTGAACGGAAACTCAAAAAATAGACGAGTTTGAACGAAATTTACGTTCAAATTTACGTTCAATTTTTTCATAATTTATTGAAAATTTTTCCAGACCTTAGTATACTTTTTCCCTCTTTCAAATGTCATTTAGAGACCTACATAAGCCTCAGGACGGGTTAAGTCTGGATATCACTTCTCTGGGTAGTATGCTAGTCTTACTTCTTCTGCAGACTCGGGTCGCGCCGAACCGGACCTGGGCTGTACACAATTTCGCCGAAAATAGATATATACAATAAACTCTCTGTAAAAGGTGGATTGTGTAAGGCGGAAATATGTCTAAATCGGAAAGATTTTCAAGTTCCTGCAAATCCGCAGACAGAGCAGAATTTGTCTAAGACGGAATATTGTCTTCTACGGAAAATTTTCAAGATACCGATCGATTCCGCTATAGCCATAGTTTATTCTAATTTTAAATTACCATGATTCAACAATTAAACTTTTCTTTAAAGAATAGTTCATATACAATGCTAGGGGATGAGAGAAACAGTATTATAAAAGGTACTACAAAAATCTGTATATGACGAAATCCTGTCTTAAACGAAACAATTTCCAGATCGGTGCCAAATGGATAGAATAATCAGTGTAAAAAAAAAAAATCATTACGCATTTGTAAAATACGGCGAATTTCTTAATAAAGAATCTGTCTACAAGAATCTGTCTTCCTAAGAGTTTTTTTTTTTTTTTTTTTTTTTTTAAGATTCACCAGTATAGATTTGGAATAAATGTGCCTATTTACGCAGCCCACGACCCCCTTTTTTAAATGAAAAACATAAGCATGAAAGGGAAACTGTAATAAGTATTTTTCAGAGTTCCGTATTTAAAAAATTAAACGGAACCATTATAAGATCTCCCTCTTGTGTCTGTTTTTTGTCTATCGCAATTGCTATAAGGTAAGTTAGCCCCTCCTTTTCTGTAAAATTTATACTAAGTTCCAAACTAGCAAAAAGGAGCAATTACTAAAGCACAATACTCAGACCAGCATTGTCTCGAAGGGTATGCACACAGACATCCAGAGAGTGCAATCGCGTGTTTGTGCCATTTTCAATATTGTACCGACCAAAAGTATATGAAGTTATGCATCGAATTGAACCAAATTTTTTGTGTGAGTGTATGACTATGAATAATTGATCCTCCCTGAATTTAAAAAAAAATCCGCCAAAAGGGGGCACTGCAATAGCGAATTTTATGCCATTTTCAATATTGCACCACCTAAACGTTTACGTTCTAGTAGTTAGTTCTAGAACTGAACTAAATTTTTGTATATGATTAATTTTTGGTGAGGCAAGTAGGTCCTCCCATAATTTGAAAAAAAACTGGCTATTATTCTATTGTTTATCGGCTCGTGCAGAGACGGAAATTTGTTTTTATTCCGATTAATTGACTGAAGTAGAAATTTAAGATAAAAATCAAACTTGGTATGATATTGAATTGTTATTGTAAAATTATTAAAGCATTAAAATGAGTAACTATTTTTTTTTTTAAATATTAAAATGTATGTATGAGATAGAATAAAGTTTTGGGAATGGCACATCCAATTATTTTCCATTCAAATGCCGTTTAGAGGTCTACATGGACTCGGGGCGGGTCGAGTCTGATCCTTAGAAAATATATGCCAGTGAAACTAGGGGAAAAAATACTAATCCAGGTTCGGCACGGAAAAAATAATGTGACCCGGTAAGGTGCTTCAGGATAAAAGGCCCGAATATGGTTTGGAAAAAATAGTAACTAGGCCCGTCTTTCTCGAATGTTCAGAAAAAAGAATGGCCCTGTTCCAGACCGAAAAGAATGAGGCTCCGGCCGTAAGTCTTCCACGGGGTGTTCAGAACGCAAATTTTTCATTCTTCGTTTTCTTGGTGTCTATTTGTTTATTTATTTATTTTGGCCACTTACGATGAGTAATTTTTATACTACATACAATATATCTAGCTGTATTTAGGCATCTACGTCTACTACCAATGTTATGTTTTTATAGGAAAAAAGTGTATAATATTCAAATATTTATAAATTACTGCATAAAATTTAAAAGTCATGAGTTTTTTCGGGTTTCACCCATTCCCACCCCTTACTTCGATTTTTCCCATTAACGAACTTAACCGAGATTTTATGCATCTGTTTGGAAGAGATTTGAGTAGAATTCTAAAAATTGTCGTGTCCATAAAAAAGTGATGTATAGATAGATTTACAGAAATTTCAACAGGGGAGAGATCTCAATACCTAGTATTTTATACGAAATCTACCTAATATTCTTTTTGCGAGTTGGGTAGGATAATTCTTGCAAGTCATAGTTAGATCTTTTGAAAGTCGAGTTGTTTGCATTGTCAAAAAAAGTTTGATCACAACTATGTTTCAGACTGGTAGATTGGAAGATCGGGTTCAAACCCAGTCGCCCCGTCTGCTTAATCGTTCGGAGTTTTCCGTAATTTGTTTTAATTTTTTTTTCACGATTGTACTTTTTATTTCAAATTTAATAAAAAATCTTCCCTCTCCACCTCCCTCCTTCTTTTAAGTACGTAAAAAGCATGAAGCAATTTTGACTACAATTTTGATTTTTTGTATAAAATAAATATTTCAAAAAATGTATACATTTTTTAACTTTTGTTTCACTGCAGTCATTTTTTTTCATATGAAAATACGCTAATTTTAAATTTTAATAATTCGGGATCAAATTCTCACAGTTCAATGAATTTTTTATGAATGAAAAGCATGCCATAATTTTTCATGGGATATCCACCTTTCTCTTTTTAAATTTTTATATAACAGAAATATAAGATCCTGATAATCACATCACAAACACTTATATTTGGAATCGAAAACTTTCCCAAAATTGTTATTTTAAGGCTCTGTTCAGATTGCATTACTCTTTCTTTAAACTGAATTCTTGTAAAAAGTGGAGAAGTCTTTTGTACAAGATCCATTTGCGGTTTCTTCATAATAGAAACAAGGGAAATTAACAAAAGATTCAGGACACAAACAATCCCCCCTACTTGACGGAAAGTATTTTTCTTTTGCCGGACAACCATCCCATTCCTGCAAAACTCATTAAGATCAAAAACACTGACGCCATATGAAACGAACCGACATCGCACTTCAAGAAGTGGTCAAATGTGGGCCTTAAAGGTCTCTTTTTAGGAAACAAGAAAATGTTCGGAATAGATAAGGTAATATCTTTGTCGCCGATCTCATGAAAGAAAATCCCACACTGTGCACAAGGATAGGAAGTAATGTCCTGGTCCTGTCCTGTTATGTTATGTTATATAAGAACAATTATATACGGTTTACAATTCAAGGCGCCAACCCCCTAGAGTAGATACACTTGTTATATGTGCTTTGTTGAGCAGGCTGAAAGGCTACAAGACAAGCTACAAGTAATTGGTGAGTTTCTTACTATGCCCTTTTGAAAGGCTGGATTAAAAAAAGAAAGAAAAAGCCCACTGCTGTTTTTAAGAACCTTTTAAGATAACAACAATAATCATATAACAATCGCAGCGCCGGCATTCACTTTCACTTAAATTACTTTATACGACAAGGGTGGTCTAAAACACTTTCAATCAATCAATTTGTTAATAGTCATGGTGACAGCTCTTGCTCCACCTTTAAGCGTAAAACAATCTTTTTATTTTATTTATTTATTTATTTTTTCATGCAAATTTTGCTTAAATTACAAAGATTTTTTTCCCCGGTAAAAAAATTTATTGGCTTTAAATTTCAGCATCACAAATCCTCTTGTATACAATGATTTCTTAATTATTTGCCTTTCTAAAATCAATATGCCTAAAAAATCTGTATGCATAAATATAATCAATATTAATACGCCCACTTTTTTTTATGTCTAACACGATTACAAAGGATTAATGAAAGGTTCTACTTCGTGGACATTCTCTATCTCCATACGTGTGAATTTTTTATTGCATTAAAAATACTTTTCACAGTTAAAATTGATGGTTGGCGGAAAAAAAGCGCACCTTTTTGCAAATCACATATTCAGATAAATTTGATAATAATATATAGATCTTAGAATATAAACACTAGATTGAGATGATTTTTTGAAACTTCAGCGTCCTTGCTCGATCAGGACTGAGATAGGGAGAGGAGTCTTTAAAAGTTATCTCAAAACTGTCATTGCCTCAATGAGGGAAAAAATTGTAAGGTGCAGAGAATTAGAATATAAACACTAGGTATACTTTAATTTATTTTCCCTGAATCCCTTGTTCTTCTGTGGGGTGTGGTTGTGTGTGTAGAAGGGTGTCTACAAACTCCGGATTTATCTCTTATATTTATTTTTTTCTATTATTTATAATTTCATTACTTATAATTTTAATTATATATATTAATTTATATATTAAATAATTGTTATTTTTATTATTATTATAAAATAACATATTAATATTTTATTATAATTTATATTATATTTGTATATTTATATTTATACATGTATATATAATATTAATATATAACATAATAATAAACAAATAATAAATTAATAATGCGTAACATTAAATATAAATTAAATTAAAAATGAATATATAAATAAATATAATAAAACATTAAAAGTTACACTCATTAACAAAAAAATATTTAAAAAATGGCAATATTTTATTAACTTTAGTAAGTTAATTAAAATAAATGTATAAATAAATAAAATTAAATATTAAAAATTAGTTTTATTAACAAGAATTAACTTTCAAAATGGTAATACTTTGTTAATTATCGGACAAAATCATACAAGAATTTATCGGACATAATAAAAATAACTGTATAAATAAATAAAATAAAATATGAAAAATTATGGTGACTTTGAAAAAATGGTGACTTTGAAAACATTTAATATATATTTCATTTTTAAAACATCTTTTAAATTTTTTCTTCATTCTGGAGGGAGGGAGAGGGGGGTCATGATCCTTATGACTCCCCCCCCCCTTCCGCTTCTTGGAGCTGCTATTGTCAAATAGAGACTCCTTGTTTGTAGCTTTGAACCAGTTAAATGGGAAACATCTTTTGCTGTTTATACTTTACCTTGCTTTCTACATTATGCATACATTAATATTTTACATGATGTTTTTATGCCAAATCTTCTCAGCTTTTAAATGTGTTGGTTGATTGTGTATGTTCGGTAGGGGGGAGGGGGGTAAACTCACAAAGTATATACATCTGATACATGTATGTATATAAAAGTATATACATCCTACATAGAATTAATGTATATGTCTTTCAAATGCATAAATAAATTAATTTGTATAAATTTTATAGCAACTTTAAATTAATTTAGAATTTAGTTACATCTACTAAAAGTAAATAAGATACATTTTTTCACTTTTAAAATTGAATTTTTTTTAAAGTATTTTGGAAGAGTTAAATCTTTTCTCTCAAGAATGAGTGACTTATGGAAAATATGAATCTACGCTTAAAAGATAAAAACTAGTTGGATGTTGCAATCCGAAAACTTTCTTTCATTTTATACATGTTAATACTTCAATATTCAATTTCATACTGCCAGATTTAAATGACCATCGATGCCCATCACCATCGATAGAATTCTAAAGGCATGAAATCTTCTCATATGAAAAAATTGCTTTTAATAAATTTCCAAACATTATTTGAATATAAAGTTTATACTTTTTAAATAAAAATGGTTTTCAGTGTTGTTAGAAAGCTATCTAAAAAATACATATAAATAGTTAACACTGGTTTCCACTTATATTCAGCTCTCTGGGAGGACCGGACTCTATCAACACCTACATGATATTTTTACAAGGTCAAATAGGTGGTGGTTGTATTTGAATCCTCTAATATATTTAAAGTTCCTGTTGAAATTAGGGAGATTTCCCTGGAAGGGGGGCTTTCATAAGGATCTACACGATTACGTAATTGGCGAAGTGAAGCTGAATTTTCAAATAAGTGGGGTTGCCAAAAAATTGAACGGGCCATCCGGGCATATACATCCAAAAATATATATACATTAGCGGGCCTGCCGACCCGATATCAAAATCTAAGTGAAGCCGATAAAATATTAAATACTTTTTATGAATTTGTCTTTTACGAGAATAAGTATAAATGTGCGTTACTAGCCGATGCTTGTTTGACAGCATCAGTACAGAAATATAATACGTCCACCATACAGACAAACATCGCCCATCGGACATGGTGTCTGTTTATTCTTATTTATTTATTTATTTATTTATTTTCTGCAAGCTCGTGCCTGCCCTTTTTTTCCTACATAGTCGAGCCGAGCCAGAAATGTACAGAAATGCTTTCAGATGTGTAGGTCTTTATGTGTTTTATAAAAATATTAACAGCGATAATGAGCTTTTGTTAAGGCAATCTTTGGAAATATAGGAGTACCTTAAGATGGTTCTCAAATTTTACTGCTTAACAACGCAAAATTTTGACACGTTTTTCGACTAACATTTAACTGTAAAAGCTTAAAACTGACAAGCTTGACTACTAAAGGAATTCGCAATTGAATTTTACTAACAGATTAAAGACGAATAAAATTTAATTTAATTTGAAGATATAGCTGAAAGATATATTCCTACCAATATGGTGTCTATACTTATATGTAAATAATCAATGAAAATTAATGCTATAATTCTAATACACAATCATCTTTTTGTATAAATGAAAAAGTATAAAATATAATATTAATAAAGATACAATTTTAGTATCATTGAGCGATCAAAAGTATAGCTTCCAAGTTCGTTAGATTTAAATTTATTTTCCTTTTGTTTTGCATACAATTTTTTGATAAAAATTTAAATTTGTAAAGAAAAAAATGCGCAATCTTATGCAGATGCAGTGCATAAAAATGTATTGAACTAAAGGTATGCGAGAGAAGAAAATATCAGGATGAGGGCATTTTTTTTGGGGGGGGGGGTGTTTGGTAATGAAGTTCAAAATTTAGCTAGAACTGCTCTGACTACAATTCGGACCGTTAAAAAACTGTTGACCAAGCCCGGTGTAAAATTCAAAGCTTCAACCCAACCTGCGAAAACATTAATTGGCTGGACTAGGCACGACCTAGCAAGACCTGGCTGAACATAGATTTTTACGCCTATAAGGTTAAAAGTGTTTTGTACGAGAAGTCCTAGCTAAAAATACTTATTTTACTTTTTCATATCATATGTTTATAATATTTAATTTAAAAAAAGTGTTCTGAGATATGGTATTTATTTTTTAAATGCATCTTATTATGCTATATGTGTAAGTGTAAATATCACATTTGCCTCTAATATTGTTAATTCAGATTCACATTCTATGGCTTAGAGATTTAAAAATTAAAAAAAAAATCTATAGAAACAAATCTTCTAAGACGGAATTGCATGGGAAAGAAAAATCCGTCATGATCTAGTTATGATGAGCAAGGTCTATTGTAAATGCATTACATTGTTTTCACAAATACTATTATCCTCTTTTACATATATCAACATTTTCTTTTGTTTTGTTAAGCACAAGATTCCGTTACGCGCAGGTTTCTTTTCTCAAGTTTTACCGTATTTTAATTTCATTGCCTATTTTCATTCTTCCAAATCTTCACGGACCAAAATAAGAAGTTCCGGTTGAATCATCCCGTATGAAAATCCTTTTCTCGACGGGGCCAAGTTTGTTCAAAAATCAGTAAAATTTGGCTTGATTTTGCTAAAAAGCACATACTTTTAAGTTGCCATTTTTATACAATTAAAGATTGGATTTTTACTCTTTTTTAAGAATCGTAGATTCCAGGCTGTTTTTAATAGAGGAAATTTGGAATAAACATATGGAATAAACTGCCTATGACGGAATTTTCTTTTAAACTGAAAACTGAAAATTTCTTTTAAAGTTCTTTTGAACTGTTCATCCATGCAAAATGAATACAATAATACGGTTGAAAAAATATATTAAACATTTACACCTGCTAAAAAAGAAACGTATTTTTTCTTTCCAATGCGGTTTCATCTTAGATTTTACTTTTACCATATATCATTTTTTAGATTTTTATGTCTCCATAACATGGAAGTTAGATTAATAATACTAATGATAGCTGAAACATTTACATAACAACTAACAAAGATTCATTAAAAGTATAAACATCGCAGCCTACGGCACTTCTGCATAAATGGAGATTATAAACAGACTAAGGTAAGTTTTTTTGGCCAGAACTTTTCCGTAAGGGTAAATATCAATCTCTAGTAGAAATGTACTCGGGGTCGGGGCGGGTTCGGTGCGAAATTTCAACTTTTTTTCCGGGCCGGGCCAAGCTCGGGCCTTGTTTTTAGCTATTATATCGGGCCGCTAAATTTTCTCTACGAGCCGGGCTGGGCTCGGGCTGAAATTTTTATTTTAATATCGGGCCGGACATTTTTTTTTCTGTGGATCGGGCCTGGAAATTTCCATCCGTGCATACCTCTATCTTACATATCGAATAATCAAATGATTAGTTCACAAAATTTTGTAAATTTGAACAATAATATCCAAACATTAAAAAAAAAAAAAAAAAAAAAAAAAAAAAAAAAAAAAAAAAGTGAACTTTTTAGTGAATTTCGTTCACTTTTACAAATGAGCGTGATTTGAACGCGTTCGTTTAAAAATTTTTGACTTTGAACGTGAACTTAAATCACTTTTCAGAAATTGAACGTGAGTTTGAGTTAGTTCGTTTATTTTGTGAACGTGCCCAACACTGGTCTAATGCATCTGAAAAGCAGCTCAAGAAGTTAACGCTTGGAATTGGCTTATCTAATTACAATCTTGGCAAAAAATAAATATAATTACTAATATAAATAAGTTTTAATGCCTTTTGTGATTATTGTAAGTGTAAATGTTCTGAAGTTTTATGTCTATTCAGACTTTCTTATTTTTAAAACCTAATAAACAATGAAGTTTATAAAAAATTTATATATGTAGATTCTTGACTAATAAATGTTGATTTTATTTGCTAAAAACAAGTTTTTTTCCCCCACCTGTTAGTAATGGGACCAAGGTACACCACTAGTGGTGTACCTCGGTCCTGTTTTTATTTTATTTTTAATTTAAAATTTTTCATGTAAATTATTTGTATAAAAATTTAAGACAAATATATGTAGTGTATAACGTCATAAAGTTACATAAAATCATTTCTTTTTTTAATTTTGGCATTAAAATATATATATATATATATATATAAATTATAAAGTCAAAATAGGTCCGAGGTACACTACCTTTCCATAACGAAATCTTTTAAATGTCTCTTTTGTTTGAAGTTAATTGAAAATTTACTTTTTTACCACTTATGTATACACCACTTAACACCTTCGCGACGTTAGCATTTTATGAAATTTAATGTTTTGTCACCGATTTTTAAAAAGAAAGTTTTGTACCTTTTTAATAGAGAAAGTGCTCCGATAAAATAAGGCAAATTTTACAGTGAATTTTTACTCGCGAGAATAAACACGGATTCTTAAGCCTTTTTGAGTTAGGAACATGTGTCGCTCATCCCCAATGGGTTAAACCTTTGAGGGACATAAAAATTATGTTCATAAAAAGATAAAACAATTGACTCAGATCAAAATTTTCAAACGAATTTCTTAGAAAATAAAGATGATCATTAACACTTTCATTATGAAAGCATAATGTTCTTAAAATTTTCTTGGTGCCATTTTTAAATTTTCAAATTAAAAGTAGATGGTCACAGTGTGACAACCACAGTTAAAAGGAATAAATAGCGATTCGACAGCTTTTAGTTAGTTTTATGATTTTCATTTTTCGTTTCGTTCGCCTAAGATGGACCACTCAGACAAGGAAATCAAGTCTGTAGAGTTAATGTCCCTCCCGGTCACCTTTATTAAGATCTAAAAAATTTACAATAAAATATATTTAGACAAATTATATTTAAAAACATTGTTCCCATGATCTAACAAATAAAACAATAAAAATACTATTCTTCTAACACCGAAATTCGCAAAGTTTGAATTGGTGAACGTATCGGCAGTAAAAATGGAAAAACTATTTTTTTTTTTTTTTTTTTTTTTTTTTTTAGTGCCGGAAAACTCCGAAATTTCATGAGAAGAACAGAACCAAAAATGATTGCAACTGAGACCCATCTCAGATAGAATGAAGTCGAAACCGACTGCTAAAACTCTCAGGAAGAAAACGGCACTGAACGACGCGACTACGATGAAAGGAAAACTTTCCAAATCATGTGGTGTTTCTTCAAAAATAATGCGTAGTAAAATACACTTTCTTCAAAAATAATACGTTTAATTAGGCTGCAATAGGCTTTAAATAAAATAGATTAAAAAAAATATCTGGCGAAAACCGTCATACGATTCTTAGCTTTTGTAAACCACTGTAAAACGCAAAGTTAAAAAAAATCTAATTATTGTAGTGATTTAATTGAATATTTGTAAAAACAACGCGAATTATTGCCCCATTTAATAAAATTACGAAGCATGTGATACAAGTGTTCTAAAAATAAAACTATCCATTTACATGGATATCAATGGGTAATATTGCACATTATACACATTTATAGTCATTTTAAAGTGCAATCAATATGCATAATAATACTGGCATATAGCATGTAATTCGATTTCAAACAATATATTGTTTCAACGAAAGGAAGAAAGCTTTACCAGGAAATGGAAATTTAATATTAACTTCTGCTAGTATAAATTTAAAATAAACTTAATTAACTAATTAATTTAATTTAATCCTCGATGCGAATTCAAGAAGCCATCTTCCCCGAATAGTCTTTCAAGTTTTAAAGGGCACTTTATTATGTTACTCCGCTTATTACGCTAATTAAGGTAAGTTGTAATATGGTTTGTTAATTTCAAACCTTTTCTATCATTTAATATGATAATTAAATAAATAAGCCTTACAAAAAATTTTCGTACAAAATGTTAAGTTAAATGCCAATTTTTCCTCTTTCTCTTCTCTTGAAAATCTGAAAAGAAAACACTGCTATTTTAATTTATTTAAAAGATGAAAACATTTCATGTTAATTAAAAAAACGAAATGTTATTCATTTAAGGGGGTATTTGCTCTTGACAAAATCGATTATTCTTTTTTAAACAGTTTTCTATAGCCTATAATCTCTGCCATTGAAATATTCAAAGCCAGAGGACACGAAATTATGACGCCATCATTGATGGACTGACGACTCACTAATGTTGGAATTTACCTCGGAAATTTTTTAATCGAAATTTTCCTTAATTTAGTTTGTGAAATATCACAAAAAAAGCTATACTGCTAATTTTTTCTAGCAATATGAAATATGCTATTGCTATTTTTTAAATGCATGGTCTCTGTAAAGAGTCTTTTTTATGTAGGGGCACCCCCACGGTAGCTTTATTTGTCTTTGCCTTTATGGAACAAACGGATTTTTTTTCTTTTTTAACTGCTTTTCTTATTTTTTGTAAATTTCTCTTTTTTCTTAATATTTCAATTAGACTGTATTTTTAAATTTATATTAGCTAATTTTATTCTTAACTGTGGCTTTCAGCCACGTCTACTCTTTTTTTTTAATGGCTTTTTAATACCCATGCAATACGATTTACTATGTTAGACTGGATATAAAGTGGTTTGGCAACTAGGTGGTCCATTCTACCGATAACCTTGTTACTTGTTCCTTATTATATCCTCTTATAAAATAATAATAAATTTTGAAACTTACTGGTGATAATTTGTACTCCCTTCAATAAAAAATATGCCAGAAGCGGCAAGACTGTGTTACTCCACATCTGGCTGATTTTTTATTTAGAGATTCCGAAATCTCGTCTGTAAGTTTAAATAGTTTGTATTGTTTAATAAGATGAAAGATATATTCAATAAATAAAATAAAAGAAAATTGCTACTCAAAACTTTCTGAATGGAGTGAATTCCAACACTAGTGACTAGGTAGTCCATTAGCGATGACGTAACACTTAGAGTTCTCTGGTCTTGAATATTTTGATGACACCGCTATAGTCCGTAAATTCGCCGTGTAAAATGATTTAAGAGCCCACACTACTCAATGAAAAAGACCCGGATGATATTGTTAAGACTATGGGGGTATTCTTTTCAAATATCGTCCTCAAATTTTAATATTTTTACATGATTTTTTTGCACAAGATAGCTGAGGACGATCTACAACCGAGCTAGTTTTTACTTTTTCAATTTTAATTTCAAATTTAAAAAAAATTCTTTAACTTTCGAAACCGGCTTGAACCGGTTCTGAAATTGAAACTATCATAACATAAAAAATACATAAAGAAAACTGGAAAAGAAAAACTAGCCCTGTTATAGATTGTCCTAAGCTACCATATGCAAAATAAATCATGTAAAAATATTAAAATTTGAGCGAGATATTTGAAAAAAAAAAAAACGCCACTTAACATTGTCATCCGGGTCTTTTTCGATCGGTAGTGTGGGCTCTTATGGGAAGACACTGCTAAGACGCCACGCCCACTGGCATTAATTTTACTCTAACATTTTATATTATATATTATATGTAACTAAATTTTATCTATTGATATATACTTTAGTTTTTTTTTTTTGGGGGGGGGGGGGATAAAACTATGCAAGAACTTCACACAAGATAGGAGCGTCTAAGATTTTTAGCTCTGTGAAAAATTGAGCTTTGGGGCTGAGCATATATATTGTTATCATTTTAGGGGGAGGAGAGGGGTCTGGCAAATGATATCGTAAGATATCTCTAGGGGGAGAGAGGATTTGTCTTTTGATATCGATATCATTTTTGATCCAATCAAAATTTTACTTTTTTATTTTAAACATGGTTTTTAGTTCAAAATAGCATGCTATCGCTTTTTAGTCTGTTATCTATTTAAACTATTATTATTGTAATCTAAAAATATTTAATTCTAGAATAGGGAAAAGCCCAATATTTGACATTTTTTTTTCATCTTCATGTATGTTTGCATATGCAATTATGTCGAGAAACCCTATGAGAAGTATATTTGAAATGAAGCTTAAATTACACAAAAGTGCAAAAAAAATATCAGAAATAGACCGTTTTTTTAAATTTCAAATGGCTGTCACTTAGTTTATTTTAAATTTTTTTACTTCAATCTCATTAACCACTTAACTAAACAATACTTTTGAAAAAAAAAAAACCTTTCAAATAATGCCTATTTTTTTCAAGTTTTTTGTAGAATTTTTAATCTTTTATTACCGATGTTTCAAAACAAAAACTTTTGTTTTATTAAATCAGATATATGCACGAAATGAATTATACAAAATTTACTATAAAAAATTATTGGTGAAAATAATAAATTATTATTGAAATGCGGATGCTCGTACTTCGTACAGATAATTCATGATTGGCAAAAACACATTGCCCGTATGACGCACGGGTAAATAAGGGAAGCGGCTAAAGCTCCAGATAATATTATGGCAATATTACCTACTTTTATAATTGACCGAGATGCGTTAGCACAGACAATGACTTCATAAAGTTGGAGGTTGAAATTCTAGAACCACTTAACATTTTACTCGCATATTAAAACGCAACTGGTTTGCCAGGTCATATGTTCACTAGTATAGATCTACCATAGGTTTGTTTTGTTACACGGCCAGTTTCATAAGTTAGTCCGGGAGCCGGTGATATCAAAAGCTCCGTCATCGCGGAATTAAAAAATATTAAGTAAATCTATAGTAAAAAGTCCAGGGCTCCCAAATGGTCCGCCAACTATTCATCAATATTTTTTCAGAAAAATTTTCGGTTTAGATTTTTCTTGCAAATTGCACAGAAAACACCTTCAGAGGTTAGTTTTAGCAAAAATGCTATAGAAACCTACTAAGAAATTTTCTGTTAAAAAAATATCAATGTTCTTTCAGGGCTCCCAAATGACCATTTGAGAGCCCTGAAAGTCACAGTGACAAACAGAGGAAGGTTATGTTTTGACATACCGAAAATGAATATACCGAATACTTAAATTAATTATTATTTTCAAATTGTAATGTTTTCCGGTAATAGCGAATTTTGATCACTTTTAGAATATTCTTTAGAAAATCTTGTGTTCTTTCAGAAATAACTTCATTCTACCGGAAGAGATTATCATACGTATTTTAAAGGAAGCAAACGGTGATAAAATTTTACATATATTTTACTTTGGATTTTCATTGGTGGCTACTTTATTTCGCATTTGGATGCTGGCCAAGTGTTGATTTTCAGCGAAATCGGTAATTCATAACATCTTTTTAGTAATAATTAATTTAATTAATCTTATTTTTTGGCTTGTCAAATATAATCATACCTACCTTATTTGGTACATATGTCTTTTTACTCTCGATTTATACGATTTTTTTTTTAATTCTGCGATAACGGTTTTTTTAATTTTACCGGCTCTCGGACTAAGTGTAGTTATAAGGAAAATCACTTTATTACGCTATATATCCATTTGTGAAAACCGAAGAGGGGTGGATTACGTGGGAAGACAAAATTATCAAACCCTTCAAGCCTCATCCTACATCTTCGTTCTTAAGGGTTTTATGTTTCATGCATGTCTTCATTCCTGAATGGAGATATAACTAATGTAATTTCATTTTACAGTAAAATCGTACAAATTTTCTTATGCCTCTCCTGTGAAATTTACGTTTGCCTAGATGTGTCTTCTTGCGGGTGAGCAATATTATATCACATCCAGCAAAATTTTGAACGCAAAGCTTTTACTGCTTTTTCCATCGTTGTTATATACTAATTGCGAAGCATGATCATCTTATATATAATGGTTCATTAATTAATAGCAATGGCTGATCAGTCGTTGCTAAATCTTGAGTTTTTACACATAGAATGGAATTCCCGTAACGAATGTGTTACACATTGTTTTATAAATCATTATCTAAAAAATATCTTAAAAATGAGCACAGCAGATGAGAAGAGCTTTGGAAATTAAAAATATTACAAATAGTCTGGAAAATAAAAATAATTTAATTACTCATCGGTATACGAAATGTTGCAAAATTAAAAATTATATAAACTTTAAAGCGAATTTAAGAAACTCAACATATTGATATTCGTCTGAGATTTTCATTGGGAAAACATCTTTATAACGCTTCCAAATAGAGTAAAACCGCCTTGAAATTCAAAAGTTCATTATATTACCAGTCAACTATTGTTTCAACCAATAATAAAGTGGAAAACATACCTTGCCAACATCTACCTATTACCAGTCAACTATTGCTTCAACAATAATAAGACAAGAAAACTTGCCTTGCCAATACCTAACCAATTACCAGTCAACTATTTCTTCAACCAATAAAAAGACACAATTCTTTATTCATGAGGTAATAATATAAAATAAAACAGAAAAAGCTGCGCTTTTTGATTTTGCAATAATTTGTTTACAGAATTATTATACTCACGATAGTTTGAAAAGCTTTGGTATAAATGATTAATTTTAGAATGATAGCAAAATAGGAACCACTAACAATGATAAATGACATTCAAATGAAAAAAAAAATGAGATTTAGAATTAACTGTTATTAAAATCATCTTTTACTTTCCTTAACTAACAAAGTCTTGTTTAAAAATGAATAAATATTTATCATTTTCCAACTTTAATTACAATACCCTAAATCACATTTTGTCAAATTTCTGATTTGATGAATTTTTCAGAATAAAACTTACAAATAATAAACACGATAGCAGAAACATAAAGCAACATCTTAAAACATAAAGCAATGCCTTTCAATGCATCCCCCAAAGGACAAACGGAAAGAAGAATACAAAATGAATATTTTTACAATGGAACGTGGTCAGAAATTTCATAGATATTTTTCACTTTTCTATAAAAGAGTAAAGATGGAAATAATGTGAAATGTCTGTCTTGCTTTGATCTCAATGAAATTTAATTCTTGAGATAGTAGAATTTAAGTGTATATTTTAATTGGTGCGATTGCAGTTTATTCAAGAGGTAACCCAAATATTAAGATTCCCCGAAATTTGATATTGGAACAGTATTTTATTGCAATTAGATTACTGGAGAAAATTTTTAGATTGTTGGTGGAATGTAAATTTATTGAGATAAATCATGCTTAACTGAATAAGATATCATGGAATATTTTTGTTTCTAAGATTCTTATGTTTATAAATATTATACATGCAGAAAGTTGATAATATAGAAAAGTAAATTAAAACTACTCATTTAGTCATGAAGACTTGTCTTTAGAAAATAATTGCTCTTTATTTTTACAATAATTTGCTATGAGTTATTACATATACCATGATTCGGAAAACTCTGGCATAAATGACTGATTATGTTTAACCTCTTCAGACCTGAGGTACACAAATGTGTATTTCCATTCTTTTCCTTATAAAAACTAAACTGCTCGAATTGTTTTCATTTTAACTTTACTTCTATACAGCTGAACGTTTTTTGCTTTAACACAAAACCAATGCCAGCACTGATGAATATTATTTCATAAAATAAATATTATTTTCACCCGAGTTTCGAAAATACCCTCAAGACCTTATGGCCAAAAAATTAAGAGATGTTCATGATTATTTAACTTATATGCTTTACAATAAAAAATTTTGAAAATTTGCTGATCATTTACTTGTTTAAAGGCCTTAATTTTGTTATTGAGTAAATTTATATTACTGATAGTTAAACTGATGTTTTAAGTTTTGTACTTTTACATCGATATTTGTAAACCTAAATTACCAGTCTCCTAAAGTACTGATTTCATAAAAATGATTCTTTCTACACTCTATAGTGTCATTTCGATCAAGCAAAAGCAATAAAAATATATTTGTTGAGTTATTTTATGCTCAGGTCTGAAGAGGTTAAAATTGATTACAAAGAAAGCAGTAATACAGATAAATGAATCACGAAAATGAAATAAAAAATAACAGATTGAGATTTAAATCTAACGGCCGTTAAAAGCATCTTATATTTTCAGACTCAAATAAAGCTTCGTTCAAAAATAAATATTAATAATTTTTCAATTTTACCCCACTAAAAAAAATCTGTGGAAAATCTATAGTTTTTTGGCCCAAAATCTGTAGGAAATACGAAGGTATTTAGCCCATTTTGCAGAAAAAATATTAAGAATATCTTTAAAAATTCTGCAGATATTTTAAAAATAAATCTAAGTCTGCAAATTTTCTTCACATTTCTGTAGAATTTCTGTAGAAAGTGGCGATTTCTTCAGATAATCTTAAGATTATTTTTAGTGGGGTAATTACAATATCCTAAACCAGATTTTGACATATGCTGATTTAATGACATATTGCTTGTACAGAAGCAGCTTACTAGTAATAAACACGATGGCAAAAAACATAAAGCAGTATCTTAAAACATGAATCAATATCTTTCGATGTATGAGTTAAAGGGCAAATAAATAAAAGAATACATTTCAAAATGAGTATTTTCCCAATGGACGTGGTCAGAAATTTCATAGATATTTTTCACTTTTCTCTAAAAGAGTGAAGATGGAAATAAGATGAAATATTTCACTTTCTTTGATCTCAATAAAATTTAATTCTTGATATAGTAGAATTAAGACATACATTTTAATTGGTGCGAATTCTGTTTATTCAAGAGGTAATCCAAATCTTATGATTCCGCGAAGTTTGATATTGGAGCAGCATTTTATTGCGATTAGATTTTCGTTTGATTAATAGGGAAAAGTTTTAGATTGCTTATGTAATATAAATTTATTGAGTTAAAATACATTCAACTGAATAAAATATCACGAAATATTTTTTCTTATAATATAGTTTAATGTTTATGAATGTTATACAAAGTTGATAATACAGAAAATACATAAATTAAAACTACTCATTTGCTCAAGAAATCTTCTCTTTACGAATTGATTGGCCTTTAATTTTGCAATAATTTGCTAAGAATTATTACATACATTATATATGGAAAATGACTGGAAAATTATAAATGATATGGAAAATTATAATATGAAAATGAATGGTCATAAATGACTGATTATTTTTTTGAAATGATAACAAAGAAAACAGTAATACAGATAAATGACTATCGCAAATGAAATTTAAAAAAATTAAAAAAAAAGACACATAGAGATTTAAATATAACTACTAATAAAAGCATTTTTTCTGAAATGAACAAAGTTGTGTTTAAAATTATAATAATATTTATAATTTTTCTTCTTTAATTACAATACTCTAAAGCAGATTTTGACATATGCCGATTTAATGAATTTTACAGAAACAATTTACAAATAGTAAACATGATGGCTAAAAACATAAAACAATATCTCAAAACATAAATCAATATTTTTCAATGTATACCTCAAAGGACAAGCGAATAAAAGATTACAATTCAAATTGAATATTTTCCCAATAGACGTGGTCAGAAATTTATTTCATAGACCTTTTTCACTTTTCCTTAAAAGAGTGAAGATAGTCTATAAGTAAACGTCTTAGTATTAATTTAATTCGTGAAATAGTAGAATTAAGATGTATGTTTAATTGGTGCGAATTCAGTTTATTCAATAGGTAAACAAAATTTTAACATTTCGAGAAATTTGAAATTGGAACAGTATTTTATTGCGGTGGGATAAATGCGGGGAAATTTAAGATTGCTTGTAACTCTTTTCACTTTTCTTCAAATCAGTTAAGATGGAAATGGAAATAAATTGAAAAATTTTACTTCCTTTGATAATAGTTGAAGCTTTTAATACAAGTGAACAGTAGATTTTGTTGATTGGATACCCAGTAGCATTTCTTGATACAACTGAATCAAAATGTATATTTTAATTGTTTAGAATTCAGTTTATTCAAGAGGTAAACTAAATCTTACGATTCCAAGAAATTGTATATCGGAACAGTAATTTATTGTGATTGGATGACAGTGTGAAAATTTTAGATTGTTGTTGATCTTTTTCACTTTTCTCTAAACGGGTAAGTATAGAAATAGAAATGAAGTGAGCTGGTTCTGTTTTAACCTTAACGATCACATAATTTGGGAGTTAAGATTAGTTAGTCCATCAGTATTCGTTCAGGATGGCTCAGTTGGAAGAGCAATGACGGCTTTAGCTAATACATCCCTGGTTTTAAACCTGGTCCGGACTTTTTTCACCCAGTTGGAAAATTTACACCTGTTACAATTGATTTACAAATAGAATAATCGTGCTATAAATTAATACAACGATTCTCTTCCTTTGATCTTAAAAAAATTTAAATCTTGAAATAGTAGAGTTAAGATGTATATTTTAATTTTTGCGAATTCAGTTTATTCAGTAGGTAAACTAAATCTTAAAATGCCGAGAAATTTGAAATTGGAATTCGACATGGGTATTTGATGGTGACAAGATGAATGGGGGAAATTTTTAGATTGCTGGTGGAATGTAAATTTAAAGAGATAAAACACACTCTATTGTATAAAATATTGTGGAATATTTTTATTTAAAATTATTTCAACATTTATGAATATTATAGAGAGCTGTTAATATAGAAAATATGTAATATAAAATTACTCATTTCAGGTTTTGCCTTTACAAAATAATTACCCTTTTCGATTTGTCAATAATTTTCTAAAAGGTATTACTCATATCATAGTTTGAAAAATTCTGGCATAAATGATTGATTATTTAAAAAAATATATAACAAAGTAAACTGCTGTTAAAAGCATCTTTTATTTTTGGAAAAAAAGTTTTTTTAAATAATTATTTATCGTTTTTCTGCTTTAATTACAACACTCTAATCTACATTTCGCCATATTCTGATTTTATGAATTTTGCAGAAACTACTTACAAATGATAAACACGATGACAAAAATGTAAAGCAATATCTTAAAACTTAAAGCAATATCTTTCATTGTATGCCCCAAAGGACAGATGGATGAAAGATTACAATTCAAAATGAATATTTTCCCAGTGGACATGGTCAGAAATTTCATAGAACTTTTTCACTTTTTTCTAAAAGAGTGAAGATAAAAATGGAATTGATGTGAAATATTTCTCTCCTTTTGATCTCAATAAAATTTAATCATTGAGATAGCGGAATTAAGACGTTTATGAAGTTGGTGCAAATTAAGCTTATTCTAGAGGTAAACCAAATCTTAAGATTCCGAAAATTTTGATATTGGAACATTATTTTATTGCGGTTGGATGAATGTAGGAAAATTCTAGATTTCTAGTGATCTTTTTCACTTTTCTCCAAATGAGTGAGCATGAAATGTAAGTGGTCTCAATAGAACTTAACTATTGAGATAGTAGAATTAAGATGCATATATTAATTAGTGTGAATTCAGTTTTTTCAAAAAGCAAACCAAATTTTTAGTTTCCAAGAAATTTTATACTGCAACAGTATTTTATTGCGATTGGACTAATGCAGGAAATTTTTAGATTGCTGCTGGAATTTAAATTTAATAATATAAAATATGCTTATTTAAATAAAATATCACGGAATAATTTTATTTCTATAGTGATATTTATAAAAATTATAGAATTCTGATAATATTTAGAATATGTGTAGATTAAAAGTACTCTTTGAGATCTCGTTTTTACGAAATGGCCAATATGCCTTTTTTAAAAAGTTATTATTATGAAAATAACAATGATTCGGAATTCATGAGATTGAATTCATGGAAGAAATTCTGAAGACAAATAATCTTAATACACACTCAAACAATAAATTTCGTCAAAAACCGTAAAAAATATTGGTAGGAATACTGCCGGAAAGCACTTTCGAGTTAAGACATTTTCTGTTACCTTAGAAAAAATCGGAGTTTTTTTAAAGAATTAAAAAAAATTTTTGCGAATTTTCTGTTATAAAAAAAAAAAAAATAGCAAATAAAAATTCCTGCGTTTCTGAAACACAAAAGTGCTTGCAGAAAAGTTACCGGAATACTCCTACAAAGCTCAGATTGGAGAATTTTAAGTATTTTTATGTTAGATTGGTGAAATTTCTGTTCTTTGAGGAAACACTGAAAAAAAAAAAAAAAAAAAAAAAAAAAAAAAAAAAAACAGCAGGGCTGTGCAAATATAACGTTATCAACTTTGTGATAATTTTGGACCCCTCCCCCTTTCGATATCATACGTTATCATCCATCGGATCCCCTCCCCCCGGTAACGATATCGTAATCAAAGTGTAATTTTTTCTTCTAATTTTGTTATTTTGTTTCGAGTAATATACAAACTCTTTAAATTTATTTTTCACATACTTCAATGATTCAAATGAAGAAAAATATAGTTATATCAAAATAAGAAATGAAGAAAAATATTCAATCAATAAAATATTTCTTCATTCAAATAAAATTTAAAAAAATAGTTATTATTTAAAAGTATTTTATTATAATTTTTTGTTACATAATGCATTCAACAGCAATAAAGCCTTGTTGAACTTGTCCCCTGAAAGGAGGAAGGGTAGGGAGAGCGGACAGATAGAAAATGTTATTAACAAAACAAGTGGACAACATTCTTTCTCTTTTATTTATTAGTAAATAAAAGCTGCATTTCATATGTACTTCACATATAATTTCTCGAATCATGTTTATGTATGAATTTACATATGAAAATGAATAGGAATATCAAACGTTTGGGAATCCATATTTTAGAATTAGATAATTTTATAATAATTTAGTGATTTTAATAATAGCTTTGTATTTTCATAAAAAATATATAGCAGATTAAAAAAAGATAATATACTATTTTGAACAAAATACCATGTTAAAAATAAAAAGAGACAACTTTGATTGAGTCAAGTATGATATCGATATCAAAAGGCAACCCCCCTCCCCCTAGAGATATTTTACAATATTATGTGCCAGACTCCCCCCCCCCCCCTTCTAAACTTATAACGTTATACATGCACAGCCCCGTATCATAGGCAATTATGACAATCAGAAACGTATGATACTACATAAAATTCGCGAAAAAGTGGTTCTTGTGCCATTGAAGATGAAGTTTCAGCAGAGCTAAAAAGTAACAATATGATTTATTTCAGTGAGTTTCGTTTATTTCTAATGTCGCAACACTCTCAGACGATAAAAATATCGAAGTTTTCACTTATTTATATTTTCTCATATTCATATTTAAGGAGAGGTTTATTATTTTTGGCTAAAAACACCATTCTGTTTGGAAGTTTTGTTTTACCTTGAACATTGTTACAGACATTGAGGTAATAACTTTTTCATCGTATTTATTAAAATTCTGAAAAGATCTGTTAATTTTTACAGTAAAAAATATTTAGAATTTGCTTCATATGGCGGAGAGTATTAAAAAGTTTTTTGAAATTGGGTGGTCATTACGGAACTACTCATCTGATTGCATAGGCGTAGCCAGCCTCTTGAACGGGGCGGTGCCCAAATTTTTTAACCTGAACATGTTGGGTACAAACAATATCTTATGTAATAAAACCTAATAAAACGGAACCCCATAAAACCTATCAAATTTCCGTTTTAGACAGGTTTTTTGCGGAAGGTATAATTGTCTAGAACTTCTTTTAAAAAGGACCCAAACGCAATTTTTCATTGCGTGAAGAAGGATGAGAAATTGCTTAAAATTAAATCTAAATGGACAGGGGCGTGCGAAGAGTAAACTGCTCCCGGGGCAAAGTTACAATTTGGCGCCCCCTCCACTCACCTTTTTCTTGTAACAGCCAAAAATGACGTTGGTAGTATAAATTTGGCGCCCCCTAAAATTCCAAGCCGGGGCAGCTGCCTCCTACGATCCCCCTTTCGCACGACGACGCTGCTAATGGATGCGGATACTGTGAATATGCGAATTTTGCGTAGCATCATTTCTTATTTTCAGAGGAAGCACAACAGATTTGTACTAGAGATGAGTTCGGGCTCATTTTTTGAAACCCGCGCCCGAAAGATTTTTAGTACATTGGAGCCCGAGCCCGATACAAAAAGTATACAAAAATAAATAAATAAAATATTTAATGATATTTTAAAATTGTTTCAAATGTGATACAGTCCTCCCCACTTAATCGGGTAACGGATAATCGAATACCCCGCTTATTCGAATAGAACTTTCCGGAACCGAATTTATCGCCATTGGATCTATGTTATTTTTCCCCGCTTAAACCGAATAAATTTCGCGAACCTCCCCGCTTATTCGAATACCATCTGGGTGACCTATGTTTGAAAACAAGTGCAAAAAACACGTTTCATCTTGTATTTTTCTTCACCTTTTGTCATTTTTTGGCTCATTTACACAGAAGACAAATTTTCAGTTCTTCCTGCAATGATTTCGGCCAGCAGATGTATAATGGACAAGTCAAACGATCTCCCCTCCTTTTTCTGCGAATGAGTAAAATAAGTTGGCCAATGTGGATTATTTTTGCGTTTTATAAGTTTTGTTTTTTAGTCGCGTTTTTATTAGGAAAAAGGCGTTTCTATGAATTTTAAATGGAAAGCTTTAAACGTTTCTGATAATTGATAAACTGCAGTTTTTGAATTGTTAAATAAGAAAACAGAAGACGTAAATTTCCAATATGAAATGCAATGCCAAAAAAAATCCAAAAAGAAGAGGGATAAAATGGAAATTTGAATTGAGAGAGGGAACCACAGACTTCTCATTATGAGAAGTCTGTGGAAGGAACATAATTCCAATTTTAATAACATTGGTCAACATGCGCTAAAATGGGTTTAGTGAAAAACGCGAAATTTTTGTTAATAAATGGCGCTATGATTATGCAGAAGGCGTGTGCTAACGCACAAAATCATTTCCATGTTTTTTGTACGTAATTCCAATAAACGCGAAAATTTTTACATAAACAAACTTTTTAAACGATGTTTTTAAACGTGTAAATAACGTAAATTACAAGTAGCAAAGTTTTAACCGAATTCCAATGAACTACATGAAATATAATGTAAATCATACAGCTATATGTACTGATATTAAATTATTACGTACTTACTTTATTTTAGTATTTGTATTTATTTTGTTAATTTACGTTATTACATTAACGATTTTATTATGCTATTTAATTATGCTGTAGATGGTTGTTTTACCTTTATATTACGCATTAAATATTACATTTATATGTTTCCCCGTTTAATAAAATACCCCGCTTAATCGAATATTTTTTCTGGAACCATCAATATTCGTTTAAACGGGGACGACTGTATCCCATTTTTAAAAATTTCTTATAAAATTTACTGTTAAATAAAAATTTAAATTCAAGCTTATGAAAAGAGCAATTTGCTATCAAATAAAAATATCCTTCATACCTAAAATGATTCCCATACTTCTTGTCCTTTAAAAAGAAAACTTGATGGACATATTAAAGAAGTGTAATGAATAAATGGATAGAGTTTATAGAAATTACTATTTGTATGCTGAAGAATCAAAAAATGTTTTCAATTTCCTATAAAAAGTGTACATCTTCAGGGGTGTAGTCGTAAAAAAACCACAGGTTACACGATCGACGCAGAGGGTATATGCTCAAGGCACAGAGTATATTCTAGAGAGTACATCCTATGGGCTTCATGAGAAACAGAGGGTTATACGGAAGGGTATATCCCAGTATACCCTTCACTACATCCCCTGTACATTTATCTATAATCAATTCCTTTCTCTTAACAATTCCCCATGACTGACGGAAACCTTAAAATCAACGCAAATTGAAACATTGATACAGTTATCTTAAAGTTCCGTTGTTTTTATGAGAAAAAAGGAAACATTAATCGAATGTTTTCTATCGGAATAACATGTAAAATAAGTTTACTTACGAAGGGAAATCCTCAGCATAAGCAAAATTCATGAAGACAAACAGAAAAAAAAATCACAATGCTGTTGTCATATGAAGAACGATTATGATTCGTGCACAATCAAATAATTTGCAAACCTCAAGCATCTAGTCTGCATCAAAAACGAAGAAATCATTCTCTAACAAAATAAATAAATAAACGATCGAATTAAAAAATATCCTCTGCCTTAAACGAAAATCTAACCAGAAGCTAATTTATTATTTATGATTATTTTGATAGGCGCCTTATCAATTAATCGTCGACGTAAATGCAGTAGACATAAATCTCCATACATCACAAATTTTCTTTTGAAGCAATAATCTACTATTGAAACATAAAAAATATTTTTTTTTCTTTCGTTTTGATCAAAATAACACTGAAATGACTTGAAAAAGAATAATTTTAAAAGGAAAATAGTAGTTCTTTCAATCTCTTCTACACATAAATGTTTTTTAATTCTCAGAAAGAATGAGCTCGAGCCCCCCCCCCCGGGCCCGAACACTAAAATGAAAATAGAGCCCGTGCCCGCTTCGGACCCGGGTTTGGGCTCGGGCTTTCGTGCTGGGGCTGAGCCTGTCTCATCTCTAATTTGTACAAGCTTCCACCCCCTCCGTTCTCCAGGCTAATCACATGGTGGAATTATCGTTTCACATCTGTATTTCCTTTTTTTTTCTTCTATCTAGACTTTAGATAACAAAAGCAAAGATATAAATAGTAGTTTTTATCCTTGTCGAGAATTTACTCTAATATTTTTATGGAAATATGCATGCAATAGAAAAATGTTTAAAAAAATTCCATAAAGAAACGACATCAAATTGGGATTATAAAACCAACTTTTTTGATTTACTGTGATTAATACAGATTCTAGTAAATATTCTAGTTTTAAAAAAGATGAACAAAATAATTTTCTTTAAAAGAAAAAAAGAAAGAATCAAGGTCTTTTCTTTTATCACATTTCAAAACATAGACTGTTAGTTTTGATTAACTAATTGAACTGACTTTGCTTACATTTTTCTTCTTTTTTCTTTTATAAATTTTGATTAAAAAAAATCTATCTTGGATCTGCGCGAGCGGGGGGGTGCCCGGGCACCCAGGGCACCCCCCCTGGCTACGCGCATGTGTCAGTTTTTTTTCTTTTTTTAAATGAAAAAGAGTATTTTTCAAAGCCCAGAGGTTTTAATTACCTAATTTTTTTATATGCTTTATACTACTATTTTTAATCTATAATGTTCATAGTATTTTCCTATTGCATGTGTTAAAGAAATCAATTTAAAAATTATAGTGTGAAAAAAGTAGTAGTAATTAAAGTATGCATACATGTATACAGAAGATATTGGGATCCTTGACAACAACAATATATACGGTATGTATCACTTAAAAATAATGAACTTAAAATCAACAGATGAATAATTCATAAAAATATTTTTTCATCTAATGAACGTCATTTTATCAGTTATGAACATTTAAGGCTAAATGGAGAGAACTCCAAAGAGTATCAGAATTTAACTCCAAAATTATTTTCAGATGATTGAGTTGTTGGAAAATCTACACCCAGTTGAGAGTGTATTTTGACGTTTTTCATTATCATATGAAGCAAATTTACAAATGCTTTATTATTTTAAACTCAACCATAATGATTGATAAACATTGAATACAATATGATGTTTCCAAATGGGTGAAAGAGGGTTTTAGGCCCACAATCAAACTCATGACATATGGTTTAAACTGCCAATTCTCTACCGATTGAGCTACCTGGTCCATGAGGCGATCGATGAAATTTACTCAAGCGTGGTTTTCTGAGTGAATTGAGTCAGCCGACTGTCGATTCAACAGACAGAATATTGAAAATAAACTGAAAGTCTTGGGATCGACCCCTGTCACCACTCTTCACTCATTTTAAAATATATACGATCGTAAAATTTGGAAAAAATTAAGACTGAATAAAAAAAAATCATGGAGCTTGTCTAAGTTTTAATAAGTACAGTGTACCCCACTTATGACATATCCTTTTTAAAATAAGAATTCCCAAGAAACAGGCTTTTTTGATTAACGATATAAAATTTATTACTTTCTGGTATCTCCAGTTTAATAAAAATCACACATTATTACCTTTGTTCCATGGAATAGTAATCATCTCATCACTTAACAAGAAATAAACACGAAGATAAAAGTTTTAATTTTAGACAGAAAATATAAAGCAATATTTATCATTTTATGCCACAAAGGATAAACAGATAAAAGGGTGTAATTCAAAATGAAGATTTTTCCCAACGGACGTGGCCAGAAATTTCATAGGCTTCTCTCCATTTCTCTAAAAGATTGAAGATGGAAATAGTAATGAAGTGAAATATTTCGCTTCCTTTGATCGGAGTAAATTTTAAATCTTGAGGTAGTAAAATCAAGAAGCACGTTTTAATTGGTGCGAATTCAGTTTATTCAAGAGGTAAATCAAACCCAAAGTTTACGAGAAATTTGATATTGAAGCAGTATTTTCTTGCGCTTGAATAAACGGAGAAAATTTAAGTTGCTGGTGAAATATAAGTTTATTGAGGAAAATCACGTCCCATTGGATAAAATATCGAAGACTGCAGAAATTTGCTAATATAGAAAACATGGCAGTTGAATTTACTCTTTTAAGATATTAGTCTATTATATCACTTGAAGTGTTTTGTACTGCTATTACTCAAACATATGTTTACCCACCATTTAATTCTTTTTTGTTGTCAATTTTGATTTGTTGTTTTTATTTAACAGTTGTGACAACACTAAAGATAAATCAGAATTCATTACATTGAATTGTAATTTGAAACAATGAATTTGCACATTGAAAATAATATGAATCTAAGAGCAGCTTTATTAAAAACTTTGAAGAAATCAGCGTGCTTCATAAAATTTAAATGAACAGTTTTATAGAAAATTCTGACAACTAATAACAGATGACAATAGATAAAATTTGTAAGGAGTTTCATTATAGCTAGAAATTAAGAATCATAATTTCGGTGAATGAGATTTCTGTAGAATAAAATGTTACAGCAGTCGCTGTCAAAAAAAGATATTTTTAAATTCCCTAACATATAGAACTTCATTAATCTCGGCTCATTTTTATGCATATTTTCGGTACATTTAGATTTAAAGTCTGGAATCAAAGGTTTCGAAAGCGTTATTTTTCTATGTGGAATTTCAATAATACTGTAGCGAACTCGATCAGTATAAAGCGAGTTATTCGCAGAAAGTAACTGGCTTGGCCTTTTGCTTGACGCTAATGTTCTCGTTTTCGGATCACGAGATCCCCAGATCAAATACAACAGGCGCCAATCCACGCACTCTCTTCATTGGGGACCCGGATAAGCTCGCAACTTTCAACAGCAACCAACGTACAGCAATCAACTCATCTCATAATAAACAGATGGCAACACCAAACACAAATCTCTAATCGCAAAGCCTGTCATTCACGCATCACAGATGCGTACGATAGCATTCATTCACAAGTGCATATCGCTCGTCAGACGTCAGCAATGCGTTTTTCTCACTGGGGGGGGATACTCCTGTCGCGATATCGATCAGCATAAAGCGAGTTACTAGCAGCAAGTAACTGGCTTGGCCTTTTGCTTGACGCTAATGTTCTCGCTTCCTGATCAGGAGATTCCCAGATTAAATACAACCGGCGCCGATCTCCTAAATACCGTTATATAACCAGCAATTAATATAATGATGGAAATTTAAAAAAAAAATAAATAAAAAATAAAACATAATATTTTTCAATGTATGTCTCAAAAGACAAAATGATAAAAAGATATAATTTTAAATGAAGATTTTTTTTTCATTGGAACAAGGTCAAAAATTTCATAGACTTAGTAATTCAGGACAGGACATTACATTGTAAAATCGAATACTAAACAAAATAGAGGTTGCTGTTCAATGTAATCTTTATTCATAAATTGAAACATGTTGAAAAAATAAAACCACAAAATAAAATAACACCCTTTGTTTTGGGTTTAATCTTCAAAATCATCTTCAGGTGTCAAACATTCTAAAAACAAAATTCGGCAGGAAGCAATGTACTTGCGACATTGATAAAAGCTACATTAAAACTAATTGGATGTGCCAATACCAAAACTTTCTTCTATATCATACGTATATTTTAATATTTCAAAATTTAGTTAGACATGTTAATGTCCGTTAATATTATTAATTCAATACTATACCAACTATGATTTGCATCTTATATTTCTGCTTCTGTCAATTAAACGGAATAAAAACGAGTTTCCGTACTGCACGAGCCGATGAACAGTATAACGATAGTCAGATTTTTTTCAAATTCAGGAAGGATCTAGTCGCCGTACTCCAAAAAAAATCATACACAAAAAATTTAGTTCAGTTCTATGCATAACATCGAACACTTTTTAATGATAAAATAATAAAAATGGCACAGACATCGCGATTATAGCGTCTTCCTCCGGCGGATTTTTTTCAAAATCAGGGAGGGTCTGCTGACCCTAGTCAAACATTTATACAAAAAATTTCATTCAATTCTATGCATAACTTCATACGCATTTCTGTGGTAAAATATTGAAAATGGCTCAAAAATCGCTATTGCAGCGCCCCCTTCGGGCGGATTTTATCAAATTCATGGTGGACAAACTAGCCATAGCCAAACACTTACACAAAAAATTTCGTTCAATTCAATGCATAACTTCATGCACTTTTAGTCGTTACAATATTGAAAATGGCACAAAAATTGCTATTGCCGCCCCCCCTTCCGACGGATTTTTTTTCAAATTCAGGGAGGACCAACTGGCCATAGCCATACACTTACACAAAAAATTTGGTTCAATTCGATGCATAACTTCATACACTTTTAGTCGGCCCAATATTGACAATAACACAATAATTATTACTGCAGCGCCCCCTTGTGGCGGAATATTTCAAATTTGAAGGAGAACCTACTTGCCACAGCCAAAAACATTCACAAAAAAATTGGTTCAATTCTATGCATATCTGCATACACTTTTTGATGGTAGAAGGGCAACATACGAGCACACACAAAGACATACAGACACACGGAGAAGCAGACATTTTGTAAAAACATGTTTTTTGGAATCTCTGACTCCTAAAACGTGTAAAGCCGTCGAAAACCGGAAGTCGAAAAAATTTCGATTACAATACTATTCGAATTCGATTCTTCTATTGAAAATAGAAGAAAGTAGAAAAAGCTATATAAAAGCAGTTAAAAGCTTTATAAAAGCTTTATAAAAGCAAAAAAAACTTCAAAATAACTCAAAAACGACGTGTGTCATTTGTACTTCAAAATAAAATTAAAGTGGGGAAGGACTGGAAAAATGTGAAAACATCACAGTTCTTTCATAATTCTAATCCAGATTTCTGGAATAAGAAATTAAACTTTATGATTATAAATTTCCAGATTTCTTAAATGAATATCATATAGATTGACGAATAACTACGTTTAAAGAACCAGGAAATAAGTAATGATAATGTTTGATTTCTTATTCCAGACATCTGGGCAAGCATTTTGGAAAGGAGTGTGGTGTTTCACGTTTTTTCAGTCTCCATACACTCCACTTTTAATTTATTTTGAATGACAGATGGCACCATTGGGGTCGTTTAAAAAAAAATCGAAGATTCTGTTGCTTTTTCCAGTTTGAATATAGTCTTTGACAAGGTAGTAAATAGAATACTGCTGTTTGTGACTCCTGAAGATGGTTTGAAAGATTGAACCGAAACGTAGAATTTTATTTCATTTTTGTAATTTAATTTTTACATCATGTCCAAATTTATGAATAAAGCATGCGTTAAATAGTAATCTTAATATTTTTTTTGTATTTCTTAGACTTTTTTAGTTATTTTCTTTTTCTAAAAAATGGAAATGGAAATGAAATGAGATATTTTACTTCCTTTGATCTAAAAATACTTAATTCTTGAGATAGAATCAATATGTAAATTTTAATTGGTACAAATTCAATTTATCCAAAAGTTAAAGGAAACCTTAAGATTATGAGAAGTTTAATATTTCATCAGGATTTTAATGCGCTTGTATGAGAGTTTTAAGCGACTGTAGAATATAAATTAAATGAGGTAAAGCATACTCAATTGAATTAAATATTTCAGGAATATTTTGATTTGTAAGTTAAATTATTATAAATGAAAACTACAGAAATATTCTAATACGGAAATATATTTGTTGAGTTTACTCTTTTAAGATATTAGTGTATTACATATCTTAATTTTTTTCCGTTTTGCTAAGGAAGGATATTTTAAATTTCGAACTGGGAAAAAACCTCTAAATTCAAACCATTTAATATTATCATGCATGCTTTATGTGCCACCAATCACAAGCCTGTATCTTTAATAGTTCATTGGAAAAAAGTATAAAAAATTTCCCACCTTTTATTGTACATAGTAAGTGAGAAATCAAAAAGTATAATACTTAAAACACAACATCAATTTACGCAAAATTTCCTTTCATACTTCAATCTGTAAAAAAAATTCAAGTTCCAGCACCGAAGTTGTCTCTGACGTATACAGTTTTTTTAGTACGGACATTTTGACAGACGGACAGACAGAGGACAGAGAGGACTAGGGTTTCGTCAGATGAACGAAACCCTAATTTAAAAAAAATAAAACCATTATGCTTTACAGAGCTAAAATGAAAAGTTTTATAAGAGTTTATGTCATCTTTGACAATTTATGAAACTTGTTCGTGGTTTACTAATCTTTCTACAAAGTGTAAGTTTTCAGCAAAGATATAGAAAGTAATAGACAAAATATCATTTATTGAGTTTCGATCAGAAATAAATATCCCCCTAAGAAGTGAGCGAAAAATTACTTTTATAAAACTCCGTGAAATATATATAGACTTATTTAATAAACTTCGAATTCATACTTTAATTTCTATATATTCAGGATTTTATCCAGGAATCCCTGCAATATATCGGCATTGCATTGCAAGTCACCAAGATTGTATAGGTTTATTTTAGTCAATAAAGATTTTAAGAACAGAAAATTTCTTCGCATTTTCTAACGCCATCTTACTATTTTTAGTTGTTTGTAAATTTAAAATTAAATTTACAATGATCAATATATGATTCGATTTAACATGAAATAGATAGTGTAAATCAGGACTCACATGATCTTTTTTCGCCATTTTGCGTTTTCTGCTGGTATTTTGGTGAACGATTATGTGTTTCTTATGAGTGATAACATGGATCTAATTCTGATTTATTATCACGTCGAGGTTATAACATCTTTTGTTGATATTGCTTGCAATGTGCTCAACCGGCTTTTTTTTCTCTCTCTTTATAAGGTAGTCATTTTTAATTCTGCAAAATATTAAAATAATTATAAAACTTATTAAATCGTCGAATAGTTATTGTTCTGTGTAAACACTTTAAAGTAAGCATATAATTTAAAATTATCCTTTTTTTTTTTGAGCCATTCTTATTATGTAACTCAGGAGTGATATTATAACATTATGCCCAACAGAATAAAAAATAAAATTTTTCGTTGTTTTTCTAGTGAATAATTTTGAGAAATAGGTTGTAATAGGTAAATATATTTTCAAACAAAATAAAATGTCATACATTGAAAGATTAACACATATATAAATGATTTCATCAGAATTAATCCAGATGATTCTAGTGGATTATTTTAAAAATTGATTTTTACATCTATACATAATACCGTACACACAGAAGAAGGAATGGATGACAACATTTCCGAATAATAATATTCGTCATCTTTAATAGCAGAATTCTCAGATTAAATAAGGCAAAGTTAACTATTCGAAAATAGAGGTATCCATATTTTTCTTCTATTTATGTAGTAATTTCTAACAAAGCATAAAATCACAAAGAGATAGAAAAAAAAGAAAGAAAAAAACAAGAATTTGCAAAACAATTTGAGTTGAGCTATGTTCGCTATTGGTTACCACTCAGCTGAAAAGACAACGTGTTTATGCTCGTTGTTCTTATACCAAACGAATGAATTTGAAATACTACTATTATTATTTTTGCTAGCATGGATTTATTTATGAGAAGTACTTTTCTGAAAGCTAAATACACACAAGAAAGCCCTTCTAATTCCTTTGTAAATTAAATCATGAGACGAAATATAATATTTTACCTTCATTCAGTCACACAATATAAAATATTTAAAAAGTTCACAGTTTCACATTAAAGACGAAAAAAATAACAAAAAGATTTTCAAGTGAAAAGTATAAATTTTATTTAATTTCTTATTACTTTCTGTTTGCATTTCCTGCGGTCATCATCAGAGAATATTTTAATAATTAATGTCTGTTCATTCATATAAATATGTCACATTATTTGAAATGGGAAAGTCAATAATTACAAGGATAGTTGAAAGTATAAGTAACAGTCCCTTGAATCCAAGATTCTCGTTGTCTCTCTCTTTCCTTCAGTTCGTATCAAAGAAGGAATCTCTTTTTATGAAGTCTTTAAATAGCTAACTTTCAAGTTTATAATAGCTATTTCTGTTGATTTTGAATGTGATACATTCATTTGACAAAGATTTTCCCGGATATATAAGAAAAGATATTTTTTCATTCTTTATACAGGGTGATTCATAAAAGATGGGCAGAACTTTAAGGGGTTATAGTACACTTAAAGACAAATAATATTAAATAGGAGACTAAGGGTCCCAGACGTATTCCCAAGGAGATAGGGGGCATTAAAGTTTAGGGTCCGAAATTTCAAATGATTATAAAAAATGGAAAAATTGGTCGATTCGTTTGCGGTTTTTGCAAAAAATTTTCTTTATGCCAGTATTTTCTTGAAATAAAATTTTAAAGTTCAATTTCAAAAAATGCCAATAGGGGGCGCTTTAGACTTTGGAGTAACAAACAACTATTTTTTAACGTTATTTTTTGTATTTCTTTAAATGATTTCGAAAGCTTAGACTTAAACTTAAATTTTGATCTAAAAATCTGAGACCTAACGAGTAGTTAAGTAGCGTAAACTGAAATTTGAAATTTGAAACCCTTCTCCCCCCAGAACAAAAATCAGTTATTCCCGATCTTTGTGTCGTAGATTAGGCTCTAACTACTGCCGCGTTTTGCTAATATTATTCTTTATGTCAGTATTTTCTTGAAAATAAATTTTAAAGAAAATTTTCAAAAAATTCCGATAGAGGGCGCTTTAGACTTTGGAGTAACGAACAACTATTTTATACCGTTATTTTTTGTGTCTCATTAAATGCTTTCTAAAGCTTAGACTTAAACTTAAATTTTCAGCTCAAAATCTGAATCGCTGAGCGTGGTTCAGTAGCGAGGGGAGGGGGTTCAAATTTCAACTTCTGAACATAGTTCAGTTTGCACTACTTAACCATGCCCAACGATTCTGTGCTGTGATACGAGGCAAAAATACAACTTTCGTCAAGGACTGCATAGTCGGAATTCACTCATAAAGGCACTGGCACAGTTGGAAACGTCGCTCATGCAAACATTAAAGCTCCATTCCTGACGCTAGTCACCGGGTGAAGAAGGAGACAGAAAGTATGCAAATGTCAAATGGGGAAGAAGAAGAACACGTATGCGAAATTTCGACACGATTCAGGCATAAAAACCACTGAACGGTGAGTCAAGTGTAAGTCGCTGTAGTAATGAATCGGAAGATGGTGCCCTTCACGAATAAGGAAAAGGCTGAGATGCATTTGATTTACGGAGCGGCAGGTGGAAATGGTGCAGAGGCACAACGAATGTACGGAGAGCGATTTCCCAACAGGCGGTTGCCTAACCGCAAAACTTTCGAGCGCTTGCACAGACAGTTGTGTGAGACGGGATCATTTCTCGCTTCCCGGTCGAATGCAGGTCGTGCAAAAAAGGACGAATCAGTAGTTGTTGCAGAAGCCATTCTGGATGTAGTAGCGGCGCAGCCAAGTACAAGTACACGAAGAGTGGCTAGGCAGGTGGATACCTCACAGTCCATGACTTGGAGGGTACTGAAGGATGAACATTTGCTCCCGTTTCATGTGCAACGAGTCCAGAAACTGTCTCCAGGGGATTATCCAAATCGTATTGAATTCGCCCGCTGGTTTCTGCAGCAGAACGCGCTAAATCCACATTTTGGACGAACTGTGCTTTTCACCGATGAATGTACCTTCACACGTGAAGGTACATTTAACACACACAATGCACATGTATGGGCGGATGTCAATCCACATGCTACGTATCCACATGCTCATCAGAGACGCTTTTCCATCAATGTTTGGGCAGGAATCCTCGGAGACCACCTAATCGGACCGTACCTTCTTCCTGAACGCCTCAACGGTAAAACATACCTCACATTTCTGCAACATGTGCTGCCAGACCTGTTAAACGTTGTTCCTCCACGCATCCGGCGGGTCATGTGGTTCCAGCACGATGGAGCGCCAGCCCATTACGTACGAGACGTCCGCAACTATCTGGACATCACATTTCCGAACAGATGGATTGGTCGAGGTGGTCCTGTTGCTTGGCCTGCTCGCTCGCCAGATCTTTCACCCCTCGATTTCTTTTTTTGGGGACAATTGAAGGCTCTTATGTATGAGACACCCATTGAATCCCCCGAGGAACTGGTCGCCAGACTTTCCGCCGCTCTAGGGGAAGTGCTCGAAAAGCCTGATGTTTTCGCGAATGTTCGCCGTTCCATTCTTCGCCGTTGTTCTGCGTGCATAACCTCTGGTGGTCACAATTTTGAACATTTATTGTAATTACATGTTAATAAATATGCTTTGGTAACATAATCCTAATTTGTGTCTTTTTACCTCGTATCACAGCACACAATGTGTGCACATGATAAACTGAACTGTGCTCAGGAGTAGAAATTTCAAACCCCTCTCCCCAGAAACTTAACCACGTCTAACGATTCAGATTTTGGGCTGAAAATTTAAGTCTAAGCTTTTGAAAGCATTTAATGAGACACAAAAAATAACGGTATAAAATAGTTGTTCGTTACTCCAAAGTCTAAAGCGCCCTCTATCGGAATTTTTTGAAAATTTTCTTTAAAATTTATTTTCAAGAAAATACTGACATAAAGAATAATTTTAGCAAAACGCGGCAGTAGTTAGAGCCTAATCTACGACACAAAGATCGGGAATAACTGATTTTTGTTCTGGGGGGAGAAGGGTTTCAAATTTCAAATTTCAGTTTACGCTACTTAACTACTCGTTAGGACTCAGATTTTTAGATCAAAATTTAAGTCTAAGCTTTCGAAATCATTTAAAGAAATACAAAAAATAACGTTAAAAAATAGCTGTTTGTTACTCCAAAGTCTAAAGCGCCCCCTATCGGCATTTTTTGAAATTGAACTTTAAAATTTTATTTCAAGAAAATACTGGCATAAAGAAAATTTTTTCCAAAAACCGCAAACGAATCGACCAATTTTTCCATTTTTTATAATCATTTGAAATTTCGGACCCTAAACTTTAATGCCCCCTATCTCTTTGGGAATACGTCTGGGACCCTTAGTCTCCTATTTAATATTATTTGTCTTTAAGTGTACTATAACCCCTTAAAGTTCTGCCCATCTTTTATGAATCACCCTGTATTTTTTTATCAATGATTCAAATTCCAACTCAGATTAAAATACTGGTTGCTGCATAAATCCAGGTGTGGTAGACCACCTTATTTACAAAAATGCAAACAAACCTTTAACGTTGACCTCTTTCTTTCAATTTTTCTAGGACAAGTGAGCGTTAAAGTCTTTTAGATTATGGCTACTATTATGAGGATATCGATCCAAACCATGCTTATTCTGGCATGCTTCCCAGGAGCAATCCGCACTCCGGATGTTATTTCTCCTTTTATTTTTTCTTTCTTTTGTCCAGGACGAATTGTGTGATCAGTAACTTACCACGCAAATTTGTTAAATTGCGTCATCTTTACTTAACAGTCATAATTTATTAGACGCAACGTAAATACGAAGGAAGTTCAGGCTTATTGGAGCATTTTTATCCAACTAATTTGAAGCTGAAACTGATTGTAGCATTGCGCCTTTTTTTTCAAAAATTGCTTGCATTATTTAAATAACAGAATTTTCTTTAAAAGGAATGTATTTTTAAAAGACTGTTTATTTAATGAAATATAATGTCGTATTACTTCTCAGTTAAAATGAAAACTTTTGAGTTCGTGGGAAGAGTTTATAAGGTAAACAAAACTTAAGCATCTTCTGTTGTATATCTTTCGATTAGCTTTAAACTAGAAAAAAAGCAAACTAATATACAGGGTTTTTAAAATAGAAAATATCAATTTCAATGGTGTAACAGCCGGAAACAGGCGGATCGTGGTTTTTAATCTGAACTGCAGAAAGTCGAAGCCTGAACTGCCGAAAAAGGTATTACACATGAAGATTTTGTACATTTTCCAACATTTCTCGAATATAAAAAAACGAATTTCAAATACACACTGCATAGTTCATAAATTTTATTTCAGTTCTTGCGAAGGAATTTGAAATACGATTCAAGGACTTTGCATTAGCAGTGTTCACAATGGGCTACTTTTTTTAAATTTAGTTTTCTTGATTGTCACCACTTTTCTGAAATGGTAAAATGCCCCCTTCATTTCGTCTTAATTAATATGCCATTAAATAAGTTTAATATTGCTATTTCAAGAAAGTTATGCCAATCAAGAAATCTGAGTGTAGAAAAAGAAACCCACTGGCAATATTGTTGCAGATATATGTAAGTCTTCTCAAAAATCATCTTATGGAATTGCACCAGCTACAGAATGGACTGATGACGCTGCGAAGGTGTTTAGTCCTGAAAAACCTTAACTTGAAATGGATATATTTGACTTGCAAGAAGATATTTCCTTGTAAATGCATGAAACTACATTCCCCTGAAGAATTCTGGGTTAAACATGTCTAAGAAAACTGAGTAATTAAAAAAACTAGCTGTTATGGCTACTGTGTTTGGCTTCACATATGTATTTGAAAGACTTTCCCCCCAAATTGAATTTTTTTTAATAAAAATATCCTTGGAGATTAACGACCACATTAAATGATTCTCTTCACATTATCTGTTCTCCATGTGAGCCAAACTGTAAAAAACTGGCTCAAGTGTACTTTTTCGCATTAAGTTTTTAGTAAATACTTTTCTTTTATATTTTATTATGTGTATGTAAAATTTTTTTTAGAACGTATGTAATATTTTTTTAGGACGAATATGTGACTTGCTTGTCACCCACCTTTTAAATTCTCCCCTCGAAATGATAAGTCTATGGGCGTTTGATGCATTCGTATATGTTAAAAATCTCCCCGGGACATTAATATTTTTAACATCTTTTTCTTTCTTCTGAAAGGATGTTTCTTATTTTCTTAGTTCCGAATATATTTCTAAAATATATGTTTAATGTTTTATATGTTAAAAACTGATGAACAATTAATAAAACTTTAACACTTCATATAAAATTAATTATGTACTTTTAAAAAACTTTGAAAACTAAGAAAAACAGACACGTCCTTTAAAAAGTATATCATATATTTATGATATAAATGAAATATGAAAATTATATAATTAATGTCTTTTCTCACTTACAAGGAAGGTCTCCATGTGGCCATACTCAGAAAAATCTGAAAAGAATTACAGAATATTCTATTCAAATAGATATGTCTGTTTATATATATATATATATATATATATATATATAAAATTGGCCGAACCTTGACAGAGCGCCCGTAAAAAATATGAAATTTTCATTTATTTGGCGATTTATCACCGATTGGCAATAAAACAGAATTTCATGGTGGAAATAATGAAGGATTCTAAGCGACAATTAAGAAGCAATTTACAGATGCTCCAGAATAATTTGCTTTTGTCGAGCAAAATCCTCCTCGCCAAATCTCGTGTAGCTTTTATATTTTTGCACCAAATACTCGAAAATATTTTATTTATTTTTTTTTACAATTCCATTACTAAATTTAACTGATTCTTTATTACATGCGTAAGTAGTACAAGTAGCATTTTTTTCAACATATTCTGAGTATGCCCAGTAAGGAGACCTACCTTAGTTCCTTTTTTAACATTCAACAAAAGAAGCTTACTTCAGAAATCGCTCTTTAAATTACAGAAATCTGTTAGTTTTTTAGACTTCTAATAATAAAAGAACCTTTTCAAAATCCTGGATATTATATCAGAAGAGATTGTATTATATTTTACTAAAGTTTTGATAGATATATAAGCTTCTCTTTTGCAGTTTTTCAATTTCTGCAGCCTGAACGCTTGAAAAATAAAGGAAAATGCCGGATTTTTTTTTTTTTTTTTTTTTGAATTTTTCTTAATTTTCTCATTACTTGCATAATCCGTCCGTATTTTTTTATATAAAAATAACCTTATCGCTAAAGCATATGTATGAAAATCTAATAACAGGGCAGCCAAAGGAGTGTTTTTTTATATTCTGTTCATACCCATGTTTAAAAAAAGTGCATTATTTTATATGTTTCGCTTACAAATGTTGCCAAAGCGTATGTAAATTATTTTTAGTTAAAAAAAATTCTGCGAAACAGAATTTTAAAATTAAAAACAAAAATAAATGGAAGAAAAAATGTTTTAGATACATTGTTTAAAACTTACAAAAATTAAAAGATTTCGTTCATTTAAAAAAATTACTCATCACCCATGTTGAATAACCTTGTTCAAACAATTTTAGACGTCCGCGGTCAATTTGGCGAGTCATAGTTAACGGGATACTAATTTCTCTAAATAAAACGGGAAACAGACAGCACAATCATCCTGTTCCACATTAATTCAAGATATTTAAATCTCATTATAATCCATTTAGACAAATATTTTCTACTAAATTCCGAAATTCTAATTAAATAAACTTCGTAAATTTACAAACACCTCTTAATAGAAGTTATATGTTTAGTACCCCGAATAACTTCGGTAAATGTTTCTTTATTTAATTAATTTCAATTTGGCTCCAGCATCTGGCAACACTTTATACATCTGAAAATCTATTCTGTGCAACGAGTCTTGTATCTTATTAAATCTCGCATTCAGTTCAATGTTATGTAACAAAATGATTACTTAGAAGTGTTTAATTAAAGTTTCGAACACTGTCAACTTCTCCTTTCGAATCGTATTGATGACTATTTAATTTGCCTAATAGATCAGATTACGTAAAACAAAAGAGGTATAGTTTCGTTAATTAGAATGTATAAGTTAATTTATAAATTATTTATTAACTAATATTTAACTTAGAATCCCAATGATATAGAAGATATGTCAAATCTGAAATGTAATTTTCATAAAAAGTATAGCATATATTAAAAGTATAATATATAAATAAAATTAAAATCAAGAATGTTTCCGATTTTATTCAACATTTATTTTTAGATGCATTCATAATTATATAAATACGCAGCACCTATAGTCGTCTTTCAGTTCTCATATAAACGAGCAAAAACTACCCAACCGAATCGTTTAAAATTTAAAATGTTAACAGTCGCATAAATTTGCCGAGTCATTTCAAATTTTTTGAAAATCTGATACACAGTTTAATTACAGGGACAATAAAAAACATTCCGTTACATTACGGTTAATGGGAAAAATAGTTTCAACTGTATTTTAATGATGTTATACTCTTTCTAACATCATATAATTGATATGTATCTATGAAGCATATGTTAAAAAATATATTCTGCATTATAGGTAGTGCAAAGAATATTTGTTATTGATTTACAGGTTCACACAAAAGTATTCCATTATATAATGGTATAGGAGGAAACATTGTTTGGAGTGCGTTTTAATGCTATTAAACTATTTCACATTTTATAAAACTGATATACGTTGCTGAGGTTTAGTACAAGTTGCTTCCTGTATAATAGAAAGCAGATAGTATTGACAGGAGCACCCAAAAAAGATTTCGGCTACTCTACTGTATCCGACGTACTGTAAACCAAGATCTGAATATTTCTAAAACTTTGTTACAGTATGAACGCACCTCATTTGCTACGTTTAACATGCAATTTCCAACTTCTTAGTGTAATTAACGTCATTTATATAACTACTGAAAAAATGTTATTTAACGTATTCAAAAAGTGCTCATAGTATAATGAGAGGAAATTCTGTGCTTTGGGTTTAAAAATTATAATAAATCATTAATAACTAATGTAGATCATAAAATGCACTACAAGAAAAGTACTGTTGTTAAAAGATGTATTTTTAAATTGTCAAAATTTATGTAGTCATTATACAATTCTAAAGTAAATATCAATTACGTGAGAGTTCTATTTTCGAGATAAATGCAAATTATTTCCACAATGAAAATAAAATATATTTTATGTACTAATTTTAAATTATTTCTTTTAGCAATAATTCCGCAATAATACAATCTTATTAAACAAATTTAATTTAATCTTGTATTGTTTTAGAAACAAAATATCTGCTTCGAAGAGGTTGGTTTATTCAGGTTTGCTTAGGCGAAAAATTTGCATAATTTCATAAAATAATTGATAAATAGTTTATGTGCTATTGTAAGAATAATTCTAAATTCAATGATATGCAAGTTTTGAAGTGTTTCTAATTTTTCGGATTTTTCTATTTGTTTTGTATGACATCGTAAGATTTTAATTTTTTTTTTTCGCTAAACATTTATTTTCTAAATTATGATTTATTGAAATTTTACCTTCCAAAACACTTTTCTTTTTCAAAACACCTAGATTTGTTCAAACAATAAATAAACCAAGGGATGCGCCCGAGATTTTTCTAATTCAAAATTCTAATAGATTTTTATTTTTTGTTGTATTCTTGTAAATTGACCATTAACATCCCCAGCAGCATTTTTAAATAAAAAGTATTACTTTTGTAATCAAATAAAATTTTGTAATTTATTAAAAACGGTCTTTCACATTAGCAACATGCCATGAATTAATAACAGAAGAAATAAAAAATATTACTCACGACAATAAGTAATAACTTTAATTTAACTTTAATTTTAACTTTATTACTCACGACAGCCTTTTTTTTTTTTTTTTTTTTTTTTTTTTTTTTTTTTTTTTTTTATAGCGTTTTAGGCGTGTAGTTTAATCATATTTATTAAAATCTCTAGCTACATTTTCTTAAATGTGGTTTTAATAAATCTTGTTTTGATTACTTATTAATGGAGTTTTATTTCTGTTGAGGATTATCATCAGGAAACAAATGGAAACTATTTATATTGTTTTTTAAATGATTAATCATTCGTAATCGAGAAGCAATTCATAGGAATATGTTTTTAAATAAATGTTCTTGAAAATCATTTTAAAACAATAAAAAGTATATTGAACATAACTGAACAAGTATAACTGAACATATTCCTGTCTATCTTTTGAAAATGTTTCTCACTGTTCAAAGCTGTGTGATAACAAACAAATCAACAAACAATGCATGTGTTCGAGCATAATACGTATGAATAAATAAATGAACAAACTTAAATAAATCAATATAGATAAATAAACAATCCCTTAGAAAAATCTCCAAATATTTTAAACATAGTTCTTGAAGCTATTTTATCTCTCAAATCTGTCTGGCGATAAACGAATTAAAAAAATTGCAGGTAAACAGACTTATAATAACAAAACAAATTTACGATTACTTTGAACATGACGATAAGACAATTCTAAAATTATTTTTTTGTCTTAATCATTTACTAGCAAAATAAACAACATATCATAATTTTTGTGCCGGTTAAGGTTAGAGTTCTAACTATGAATCTATTGTGAATTATTGCAAAAATAATTGCATATTACAAAGGAAAAATTATGCTTGAAAGTTTTTGAAGATTTATCAAACAATATTTGAGATAAACCGGAATTCTTCATTCTTGTTCAGAACATCAGTTCAATCTGTATACATACACTGATATACAGGGTGTTTCGCTACCAGACCGACAAACTTTGAGGGGTGATAGTAGACATAAAGATAAACATTATTAAATAGGAAACCATGGGGCGCAAACGTCTTGTGTAGGAGCTAGGGGCCATTAAAGTTTAAGGTCCAAAAATTCAAACGCTGATAAAAATTAGAAAAAAGGGTCGATTTGTTTGCGGTTTTCTCAAAAATCATTCTTTATATCACAATTTTTTATTTTTTTAATTTTAAGGGTTAAGTTCAAAAATTGTCGACAGAGGGCGCTTTAGACTTTAGAGTAACGAACAAACACTTTTTGCTGTTCTTTTGTGCATGGGGTTGAAATTATTCTAAAGTTTAGACTTTAACTTAAATTTTAAGCCCAAAATCGGAAACATGGAGATCGGTTAACTGGCGAAAATTTAACTATGAACCGAGGGAGAGATTTTAAACGCTCATAAACATTGGACAAACTAATCGATTTTGTTGCGGTTTGTGTGTAGGTCATTCCATTGGTAATTATTTTATTCAAAATGACGTACAGCTGTGGTGTCCTCATTTTTTCTTAGAGGGCGCTTCCGACACATCTCCGACATTTCAATGGCAATACTCCTGGGTATTTTACTACCAGACTACCATACTTCCGGGAAGTGTTAGGGATGCGAAAGCGACACGGAATCACATAGGAATGTAACGTTGAAAATGTATTTTTGCGAGTTATGGTTAAAGGAAGCAGAGAAAAAACAACAGAAACAAGCAGAGAAACAGCAACACGTTAATATGACATAAAACAGTTTATTTAAAGGTTTTACTAGAAAAGATGTTCGAAATTACGACCAGAAGTAATTCGACATGCTTGACAGCGGCGTCGCATGTAATTCCTCACGCTTTGAAAGATTCCTGGAATCTTTGATAGATTTCCGGAAGCTACAGAAATAGGAGCTGCTAAGTCTTTAATTGATGGTACGGGATTCTCATACACCCAACTTTTCATGTGACCCCAGCAGAAGAAGCTCATACTTGATGGATCCGGTGATCTGGCAGGCCAATAAACCGGGACACCACGACCTATCAACCGCTGTCCATATGTTACGTTGAGGTATCGGTGAACAACATTTGTAAAATGTGAAAGAGCCCGATCGTGCTGAAACCACATAGAGTTGCGCAACGAGAGAGAAACTTTCACGCGCATTACCGTTCAGTGCCATCTACCGCAAGAAAATCGCAGCGCCATCTACTATCGCTGTCAAGTAGTTTGACGGGCATTTTCTGGTCGTAATTTCGAACACTTTTTGCAGTAAAACCTTTAAATAAACTTTGTTCTGTCACTTTAACATGTTGCTGTTTCTCTGCTTGTTTCTGTTGTTTTTTCTCTGTTTTTTTTAAACGTAACATGCAAAAAACAATTTTCAACGTCACATTCCTGTGTGATTCCGAGTCGTCTTTACATCCCTTACACTTCCTGGAAGTATGGTGGTCTGGTAGTAAAACACCCAGTAGTAATATCATTGAAATGTCGGACGTGTCTCGGAAGCGCCCTCTATCAAAAAATGAGGACATGAAAGCTGTAGATGATTTTGAATAAAATAATTACCAAGGGAATGAACTACACGCAAACCGCAACAAAATCGATTAGTTTGTCCAATGTTTATGAGCGTTTAAAATCTCTCCCTCGGTTCACAGTTAAATTTTCGCTAGTTAACCGATCTCCATGTTTCCGATTTTGGGCTTAAAATTTAAGTTAAAGTCTAAACTTTAGAATAATTTCAACCCCATGCACAAAAGAACGGCAAAAAGTATTTGTTCGTTACTCTAAAGTCTAAAGCGCCCTCTGTCGACAATTTTTGAATCTAACCCTTAAAATTAAAAAAATTAAAAATCGTGATATAAAGAATAATTTTAGAGAAAACCGCAAACAAATCGACCCTTTTTTCTAATTATTATCAGCGTTTGAATTTTTGGACCTTAAACTTTAATGGCCCCTAGCTCCTACAGGAGGCGTTTGCGCCCCATGGTTTCCTATTTAATAATGTTTGTCTTTATGTCTACTATCACCCCTCAAAGTTTGTCGGTCTGGTAGCGAAACACCCTGTATATATAGGTATATATATTTAAAAAATAGCACATTCAAACGTGGATGATTTGTGTTATTCCATAAAAGAATCGCAAAATGTATTTAAAAACTTTAAACGTGTCAGAAACAGAGATAAGGAAAGATAAATACATTAAAATTTCAAAACTGCTTCCCAATTTTTCAGTCTTACATAAAAATCTCGAAGCCGGATATATATATATATATAAAAAAAAAAAAAAAAAAAAAGTAGAACATATATTTTTCCAGCATTTATTTTTCTCCAAGAATAACATGAATTTGGATTCGTGCCTCAGTATTTTGCTAAAATACAGATTCCTTTTTACGAAATAAAGTTACATTTTTCTGAGGATTTAGAAGGATAGTAGTTTTTTAATGTATTTCATTTTTATTTCAATCGGGAGTGTAACTTGTGTTACGTCAGTGGAAAACATCGAATGAAAGAAGTAAAATTCTTCTTTAAATGTTTATATATTTTCTAGGAAGAGGCTTAGGGATTTTCTATTTAACATTGATAAAATGATATTTACGTGATCCATACAATAGTCTTATGACAATAGATTTGCGTTTCTAACAGCCAGTATTTCGGCTTGAATAGTAAACAAATCATGGTTATGACTTAAATTATTTTTTATACTAAAGAAAGCATCGTTATTTTTATTTATTATAGCATATTTCCCGACTTCCGACTTAACTTCAGTAAAATATCAGTTAATTTAAACCGGATGAAACAGGCTTCTAACCAGATAAAAATATAGATGTATTATCAATATTAATTTCCTGTTGAACACATAAATCTGACTTGTGTGCTTGACATAAAAGTCCACTTATAAATTATCTTCAATATACAAGGACGAAATATTGCAAGAAAATTTACAACACTAGAGCATTACAGCTGGGAGCTCCACAAAGAGTGTGCAACGGAACCAGTGGGAGTCGAACCCACAAACCTCCTAAACTTTCAAGTGATTAGAGGTGTGGTGTGTTAACCACTTGACCGCGGACATCCCTAATTTTTGTTTCTACGTAGAACTTCTTTAATATCATTTCTTTTTCCAAAAGTCTAGTTCAAAGCATGTTTAACCTGGTTTAAATTAATTCAAATTTTACAGAAGTTAAGTTGGAAGCTGGTAAGCATGTTATAGTATAAAACAACGTTGTCTTCTCCATGATCCATTAAGCGATATTCATTAACAATGACTACATAGAAGGAAATTCGGGTATCATGAAATGGTCGGATAACATGAAAGCAATTTTGGACAATACAATTCACAGTATACACGATGAGATAAGATTTCAGCTCTTGAGTCCAAAAAGTAGGCATTTCTATATAATTGTTTTCTTAATGAAGGTTTAATTAAAAAAAGTCAAATGTTATGTTTTCCTACTTTAATATGTTGTGCAGAATCTCTTTTTATCGAATCGACGCATTATTCTGTGTTCGAAATGAGTAAATCAATCCTCAGTTTAATTATATAACGAAACCAGTCTGCGGATTTCATATTTTTCTTTTTCCAGGAGGACGTAGAAGTTCCTTTTATAGAAACCACGAATTATTCTTTATTCAAAATGGCGATTTCCAGTGCTATTTCCAGTGTGGATAAATTTCAAGATGATTCGTCAATAATTGAAACTTTTATCGCGTGCGAACAAAATTTAGTATATATACTTTTTATAAATAAATCCAATGCAACATAGATATAAGGTGGTCGGGTGTAATAACGCCAAGTGCTAATATTATGCATAATTATGAACTAATCCGGTAAATGACACCCATGTGCTCTGCGCAGAAGGATTTTAAATCATATAAATCGCAAAAAACAGCTGAAAGTTCATTTATTCCATTTGTAGGTCTTATTGCTCCTACAAGCAACTAAAATTTACACTTGATCTAAAATTTGCGAGATAAGTTTTGTGATGTGAAGACTATTTTTTTTTAATCCGGAAATACTTTGTTTATTACATAAATTTGTAGTGCATTTCATGTACTTTCAAAATGTTGTAGAAGATTTCGGATATCTTCTTGAAATAATTTGTAGTTTAAAATGTACTGCGCATTAACTATACCGAGGTAATAACGCCAATCCTTGGCATTAATCGAACTACATCCTAAATACTGATTCAAATAAACACACTTAAAACCGTGCAATGTTTCTCATAATTCTATTTAAACGGTCCTTTTTAAGCAAAAAGAAGCTCACGGTCTGATATTCTTTTGCCTCCTCACCACACCTTTATTTTTCTTACACTTTCACAAAAAAAATGAACATTTTCAATAGCTTAGAATGCAATTTGTTAATTTCTAAGTTTGTAGAGTTTGTATTTTTAGAATTGGGCAATCTACATGCCATTATTCCATCTTATTTCATAGTTTTGTTTGCATGGCGTTATTACCCATATAGGTGGGTAATAACGCCAAATAGCATTGGTCAAGAAATCACGCCATTACATTTTATGAATACATATTTGTTAAATTATTTTTTTATATAGATAGTCAATGAGTTGCTGTATCAAATTCTATATTTTTTGAAAAATACAATCTAAAACCAAGCCGTAAAAATTGGTAGAACCTAACGTGGCGTTATTATCCCAGGGTACCTTATAACCATTTAGGTGTGGGTGGATTTGGGTTACTGGGGTCTTATGATGTAATGTTATGAAGAAATGTTTCAAAAACCACATGATATTAACGATTGCAATGTCATTTTATTATTATATAGGTAGTATTATTACATAGGCAGTATTATTATAAAGGTAGAGTTACTATAGGTAGTTATTTTTATTTTATTTCTTATTAAATTTACCTAAAAAGTCTAATAATTTTAAGAAACTAATTTGGAAGTATTTCAAATTTCTGTTGACTTATCGAGCTCTAAAAATAACTATGACGCAAGAGAGATCTAATTTAAACTTAAATAAATTACATGTTAAATAAATTTTTCACTTATTTTTATCATAACGAACTTATTCTTAAGAAAAAATTCTCAACGTATTCAAATTATTTGTTTATTAACATTTCGGTTGAATTTGTGCTAATGAATGAATATTTATGCATGGCATACGTACTCGAGAGTTTTACAATAAAAAATTAAACTCTAAAATTTTTTTATTTTTGACACCAAGGTAATAAATATTCATATTATTGAATATGAATATTTATTATTCACTACGTAATGAATATTTATATAATCTAAATATCAAATTTATGGCCAACTTTTAAATGACATTTCTATCAAGATAAAATTTTTGAAGGAATTGAAAACCTCGGACAAAATGTTGTCTAACTCGTGAAATGTATGCAAAAACAAAATAAAATATCCGAGAAGTTTTTTTTTTCGTTTTTGAGAAAATTGTTTTATGACCTTTTTAGGGCTTTTCTTTGACATATGATGTTTTCTTGAAAAACATCATATAGCTTTTAAAATATAATTAGACCTGTGAAATATTTAAACAGTTACGTAGTACACATTTATAAAATCTTAAGATATATGTCAGGAATACTATTTTCAAAATATATTTTACGGGATGTTTCTAAATGAATATCGGAGTTTTAACGCTTGGTAGTATTTTTTACATAAAACTTTAACTTATAGTTAATACATGAAATGAAAGAACAACTTAAAGAGTTTTATCTACACGCTTACAAGTGTTCAATGTGAACACGGTATACACCAAGTCGATAGCTCAATTTTCCCATACGTTGATTAGTGTTTGTAGGGACATTGCTGAAACATCTGCAATGGTCAGATGGTAATGGAGGCACATATACATGATCTTTTTATGAATACCCACAGGTAGAAATCATACGGCGTCAGATCGGGTGAACGTCTGACCAGAACTTCTTTGCTAATGAACGTTTGAGAAGAACTGAACTATCGATTTGATGTGTGATGTGTGACGAAAAGTGCTTACATTGAACACCTGTAAGTTTGTTCATAAAACTGTTTAAGTTGTTCTTTTATGCATTAATTATAATTTTAAGTTTTATGTAATAAATACTACCAAGCGTTAAAACCCCACATTTCATTCATTTATATTCATTTAGAAACACCCCGTATTGAAAAAAATGCATTATATTATAGATCAATGTCAAGACCAGCAGAATTTTTTTTTTAACTTTGAAGGATTAGTATACGTCTTTTCAGTCTAGTAAAAGAATTTTTATATTTTAGAATGAAATATATATATATATATATATATATATTGTACTTTCATTATGTGAATGAATTCTTAATATGAAAAATGGATGCATAAAATATTAACCGTTTAAACGCCAATGTACAAAAATGAAAACATTGCATTATTTGTAATACAAAACATATATTCTCCAACATATAACAATGTCCTTATTTTTCCTATAAAATATAGGTTGATTTGATTATTTGAAAAGAAAATATTTATGTTTAAGCATTTAGTACAGGCATTAAGAAATATGTAAATTCATTCATTTGCATAAAAAATATATTATTTGCTTTTATCGTTTTCTCTATATTACTTACATTTGACCGCTAGGGAACTAAATGTTTTTTTTGGAATTCAAGAAAATACTCAAGAACAATATAATAGCATACAGCAGAAACTAATTTGCTATATTTGTATAGGTTGTCAACCAATAATGATGTTCACAAATGCGAACACTAAAATGAAAACAGCCAAAAAAAAAAAAAAAAAAAAAAAAAAAAAAAAAAAAAAAAACTGCGGAAATATATTTTTTTGTTATTTTCTAAATTTGTATGCATAAATTAAATCATTTAAAGCTGTAATATAGGAAAAAAAATTATTATTACATTGCGATATTAATTCGGCGTCTAAAAGGCTAATTTTTCTTTTAATTTTATCAAGTAAGTCAGTGAAATATAACACTGGTCAACTGCCAAAAAATGGTCTAACTTTTTCCAGCTGATATATGTTCATTTTCATATCCTGAATCCAAAACCCAAAACGGTTTCGTTCTATCAGGTCAATTTTTTGTGCAAATGTCCATTTTAGGCTAACAAATTTCTGTCATAAATGCCTATACTTCACTGCAGTACTTGTGTGTGTTGCATTCCGAGAAGTCGTATTTCGTTGCCCTGGATTACTAATGATAGATTTTCTTTCATTACAGATCTATGTGAAGTAAATGGCGTCTTCAAAAAGATCGTGTAGGAATAAGCCGGATGTATTTTGCTATATCTGTGGCGAATGCACCCTTGTACCAAACAGGAAGCCAATCACCAGTTTTATAAAGCGCACCTACCTTGCTTACTTCCAAATGGCACTAGGTGACCAAGATAAAGGTTGGGCACCATAAATAGTATACAAGAAATGCACCGAATATCTTCGTGCGTGTACCAAAGGCCAGAAGACGGCTCTGAAATTTGGAATTCTTATGGTCTGGAGGGAGCCTACCAACCATGTCACATATTGTTACTTCTGCGCTGTAGATCTGACTGGTATAAACAGAAACAACCGGAGTAGCCTGGTATATCCAGATCTGCAGTCAGCACGTCGTCCTGTTGCCCATTCTGAAGCCATTCCTGTTCCCCAGTTTAAAGAACTCCCGGACATTGACGAAGAATCATTCTCCCCCATCAGGGTTGCTGCTGATGACGACGACTATGTGGTTCCAGAATGTACTACTCCAGTTCCGTTCACACAAATGGAGCTAAATGATCTCGTTCGCGATCTTAACCTCTCCAAGTCATCTGCCGAACTATTGACATCCATATTAAAGGAAAAAAACTGTCTCACTGAGAGTGTTCGCATCACCTTCTACCGCAACATACATCAAGACTTCCTACAGTATTTCTGTGAAGAGCTTGACCTGGTATACTGTAATGATATCGCACGGTTGCTGTACACGCTGAGAGTGGCAAAATACGACCCCAAACATTGGCGGCTGCTTATCGACAACAGTAAGCGCTCACTAAAATGTGTTTTACTACAGAATGGCAACCAGTTTGCTTCTGTACCACTAGCTCACTCAACTACATTGAAGGAGAAGTATGAATCAGTGAAGTATGCTCTGGAGAAAATTCATTATGATGACCATCAGTGGTACATTTGTGTGGATTTTAAAATGGTGAACATCTTGTTGGGACAACAATCAGGGTTTACAAAGTACCCCTGTTTCATCTGCATGTAGGACAGTAGGAACTGGCCTCTTAGGGAGGACCTGGTGCCCTGCAGAACGAACATCATCAACACTCCTCTTGTGAACAGAGAGAAGATCATATTTCTTCCATTGCACTTTAAGCTGGGGTTGATAAAGCAATTCACCAAAGCTCTCGACGAAAATGGTGACTGCTTCATGTACTTGTGCCAGGTTTTTCCCAGATTGAGCATTGAGAAGCTGAAAGCTGGCATCTTTCATGGTCCACAGATTCGTCAGCTAATGAGAGATACGCAATTCGAAACACATATGAGTGAAGTGGAACTGGAAGCATGGAAGGCTTTTGTTCTAGTTGTGAAAAACTTTCTCGGCAACACGAAGGCCACTAACTACGTTGAACTGGTGAACAATATGATAATAGCATTCAGAAACCTCGGATGTGACATGAGCATCAAAATGCATTACCTATTCTCGCATTTGGATCGCTTTCCTAACAACCTGGGCTCCATGAGTGATGAACAGGGAGATCATTTTCATCAGAAGATCAAGGAGATGGAGAACAGATACCAAGGTCGCTGGGATGCAGTAATGATGGCGGATTACTGTTGGAATCTCCATAGAGACATTCCTGCTGGCGTCCATGCTCGGACCTCAACGAAGAGGAAATTCCTACCATAAGTGTTGCACAATGACGAAACAGTGAACTAACCGAATGTTTTCCTGTCTATTAGTTGTTAATTAACTATGTAATTAACTAAACATGTTTTCTGTTAACATACGTACATTTTTTTGGGTTCCGTTAATTACACTTCTGTAGTATATATTTGTTTTTTTCAATTCAACTTCACTGCAAAACCTTACCTGATGTACGGAAACGGATGCCATATTCGTGTTCCTGGAGGTTGAAATATCTTAAATTCATTAAAACATGTCAGACCATTTGAAAAAAATTTTTTTTTGTTGTCCTGTGTAATTTACTACTAAAAGAAATCTTTCATGTAAGTTTTTGATAATAGTTGTTTGAAATCTCAAGCGGTGATCTCCGTTCACGATAATTAGCACACTTCATGTTCCATATATATTTTTTTCAACTTATCAATCATTTCTGCAATTATTTCTGAGAGAAAACTTTGTATTATTTGCTCATTTATATAAACATTGTTCTTGATTCCTCACTGCCTTTTAAACTTCATCGAGCTTAAAAAGAAAAAATCTTTTACGTTTTAATGATTTCAACTCGCTGTTTATTTCGGCCGATTATCTGTTCGAGGGGCATAATCGAAGATAGGAGCTGACTCTGTGGGGGCGGCGAATATTCTAAAGATAATATAACTCGTACACATATTTACATGGTGTTTACGCAGGTTTAAAGAAAACGACTGAAAACATTGAACGACGAACCTCGTTTGGAAGATGAGCGTGACATAAGTTCTAATCAAACACCACCCATTCACTAGTTTTGAGTACAAAACCTTTCAGTTGCTGGTATGCCTTGTTAATCATGTGAAAAATTAAAAGTTAACTAATTCAAAATTTACTAATTATAAATATTCACCTTACACATACATTTTTACTTACCTATCATACGTAGTATAGGGTAAGTCTTGGAATCGTTTTGAAAATCGAAATTTTTTTAAAGATTTACACCTTTCAGACATTAAAATTTCTGGATTTTTTTTTTTTTTTTTTTTTTTTTTTTTTTTTTGAAAAAAAATGTTGTTTGTCTTTCTGTGTGTCTGTCAGTCCGTCCATCTGTCTATCAGCCTGTCTGTCTATAAACACTCTATCTCCGGAACAAATTGAGATAGAGACTTGAAATTTGGTGTGTATTTAGTGTGTAATAGAGGAAAGAATCCAACTGAATATCAGTAAACTCGATTATCCAGAACTATTTTTTTTTTCGGAATCTCGAAACACTCTTTCTGATGAAACATTTATAAAAAAAAATTTAATTTTAAGAAGTGGATTAAAAGAACAATGAAATAACACAAATTTCGCATAAAGAACAAAGTCAATCGGATAATTAGTTACTGAGATATTTGTAATCCCATTATCGACACTCTTCGATTTTTTAATTTGATTCGAGATTTGAAATTTTGTGTGTACTTAGTTGTGTATAGAGGAAAGAAACCTATTGAATATTTCAGTAACCTCGATTATCCAGAACTATTTTTTTCGGAATCTCGAAATATTCTTTATGATGAAACATTTATAAAAAAATTTTATATTTTTTAATTTTAAGAAGTGGATTAAAAAAACAATGAAATAACACAAATTTCGCATAAAAAACAAAGTCAATCGGATAATTAGTTACTGAGATATTTGTAATCCTATTATCGACACTCTTCGATTTTTAATTTGATTCGAGATTTGAAATTTGGTGTGTACTTAGGTGTGTATAGAGGAAAAAAACCTATTGAATATTTCAGTAACCTCTATTATCCAGAACTAATTTTTTCGGAATCTCGAAATATTCTTTCTGATGAAACATTTATAAAAAAAAAATATTTTTTTTAATTTTAAGAAGTGGATTAAAAAGACAATGAAATAACACAAATTTTGCATAAAGAACAAAGTCAATCGGATAACTGAGATATTTGTAATCCTATTATCCACACTCTTTGATTTTTCATGACCCTATACTTCATTCAAATTTCAATTCAAAGATATATTTTAATTGGATATAAGACGCTTAATCTGAAGCAGTAAACTTTTAATTAATATACTTTTTTGTAGTTATAAGAATGTTTTTTTTTTTTTTTTTACCTTATTCGATACTACTTGAGTAATTTGGCGTTTTATATAATTTGCCAAAATTGGTTCATCAGCATTTCAATAATAGAGCATCACTATGTATATTAAAAGTATTAAATATGCGTTTCAATTTCGTTTTGGAATTGCGATGCATTTTGTAAACAGTTTACACATGTTTTATTTTCATATTTTATATTATGTATATCCATGATGGGTAAGTATTACGGTGGGTCACAACGACAAGTTTTTTTATGTTTTTCATTTTTCTTTAGTTTAGTTTATTTCGTCAAGCAAAATAAATTATTATTATTATTATTCTGCAAATAAATAAGTAGAATGTTACATTCATCTTTAAAAAGGTAACCTTAAAACAACACTATGTATAAATTAGTTCAGAAAATGCGAAAAATATATTTTAAAAAGGTAAACTCCTTTTTGACACCAATTTACGCGACATTTGAAAATTAGGATATTAATATTTGCATTTTTGTATTCTCTATCGATGGCTGTGTTTATAGTTGAAGGTACTGAGAATTAAACTGATTTAACACCATTTTTAAATATTTTTTGTCATTTTTTTTAAAAAGTAATTTACAGATAATGTAGTTTTAAGTTTGTCATTATTATTATTATTGTTTAATCTAATTTAATTTAGATATATATATGTATAAACATAGTTTCTTCCTAACAGTACTGAAATTTCAAAACGGAAGCGAAACTATTTTTTTCATTCAAATAAATGTAAGCATTGATTCAAGACGATTATTTAATGTGAGTATTGCTCATTATTATATTTTACTATCATTAGAAAGATGATATTTAATATTTTTATGTAAAATCATAGAAAAGATCAATAAATAAATAAATAAATTCCACATTTTAAAACATATAAAACAAATGCCAATATCATGAAGCTATACTTGACTTAATTCCTTTTTATTGTATTTTGTAATTTGATGGTAAATGCTACAGTTGTTTGAACCCTGCTAACTTGTAGCAAAAGCAACAGAAAATACAAAAAGCAAAAATTTTACTGTTAACGTGCTTCAAAATAAAAACCTTAAAATCTCTTAAAATCTCTTGTTCGTATTCCGAATAAAACGACGTTTGAAAAAGTTTTGAATACCCTAATATTGTCTGAAGCAGAAACTGCTGTTTGATTCATTTTAACACCCAGAATTAGCATCTATGAGCTCATTTTTTTTATTTTTCGTTTGATATTAATAGTGTGGGTCTTTTAATTCACACTATGTTTATTTCACCTTCAAATTCTTGAAGGAACCAATTGAACTTCACCAAGTTCACTTTCAAATAAAATAACAACAATAATAAATAAATAATAGCAAATAGAAAAAAAATGTTGGACTTTGTAATTTGATGGTAAATGCTACAATTGTTAAAAACCTTGTAAACTTGTAACAAGAGCGACAGATAAATACCAAACCCAGAAAACAAAAATTTACTGTCAACTTGTTTCAAAATAAAAAACTTTATTTAAAATCTCGTGTTCGTATTGCAAATGATAAGACAACACACTCTGCAAAGGTTTGAATACCCTAATATTGTCTGAAGCAGAAACTGCTGTTTAATTCATTTTAACTCGCAGAATATCGACCTCTCGGGTCAATTTATTCTTTTTCTTCCCATTTAAGGAAGAGAGCTCTTTCTGCTGGCGCACAACTCAACTCAGCTCGAACGAAATTCATGCACGCAAATCGAAGGGAAGAGAGCACGCAGTTGAATCTTTCAGCAGATTGCAACACTTTTATAACTATGCCCAGTCTGAAATGTGTTGCTTCTGTATTTTGATGAGACCGGAGAAAATGCAAAACAGGAGCGTTGTTAAGCTCGGAACTGGAAATCAGGCATTAATGTAAAACTGGTAGAAAGAGAAATTTATGTATAGCTGTGTGAATATTTAAATTGAATAAAGATAATATTTATAAAGAAGATGTTTTTATAGCACTCGATACAGAAAATGGTTGACTTGTAAAGTTTTTTATTACAGTATTTTTTATCACATTACTGACACATTTAGTAGTTTGCTTGAATGATGTTTAGGGGCTTTCTACATTTATGACTTTTTCATGCCAATAAGTCAAAACTATCTTATGGTTATAAATCTACGCCCATAAACACTAATATGTGGTTTATAGAATAGTTTTACTTTATACACGCTTAAAATTTTCGTACGCAATAACAATATATGTTCATTTTAATACAAAGTAGATAAAATTTATATTAGAGTTGATTGTACACAAAATTATAGGCTATTTTTTTACAATAACTTTTATTCATTTTAGATTCAATTCAAGTTAGCTTTGAATATTTCAGTTTCGATTTGGTATCGAATTGACGATTTAATTTACTCGAAAAGTTTCCGAAAGTATTTTGCAGCAAAAAAAAACTTTGTTTTATGCATATTTTTTGAGTTTTTTTTTTCTTTTTTGACTTTTTTAAGCTTTTTTTTTTTTTTAACTTTATCTAGATTTTTAAGAGCAAAGAATGTTTTTCGGAATCATAGATTACTTGCAAGTAGTTATTGTATATTTTCGTTCGTGATTATATTTCGTTTTTCAAGATTAAGAAATGCCTGTATTAATTTAGAATGCTTTGTAGTTTTCATATAAATAAAAATTAACTTTTCATGTAAATAAAAAATACTGTAATAAATAAATAAATCTCTAAGCTATTATGCGATAAATCATCCAATATATTAAATTTACCTTGAATAAAGACTTTTTGCCAGCTTTTTATGTACTTGCATTTACTCATAATGTATGGCTATGACATTTTTCTTTAAACTGATCATTCTTACAAGAAATTAAACATACATTATCTTTAGAAACGTGATGAAATTGATAGAAAATTCCAAGGGAAATGCACGAGTTTTGATATTGTGACGTTTGACAGAATACAACAGTAGTACGGTTTACAGTGAAACCTCCAAATAAGGGACACTCCGAAAAAGGGATACCTCTTTTTAAGGGAAAAAAGTCCTGTTTCTAGTCCGTTGGTATAGTACGTGTAATGTATTCACCTCTGATTAAGGTACACTCGATTTAAGAGACACATGAAAATGGGATTAAAGAAGGTGGTTTTTGCTTTTCACATACTTAAGTTTATAAATAAAAATACAGATTTTTGTGAATTTATAAAACAGACAGGCAGTTATGTTGATACAAAGGCATACAACAGAATCGACAAGCATTTACAGGGTGTCCAGCAAATAACACCCTGATTTCAAAATTAAATTTCTCAAAAACAAAGATCGATGGAATTATGCGGTAAACGGTTTGTTTATTAGGTAAACTGAAAAAACCTTACACAGAAGTTTCGAACGATGAATATTTTGAGAAGATAGTGTTCCGATTGCAAAGAATACTTGGCTTGACATTTTTTCTTGCTTTAGATTGCTTGCAGAAAACGAGTTTTTCAGAGTAAAGTGCCATATTTTAGCGATTTTTCGAACTAAATTTCTTATTTCAAAAATTTAATCCAAAAAATCATTAAAATATGGCACTGAAAGCCAGAAATCTCGTCCACTACAAGCAATCTAAAACAAGAAAAATGTCAAGTCAAGTATTCTTTGCAATCAGAACACTATCTTCTCAAAATATTCACCGTTCGAAACTTCTGTGTAAGATTTTTACAGCTCACCTAATAAACAAACCGTTTACCGCATAATTCTATCAGTCTTTGTTTTTGAGAAATTTAATTTTGAAATCAGGGTGTTATTTGCTGGACACCCTGTATTTACCGCCTATTCATATGAAAGCATTAGAACGTTTATCGCAAATGAAAGTTTGCGCAAATGAAAATTGTGAGGATGATTCTGAAAGTGAAGAAATGAAAATTGTGAAATAAAGAACTTTACCGATTCTTTAAAATACTAAAAGCAATTGAATATTTCTTTTTTAAATATTGCTGATAACGAAGGACTATATAAATACGGCAAATGAACATTTTAAAGGTTTTTAGGAAAAACTGAAATCTACAAAAGAATCATTTTTGATTCATTACTTCAAGTAAGATTCTTTTAAATGTTATTGTGTTTTTTGCATGTCACAAAAGTTTATGTAAAAAATACAAAGATGTAATTTTACAAAATAATATAATATTCGATTGAAAATTATAACTAATTAATTCTCTATTCCTTTTGTGTCGGTTTAATGTAATTTATAACCTTTATGTATGTTTAAACTCTACATTTAATGTTTTGTTATTTTTTATTTCCTTCTGAACAATTAATAAAAAAAATATATAAAAACTCCGAATAAAGGACATCTCTATTTCAGAGACAAAAGTTCCAGTTCTCAGGATGTCCCTTGCTTGGAGATTTCACTATATATGTTACAGTCCAGAAAAAAAAGTCGATGAAAGGTTCCGTTTGCAAATAATATTCTTAAAATAAAATATTATTCTAATTATATATATTGTAATTAAGAATAACAAGCATGATCAAATAAAATTTAAATTTATAATGGAAAGCTTTTTTCTGATTATTGTTTTAATCTTTAAATTCAAAATTTCAACACCATTGATTCTCAGCAGGCAATGTTATTATGTTCTAATCATAATCAACATACTTCTGAGGGTTTTAAATCACTGACTATTTATTAAAAGAACAAAGAAATACACACTTGTTTTAACTCTAACACATGCTACAATCTAATTAAATTTGAAATTATTTTGAAGAAAAAAGCATTGAAAATATCAAAACATTATTTTGAAGCTGTAATTAGAATGTCTTATTTAGATATATAATAAGGTAAGTACCATTTTCAGTGCAGATTCAGAACAGTATTAGAACAGTATAGAATTATGTGTCTGATTTCTAAATATTTTTAATTCAAAATAAAACCTTTTATTGCATTGTTTTTGAGAAGATCTACTTAAAATGTTAAATGAAAAAATATTTTGATTGTTTTGAATTAAACATAAAAAATAACTATGCTCATACAATTTTATAAAGGTTTTTGAGTATAAAATCATAATTTTTAATATTTTTTTTATATAGATTCAACAATTCAAAACGTTAAAAAAGACTTCGAATAAAAACTAAAAAAAAATTCTTCATCACTTTTTTTCTAATTTACCCATTTACACAAATTCTCTCATAATCCAATGTTAATGTTTAATCGTTTTTTGCACCGCTTTATCAATCTGTTAGTGCAACTGTTGCAATATTCTGAGTAACATATTCCATGGAATGGACAGAACAGCCTTAACTAGTTACAGCTCGAATCTGTAGGCTCATAAAATCGCAGCAGGGAATAAACCTAATCATTGTCTTTGGGGAAAGTCACATACGTATCTTGCCAAAAGTACATTAAAACTGTGTATAAGACTATAAATTTTCATATTTTTCTATAGCTTTAATTGAGACGAAAAAACATTCCATACTAAAAAAAATATTTCATAAAACTTTTTTTAAATATACATATTACATAAATTTTCGCGTAATCCAATGCACAATACTTAATTGTTTATTGCATGGCTACATCAATCTGTTAATAAAATTCTTACGATATTTTGGCTAATATGTTGAATGTAATGAGCGCAAAAGCTGCAACTAAGCAAGGTAAAGCTCAAAGTAGTCTTATAAATAATAGCAGCACATAAACCTGATCATTGACATTAGGGAAGTCACATAAGCATCTTGTTTAAAATATATGTAGATTGTGTATAAGAGCATATATTTTCATGTATTTTTGCATACGTGTTTACATGCATATATATGCATATATACACAAGTAGTTATAACTATTCAAAACTTTAAAAAAAAAACACTCTAAACTAAAAAGAAACTTTTTTAACATACTTATTCTTGCGTAATCCAGTGCGCAATATTGAACCGTTTCCAGCATCGCTACATCAATCTGTTAGTACAATTTTTATGATATTCTAGTTAACATACTGAGGGTAATGCAGCTTCAACTAGGCAAAGCGCAAGTCGATAGCAAATCCATGCGTGCAAAAGCTGCAACTGGGCAAAGCAAAGCTTAAAGTAGTCTCATAAAAAACAGCAGCACTTATAACTGGTCATTGACATTAGAAAAGTCACATAAGCATCTTGTAAAAAATATATATGAAGATTGTGTTTAAGAGTACATATTTTCCTGTATTTATGCATGCATATTTACATGCTTATATGTATGCATATCTATATACACGTGCAGTTATAACTATTCAAAACGTAAAAAAAAAAATTCCAAACTAAAAAAAATACACTTTTTTTAACATACTTATTCTTGCGTAATCCAGTGCCCAGTATTGAATCGTTTGCTAAACCGCTACATCAATCTGTTCGTACAATTTTTACGAGATCCTGGTTAACACATTGAGTGTAATGCTGCTTCAGCTAGGCAAAACGCAAATATATAGCAGCAGCATATAAACCTGATCATTGTCAATGGCGAAGTCACATAAGCATCTTGTCATCCCGAAATGCTCATATCACCTTCTGCTGAAATTGGCAGATGAAGGATCATTTCAAAATACGCTTCTGAACGCCCAGTGAACTGAAACATTCGAAATACGTTTCGCAAGATACTGAACGGAGAAAGCTTTCGGCAGAGAAATCGCCATTTTATAGGACGATTTTGTAATGTGTGAGAGAAGATCAGTCTTATATTATCACTTTTAAAAATTGCCGTGTTAAAGATTTCAAACAACATTACACCCGCTTTTTACACCATTATATCAGGGACACATATTAATATGAAATTAATTTGTAAACATATATGTTAAATATATGCAGACTGTGGTCTAAAGATGTTTTGTTAAATATAAATTTTAATAATAATAAATTTTAATAACTTTTACAAGCGTTTTGATCCTATTAATAATATTTAATTCAGTTGTATTGATTGTTTCGAAATATACAGAATAGAGAAAACTTTCGGCAGAGAAATCGCCATTTTATAGAACGATTTTGTAACATGCGAGAGAAAAACAGTCTTATACTATCACTTTAAAAAATCCCGTGTTAAAGATTTCAAACAACATTACACCCGCTTTTTACACCATTATATCTGGGACGCATATTAATATGAGATTAATTTGTCAACATATACGTTAAATATATACAGATTAAGATGTTTTGTTAAATAAAAATTTTTATAAAAATTACCTTTTGCATATGTATTGATCCTATTAATAATATTTAATTCAGTTGTATTGATTGTTTTGCAAGATACACAACAGAGAAAGGTTTTGGCAGAGAGATCGCCATTTTATAGAACAATTTTGTAATGTGCTAGAGATAATCAATCTTATATTATCACTTCTTAAAATTCCAGTGTTAAAGATTTCAAACAACATTACACCAGCTTTTTATACCATTATATCTGGGACACATATTAATATGAGATTAATTTGCAAACATATATGTTAAATATATACAGACTATAGCCTAAATACACTACCTACCAAAAAGTATTTGTACACTTTCAGTTTTTGACATTTTGTCAAATATTTAAAAATATACTGGTCGGATTCTTCTGGAACTTCAGAAATATAAAGATTATGTTTCACTTTATATTTATTTACATTCATTTGTTAAGCGGGTAATTAGGGGGCCGGCAAAAAAACAAAGAATAATAGAAATATTTGGGATCGCCCTGTACATGAAAATGCACGAAACGACTTATCGCTTTAGAATACAAATATATGAATACAGTAGAATATGTACACTAATTTTTGTGAGAATAGCATGTATATTTATGGCGATAGAGCGATTTTTTTGAAAAATTCAAAAAATTCTGGTATGTTTTTTGTTTATATCATAGAGGGTTTTTGACCAAATTTAACGCAAATTTCAGAAAAATTGGCAAAATCTATTAAAAAAAATATAGCGCAATTGGAATATAAATATATTTAATACTTTATGAAATATGAGTAGTTTTATGAAATAATTTTTATCTGCGCATGCGCGAACGATAAAAACAATTCTTTTACATCATTTAATAGTTAATTCTATGGAGTAACTTATAAAAAAAATCCAATGAAATATCGTGAAAATTCAAAAAGATATCATTATTATAAGTAAGCTGTTTTTACATTGCTCTCTAAAAACGGCTGAATGATAAGGGATTCTCCACAAATTGACATTTTTTATTAACTGACTTTTAGGAAAAAATTAGTACTATTTAATGAATGCAATATTGCTGCTAATAAGTATCTTGACACCTGTGATAGAAAAGGAAAAGGGCTTTTATTATTTTCCACCACAGATCTCAAGATACTTATTAACAGAAATATTGTATTAGATATTGTATACATTAAATACTAATTTTTTCCTAAAAGTCAGTCAATAAAAAATGTCAATTTGTGGAGAATCCCTTATCATTCAGCCGTTTTTAGAGAGCAATGTAAAAACAGCTTACTTATAATAATGATATCTTTTTGAATTTTCACGATATTTCATTGGATTTTTTTTATAAGTTACTCCATAGAATTGACTATTAAATGATGTAAAAGAATTGTTTTTATCGTTCGCGCATGCGCAGATAAAAATTATTTCATAAAACTACTCATATTTCATAAAATATTTAATATATTTATATTCCAATTGCGCTACATTTTTTCTACTGCATTTTGCCAATTTTTCTGAAATTTGCGTTAAATTTGGTCAAAAACCCAGCATGATATAAACAAAAAACATACCAGAATTTTTTGAATTTTTCAAAAAAATCGCTCTATCGCCATAAATATACATGCTATTCTCACAAAAATTAGTGTACATATTCTACTGTATTCATATATTTGTATTCTAAAGCGATAAGTCGTTTCGTGCATTTTCATGTACAGGGCGATCCCAAATATTTCTATTATTCTTTGTTTTTTTGCCGGCCCCCTAATTTACCCGCTTAACAAATGAATGTAAATAAATATAAAGTGAAACATAATCTTTATATTTCTGAAGTTCCAGAAGAATCCGACCAGTATATTTTTAAAAATTTGACAAAATGTCAAAAACTGAAAGTGTACAAATACTTTTTGGTAGATAGTGTATGTTTGGTTAAATAAAAGTTTTAAAAACATTAACTTTTGCAAGTGCAATGGTCCTATTAATAATATTTAATTCAGTTGTATTGATTGTTTCATAAGATACAGAACAGAGAAAGCTTTTGGCAGAGAAATCGCCATTTTAAAGAACAACATTGTAATGTGCGAGAGAAAATCAGTCTTATATTTTAAAAATTCCAGTGTTAAATATTTTAAACAACATTACACACGCATTTTACACTATTATATCTGGGACACATATTAATATGAGATTAATTTGTAAACATATATGTTAAATATATACAGACTATAGCCTAAAGATTTTTTGTTAAATAAAAATTTTAATTAACATTAGTGTGTACACACACAAGTGTATTGATCCTATTAAAAATATTTAATTCTGCTGTATTGATTGTATTAACTAGGACTTCCCTCAAAGGGATTAGTCTGAGCGATATTGTTGAGAATACACATTTAATAACTTGCGATAAGTAAAGAAAATGAGATGCTTACTTAAAATGATCATTCATTGTGATAAAATATGATAAAAATAAGCATATTGAATCATAGAATTACAAAATCTTATATATAAAGTTGCATATACTATTTTTATAAATGAAAAACAAACCGTGCATGGATATAAAATTGGAAATATGCAAAATGTTAAAAGTAATACAGAAAATAAAACACCAAATTTTCCTATATTGGAAATATAACTCTTTGAAATGATGTCATGAGCATAAACAGAAGCTTCGCACCGATTTGAGAAACTATAAATAACATAAACTATTATGTTTGAAGAGAATGGAGTGTATTTTATATGGTGTGAAATCCGTCCGAATAGTTTATAATGTTGAATATCTGTTTTCCACGGATGCAATGAGGTTGTCGATAAGAGTTAAGGAATCCTTTTTTAAAAATTTGTCCTAAACGAGCACTTACATCTTATAAGTTACTGTGATGCCAAAGTTGTATTTTCTGACCCCAACAGTATCCTAGAAATTGCAATATTATCAATAAATTGGGTTTAAAACTTTTTCTAGAAAAAAAAATTATTTGTGAAATTAAATTGTTGAATGTTTTAGAAATCGTTCATAACGAGAATATTATATCTTAAAAGTTGCCACAAAAACAAAAAAGATTTTAAATTTTTAGTCATATCAACATCAAAGAATTCTCAATTTTAGAATTTTTTTTACTCGTGCATTGATGGTGATTCCATTGATGGTATTTCCTACGCAAAATATAGTATATTTTGCAGCAAAGATGGTTACCAACATTTTTTGCCCACATTATTTTTTAAATCGGCTAGGTACTCCCAATGATAACGAAAAGCACACAAACGTTAATAGAAATATAGAATCAAAAGCTATCTATCTCCTATTATATACACATAAATTATCTAATTAGTGCTAGCAGATGCATTTTTAAATATACATAGACCAAAATAATGCTTCATTTTTCTTTTATTAGTATTTCTTAGTATTCATTTTTCATCTATTTGTATTATTCAGTAAAAAACTCACTTTCTTAAGCCCGAATTACGTCAAGCTTTTTATAAAAGCGCCTAAGTCCATATAACAGCGAAGTATTGTGAAGAGTATTAAATACAAGGTAGTAAGACACTTAACCAAACGCAGGTAATAAATCGCCAAATATTGTTCTTTTCGCCCTCTCTCGAAATGCATTCTTTCCGTACATTTAAAAAACACGATTTTGAGTCATCTTATTTAAAATTCAAATAAATAAATAAGAGGAAGCAATAATAGCATAAGTCAAAACATTTTATTTCAGCAGCAAGGAATTGTATCGTAGTTACACATGTGGAAAAAAGCTGCTTTTGGCCAAAAAACGTTGTCTTCACTAAATTTGAATCCGATTAAAAAAAGTACCGTGATTAATTAAAAAGTTATAGGCAGAGCTGCCAACTCTCCGACATTTTGGATACCGGTATTTCAATACAGAAAATGTTTTATTAAATTGGAACATTCTGCGGATTTAAAAAATAACTTTTCCTATAAGAAAATTCTGCTGTGCAATAAGCGGGGGTTTGGCATCTCTGTATAGGAATATTTCGTAATCTACTTTTTAAACTTAAAAAAGCAACGACCATTTTTCGGGTACAAAAAGTATTGCTAATTGTTCCATTTTGCATACAAGGTACTGATTGTAATATTGATACATCTATGGTGATAAATTTCCAATAATTTTTCAAATCCCATTTATTTCATTAAAAATATAAATCTTTTATTCATTTAGTTTAAAATAAATGGTTCTTAACTAATTTCATAATACTTTTGAAATATCACTTTTCATTGGCCATTTTTTTAAAGCATTTAGAAAATGGTTGTTGTTTTCAGTCAAATATAGACTTTGGTCTGTCCGCATTTTATTTTATTATTATTATTATTTATGAATGGTGGAGAAATATTCATACTTAATCCATAACGTACATAATATATGACTCTGTTATTACATAATTCACCTTTTTATTATCATAAAAATTAAATTTTTACTGATTTTTATTAACTCAATAGGAAAAAATTTGTGCTTTGAGCAATAGATGTCCGCATTTCATTTATTTATTTATTTTAACAAAATTCTTTGCATTTAGGAGAATTTTTATTTAAATAGGAAATCCAAATGTCGCTGTTAATAAAGAAGAAAGTTACAAAAAGAAAGTTACAAAACGAGTAGACGCACACACTATCAAATATGGAAAAACGACGAATCCAAAAAAGACGTCGTATGAAATATCATCTTTTAAAGCAAAAAAAAAAAAAAACGAGGTCTGATTATCGAGCCTACTGATTATGAAATGTGCGTTACATAAAAAATAAAATAAAATAATTAAAAAATAAAAAATAAAATTAAAAAACTGCAAATATTGATTTTTTTTTCTTTTGTGCAGTTTTGGCTTCGAAAGGTGCGCTATGTTGCAAAAAGATATAAGCGACTATGAAAACACACTTGGTAAACGTTCATGCTCAGTTTTACAAATAAATATAGCACATGTATGCCCCATACACACCGAGGTACCTAATTGGTGCCAAAATAGTGCTCAGTTGCCTAACATGCTGGTTATCATATAAATGTAATAATAAATTGTTCGTTCTAAAAATATTATCATTTATTGATTGTTATTTCTATTTTTTTTAAACAGAAAATGTTTCGTTTATTCTTTTTTTTTATTTTGAAATAAATAACGTGTTATTATAGCATGCTGTATGTATCTGGTAATGAAAACGATGTTTTCGTCTAATTGGCATAAAAAAATCTTGCCAAACCCGGTGCTTATATCTCTAGTATATTATCTCAAGTATTTTATTTATGTATGCTATAATTGTTTTTACACACCACTTACTTCTTCTTGTAATTAAAAATAGGTAAGTGGCTCCTTTATGCAGTATAAATTGTATAAATCTTTAAAAAATAGACCCCGTTTCCCCTTTTTGGATCGAATTAAAAAAAAATCAATGTCTAATTCCAGTATCGCTCCCAGATATGCATACATATTCCAAATTTCAAAGTTGTATGCCAACAGGAAATGGATGAAAAATGGGAAAAAATGTCACATATGCACCAGGGTACATAATTGGCGTCAAAATAACATTATTTTACCTGAGATGGTAACCCGACTTTATTTATTTATTATTTGTTTATTTACTCATAAAATATTTATTTACTTTCATTTCCTTTTTTTAATTATATAAAATATTTCTTTTTATAGTTATTAATTATTATTATTATTATATTTACTGTAAGTTCTTTTTGAAAATAGAAAATAATTTAAAAATGTGTATGTAAGCGTTATTTGAAAATGGAATTTTCGCCAAATGGGCTTTGAAAAAAATTACGCCAAATCTGATGCGCTTGTGGTATCCGTGCCGAAAAATTAGTGACCAGAATTGACTTCCACACAGAAACAAAATATAAGTTAAAAGAAAACATGCAATAAAAATAAAGGGAAAATGATGTCATAAAAGAAACTTTTTATTTAAAAACGTAATTGTTTCTAATTTTCACACGCGAAATATATAAAACATTCTTTTAGCGATCAAAAAATGCTATTAAGAGATTATCACAAAATCTCAAAATCATTGTTTTTATGACATTTTTTTAATATAAAAAAATAACAGTTTTATTTGCCTGCATGATTAAATTTTAAAATATTTTATTGCATTCAATATTTCTGAGTGCGTAAATGATTACTATTTACTCCATGTACTGATTCGGTTATCTACGAAAATATCCCGCCGATGAAAATCAGTGAAAATCACGCACACCAAATTTCTGTGATGTAGGCAAATAAATTGTGCTTTTTTATCAGTTTTTTTTTTAATATAACTTTTAAACTATTTGGAATTAATTTTTAAAAGTAGGTGCATTCACCAGATTACCTTCATAGGTACCTTCTGGTACAAACAGAATCGAAATCCGACAAGTACTTTTTGAGATTTGCTTGACGAAAGAATTTTTTTGACTTTTAATACCGTTACGTACTCTGAGTATAAGACTTCGCTACGCTCAGACAATAATAAGGTATGTTTTCACTATCAGAGCCTTGGCTTTTTTATTTGGCGCAATTTCAACTACAGAATGTGAGGGTTTTTTTTTTAATGATAAATACAGAATTGACAAGGCTTTTGACAGAGAAATCATTATTTATGCAGCGATTTTGTAATACGCGAGAAAAAATTAGTTTTATATTATCACTTTTAAAAACTTCATTGCTAAAGTTTTCAAACTAAATTTTCATTGCTAAAGATTTCAAACTAAATTAAACACAATTTTTCATGCCATTATCTCAGGGGCTCACATTTATATGAAAATAAATTATATGCATATAAGTTAAATAGATACAGACTATAGTCTAAAAATATTTTTTTTTTTAATTATAATAGGCATTAACATTTTCATTGGTATTGATTGTATTAATAATAAGGTATTTTTCGACCATCCAAGCCATCCAGTTTATTTTTATTTTATTTTATTTATTTATTTATTTTTGGCGCAGTTTGGCAACAGAAAGTGGGCTTTTCGTCAAATGATAAAAACAGCTATGAAAACAATTTTATGTAACTTTTATGCTTGTTTATGCAAGTATTTACGTAAATTTGATTATTTTATTCATAAATACATACACGTTGTTGTTTTTATAATAGAAATTACTTCTACAATCATATAAAATTCACAATTGGATTCTTTATATTAAATAAATTGTACATATATTAAAAAATTTACTTCTATGTATGAAACAGTAAATAGATTGTAAAATTTCCTTCTCTCACCAAGAACATTTTTGTATCTACACTGGTGTCCAAAAGTTAAGCATAATTGGTGATTAAGTAAGTAATGAAAGAAATATAAATCGAAATGTGGTGGAACTCCAGGTGTGTAAACAAAATAGTACGCGTCATATATTTTCGCGAAGAGTTTTCACCGAAATCGAACAGGGGACCGTCAACAAATTGAAAAAGAACGAAGATCTTTTGGATAACCTTGTCAAAACTAATGTAGCAAAAGCGTTCAAACTGCACATTATGCTTAAGTGGCTTATTGTAGTGTACTGTGTTTATTTTTATAAGGATAGCATGTATACTCGTAGAGAAATTAAGGTTTTTATAAAAACGGTCCTAAGTTTTTTGCTTATAATTTGCAGAGTTCTTAATATAAAATAATGTTCTTTTCTGAAAATATGACAAACATCAGGGTACACAATACCCTGTCATCAGAATTTAAAAATAATAAAAATTGTATGACAAATGAGCAGGTTTACTAAATAATTTTTTACTGCGCATGCGTGAACGCTATTAAAATTTCATTTGCATATTATGTTAGTTAAATGTGTAGAGCAACTTTTGTGAAAGCCTCAAAAACATAGATTAAAAATTCTGAAAATTATCGTTGATAGAATGAGATCAAAATATTTTATTCCCTAATGAAGCAAAAAGATGAGGGGCTGTATCCATATTCCATTGTTTCGTGCCTAGACAATATTGCACGTACAAATGTATTTGGATAAAACCCCTGATATTTTGCTTCCTTTTAGGAATAACGGCTTTTGAGTTGATTCTGTAGACGATAATTTTCACAATTTTCAAGCTATGCTTTTGAAACTTTTACAGAAGCTGCTCTATACATTTAGCTAACACAATATGCAAATAAAATTTTGATATCGTTGACGCATGCGCAATGAAAAATCATTTGCTAAACTTACTCATTTTTCATTCAATTTTTATTATTTATAAATTCTGATGACAGGGTATTGTGTACAATGATGTTTGTCATATTTTCAGAAAAGAACATTATTTTATATTAAGAACTCTGCAAATTAGGGTACACGACATTTCGGTCCCGCCATTTCGGTCCCGCCGTTTCGGTCCCGCCGTTTCGGTCCCGAGACATTTCGGTCCCTGGACATTTCGGTCCAGAGACATTTCGGTCCCTGGACATTTCGGTCCCGAGACATTTCGGTCCCTGGACATTTCGGTCCCGAGACATTTCGGTCCCTGGACATTTCGGTCCCGAGACATTTCGGTCCCGAGACATTTCGGTCCCTGGACATTTCGGTCCCTGGCCATTTCGGTCCTTAATCATTTTGGTCTCTTGCCATTTCGGTCCATAGCTATTTCTTTACCGGCCACTTTATAACTTGGTTTCTGATTGATGAAGGCCCACTAAACGCTGTAAGCTCAACATTGTTCGGGCCTTTTTTAATATTTTTATTCTCCCGCCCCCCTTCCCTCAAATTTTATACAAAGCTGAATATAATAGTCCAATAAGTTTAATCTATTGTAACTCGTGATAATAAAATCACAGCGAGTTGTAAATTTGATTAAACAATGTTATATAATTTTACACTGTCTTTATTATTATTATTTAACAGAATAAATATTTTAAGTTTTATCATATATTTTTTGTATTAGGTATTTTATCTATAGTATAAACTATTATTTTTATTGATTAACTTTTATTTTTATTGATTGTTTTCGCACACTTTCTTAGAATCTTTAAATTAGTGATTTCGTAACTAGGCGTGCTATAAAAAATTTTTGTTAAAAAAATAAAAATGCTCCAACGACCTTTTTTTATGTAATAATTATTGGTTGCATTTTTTTTTTTTTTTTTTTTTTTTTTTTAACAGTTTTCTTACCTTATGAAGACAATTTTTGTGAGTTAATTTTATTGAAAGTGGGCCTATTTCTTTGTAATAAAATGATTATTTTTAAATTTTATATAATAATGTAACTATTATTTTAAATAATTTTATTTTCGATTTTTAACTGACAAAACTAAGCTTTTTTAATTTATCGTTTATTTATTTATTTCCGTTACCTTTTCGCTCCCACTTTCACAGAAAAAAATTGACAATTTTTATTTTGATTTTATTATTAATTGAATAAATAGTTTTAAATTTCAGTAACTTTAAATATAAAATAAATAAACAGGTAAACGATAAGCTTCAGTTTATAACTACTACAAGACATAATGATAAATTGAATATAAAACAGATTATTTATTGAGTTTATGTAAAGTAAAATTCGAAATGCATATTAATAATTTTATCAATTTAATTATATAAAAATTCATTAAATTAAAAATACATAAATTTAATAAAATATTAATTTGATTTTCATTTTAAAATCACTAACTGTTTTGAGATTTAATTTATAGCAATTATTCATCACCATAAGTTATTATTCAAAAATTGTTATTTATTTCAAAAAAGGAAATTATTATTATTATTATTATTATTATTATTTTGAAAAATCAATTAGTAACGTAACGTAATAATTAATTAAACATAATAATGCAACACTGTAACAATGCGTAAAAATATTTCTTAACAGGTTTAGGTAACATTATTATCCAGATGCAGATTTAAATTTTTCGAAACAAAGTTATAGTTTACAGTTCGCAAAAATCAATCATATATTAATTATTATATTTAAAGAGTAAGAAAAATATGATAAACTAACCAATAAATGAATAAATAACATATTTATTTTGAGAATCCTTATCATTTTTATACATCTTAATGAAGTTAATAACATTATAGTAGCTGAAATTTAAAAAATATGTTTTTTTTCATTTTTGCTATAACTTCTATATAGTTCTTGTACTAGATTTTAAACAAGTAATTGATAAATAAGTCACTTAAACAATTAATAGTTAAAATAATTTTGAATCCTTATTAATAAATATGTTTGATAAAAATAATTTAATTTTTGAGAATTTTTTAATTTAACAACATAATTATTAATGCTTTCAAATTTTCTAAGATGATGTTAATCATTTAATAAAATAATGTATAACATTAAGTAAATAACAAATCAAAACCGTGTGCCGAGAAATTTTAAACACTTTTTTTTTACGTTGGTGTTCCTACAAAATTGGAAATGTATGCACATAAGTATCAGCTAAGTACTACGATTAACCTCTTTTAAGCAAAAATTCTGCATGTCAATCAATTGTCAACGCCCATCAACGCTAAGGTAGTTAGCTTTATTCTACGTATCTTGATCTTTATACACTTGTCAGATGAAACCTTATTCTTTACAATGCCCTTTATACTCTGGAGTTCAAATGCGGACGGACCTCCCACATAATCGCTGGCATTTTTTAGAAGAAATATGAATGTTTTGAAAAGAACAGCATTTCTGGGTGTTTTTTATTCCTCTTGCTGTTATCTTCATTTCAAACGCTTTTAGTATCAATTAAACCAGTATAAAAAGTAGAATGGAATATTTTTTATCCTTATTATTACAGCTTATAAATGACATTGAAATATTCAAAACTTATAACATAACTAAATAAGATTGTTAGATAAGATATTTACCACCTAGACATAATATTTTAAGTTACCTTTTTTAATTTAACTTACTTTGACAGAAGGCTTTTTTTTTCATATTTTTTATGAGGGTTTTTATATTTTAATGTTAAAAATAGTTATTTTATATAATAATATCAGCTTTAAATGAAATGACAAATTTCAATACGCATTACATTTAATAATTTTGTAATTAGTTTCCTTAAGCTGGTTTTAGAAAATTTAACAGATGTATTGTATAAATGTGATATATGCATAAAAGTATGGCAATATAATTTTTTTGCTGTTGCCGTTATTTTGGAAAACATTAATAAAAACAGGGAAGCGTCAATATAATAAACATTCTAGATTGTAATAATAACAATAAAAAAAGAACTGTTGTCATAAAAAAATAATTGCTAATAATTCAAGATGTAATTCATTTTTCTAAAATGTAAAAAAAAAAAATCTTTAGGTTACAAATCATTTTAATAATTATTTCTGCTCCTGTCATATATTTATGTAATAAAATAATTGCAATGCTAACTACCTCCACGTGTTGCAATCTGGAAACTCTTTTCTTGATTTAAAAACGGAAAAGTTTAAAAGGAAAATAAATGCTAGTAACCAAAAACAATATATAAAAAAATGCCATAAACAAAAAGAGGATTCAATGATAATTTTGGCACAGGGGGTAAAATACCACCAGATGCAGATGTTTTTTATTTATTTCAACATTTTTGCTCCTATGCGGGAAGTGGCGGAGGTGCAAAATAATGAAACACTTATAATCCTGAATATTGGCTTCAGCGATGAAATCCTATAACATGCTAAGTGTCAGAATATAAATTCCATATAACAATAACTCTTTCTTTTCTCCTGGCAATTTAAAAACCTTTGTCTCCAGAGGAAACATGCATCTCAGAAGTTAAAATTTTACAACTATTATGGGGTGTGTTAATATCATAAGTTAATTGGGTTCTTTTATAAATTTAGTTATCAGTTTCCAAGTTAACTTCCCCGTTTCCTCTTTCAAGAATTCAAAACATTCTGGCAATTTTAAAAAATGCCATTCATCTGTGAATTTTTTTCAGAAATCTCCATCTATTTCTAAATAATTGATCAAGTTTTGGGGTACTTGTTACTTCTAATTAATCGCATTACACTAAAATTTTATGCGACTTTCAGTTAAAAAACCAGTGTTGAATTCAGACACTTTTCTCCGGGAGGGACTTCTGTGGCTCCGGGGGGGATTACACTTTTTTACCACTGAAAACACAAAATTTGAAATTTTCAGGGGGGGGGGGTAATTGATAGCTCCGGGGGGAATGACCTGCCCCTGAATTCAACACTCTAAAATGTTCTTATAAAATTATGTCAGATATTTCCCGTGCACAAAATTTTAGCTTGCTGGAGAAGGGACCGAAAAGTCCAGGGACCGAAATGTCTCGGGACCGAAATGACCATGGACCGAAATGTCTCGGGACCGAAATGTCTCGGGACCGAAATGGCCGGGGACCGAAATGTCTTGGGACCGAAACGTCTCGGGACCGAAATGTCTTGGGACCGAAACGTCTCGGGACCGAAATGTCTCGGGACCGAAACGGCGGGACCGAAACGGCGGGACCGAAATGGCGGGACCGAAACGTCCTGCTTCCTGCAAATTATAAGCAAAAAACTGAGGACTGTTTTTATAAAAGCCTTAATTTCTCTACGAGTATGAATGCTATCCTTATAAAAATAAACACAGTACATTACAATAAGCCACTTAATCATAATGTGCAGTTTGAACGCTTTTGCAACATCAGTTTTGACAGGGTTATCCAAAAGATCTTCGTTCTTTTACAATGTGTTGACGGTCCCCTGTTCGATTTCGGGGAAAACTCTTCGCGAAAATATGTGACGCGTACTATTTTGTTTACACATCTGGAGTTTCACCACATTTCGATTTATATTTCTTTCATTACTTACTTAAATACCAATTATGCTTAACTTTTGGACACCAGTGTATATAACAAGATAATAATGCTATTGCATCGCTCTTATTTTAGACATACTTGTACAGCATGATGTATTTTTGGTGGTAAAGGTATATTTTCAATATATTTTTTGTGTTTTAATATCACTTTTGCAAAGTTTTTAAGACAACAAAATTCACAGGAAAAAATTATATGGAGAAAAAAATAATTACAATGAATAAAAACTGCTGGACTAACAAATTCGGCCATCATTTTTTAACACACATCATATACTAAACATACATAATAATTTGCACTTTCTGTTAAAAAAGTTCATAAGTTCAAACTTAAAATTAATTTTTAAAACTGTTTGAGATCATAACACAATATAGTACGCTATTTTAAAATACAAACATTAACTGAATTTCTAAAAAGGTACTTTAAAGTCTTACCTTTTTAAGTTAATATATTCGAGTTCTTTATAATGTACAATTGAATTCAAACAACACACTCACCTAAAATAAAATAAAAAAATGAAAAATAAATACAGAGTAAACAACAACTAATTAAATATGCATTTTTAAATAAACGTTATAATATTTCAAAGCGCTGAATGGAGAAATTGAGAAAAACATTCATTGATCCAGATTTTGATAAAACCACAAAAGAGACTGCTTTTAAAACTTATTTAAAAAAATTGTTATAAATAGATATTAAAGAAAATTACTTTAATATTTTTGAAAGTATATCTCAGTTTTAAAGATGCTCATATTTAAAAAGCAAGCACGATAATCAAGCTCAAATTTCTTTAATGAGTTTTCAGGAAATTATTTTGTTTTTAATAAAGTTATAAAGTAATAATTATTGGTATTAAATTTTTATGTTTGGTTAGGAACGTGATATTTACATCATATCCCCAAATATTACCTGGAAGTAAATAAATGTATGAATACAAGTGTTTCACTTTAAAAGAAATATATCTTATAAATAATTTTTTGAAATTGTAATTAAATTCCAGTAAATTTCCCTTTCAAAATATTTATTCAATCCATGCGATTTTTCAATATGAGTACTTAGCGCTGACAAATATTAATATGATCAAGTAAATGTTCTCACAAATATGTATCTCAGTAATTTAAAACAGAAAAAATGCATATAATTTTTTGCAGTACTATAAAAACGAATTTATTTTTCACAGATGTTTGCCATAAAAATCCATAAAAAATTGTTCCATTAAAAGATTAAAAAATTATAAGCAAGTCTCTAATTAGAAACTGGTTTACTTATAATATATTAAATAATTTGGAAATTCTACATCAAGCATAGCAAATGAGGTGTATTCGTAATATAAGAAAGTTTAAAAAAATAATCAGATCTTGTTGTAATAGTATACAGTACATCGGATACAGTATAGTGGATGAAATCTTTTGAGTGTCTATAAATATTATCTGCTTTCTATTATAGAGGAAGTAACTTGTAGCAAACCTCAGCAATCTATATCAATTTCATGAAATGTTAAATAGTTTAATAGTATTAAAACATGCTCCAAATAGTGTTTTCCCCAAAACCATTGTGTAAAGCAATATTTTGTGTGACCCTGTAAATCAAAAACAATTATCCTTAGTACCACAGATTGTGCATAATGTATTTTTAGTATATAGTTCATAGATTCATATCAGTTCTATTATATTCGAAAGAGTATAGCATCATTAAAATTCCCTTTAATTATTTTTTTTCCCATTGACCGTAATGTAACGGAATGCTTTGGATTGTCCTTGTAATTTAACTGAACATCCGATTTTCATAAAATTGTAAATGACACGACAAAATTATACAACAATTATATATTTTAAATTTTAAACGATTCGGTTGGGTGGTTTTTACTCGGTTATATAGACGGACTGAATGACGACTATAGGTACTACATATTTATATAATTACGAACGCATAACTGTAAATAATTTCGTCGTGTATTCCCTAAAACAAGACATAAAGTGATTATACAATATTTGTAAAGACAGTTTAAAGCAATCCTCGAAGATGGGAAGGGGGAGGGAGTTTGAAATGGCGCTTCAGAGGGGCATGGGCTCATTTGTGGCGGCAGAGCAAAGGGTGAGGGGTAACATCAAAGGAAGTTTTTGTTTATCATTTGATATTAAAAAAATATATATATGCATGTATATATACAGAGTGTCCAGCCAATAAGACCCTGATTTCAAAATTAAATTTCTCAAAAACAAAGATCGATAAAATTATGTCGTAAACTGTTTGTTTATTAGGTAAGTTGTAAAAAGGTTATACAGTAGTTTCTAACGGTGAATATTTTGGAAAGGTTGTTTTCTGATTGCAAAGAATGCTGAACTTGACATTTTCCTTGCTTTAGAGTGCTTGCAAGAATGAGTTTTTTGGCGTAAAATGTCATATTTTGACGATTTTTTGAACTAAATTTTTAAAATTTTTGAAATTCCAAAATTTTAGTTGGAAAAATAATTAAAATATGGCACTGGTCATCAAGAAACTCATTCTCTGCAAGCAATCTAACAGATAAAAATGTGAAATTCAAGGATTCTTTGCAATCAGAAAACAATCTTTCCAAAATGTTCACCGTTCATAACTTCTATATAACATTTTTACAACTTATCTAACAAACAAACCGTTTACCGCATAATTCTACCGATCTTTGTTTTTGAGAAATTTAATTTTGAAGTCAGGGTCTTATTTGCTAGACACTCTGTATATGTGAAATTTGGGTAAAAATGTCTTCCCGCCAAAAAACTAATGAAAAAAAAAAACTGCATGCAAAATTGAAAAAGTAAAGTTTCGAATTTAATCTCAAACAATTCTAAGCTATGTTATTTGTTACAATACGCTCACATAGGTTTTACATTAGAGTTCCAATTTCTACATTTTACTATTGTAGCATCACGCGCAAACACTTGCACCTTAATGTTAAACTTATTTGAGCATTCTTTAGAAATTCTTGCTTGAATTTCAATATTTAAATTTTTTCATGTAACACGTCTCTTGTGCGTTTTTTACTTTTCAATTTCTTTGCATTTTTTATGACGATACTTTAAAGTTCAGAAGAGGTTCCAACGAGTATTCCAAAAATGAGTGTTTAAATATTATACATACATACATACATATATATATATATATATATATAAGCAACCAAACCCGAAAAACTGTAAAATTACATCTATAGATATTAATCTGAGATATATCGCATATACTCATAGGTTTAATATTACATTATGAATGTCTTCGTGTGATTAATTTAGTCTCATAACTCATATCATTGTGACAAGTTTTCAAGAAGTAAAAAGATTTTGTATCGTCATAGAAAAAGAGAGTGCAAAAATAAAACGCGAAAAAAATATTTATAGGTCTAAGAGACATGCGGTTTGTAGATAAATACGCAGCGTGATACGGGATTTTCTATGACAACAAAATAATTAGTTCAAAATCTCCATAAAAGAGGGCGCTACTGGAGATAATCCATATTGCTCAAACAACACACGATTTGGATACAAAAAAAGTATAGATGCCTTATTCTCTAATGTTTCTGTAAAGCAGAATTGAAAACTGTATCTTAAAGTTAAAATCGTACAATGAGAAACTTTAGAAGATCGTGACAGATGAACCACATTATCCAGTAACCGGAAGCATCAACAAGTACGTCTAATCATGAATGTCAACTGAAATCTTTAAGGATGTATTCCAATCCAAACTGTTTATTTTCTGATATATTTTTAAATTCATTTTTGCTCTCAAACGCATCAAACTGCCAAATTCTCTTATTTAGAAACTAACATAATGTTCCGTGCTTACCCATTGTTTGATAAATGCACAAAATATTGCAAAAAAAAATGTTGTCAAAGTTAGCATTTTGAACCAAAATTTCCGAGGCGGGAGATCTGGGAACGAAAAAAAAAATGGTTATACTGAGAAAATAATTGTTTATAAAACAAATTCTGACTGAGCGAAAAATGAACTCACATGGCCCTTTATACATCTCTTCAAAAATCTCCTCAGCAAGTTTCAATTTTTTACTTCTAAAAAAGAGTCTGAAAATACCTCAGAAAATTACGAGCTGTTAAGAGTGGAAAAATATCTTTTCGAATACACTCTTAAAGACAATGATGTTACCTCTCGCAGAATTTTAAAAACTGGGATTTCCTTTAAAATTGCATATCTGGTGGATTTAACTGAATTGTACACTTAGAACACAGATGACGAAATGGATCATAACCAGAGAATGGATTGAAGGTGGCAAGAGGATGGAAGACGTTTTTCAGCCGTTGCGAAAAAAACTTCCAGTGTCCTTGCGGAGCATGTAGACGCCATTTAGAAGGCTAGAAGTGCTGGTCTCAACCACTGAGAAGTATTTTTTCGTTTGTGTGGCACTTTTTTTTTTTTTTTTTTTTTTTTTTTGTCATCTTTAATTAAATATTATTAGTATGTCATCTAAAGTATTTCTCATCTAGTATATTTCTCTAGCACTTCATGAAAAATTATCGTACGTCAATTTTTTGAAGAGATGAGGACATGTTACATCTGTATATTCTAATTATGGAAAAACAATAATAATAATAGTATCTAAGGAATTTTTTTCGAGCCTGTCTATTTTGGATTTATTCAATCATCGCGGTGCATGAAAATAACCTTTTTGAAAGACAGTTAAAGAAGTAAATTTTCTCGTTCTTATATTTAAAAAGGTCAAATAATTCTTAATATGGCAAAATATAAATAAGGGCGAAAATACACAATGACCTCTTACCAATTCCTCTATCCTTTCTAAAAAGCTTCTTCAGCAAATTAAGTATTATTTTAAAACTGTCTTCATATCACTACAATAACTATCTTAACCAAACATGTGGATATGATAACAATGAAAAAATGTTTTAATGTCAATAATTACTTTTATACACGTAGTGGGAGAAAGCATAATACATTTTTATTTCCAGTCCCTGCTTTCTGATCTTTTAACTTTCCCAAAAGTCTACAATACTTGACTTCAAAATCAAAAGATTTCAGTTTAAAGGAATAAAATAAAGAAACAAAAATACGTTTTTGGAACCACTCTATTGAAAATGATGACTCGATATGAAATGAATGAAAAGAACTTGGAGAAATTCCAAAAGAATATAGGAGTGCAAGAGAAAATGAAGTTCAATACTGTGTTGTGGTTGTTGTCGTTAGGTACATTACTATCCTAATATTCTGCAAAAGATGACATACTTTTAGTTTTTCAGAAGTTGGAGGAAAATTAAAAAGAGATTAGATTTTTGTTATTGAGCTAGACTTGAAAAATTCATCTCCGTGAGTCTGCTTTTTGATATTTGGATGTAATTTTTGTAATGAGTGGGAAAAAGATATTTAGTAACAACACTGGTTTACAATTTTAAACATTTTTAAGCTATTGCATAGCTTTTATCGCAGGCTTTGAGCGCGGTGACCGAATCCAAAAATTCCGTAACGCGAAAAATCCTAACACATCCGTAACGAAAAAACCTAACACTCGGCTAACGTCGTTTCCGTTCGGAAAACTTCGGGACGGTATCCTTCGGTAGACTTCGGCAGACATTGACGCGGTATTTTTCAGATATTAGGATACCAAGTCTCAAACTTGTTTCTTATGATCTAATTTTCATAGCGCGGCCAAATTTTCTTTGGTAATTTATTATGAGACAGTGTTTATTTTGGTGGTCTTATTTATTTTGGTGACAGGAGACCCCCCGCCGTGAGGATCGAAAAATTTAAAATGCTTATAACTCGCGATCTAACTTTCGTAGCGCGGCCAAACTTTGTTTGGTAATTTATTATGAGACATTGTTAATTTCTGGTGACAGGAGACATCCCACGGTGTGGGTCGAAAAATTTAAAATGCTTATAACTCGCGATCTAATCTTTGTACCGCGGCCAAAACTTGTTTGGTAATTTAATATGAGACAGTGTTAATTTTTGGTGACAGGAGACCCCACACGGTGAGGATCGAAAAATTTTAAATGCTCATAACTCGCGATCTAATTTTCGTAGCGCGGCCAAATTTTGTTTGGTAATTTATTATGAGACATTGTTAATTGTTGGTGCCAGAAGACACCCCACGGTGAGGGTCGAAAAATTAAAAATGCTTATAACTCGCGATCTAATTTTGGTAGCTCGGCAAAATATTGTTTGGTAATTTATTATAAGACAATGTTAATATTTGGTGACAGGAGACACCCCACGGTCAGGGTCGAGAATTTTAAAATGCTTATAACTGGCGATCTAATGTTCGTAGCGCGGCCAAATTTTGTTTGGTAATTTATTATGAGGCAGTGTTAATTTTTGGGGACATTAGACCCCCCCACGGTGAGGGTCGAAAAATTTAAAATGCTCATAACTCACGATCTAATTTTCGTAGCGCGGGCAAATTTTGTTTGGTAATTTTTTATGAGTCAGTGTTAATTTTTGGTGACAGGAGACCCCCCACGGTGAGGGTCGAAAAATTTAAAATGCTTATAACTCGCGATAAAATTTTCGTAGCGCGACCAAATTTTGTTTGGTAATTTATTATGAGGCAGTGTTAATTTTTGGGGACATTAGACCCCCCACGATGAGGGTCGAAAAATTTAAAATGCTTATAACTCACGATCTAATTTTCGTAGCGCGGCCAAATTTTGTTTGGTAATTTATTATGAGGCATTGTTAATTGTTGGTGACAAAAGACACCCCACGGTGAGGGTCGAAAAATTAAAAATGCTTATAACTCGCGATCTAATTTTGGTAGCTTGGCAAAATATTGTTTGGTAATTTATTATAAGACAGTGTTAATTTTTGGTGACAGGAGACCCCCCACCGTGAGGGTCGAAAAATTTAAAATGCTTATAACTCGCGATCTAATTTTCGTAGCACTGCCAAATTTTGTTTAGTAATTTATTATGAGGCAGTGTTAATTTTGGGGACATAAGACCCCCCACTGTGAGGGTCGAAAAATTTAAAATGCTTATAACTCGTGATCTAATTTTCGTAGCGCTGCCAAATTTTGTTTGGTAATTTATTATGAGGCAGTGTTAATTTTTGGGGACATTAGACCGCCCCACGGTGAGGGTCGAAAAATTTTAAATGCTTATAACTCACGATCTAATTTTCGTAGCGCGGACAAATTTTGTTTGGTAATTTATTATGAGACAGTGTTAATTGTTGGTGACAGAAGAAACCCAACGGTGAGGGTCGAAAAATTAAAAATGCTTATAACTCGCGATCTAATTTTCTTAGCGCGGCCAAATTTTGTTTCGTAATTTATTATGAGGCAGTGTTAATTTTTGGGGACATTAGACCCCCCACGGTGAGGGTCGAAAAATTTAAAATGATTATAACTCACGATCTAATTTTCGTAGCGCGGCCAAATTTTGTTTGGTAATTTAATATGAGACTGTTAATTTTTGGTGACAGGAGACCCCCCACAGTGAGTGTCGAAAATTTTGAAATGCTTATAACTTGCGATCTAATTTTCGTAGCGCGGCCAAATTTTGTTTGGTAATTTATTAAGAGACATTGTTAATTTCTGGTGACAGGAGACACCCCACGGTGAGGGTCGAAAAATTTTAAGTGCTTATAACTCGCGATCTAATTTTCGTAGCGCGGACAAATTTTGTTTGGTAATTTATTATGAGACAGTGTTAATTTTTGGTGACAGGAGACCCCACGCGGTGAGGATCGAAAAATTTAAAATGCTCATAACTCGCGATCTAATTTTCGTAGCGCGGCCAAATTTTGTTTGGTAATTTAATATGAGACTGTTAATTTTTGGTGACAGGAGACCCCCCACGGTGAGGGTTGAAATTTTTGAAATGCTTATAACTTGCGATCTAATTTTCGTAGCGCGGCCAAATTTTGTTTGGTAATTTATTAAGAGACATTGTTAATTTCTGGTGACAGGAGACACCCCACGGTGAGGGTAGAAAAATTTTAAGTGCTTATAACTCGCGATCTAATTTTCGTAGCGCGTCAAAATTTTGTTTGGTAATTTATTATGAGACAGTGTTGATTTTTGGGGACAATGGACCCCCCACGGTGTGGGTAGAAAAACTTAAAATGCTTATAACTCGCGATCTAATTTTCGTAGCGCGGCCAAATTTTGTTTGGTAATTTAATATGAGACTGTTAATTTTTGGTGACAGGAGACCCCCCACGGTGAGGGTCGAAAAATTTAAAATGCTTGTTACTCCCGATCTAATTTTCGTAGCGCGTCAAAATTTTGTTTGTTAATTTATTATGAGACAGTGTTAATTTTTGGTTACAGGAGACCCCCCCACTGTGAGGGTCGAAAAATTTAAAATGCTTATAACTCGCGATCTAATTTTCGTAGCGCGGCCAAATTTTGTTTGGTAATTTATTATGAGATATTGTTAATTTCTGGTGACAGGAGACCCCCCACGGTGAGGGTTGAAAATTTTAAAATGCTTATAACTTGCGATCTAATTTTCGTAGCGCGGCCAAATTTTGTTTGGTAATTTATTAAGAGACATTGCTAATTTCTGGTGACAGGAGACACCCCACGGTGAGGGTAGAAAAATTTTAAGTGCTTATAACTCCCGATCTAATTTTCGTAGCGCGGACAAATTTTGTTTGGTAATTTATTATGAGACAGTGTTAATTTTTGGTGACAGGAGACCCCACGCGGTGAGGATCGAAAAATTTAAAATGCTCATAACTCGCGATCTAATTTTCGTAGCGCGCCCAAATTTTGTTTGGTAATTTAATATGAGACTGTTAATTTTTGGTGACAGGAGACCCCCCACGGTGAGGGTCGAAAAATTTAAAATGCTTATAACTCGCGATCTAATTTTCGTAGCGCGTCAAAATTTTGTTTGGTAATTTATTATGAGACAGTGTTGATTTTTGGGGACAATGGACCCCCCACGGTGAGGGTAGAAAAACTTAAAATGCTTATAACTCGCGATCTAATTTTCGTAGCGCGGCCAAATTTTGTTTGGTAATTTATTATGAGTCAGTGTTAATTTTTGGTTACTGGAGACCCCCCCCCCCCACGGTGAGGGTCGAAAAATTTAAAATGCTTATAACTCGCGATCTAATTTTCGTAGCGCGGCCAAATTTTGTTTGGTAATTTTTTATGAGATATTGTTAATTTTTGGTGACAGGAGACCCCCCACGGTGAGGGTTGAAAATTTTGAAATGCTTATAACTTGCGATCTAATTTTCGTAGCGCGGCCAAATATTGTTTGGTAATTTATTAAGAGACATTGTTAATTTCTGGTGACAGGAGACACCCCACGGTGAGGGTAGAAAAATTTTAAGTGCTTATAACTCGCGATCTAATTTTCGTAGCGCGGCCAAATTTTGTTTGGTAATTTATTATGAGACAGTGTTAATTTTTGGTGACAGGAGACCCCACGCGGTGAGGATCGAAAAATTTAAAATGCTTATAACTCGCGATCTAATTTTCGTAGCGCTGACAAATTTTGTTTGGTAATTTATTATGAGACAGTGTTAATTTTTGGGGACATTAGACCCCCAAGGTGAGGGTCGAAAAATTTAAAATGATTATAACTCGCTATCTATTTTTCGTAGCGCAGCCAAATTTTGTTTGGTGATTTATTATGAGACTGTTAATTTTTGGTGACAGGAGACTCCCCACGGTGAGGGTCGAAAAATTTAAAATGCTTATAACTCGCGATCTAATTTTCGTAGCGCGGCAAAATTTTGTTTGCTGGTTTATTATGAGACAGTGTTAATTTTTGGGGACAATAGACCCCCCCCCACGGTGAGGGTCGAAAAATTTAAAATGCTTATAACTCGCGATCTAATTTTCGTAGCGCGGCCAAATTTTGTTTGGTAATTTATTATGAGATATTGTTAATTTTTGGTGACAGGAGACCCTCACGGTGAGGGTCGAAAAATTTAAAATGCTTATAACTCGCGATCTAATTTTCGCAGCGCGACCAAATTTTGTTTGGTAATTTATTAAGCTATTGCATAGCTTTTATCGGGGGCTTTGAGCGCGGCGACCGAATCTAGGAATTCTGTAACGAGAAAAAATACTAACACTCCGGCTAACGACGTTTCAGTTTGGCAGACTTCGGCACGGTATCCTTCGATAGACTTCAGCAGACATTGACGCGGTATTTTTGCATAAGAGGATAAAAAATGCTATGCAATAGCTTTACCGCGGCAGTCCCCGAGTGCCACACATATTTTTTATGTACTTTTGATGAAACACCCATTTTCTTATTATACCACCTCTTACTAAAAAAAGGAAGAATTTGAAAAAACTTATCCCGTCATATTTTTTGCTCTCTTCTATACAGGGTATCCACTCTCAACATTGTCCAATGGTTAATTTCTTAACCGTTACTCATAGACATATAGTTCCATTTACAAAAATGTTTTAAATGAGATAAATATATATTTTACAAGCTATTCGGGTCAATAAAAACATTTATTAAAAAATTACGAAAATCAAATTTTTATACGATCTTCCGTTCCTATAAGTTGTATTTAGTAAAATTTTCCTGTTACATGGACAAGTAAGACCCCCTAAAAAAGTCCCGTTATTCCACGATTAAAATTGACCGAATAATAGCTGTTTAACGTTGGAGCATATTTTTTAATGAAGGAGAATATAATATAAACAAGTGTGAAAATATACAATAACCTGTTACCGATTCCTCTGACCTTTCTAAAAAGCTACTTCAGCAGATTACGTGTTATTTTAAAACTGTCTTCATATCGCTACAATAAATTTCTTAACCAAACATGTGGATATGATAACGATTAAAAATGTTTTATTGTCAATAATTACTTTTATACACGTAGAGGGAGAAAGCATAATACATTTTTATCTCCAGTCCCTGCTTTCTGATCTTTTAACTTTCCCAAAACTCTACAATACTTGACTTCAAAATCAAAAGATTCCAGTTTAAAGGAATAAAATAAAGAAACAAAAATACGTTTTTGAAATCCCTCTATTGAAAATGATGACTCGATATGAAATGAATGAAAAGAACTTGGAGAAATTCCAAAAGAATGTAGGAGTGCAAGAGAAAATGAAGTTCAATACTGTGTTGTGGTTGTTGTCGTTAGGTACATTACTATCCTAATTTTCTATAAAAGATGGCATACTTCTAGTTTTTCAGAAGTTGGAGGAAAATTAAAAAGAGATTAGATTTTTGTTATTGAGCTAGACTCGAAAAATTCATCTCCGTGAGTCTATTTTTTGATATTTGGATGTAATTTTTGTAATGAGTGGGAAAAAGATACTTTAGTAATAATTAATGCAGGGATGAAAAAGTATTTTCTTCTGGCATATATTATATGAAAGTCATATTTTGACCAAATTCGAACAAAAAAAAGCGGCTGACCCATATATATAAGGTCAACGATTGAAAACGAAATAAGGAGAGGGGGTGTTATTAGGCATGTTTTTATTTTATTTTATGTTATGTTATTTTATTTTATAAGACATAAATGCAGAATCATTTTCATTCCCATGTGAATGGAATTTTCGGTTATTCTCATTCCGTTAATTACGTTTCCCGGTGTTAAAATGATACTTTTTAATCACACTATATGGCCATTAATCACTGTCTATTTCCAATTTTAGCAATTTTATTGAATATTTAAAAATATATTTGTCGTATTCGTCTGGAACTTCAAGATCATAAAAAAATATGCTTGACTAAATATTTATCATCGTCGATTAAATAAGCAAGACAATTTAAGGGGTAAGAAAAAATCAAAGAAAATGATAATATTTAGGATTAACGTGTAAAATCAAATACACAAAATGATCTATCGCTACATCATACAAATATGTGGATATATTATAATATGTGTATTTAAATGTACAAGAATAGCATGAATATTAATGAAGATACAGCGGTTTTGCTTTGTTTTTTATTTAAAAAAAGTTTTACTTAAATCTATAACAAAAAATAAGTCTTGCATGTTTTTTGCATATATGATGCAGGATTTTAAACAAAAATTATCGTCAGTTTAAAAAAATTGCCAAAATGTAGTAGAAACAATATAGTACAATTGCATTATAAATGTAATGATCGTTTCCTAAAAATCCGCCCAAAGATTGCTGTTATGCAAGATAGCAAAGGAATATGAATTAGGTGAAATCTGTGGATGAAGTGTTACATTATCGTATATAAAGGCATGACATATAGCCTTGATTTAATTAAGGGGGCTCAGGGCTTGAAAACTTTTCAAAAAATCGATTTTTTATGATTTATTTTGATTATTCAATTCATTCTCGACTCAGTACAAATTACCACATAAAAATTTTTTCATCTTTAATGGGGTTATAAGCATTTATGTATTAACACTTTCAAAGCTGCACGTATATAATTTCAACTTTAAGTCGCGTTTTCTCACAACTTGATTTTTGACGACTATCCGTAAGATTTAAAAAAAACTATTTGAAGGAATGACTTTTTTTTTTTTTTTTTTTTTTTTTGCATGCATATAACATCATTATCTGTAGAATGAATTAATATATTTTAGATAGTTTAATATTTTGAATATTTTTAATGAAAAAAAAAATATTTTTTGGGGTTTTTTTAAATTTTCAAATTTGAGAGTTTTTTTATTAATGTTTTTTAGTTATAATTATATCCTTAATTCATTCTATATAGTAAAGTTTCCTGATCATTTTAAAGCAAAAATTAAGTTCTTATGTCAATTCAACGTTAAGATATCTTACGGATGTAAATTGTATTATATAAATGTTGCTATATTTTGTATTATATTACATTGAAGTACTTCATTTTATAATTTTAAAAGACTACAAACATACATTAAAAATATCAGAAAGTTTAAATAACATTGAATACTTCTGTTTTTATATGGACTCGAAGCGAGAGCTCTATTTACATGTTTTTCTGTATCAATCAAGCTGTGAGCCCCCTTAAATAATCGGTTGTTTTCCGAGAATGGAGTCGAAAGAGGAGTGTTTATGTAAGCGTGTATATAAGTTTTACAAAGGCAGTATTCACCATGGGAACAAATTCATCGCGAGTCATTTTTTCTGAAAATGTCCCCCAAATTACTTATTACGTTACAAGGTGGTGCTCATGGCCAAAAGACCACCCGGACGGGGTAAGAAGACCCAAAAATTCATCAAGCCAAAATTACAATAGTTAAAACGGTTGTTTGACGTTAAAACAACCAAGTATTAATCTATTCCTTGGCTCCAAATTCAGTTTTTCATCCGGTCACCTACATGAGACAATTGTCAAGAAACTTAACGTCAAATACCACAATAAAAGAGTCTTTCTAAAATGAGTAGAAAAGCAAACAGATCAGGAGTCGGCAGCACAAACAATCACCTCATCGAATTCACGAATGAAAATCTGGGACTAGTTAAATCTCTATTCGCATATTAAAACGCAATCGGTCAGCCAAGTCATAACTTGGTGGAAAACATCTAAAATCCCAATTTTAGTGGTTGACTCATAGGTTTACCACTGTGTTTATCTGCTCTCAATCCCCCATGTTTTCATACTTAAGGGTACAGGAAAGCACAATTTTAAACCTACGAGACAATTGTTAAAATCGGGTTTCTAGGTGTTTTCCCCCAAGATATGGCTTGACAGACTGATTGCGTGTTAATATGCAAATCAAGATTTAACTAATCCTAGATTTTTACCCATGAACTCGATGAGGTGCTTGTCTGTGCTGCCGCCTCCCGGTCTAAAACGGTTGCTGTGAAAATAAAATGTGGTTTCTTGTTCGAAAAATTCTCTTATCAAGGAATTCATCTACAAAAACGAGTCATATTTCAAGCTCACTCACTCCACTTTTAACGATAATGATAACTTATGCACAGCTGACGTATCCACGGCACAACCCATCATCAAATTCGATACTAAAGCGATATTCGTAAATAAGATCTTCGTTTGATTTCGATGAATCCGAAAGGCTTCAGTCATCTGTTCATCCGAAAGTCCAGGTTCACTGTCAAGGGACAACGGCACTTGAACAAGTGCAACCGAAATTGTCTCATTCCCACATCTATAATTAAATCATTGGGCTTGCTCCTGTTGTGTGTATGACATGTTATATAAGTCTGACCCTTAGCTAAAATTGCATTGAACTTTTCTAACTTTTTTTTTGTTCTTATTTGTTAGGCTTGGTGTTTATATTAGCTTTATTATATTTTTAGAGTTTGGTTTTATTTTGGAACATGTGTGATTTGTTCTTACATCATATTTTATTGTCTTGTAAAGTTTTTAAATTACTTTTTCATTGTTCCGACATTTGCCAAATACACTGCTCAAAACAATTAAAGGATATTGCAGTTTTAGGTGGATTTTGTATCTGGGAAACTTTTTAGCTGATTGATACATGGTCGACTGACATAGTAGGTTATATGAGAATAAATTACACATGTTTGGCAGAAAAAAATGCATTTTATTGCGCATTTGTGTACGAAAGGAAAAAAAACATAATTTGTGCATATGAGAAAAAAAGAATAAGAAAAGGTGTTTTCTTCAAAGAAAATCATTTTCAGTAGGGGAGTATGGTTTCCACGGGCGGCCAGCAACGTTGAACACCTAAGAGGCATGGACTCAATGAGGCTATTAATGACGAGTTGGGGTATTCTGCCCCACTCTTCCAGAAGAGCTCTTTCCAGTTCTTGGAGGGTTTGTGGGGGTTGTTGGCGGCCAGAAACTCATCTTCCTAGAGCGTCCCAAACGTGCTCGATTGGATTCATGTCTGGAGAACACGCTGGCCATTCCATTCGAACGATTCCTTCCTCGAAAAGGAAATCCTCCACCAGGTTTGCACGATGTGGCCTGCAGTTATCGTCCATTAAAATGAAGTTATCTCCGATTGCTGCAGCGTAAGGGACTACAATAAGTCTGAGGATCTCATCCCTATATCGGCGACCAGTCAGAGCTCCATCTCGAATGATGTAGAGGTCAGAGCGCCCGTCAATGGAGATGCCACCGTACACCAACACTCCTCCACCGCCAAATCTGACACTTTCGTGCACGAACGCAGGATTATTCCTACTGCCACGGTATATGGCTCTATGGCTATTTTTATTTAATAAAATGTTTTTTCCAATGATAATTTAAAGTACTACCCCAACTGACAACATACAGGGTGATTCCAAATTTTCTTTACAATAAAAGAGGGGTGATAGTACACATCAAGACAAACAATATTAAATAGGAGACCAAGGGTCCAAAACGTTTTCCTAAGGAGATAGCCGCCATTAAAGTTTGGGGACCAAAATTTCAAATAAACATAAAAAACGGAAAAATCGGTCGATTGATTTGCGGTTTTCGCTAAAATTATTTTTTATGCTGGAATTTTCTTGAAATTTAATTACAAAGATAAATTTCAAAAAATGCCGATAGAGGGCGCTTTAGACTTTGGAGTAACGAACAACTATTTTTTGACGGTATTTTTTGCATCTCATTAAATGTTTTCGTAAGCTTACGCTCAAACTTAAACTTTGAGCTCAAAATCTGTAGTTGGGAGTGGTTAAGTAACACAAACTGAGCTGTGTTCAGACGGTTCAAATTTCAAATGATTGTAAAAAACGGAAAAATTGGTCTATCGATTTGCGGTTTTCACTAAAACTATTCTTTATTTAGGTATTTTCGTGAAAATAAATTATAAAGATAAATTTCAAAAAATGCCGATAGAGGGCACTTTAGACTTTGGAGTAACGAACAACTATTTTTTGCCGTTAATGTTTGCATCTCTTTAAATGATTTAGGAAGCTTAGACTTAAACTTAAATTTTGAGCTCAAAATCTGAATAGTAGGGACTGGTTAAGTAGCACAAACTGAACTGTGTTCAAGGGGGAGGGGGAGGTTCAAATTTAAAGTAATTATAGAAAATGGAAAAATTGATCGATTCGTTTGCGGTTTAAAATAAAACTATTCTTTAAGTCAGTATCTTCTTGAAAATAATTTTTAAAGATAAAACTCAAAAAATTCCGTCAGAGGGCGCCTTAAACTTCAGAGTAACCAACAATTCATTTTAACCATTATTTTTTGGCTCTAATTAAATGCTTGCAAAAGCATTTTAAATGTTCTCGGAAGCTTAGATTTAAACTTAAATTTTGAGCTCAAATCCTGAATCGTTATGAGGAGTTAAGAAGCGCAAACTGAAGTGTGTTCAGGAGTTGAAATTTAACCCTCTTTCCTCCTCCAACACAATTCAATTTTTCGCTACTTAAACACTCCCAACGATTCAGAATTTCCGGACAAAATTTAAGTCTATGCATTTGAAAGCATTTAATGAGATTAAAAAAATAACAGTTAAAAATAGTTACTCCAAAGTCTAAGGCGCCCTCTATCGGCATTTTGTGAAATTTATCTTTAAAAATTATTTTCAAGAAAACACTGATTGATCAAGAAAACTGCTGATTTAAAAATTAGTTTTAGCAAAAACCGCAAACGAATCGACCGATTTTTCCGTTGTTTACAATTATTTGAAATTTGAACCCTCTGAACACAGCTAAGTTTGTCTACTTATCCACTCCCAGCTATTAAGATTTTGAGCTCAAAATTTACGTTCAAGTTTAAGCTTACGAAAGCATTTAATAAGATGCAAAAAATAACGCCAAAAAAGAGTGTTTCGTTACTCCAAAGTCTAAAGCGCCCTCTATCGGCATTTTTTGAAATTTATCTTTATAATTTATTTTCACGAAAATACCTAAATAAAGAATAGTTTTAGTGAAAACCGCAAATCAATCGACCAATTTTTCCATTTTTTATAATCATTTGAAATTTGAACCCTCTGAACACAGCTCAGTTTGTGTTACTTAACCACTCCCAACTACAGATTTTGAGCTCAAAATTTAAGTTTGAGTGTAAGCTTACGAAAACATTTAATGAGATGCAAAAAATACCGGCAAAAAATAGTTGTTCGTTACTCCAAAGTCTAAAGCGCCCTCTATCGGCATTTTTTGAAATTTATCTTTGTAATTTAATTTCAAGAAAATGCCGACATAAAGAATAATTTTAGTGAAAACTGCAAATCAGTCGACCGATTTTTCCGTTTTTTATGTTTATTTGAAATTTTGGTCCCCAAACTTTAATGGCGGCTATCTCCTTAGGAAAACGTTTTGGACCCTTGGTCTCCTATTTAATATTGTTTGTCTTCATGTGTACTATCACCCCTCTTTTATTGTAAAGAAAATTTGGAATCACCCTGTATATACATTTAACGCAATATATATGAGTATAATATATTATACTCTCTCATTGTTTATTACCACACTAAATTGTATCATTGTTTCAATTCATTAAAAGCCATTAACATGCAATGCAAACAGCCAACATTTTCAGTTCCATTAAAACGTTTGCCTTTGGCGAGGAAAAGTGCTGCACGCCAAATATCGCTTGATGCTTTCGTCTTTTCACACCAAATATTCGAAAGTATTTTATTTTTTTCATTATTTCTACTTTAATTCCGCCGCTAATTTTGATTCATCTTTTATTACATACATAAGTAGTTTAATTAGTATTTTTTTCAAAAAACTCTGAGTTTGCCCAGATGGAGACCTTCCTTGTTAGATATCCTCTTCACTTTGTTAAACGAAAAAGTTTTGAGTATTTTGCGAGAGTTGGGCAATGTTTTAGAATCCATGCTTGATGCATTTTTTTTTCTTATTAATTCAGAATTGGCAAAAAGATTCTTAAAATTTGTGCAAAAGTATGGTTTAAAAATGCATGTTTTTGGAAATATACATTAAAATTTAAAAGGAGAAGTTAAATCAAACATCTTTATTTCAAGTAATTTAAACATAACTTGAATACTGTTTCCAGTTTATATTTCTTGCATTAGTATATCTTCGCACTTAATTCAAGTACTCATTTCAATAAATAAAACGAAAAAATATTCGCAGATTATTTTCCATAATTACAAGGAATTATTTGATGCTATTAATAAATCTCGAAAACTTTATTTATTAAATAAAGTTCGGAAATAATGCACATGGTAAAATGGAAACACGTCTTATAGAAATTCCTTTGAGTTTATTGAAATACTTGAAATAAGAACTTGTTATAATGCAAAATGATAATATATATAAAAAAAAAGAAAAGAAGAATGTATAGAGAAAACCCATTGAATTTATAAGTTCTTTAGTGATTGCTAAAGAGAACCATAATAATTTAAGAATTCGCCTTGATCCCTTACACTTGAGTAAACAAATATGGCGCGAATATTTTCAATTACCTACTTCCAAGGCGAATTGTTTCGGGAATTCTTGTGCCAGCATATTTAGCATTTTAGACGCTAATAAAGTGTTTTCGCAAATTAAATTATCAGAAGAAAGTTCTAAATTAATAATCTTCAATGCAGCATTTGGAATATTTTGTTTTTCGATATTTGCCACATGGGATATGTTTTCCTCTCGAGATTTTCCATAGAGCTTTTTCGAATGTTTTCAAAGACATTAACGACGTAAAAATTTATATTCTTGATGCTAAAATATTGAGGTGAACTGAAGAGATTAAAAGCTGTATTAGTCCTGTATTAGGAGAATATAACATTAAATTTTATTTTAAAAAAAGATAAATTAAATTCACTAAAAGTAATTTGCTGGGATTATAACTTTTCGGAAATTGTATTAGATTAGTAAAATTAAATTAAAAGCAGCTGTAGAAATGAAATGACTAAAAAATACTTTATAAAATTTGGCCATTTTAATGTGTGTCATATGTATTAAGTTTATCTTCAGTATGTTATTTAAAATAATATCCGTTTAAATAGAAATTGAATTCGGTTCACAAATCCCATGCTCAGCAACGCGAAACTTTGTGACAAATTTTCGAACTCATATTTAGGTGGGTTCGTAATTATGTAAATATGTAGCACCATTAGTCGTCGTTTAGTCCGTCCGTCTGTCTGCCCATCAGTATGTAACAAAGCAAAAAATACCCAACGGAATCGTTTGAAATTTATATATATAATTGTTGTAGAATTTTGTAGAATCATTTCAAATTTTATGAAAATCGGATGTATGGTTTAAATACAGGAACAATCAAAAGTATTCTGTTACATTACGGCCAATGGGAAAAAATAGTTTCAAGTGCTTTTTAATGATATTACACTATTTCAAACATAATACAATTGATATGCATCTATGAAGTATACAACAAAATATACATTCTGTTCAATCTGTCGTTCAAAGAATATTTGTCATTAATTTACAGGGGCCACACGAAATTATTCCATTACATAAGGAGAAACATTGGAAAACATTGTTTAGGGCGCGATTTAATTATGTTAAACTATTTCACATTTTAAGAAATTGACATATGTTACTGAGGTTTATTACAAATTACTCCCTGCATAATAGAAAACAGATAGTATTTGCAGGAACACACAAAAGATTTCGGTTACTATGTTGTATACTAATACATCAAGATCTGAATATTTTTAAAACTTCATCATAGTATGAATGCACCTCATTTGCTATGCTTGACATGCAATTTTTAACTTGTTAAACATAAAGGCATGAAGCGATTTGGAATCGAAATGAGTTTTCCATTTTTTGATAAATAAGTTACTTATTGCGTTATAAGCAATTCTGGTCATCACATAACAACTGGTTTTTCTGCTGTTTCACGGAGTTGCGTGAGGAACTTAGTAAAACTTTGATAGTATTTTTTAAAAAAGACCTTTTTGGTTTGTAAAAAGTTTGAAAACGACATTATAGTAATATACTTCCTAAATAACAACATCTGCCAATTTCATGCGTTTCAGGGAAAAAAAAGGGTATTACAAGATGTGTCAGAAAGTCACCTTTTTGAATTTTAGATAAGCCTTAATAATGCCTTATTGGGTTGATGAATTATACAAAAACTTTGAAAAATAGTTTTATGAAATTAAACGCTTTATTAAAATTAACCAATAATTCAATGAAAAGAAACAATCTTCCCCCATTATGTGTGATCGAATCCCTATTAACTAATATTGTAAGTTGGTAAATTCAATTATGAATGTAAAAAAAGCGTTCAGAGATCACGATTTTAATTTGATAATCATTCAAAAGTTTATTTGAATCAGAATAATGTTTTATGCATGTATAGCAGTTGTCTGTGATATGAATATATTCAAGACAAGTTAAGCATTGTACATCAAACAAGGTAAATGAAGCGCGTTCATACAATAACTAATATTTTTAAATATTCAGATCTTTGTGCAATACCTCTTGCACTGCTATGCAAAGATACATGAATACAAAAAAATTATAACGATTCTTTATATTAAATTCCATGATACGGAAATAATATGACTCCATCTCAAATAGGACATAAACACCATGGAAACCTAGAGTCAATACCTATTATGGGATATCATTGATTTAATTACATATGATAGGATTTAATAAAATAATCACCATGGCAACCTAGAATCATTACCTATCATGGGATATCGTTGAATTAATTACGTACGCTAGGACAATTTATTAAGTTGGAGGAGACTTTTATTGATATCTTTTTAAATTTTGATTTACTTTCATAACATTTGAAATGCCACGAAAATATTATGCAGCGATTATATAATTTAAACTGGTTAAATTTTGAACTATTTTTTTGTGCTGTTATATGAGGACCGACGGACAGACAGACGGACGGACGACGACTGTGGGTGCTACTTATTTATATAATTACGAACGCATCTAAAATGATAAACTTCTTTTAATAGCAATAAGAACTGTTAAAATTTCGTATAATTTTTTTAATTTGCCATCGATTAATATTCTCGTTTGAATTGAGGATAAAAATGCTGATAATAGATAAGAAATTAACTTTAATTCGACAAATATTTTTTGAAACACTAAATATTTCATTTTATGCATATTAAAACCCTTTAAATTTATCACAATACCATTTCATTATTATGTTTAAAAATAACTATTTTTTGAAATAAAAATATAAATGCCCAAATAGATGAAACCTTTACGAAACGCTGACTATCTAAAAGATGATATTTCGATAAAAGAAAATAAAATAGTATTAAAAGTCTGTTTTGCCCTGAATTCGAATGATATCTAATACGAAAACCTTTTTATCAATATGGGTCAGAATTTTTCGAGATAAAATAGGTTAGAGACTACAATCAACAATTTAGACTGAACTTAACTTGTTTTAGTTTTTCATTTTATGTTATGATTTGGCAGAAAACAGAAACTCTTTTGCGATAATTGTAGATTTAATGATAGATAATAAATACTTGAATATATATTTAACATTTAAATTTGTATGGAGAAATTTATCCATTCAAATGAGCATTATTTGTGAAATGATAGTGTGATAGTGAAATTATGTTAAAAAAAGAAAACATGTACAGAATGTTAATAAAATGCTTTTATAAAACGTTAAACGCGAGTATTACTCGCGTTTAGAAAGTTCCGTACAATAAATACCTGAATTATTTTAAAACAAAATTGTTGCTAAATGAATAGTGCGTCTTGTGCACTGTAAAAAAAAAGGGTCGATCTACTAAAAAAAATTTAGTAATCCTTGTAATTACTAAAAAATATTTAGTAATCTTACTCGGTTACAAGGAATCTGTAAGAATTACTAGAAAAAAGCTAGCAACGAATAAGAGTTAATGGCTTTACTTTTTTAATAGCTATTACTAAAACCCACTTGGTGTGGCCGGCATAACCTAGTGGTCATAGCACCGAACTCCAGGCTGAGAGTACCTGGGTTCGATGCTAGCCGGCTCCAAATGTGCACCGAATGTATGTAATGTAATTACTTGTTAAATAAAGGGATTATGAAAATCCTGTCGTAGCAGTTACCATGGGTAATGATCTCTGAATTTTCCCTCCCCTTTAGAAACATGTCAAAATAGAATAGGTAGAAATGTTTGGTGCTGCCATCTCTTGCGGCTTTGACGAAAATCTTCCGTTTCAGAAGTCTTTTTACCCACTGGATGCGCTTGAAGGAGGCTCCTGCCCTTTGGGCACACGTAATGGTTACTAAAAATAAATTTGGACCTATTACTAAAATTTGCTTGGTGGCTCATACTAAAAAGTTTTAAGTTAGTTATACAAAAAATTCTTTTGTTCAGTTTACAAAAGAAGTGTTTGTTTCACTTGCAAAAAAAAAAAAAAAAAAAAAAAAAAAAAAAAAAAAAAAAGAAAAAAAGCTTGTAATCGTTCTAAAAAATTCTGTGGAATACAAATTTACTAAGAAATTTTTAGTAACCTCTTGAATTTTTTTTAAAGTATGAGATTTATAAGATTATACCTAATTAGGTTAATCTATCAAATTATTTTTCATTGCTATAAGTGATTTACTAAAATAACATAATATGACAAATAATAACTTTTAGTTTTACATATTTCTTTGCTCTGACGGCAACTTTTTCAAAAACAATAAATGGCAAAAGAAATTTTTCGCTAAAATAACTTCAAATTAAAAAAAAAAACCCAGAAAAACATAAATTACGTGAACTTGAGCATAGTGAAGTAAATCGGAAAAAATAAAAATGAATATCATTGTGAACGTGAAATATTACAAATTATTGTCTTAAAAACCTTTGAAACATTTCCTTTCAAATTTTAGGGAGCTTCATGGAAGCAAATTCATTGCAAATATTGTCTCTAGGTATGAAGATTTCTATTGATTCTCTGATGATTGATTCAAAATATGATGTAGAAAGGTATATTATTCTGCTATTTTTAAAATCTATTTGGAATGGTTCTTTGCTATATAATCTTGAGAGAGCTGTAGTTTTCCTATTGTATTGTATTATATTATAGGTTAATTTATTTTGTAACAATTTGAAGTTTATTGCTTTTATGCTGCTACTGGGCATTGCATTGCACAAATACACCATTAAATGTTGTTACTTGTGCTTTAATAGCCGATGGTATATAGAGTGCGCCTCTCTTGTCATTATGTACGTACAAACGGTCCGAAATTTCAAGGGTTAATATCTTGGCTAATTACCGAGAATTATTTTTGAAACCATTATCAACGACGCTTTTATCCTACTGCTACGATAGTTACCTCCCGTGCTTCTCATCACCTCTACTCAATGTTCACGAATCGAAACTTGTGTGTAACTGTAAAATGCGCGTTTCTAAAAAACTATGATTCTTAGGGTAATCTCTATAGTTTTCCTTCATTGTTTAAATTAACATCTACTTCCTCTAATTTTTTCATAATTATAGTTCCAATAGTTTTGAAAATAGATGGGACAAAGGTCATATTTTTGCACTACATTTTCGACCATACCTCTGAAAATAAAATACTAAAAATAAAAAAAAAATATTTTTATTTATTCATTTATTTATTTATTAGTTCAGCGTTACAAAAGTTTCCACTCGATAATATATATATATATATATATATATATATATATATATATTATATTTTCGATTAACTTAATTAGCCCCACTGCATTTTTATTTTCTTTTATCTTTACAAGAAGAAAGTATTGGATTCGCGAAAATTTTCAAATTCCGGTTTTTTATCGGATTTACACGTTTTAGGTGTCAGTGATTCTAAAAAACACGTTTTTAGAAAATGTCTGTATGTGACTCTGTGATTCTGTCTCTCTCTATATGATACATATTTTGTGTATTCTATCTCAAGAACTAATGCACAGAATATAATAGAAATTTATATTCAGGTAACCCCGGATATGAATTGACGCTAATTAGTTTTTGTATAAATCGCTAAACAAGTAGTGCTGCTATGTCTCATTTTTTACAATTTACACAACAGCTATATCTCAATAACAAACGTACAGATTTCCATCAAACTTCAGATTCTTCAGATTCTCGTTAGTTCTTGGCATGAATTGATGCTATTCACATTTTGGTGTAAATCACTCAACAAGTGGCGCTGTTATGCTACATTTTTCAAAATTTTCTTAATAGCTCAAGAATTAATGCACTGATGTTCATCAAACTTCAGATTGAGTAAATACGTGATATGGACTAGTTTTGTTTATGTTTTGGTCTCAATAGCGCAGGAAGTGACGCGCAATAGCTCTATCTCAAGAATTAATGCACGAATTTTGTTACCAAACTTCAGATTCAGGTACAGCTTGATAAATATTATTACTATTTATGTTTTGATAAAAATTGCCGAGTAAGTGGAGCTGTTATATTGCCTTATTCTCGATATTAGCAATAGTCCTATTTCAAAAACTAAAGCACGGAATTTCATGCTTTTAGAATCCTCACGTTGAGCATAGATTGTTATTTAATTTTTGCACTACGGTATCACTGTAAAAAAACGGACGATTTTACGGAAGTATTACTGGTAATCTGGACGCCAGTACAATTTACTGTTTTTTAACGGAAAAAATTCCCTAAATTCCAGAAAATATTCCGCTTTTTCGAGTTTTTTCAGGAATTTACGGAAATTCTTCCTTTAAAAAACAGTGTATTGTATTGGCTTTTAGATTACCAGTAATACTTCCATAAAATTGTACTTTTTTTTCAGTGTATAAACTTTTGAAGTATTAACATGCATGAGATAGAAGACAGTTTTCGGATTGCCACATCCGACAAGTTCTTAAATATATTTGTGAATGTTAAATAATCTCTATAAAATCTTTATTACTTCTCCCAATTTGAATTTTCCAAGCGAGTTTTTACACTATCATATTATTAAAAATCTGCTCTTATGATAAAAGAAAAATATCTAAACAGAAGAAAATGTACAGTAAACCAGAGCCTGACTATAATGGAATCCTTTCTTAAGTATAAAATTTCATGATACCGTAGAAAAAAATGCAATAAATTAAAACAGACAATATGAAAATGCTTACAAGTTCTGAGTTTTATATAAAATAGAAATCTTTCAGTTCGCATTCAACCTTAGCAAGTTTTATTTTATTATTATTTATATAAGTTATTTTGAAGACGTTAAAAAAGATAGTTTATATATGAGGCGTTCAGAACTGAAGTGGATCAAGTCCCTTTTTAGCACTTTCGAGATACACCGAGTTAAACTTTCTCCTTCAAATTAATTTTCCCATTTGTCTAAAATTTACTACTGCCATTTCTAAACATCAAAACTATGGATTTCGTCTAAATATGATCCGAAAATATCGAACTAAAGCAATTCAACAAAATAATCATCCGAATTTAGGTCAATGTGGACTTGAACCACTTCAGTTTTGAACGCTTCATATATCCGTGTGTATGTGTAAGTGAGCGCATATGTGACATAGATGTACCAACTACATATTTGGTGCAAAATATGGTTCGTTAATTCAGTAGATACTAAATTATTTATTTAATCATACAATTTTTTTTTTTTGTCTGTATTTCAATTAAAGTTTTATACACAGCAGGGTCACTTTTTTACATTTTCTTGGAATTTAATCTTTCATAAATGTTATACATAATTTTGTAAAACAACTAGAAAGAAAAAATCACTCAACAAGGAGCCTCCGTGGCTGAGTGGTTAAGACACCATGGCGCTAATCGCTTGCGAGCATATGAGGTTGTGGGTTCGATTTCCGCTGATTCCATTGCATGCATCGTTTGTGTGGAACTCCCAGTAGTATTTCTCTCGCGTTGTAAAATTTCTTTGCGCTATCTTGTCCCTGTATATCGACGATGACTTATAAGCAGACTTTCATGTCAATCACACACGTCAGATATATATTGTTCAAAAAATAAATAATTCACCAACCATACAACTCATATTCTTTTTCAGTAATTATTAAGAAAGAAAAAAAAAGCTTTTTTTAAACATTTTTTTACCTATATCCTTCCTATTTTTCAGTCTTCGGAAAAATAAATTACAATAGAAACTACAGACGGAACCAAAAAAGAAGTAAGTTTTTATTCCTTAACTGTGCTTGTCGATTGTAACATTCTTAGAGAAACGGGAACCTTGTGACTCCGAAAAAATATACATCTATTCGTGCAAAAGAATTTTTTTTTTTTCAAAAAAAGTTAGATAGATGGAAGGAATAAGGATGCCGTTTTTGTATGGCAGGCTTTCCGAACAAGTTTATCCGTTTCAATATAAATAGCTAACCACGCGGCCATAATATTTTATGCCTGGTAAGTCCCTTTAACATTTGCTTTGCTTTGTATGCATGCGCGTGCGCAGATTCTGCGGAGAGCGTGCCTGAACTGGTAATCTAATCAACGGAAGACAGATTGACAGATTTTTTTTTCCTACTTTTTATGTACTCCACTCCGGATTCCAACAGCCAACCTTACATTTGTTTCGTAGTTTATTTTGTTTCTCTTGATATATTCAAGAAAACGATGCTCTGCTCCTTGAATAACTATTTGAAATAGAGGTAGAGAAGAAAGAACTAATGTAAATATGGAAGGATAATTTTAGTTGAAAAAGGAAATACATTAAAATGGTTCATTATCTATATTATTAAGATAAATCGCAGATGTTTGCATGAATAAAATTTTTTTTTTCTTAACTATTATCTTAAATGGGATACAAATGATTTAAAAAGGCAAAACCCTTCATGAACTTTTCGTTTAAAATGATTTTTAACAAGTCGGAAATTGTATATCAAACGTAGCAAATGAGGTGCGTTCGTGCGATAATTTGTTCGATAAATATTCAGATCTCGGTGCATTAGCTGTTGCACTTTTATGCAAAAATGCATGAATATAAAATTTATTACGATTATATAATAAGTTCAATAATACGGAAATAGTATTACTTTAATTTGAAGAGGGAGATAATCACCATGACAACTTAGAATCATAACATATCTTGGGATATCATTGAATTAATTATATATGATAAGATTTAGCAGAATGTAGATAATTTTATTAATATCGTTTTACGTTTTAAATCGATTTTTATGAGGTTTGACTCGAGAAAAATTTGCAACGACCATATATCATAACAAACGAGGTAGCATTTGGTTAATATGTTATTAAAACTCAAACCATTTGGGTCAATGATCTTATCTCTGTTATATGATGACAGACGACGACTATAAGTGCTACGTATTTATGTAACCAACTACTTATATTTCAATGAACGCATCTAAGAAGATTAAAAAAAAAAAATAGTAGCACAAGACTAAATATCGCTTTTCACATTGGGATGAGAGTTTCAAAGACCTCTTTTCACGTCGGTAAAAGAGATTCATGGACATTAAAAAAGGAGGGGGGGGATATAAATACGAACACCGCAAAGTATATTCTCAACCGAAAACAACCCATTTTCCAAAAGGTTATAAATTTAAAAAAAAGTAAATAAATAAACATGAAAAACATTGACCAAGTATAAATTATAAAACTTCACTCAATGCTATTAGAATACTTTCTGTATACTGTAACCTAACTTTATTATTTTAATACAAATACTTAGGTATTGTCTTATATATAGGACAATAAGATATGCTGTGAATTTGGAGATAATAAAATTTTTTGTAAGTTTTTCAACTTAAAGTTCTTTTTTATGTCTTTATGAAGCTAACTAAACAGTAATTTTTGAACAAAAAAATAATAATTTTCAATAATTGAACAAATATGAATTAAAAGGCTAAACAGTATGTATTATATAAATTAATAACTTAGAAAGCACAATACATTTAACAGCTAGATTTTAACAGCGATTATCCATAGCCATAAAAGATACGCGAATTCTTTTGTCCATTCCTGTAAATGATCTTTAGATTTGTACATGCAGTAAATACTGTTGTTAAATTTAATTTAGTTACACGATATAGTTGAAATTTAACCTTCAGCAAGTTGCACTAATAGTCGGAAAAATGTGCTTAAACGCACACATATACAGAATGTTCATAATTAAACGATCCTACCGTATTTACTCGTGTATAACGCGCACTTTTTTTTCAAAAAATTAGGGCAAAACTTCTTCTAGGTGCGCGTTGTACATGGAATAATTTTTTACTGTTGGATGTAATCACACGATATACATATGAAAACAGAATTTATTCAAAGAGGACATTAAAACTCGGAAATTGTTACTTTAATTAAAGTATTGCTGCATCTTTATTTTACTCCTTGCAGTTTTTTATACAACAGAGCTATTAACATTATCTAAATGCTAATTAAAAATTCTCATTACCGTCACTCAATCCTACTTCCCATAATTCATTTACTACCCGAAGCCTAAAAATGCATTTTCGACTTGTTTTCTGGCCTCATATAGTGTTTATTTCGACTTTCTTTACTAAATTCATTTGGTCATTCTTCATTAGCATATCAAATTTATGGTGCGCGTTATACAGGAGTTTTTTGAAAATCACCATTTTTTCTTGTGAAGTTTGAGGTGAGGGGGTATACACAAGTAATACGGTATTTTTAAAATTATCTACAGATGAAACTATTGTTCAGAATGTTCTAAGATTTTATAGAGGACATTAAGAAAGGTAGGAATTTAAGGGTTAGGGTAAAGATAGGGTGTTTTTGATGATTTATACATTTACGTACATACATTTACTCACATTCATGCACAATTTTTATGCAAGGTTATCCTCAATCCATTAGCCTTTGTCTCAAAAATCACATCACAAAATAACGTGTCATCACCCACCTTATGTGATCTGTTGCCTCTCTGATCTCCATACGTCAATCCATGTGACTTTAGGTTTTGGGACCATGAGAAATATCTAATAAATTGTGATCATCCAAGAACTTTACCTGATGTTAAAAACAACATTTAAGACATGTTCTTAGCATTTACCAAAACATACTGTGGTTAACTGTGAAACATGCCACCACACGATTTTAAATGGTAGCTGAAAATGATGGTCATGGTGGAACATGTCTTGTTACAATAAAAAATATAAATTACCGTAAATTTCTGTTAAAGGTATAATTTATTTAAAAAAACGTCCTCTGGCAGCGAAATTTTAACTATTTTTTTTCTCAAATTTCCATTCTTTCATTATGCCCTTCAAAAAATTTCACAACTTTCTGTACAGTAGTTTCTTGTGCACACAAGATCGTTTATGGATCGTTTAGTTATAGATGCCTTGTATTTATATATATATATATATATATATATATATATATATATATATATATATATATATATATACACTTATTTATATTAAAATGTGCAGTTTTTCTTTTGAAACAATATTCTAGTTTTCTTTTGAAAGATCGTTCAGTTTAAACCCCGCAGGAAAAAAAAGAACGAAAATCAAACTAAATTAGAAACAACAAAATTCATTTTAACCAAAACCCGACCCACAGTAAAAAGATAAATAGCAATTCGACTCGAAACGGAAAAAAAATTCATCAACCCGACTTTAACCTCATGTTTACAGTATACAGAAAAATCAGATTAGTCAAACAGATGCAGAACTCTCGTTCATACGAATAAATGCATAAAAGGGAAACTAAGTTAAATGTCAAAGGTAGAAGGAAAATCTATGAAAATCAAACTTTGAATGCATAAATTCATTTCTAACCAACTGTTTATTGTGCCACGGAAAACCATTTGGCATTTTAATGTTTTCCAGTTCAAAACTCAACCACAAAACAATCTTTCTTTCGGCCACATGATCACCGTTATCAGCAAACGTTGAAACTGGTTGACAGACGATAATTTGCAAGTTTTCTGGCATAGCTGAAATAAATTATCTAAAGATCTGAAGAACTTGGGATGGAATATTGTCTAAATTTCATGAATTTTAAGCATAAAATGTAGTGATTATATAAAGGTTTAAATTTATTGAATCGGAATAAATCACTCTTATTGTGATTGACGTTAAAGCAAAGGTTTTATTAACTGCTTCAAAGATTAAATCTAAAATTACGCTAAAAGGAATGTAGCTGATGTATGACACATTTCTGTTAAATCCAAATCAAATGTTTCAATTTATAGCATCGAAATGTATTTTAAAATAATTTGACATGTTCGAAATATTTAGTTGTTGTTACAGAAATCCTTGAGTAATTATTTTGATTGCTATTTATATTTGTGTTATATAATAAATAGCAATTATTGCTATGGTGATAGTTTATAATAAATAATATATGTAATCGAAGATAAAATAAAAGGTTTTATAATTTGCATCACAGATTAAATCTAAAACTACGCTGAAAGGAATATATCTGATGTATGGCACATTTCTGTTACATTCGAATCAAATGTTTTAATTTCTAACATGGAAATATGTTTTTAAATAATTTGACATTTTCGAAATATTCAATTTTTTTACAGAAATTGTTGAAAATCCAATTATTTCGTTTGTTATTTTTTAAATAATTGTGTAGTATAATAAATAGCAATTATTGTGTGTTTGTTGTTTATAATGAATATTATATGTGATAGAAGATAAAACAAAGGTTTTATTAACTGCATCAAATATTAAATCTAAAATTACACTGAAACGGATATGTCTGAAGTATGGAACATTTCTGTTAAATCCAAATTAAATGTTTCAATTTCTATTGACATAGAAAAGTATTTTAAAATAATTTGACACATTCGAAATTTTTGTAAATGAAAAAAGCACGATAAAGTACGCATTGAACATGCTCAGATCAGCCAAAATTGATCTTAATACATTCGCTTGGCATTTTAAATAGATAAATATTTTGCAAACTTGAATATTTCCAACTGAGCGAAAAATTACCCAATCCGGGATTCGAACCCAGATCCTTGGCTTACAAGGGCAATGTTGTACCTGTTAAGCTAGCTGGGTGATAACCGATCGGCATTTCTTGCTCAGATATTTCAGTATAGTCAGTATAGTTGTTAAATAGAAGATGTACTCTTATTACGGAAAGAAGATTTTAACTGTGTCTAAAAACGAAACTACAGTAGAAGCCCGAAATAACGTTGTCCGAAAAACCGCGAATTTGGATTTAACGCAGGGAAAAGTATGCACCCCGGAAAAAGATCCATTTTAGAATAAATTTTGCGTTTAAAATTTCAGTTAAACACAATGAGGGACTTGCAGTCTGCTGTTATTACTATGTAATCTCGATATCTCTGTTGACGATTTAAATGACCAAATAGACATTGTCAACAGCTAACCGATTTCAGAGGTCACAACAGATTAGGATATCATTGATGCTGTAACGCATAAAAATTGCAATCAGCAAGATGATGATGATGAAATTGAAAATGAAGTGGTAATGAACGACGACGTTCCACATGTTAGTGAAGTCATTTCTTACTTATTGAAGGTAATTTCATGCATAGAAAGACAAGATGATTCAGACTGTGTTCATTTACTTTCATCTTGCTAGTGTGAAACAATATGCCGAAAAGAAACGAAACACACCTAAGTTCACTAAACAACACTTATGGACTTTTTTTACCCTTTCGGGTCTGGTGAACTATTAATAGTACATGTCTTTTAAAAGAGCATTATTTTGTTTTAAGAAATACTCTTGCTACAATTTACATGTAGTAATGCTAGTATAGGTTTATGCATTTATCTTACGACTTCATTTATGTTTAGCATTTAATAATAGTGATAATAATTATTATTTACTTAATTATCTTTGCGCCGTTTGCGATTCCTGTATTTTAAACATGTATTTCACTCTTTAAATTTAAAATACAAGTTACTTTCCTGAAAGAATCATGTGTAATGAAGCGCAAAAAATATTAGAAAGTTGTGATATAAGTTAAATCTTATTGTAAGGTAATATTCCAAACCTCTCCAATAATTCTTCCTTAGTCTATTGTCATATAAATATGAATCAAATAGCACGCAAAACAACAACATTCGTTATGTTTCAAACAATAAAATATTTGTTAAACACAATATAATCTATATATAAACACAATATAGCTAGTGTTAATGTTATTAATGTAAAAGTAATTTTTTCTAAAAATGAGGGGGAAAATTCGGATCCGAAAGGGTTATGATAGCATAAGATTAATTCTGTGTTCAATGAATTAAAAAGTTAATTAGATTTCACAAAGCGGGTGAGCGTTTTTATCATTTTGTACAATTTCTTTGACGCCATTCCGATACACCGCGGACGAGTTATAACGCGGGTGTGAAACAGGTCTCCAAACAACCGCGTTATACCGGACTTCTACTGCACTTTCTTATTTAACCTTCCGAATATTCTTACTTCATATGGCAGGTAAACCGACTAGTTCAAATGAGAAGGTTTTCCTTTAATGAAACAAATAATTAATGAAAGAGTGCACAACAGGTGAGTTTCTGACAGAACAATTTTAGCTTCATTTCACTTGATTTATAAACGCGCTTTATGGTCATTTTCTAATTGATTTTGGTACCAGATATTCTAATTCGTTCTGCATCAAGTCAAACCGTAGATGAGACACTAGATAGCGTGATAAATAACTGACCAATACATTTTCACATGTATAAAACCCATTAAAGTAGACATTAACGATGTATTTGATAATTCGCTTTAAGCATTAGTAATTCGGGTTCGGGAGATATTTTAATGAATTTATTTACAGAAAATGCGCCAATAACACCTATATACTCAAAATGATTATGAGTTGATGTACACTCTGTTTTTGCAAGTAGATTATAAATTATTGAGATGTTACAACAGTACAAAACAAGAAAAAAAATTCAAGAAACATCTTGTGTTTCTTGTTCATTTTCAAGAATAATTGAAGGTTTTGCATATTTTTCCGACTTACAAGATGACATCAATTGAACTTTTTAATGTAAAATAACAAACCTATTCTGAATTACACGGGTTACTTTAAACATATGTAAAATTACCTTACGTATATCACCACAATGATTGTAAAAATAAATCGACAGTTAAAAAGCTCACAATTTCGTTAAAGCGTACAATCGTTAGATACATGACATCAAAAAACTGAAATGAGAATTGAAAACTTAAAAATGTTAAAACAATTTAAAGAAATTAAAAAAATCCGATATCTTTTTCTCTGTGCTGCAACCTTGCATAATAAAACTAATTAGTCAGTTATGCAGTAGTTATGCAGTCACTAAAATATGAAATGAAATAAATGTAGTATAAAACGCTAATTAAAAAAAGTCTCGGAAGGGAAAAAATGATAAAAGGGTAAGGTCCTCCCGAGCTAAAATTTTAGGTGCAGCAAAACTTCGAAAATAAAAATGTACGTTATGCTAAAAAGTCCATTTTTCAAATATGCAGGGTTCTTTAAACGACCCGCGAACTGAATATCAATATTTTTGAACAGAAAATTTCATGGTAGGTTTCTACAAATTTTGCGCTATAGTTAATTTCCGAAGGTGATTTTTGTGTAATTTGCAAGAAAAATTTAAAAAGAAAAATTTTCTTAGAAAGTATTAATGTTCAATTGTTGGATCATCTGCGAGCCTTGAATCGCGAATTTCACCATAGCAACCTTGGTTTTCAGTCAAGAAAAGTAATAGAGGTTTTTTCCTTTTCTTGATCGAAAATTTAGCATCAAGTTTGTTACTTTTAAAATTTTACAAAACTCAGCCAAAAATTGTTAATATTTTGTAATTTTTTTTAAACGAGTTCTAAATGTTTCTTACACACAGGGACATGTAATATAACATTCGATGGCTATGATTTCGAACAGAAATTGTTTAATAAAAGTTGTTCTGTGAGAAATAATTAAAATTAACTCTGTCAATTCCGAAAATTTTTATTGAAAAGAGGAAAATGTTAATTGCACTAAGCAAAATGCTTGAATTGCGGTTTTTTTAGTATAAGCTTAAAATCGTTGGTGAACTTTGAAAGATCGAAAATAAGGGATATTACACCATCAGTATAAAATATTTTATAAATCTAATCGAAAAAATTAAAAATGTAAGTTAACATTTCATTTTATTAGTATATTTTAGTATAAGTAGTTCATCAACACAGTGCTGACACTGGTTTATTTCACAACTTTCTCAATTTCAGAAGAAAAAAAAATGTAGTGTTTCGGAAAAAAACACTTCCCACTAAATAATTTTTGCACAAAATTTTAAAAAATAAATATCATACTGTGAACTTGTTTCAGTTTACTGAAAATTATACATTTGAATTTGTTAGTTTAAAACTTAATTCAAAATCCTTTAAAAATTTTAACAGGCCTAAAGCTTTTTAAAAATTTCGTACTGTTATAGCAAAACTTCCCAAACTGCATAAATACCTTCAAAAATTTTATTAAACGCGCGAAAAATATATATATACTTGGAAATATCAACGAAGTTCTTAAGAAAATGTTTTAATATTAATTCAAAACATTTTGAAATTGAAATCATATATTTATGTTTAAATTATACAGAAATACCGTAAAATTTATCCTGATAACGTTACATTTTTCGTGAAAAACATGCTGTAATCGAAATCACACTCTTATTTATTCTTCCTAATCACCATATTCATTTGCTATCTACGGAGAGTACTGGAACTCTTCCTTTTCTAATGAAACAAATAATTAATGAAAGAGTGTACAACAGACGATTTTCTGACAGAACAATTTAGGAAATTTAGCTTAGTTGTACTTGATTTATGCCATGATTTATGAACCTTTTCTAACAGATTTGGTATCAGAGTTTCTAATTCATTCGGCATCAAGAAAAATCACAGATGAGACATTATATTGGGTGGTAAATAATTATTCGATACATTTTCACTTGTACTAAACCCATTAAAATAGATATTACTGACGCATTTGATAATCTTCCTAAATACCTTAATTATTCGGCTGCAAGATATATTTTAAAGAATTCAGTTAGAGAAAATGTGGCAGCAGGACAGTCTTTTACTCGCTTTAATTGATTTTTTTGTGAAACACATGCTGAAATTGAAATGATATTCTTATTTATTCTACCTAATCACCATATTGTTTAGGAAGAGTGCTGAAACAGGGACTCTTATTTTTCTAATGGATTGGCGCAGCATGTCCCAAAAGGGACCTTGCGCCATAAAATTCAACCAACTTTTTCTAATGAAACAAATAATTAATGAAAGAGTGTACAACAGACGATTTCCTGACAGAACAAATTAGAAAATTTAGCTTAGTTTTACTTGATTTATGCCATGATTCATGAACCTCTTCTAACTGATTTGGTATCAGAGTTTCTAAAATTCATTCGGCATCGAGTCAAATTGCAGATGAGACATTATATAGGTTGATAAATAAGTAGATGATACATTTTAACTTGTACTAAACCCATTAAAATAGATATTACTGATGTACACAATAATCTTCCTAAATACCTTAATTATTCGGCTGCAAGATATATTTTAGAGAAATGTGTTAGCAAAAATGTGGTGGTAGCAGTACAACTTTCTACTCGCTTTACTTTCATACTTCATGAGAAACATGCTGAAATCTAAATCATATTCTTATATATTCTTCCAAATCACCATATTCTTTTTGTTGTTTAAGAAGAGGGCTGTAATAGAAACTCGTTCTTTTATAATTAAATAAATAATTAATGGAAGAATGTAAAACAGGTGATTTTCTGAAAGAATAATTTAGGACGTTTAGCTTAATTTCCCTTGATTTATAACATACTTGACGATCCTTTTCTGATAGATTTTGGTATCAGAGTTTCTAATTCATTCGGTATTAAGTCAAATCAGAAACGAGACATTGGATAGGGTGATAAATAAATACCCGACATATTTACACTTGAATTAAAACCATTAAAATAGACATTACTAAATGCATTGGATAGTCCTCTTAAATGCCTTATTAATTCAGTTGCAAGATATATGTTAAAAAATTCAGTTAGTGAAAATGCAATAGCAAGACAGTCTTCTACTCTACTTTTATTTTCCATAAAAAAATATAGTGAAATTGAAATCATATTCTTATTTATTATTTCTAATCATCATATCCTTTTAGCTGTTTAGGAAAAGCGATGAAACAGGAACTCTTCCTTTTCTAATGAAACTAATAATTAATGAAAGATTGTACAACAGGTGATATTCTGACACAACAATTTAGGAAATTTAGCTTAATTTCACTTGATTTATAACATGCTTTTTCTAATAGATTTTGGTATCAGAGTTCCTAATTCGTTCAGTATTAAGTCAAATCATAGAGGAGACATTAGACAAGGTGATAAATAACTAGCCGATACATATTCATTTGCATTAAACGCATTAAAATAGACATTACCGATGTATATGACAATCTTCCTAAATGCCTTTATTATTATTCATTTAGAGAATAGGCGATAGCAGGACAGTCTTCTATTCATTTTACTTTTATTTTTCATGAAAAATACGCTGAAATTGAAATCATGTTCTTATTTATTCACCATATTCTTTTAGCTGTTTACGAAGAGTGCTGAAACAGAAACTTTTCCTTTTATAATTGAACAAATAATTAATGATAGAGTGTTCAACAGGAGATATTCTGATAGGACAATTTAGGAAATTTAGCTTAATTTCACTTGATTTATAACATGCTTCAGAAACCCTTTCTAATAGATTTTGTTATCAGAGTTCCTAATTCGTTCAGTATCAAGTGAAATCACAGATGAGACATTGGATAGGGTGATAAATAACTAAGCCGATACATTTTCATTTGTATTAAACGCATTAAAATAGACCTTACCGATGTATATGATAGTCATCCTAAATGCTTTAATTATTCAGATTCAAGATATATTTTAAAGAGTCCATTTAAAGATAATGCGATAGCAAGACAGTCTTCTGCTCACTTTACTTTCATTTTTGATGAAAAGTATGCTGGAATCAAAACCATATTGTTAATAATTCTACCTAATCACCATATTCTTTTTGCTGTTTTGGAAGAGTGCAGAAATAGAAATTCTTCCTTTTCTAGGGAAACAAATAATTAATGAACTAGTGTACAACAGACAAGTTCCAGACTGAAGAATTTTGAAAAGATAGCTTAATTTTACTTATATATGCTTAACGATTCTTTTCTAATAGATTTTGGTATCAAAAATTCGTTCGGTATCAAGTCAAATTACAGATGAGACATTAGATAAGGTGATAAATAACTAGCCGATACATTTTCACTTGCATTAAACCCATTAAAATAGACATTAGCGATAAATATGATAATCCTCCGTAATGCCTTAATAATTCGGCTACAAGATATATTTTAAAGAGTCCATTTAAAGAAAATACGGCAGCAGGAGAGTTTTCTACCCACTTTAATTTTATTTTTTATGAAAAATATGCTGAAACCGAAACCATATTCTTATTTATTCTACCTAATTACCACATTCTTTTAGCTTTTTAGGAAAAGTGTTGAAACAGAAACTCGTCCTTTTCTAATTAAATAAATAATTAATGGAATAGTGTACAACAGGTGAATTTCTGACAGAACAATTTTGGAAATTCAGCTTAATTTTTCTTGATTTATAACATGCTTCACAGTCATTTTCTAATAGATTTTGGTATCAGAGTTTTCCTAATTCGTTCGGTATTAAATCAAATTACAGATGAGACGTTAGATAGAGTGGTAGATAACTAGCCGTTACATTTTCATTTGTATTAAACCCATTAAAATAGACATTTTTGATGTATATGATAGTCATTATAAATGCTTTAATTATTCGGAAGCGAGATATATTTTAAAGAGTCCATTTAAAGACAATGCGATAGCAAGACAGTCTTCTGCTCTCTTTACTTTCGTTTTTGATGAAAAATGTGCTGAAATCAAAATCATATTGTTAATTATTCTACCAAATCACCATATTCTTTTTGCTGTTTAGGAAGAGTGCTGAAACAGAAATTCTTCCTTTTCTAATGAAACAAATAATTAATGAATTAGTGTACAACAAGCGAGTTTCTATCAGAAGAATTTTGAAAATTTAGCGTAATTTCACTTGATATATGCTTCACGATCCTTTTCTAATAGGTTTTGGTATCAAAGTTACTAATTCGTTCGGTATCAAGTAAAATCACAGATGAGACATTAGATAAGGTGATAAATAACTAACCGATACATTTTCACTTGCATTAAACCCATTAAAATAAACATTATTGATGTATACGATAATCTTCCTAAATACCTTAATTATTCGGCTGCAAGATACATTTTAAAGAATTCAGTAGAGAAAATGTGGCAGCAGGGCAGTCATCTACTCACTTTAATTTTATTTTTTATGACCAAAATGCTGAAATTGAAATCATATTCTTATTTATTCTACCTAATGACCACATTCTTTTAGCTTTTTAGGAAGAGGGCAGAAACAGGAACTCTTTCTTTTCTAATGAAACACATAATTAATGAAAGAGTGCACAGTAGGTGATTTTTTGACAGAACAATTTAGGAAATTTAGCTTAATTTCACTTGATTTATAACATGCTTCACAATCCTTTTAGATTTTAGTATTAGAGTTCCTAATTCGTTCGGTATTAAGTCAAAACACATTATGTGATTTGACATTAAGTACACATTAGATAGGGTGATAAACAACTAACCAATACATTTTCACTTATATTAAACCCATTAAAATAGACATTACCGATGTATATGATAGTCCTACTAAATGTAGCAATTATTCAGCTGCAAGATATATGTTAAAGAATTCAGTAAGAGAAAATGCCCTAGAAGAACAGTCTTTTACTTACTTTACATTTTATATTATAAAATACAAACATGTCTGTGCGTCATACTGACGTCATTTGAACGATTGCAGCGCCAGATGATAAAATTTTGTTTTTATTGCAATTTTTTTAACTTTTGAACTTTGCACATTTTTAACTTTTACTCCGTCAAACACCAAAAATATACACTTTCAAATGCAATTTATTCGGAAATTGTATCACAGTATTTTCGAAAACTATATCACAATTTATTTGAAAACTGTGTCCTAATTTACTTATTTCTTCTTATTATCTTTTTAAAATAGTTTTCAAGTGTGAAATTGTTTTAAATCTATATCTATTGTGTGCAGCCGATAATAAAAAATAAATACACTTGCACTTAAATTAATATCACTCAGCATTTGTTTCCAGATTCACACTGAATAAGAAATTAAAACTTCATTCATAAAGAAGTAAAATATAAAGCAAATACAAATTTAAGACATGTCATCGAACTACGAGCTTAAACCACTGAAATATAAACTACTGAATATTAAAGATATTTATTTCTAATTCAACAGTAAAAGTATTTATAAAGAACAAAATATTTTATGATAATTAGATTGTTCAACCGTTTGAGTCCTAGAGAGTTTTCTAAAAAAACTATCAAAAAATCCCAAGCAGTGCTATTGCTCTTCTTTTATTTTATACCGAAAGGACAGAAGCAACGCCACAGCTTTCTTTTATTTTATGCCCAAAAGATCAAAGCAGCGCGACAGCCTTCCCCCCCCCTCCCCCATCGAAAAACCTCGAGCAGCACGATAACGCTTCTTCTATTTTATGTCTATAAGTCGCAGTCAGTAATCAGTGGTCCAAGCCCTCAAAATGTGCAGAGTTTCTCAACATAAAATTGAACAGTGCTATCGCGATTCTTGGATTCAGACAGTTAATTTTATTATATTTTTTACCAACAAGTAAAAACTAAAATATTTTTGTTTGGCTATAAACAATAACATACTTTTCTGTTTTATACAGGTACGGCACGCGATTATAATATTTTATAAAACTTATATTTTTAAAATACCGTATTTACTCGTATATATTACAACCCCCTAATTTTCGAATGCAAATTCTGTCTAAAATCAAAAACTCGTGTATAAGTCGACCCTCTAACTTTTTACTTCAATTTTGCGGTAAATTATACCAAAGATGTCACTTGCAAATGCGAAAAAATAGTCAGTAATTATCTAGATGTTTGTGCTTTACTTTGTAATATTCTTTTTAAAACCCTACGTATGTTTGCAAACTATTTTTATACTAACGTAAAACAATGTATTAAATACGTGAATTTTAAAATATTGCAAATTCAGAGTAAACCAACATTGTAAAAAATGTCCAAACCGAGAATCAAATCCGGATACTAGCGCTTCAACGTTCTGCACTGTAAAAAAGGGGGATGATTTTAAGGAGACTATAACGATAATCGGGATGCAAGTACAATTCAATGTTTTACAATGAAAAAATTCCTGTAAATTCCAGAAATTTTTCCGTTTTTTTCCCAAAACAATCGTAAAATATTCTGTAATTTACGAAAAAATTTCCATTAAAAAACAGTGAATTGCCAGAAGAATCTACGTAAAATCGCACCCCCCCCTTTTTTTTTTCTTACAGTGTACCATTAAGCTACGAGGATGATACACATTTTGGCATATCTGATATCTAGAGCGCTATTTCAAAGATCCGGGTTCGATTCCCGACTTGGACATTTTTTACTACGTTAATTTACGCTTAGATAGCAATGTAATAAATTCCACGTATTTGATATTCAATAATATTGGGCGTAATTTCCCTGCTGAAAAATAATTGAAAAATAAATTAAAAGGATGGTTACATGCAAAACAGTGTATTTTTTTTTTCAACTTTAATTTTTTTGTTTTAAATTTCATAGTAATTCTTATCTACTTTTAGACGTAGATGAGCCATTAAAACGCTTCCTAATAACATTAAAATACAATCAAAGAAAACACTTTTTGAATTTTTTCTACTAAATTTAGAAAGACTGAAATATTGGGATAAGCTCTCATACATATTATTTTATTCACAAAAGTTAAACTTTAACCTTCAAATAAGAGGCAATTGACTAAAATTATCAACATTTTTCTTAGAAATATCACAGCCGTCTGGATACTTTTGATTTATTGTGCAGTTTCAATATTTGCTTATCATAAATAAGGTCACGATATTGAATATTTCAAAGTTTCTAAATTTATTTTACCTTCAATATTTAAGAGAAAAATATTTCATGAGAATGAATACACCATATTTCAAGAGAAAATTTTAAAATTTAGCAAAATCGATAACGCCTAACTTTTCCATTATAAGATTTGAATATAAAGAACGTAAATTTTATTTTATATAAACAAGGGGATAAACCAGGGATTCCCGATTTATATAATAAAGTGAAAAACATCATATATGTTACCTTTTATGCTAACAATCTTTTTTCTTCGCCTTTATTAAAGGCAAAGCGATGAATGAAGTATTCTCCGAAAAGTTTTACAAGTGCGGTTTTTGAAGAAGTATAGTTATATGTATAAAACCTCTGTTTCATTGAAAAAAAAAGATGCAGTTTCATAAAAATTTATGAAAAAATGTGTCAGAAAATAATCTTAAAATATGCGGTGAGAAAGCCTCGAACTATTCTTCTAATTTTACTATTGATGACTCTAACAGTTTTTTTTTTTTACATTTATCACTTCCGTTTTCATTTTAATTCACGGAAGCACTTCAACCATGTGCTTCCACTTCTATCGACATAGTGACAAAGAAGCGAAATAATTTTGAGATAGCTGATGGTCTGTCATTCGCTTTTTGAATATTAGAGACACTAAACCCAATTTTAAGTCGCAGATAAATCTCGAAATTTACGGACAAACTGCGATGACTGATTCGATGCTATGAAGATGGGTGCGAAATTTCAATGAATGACGTGATAATGTTAATGATAAAGAATGAAGTGGACGGTCATCTCTGTTTGTCAATGATCTGCTTACAAAAGTTGAAGAGAAGAGTATAGCGAACCGAATTTTCACCATTAAAACACTGTCAATATATTTTCATCAAATTTATCGCTCACTTCTTTCAACGCTGTTGCGACATGATTGACATCACAGGCCGCATCTTTCTATGATAAGGGCATACAAAAGCTCGTACCACGCTATGATAAAACTTTCAACAATAACTGTAAAACTGCATTGAAAAATAATGAAAGTATTGTACTTCGTTATGCAATAAAATATTTTTTCTAATAATCGATTCCATTAGCTTAATTACTTAAAGGAACTTACTTTCTGGATTACCTGATAATATGCATTTTTGAATGACCAATAATGATACTAAAAATCATATATCTATTAAAAATAGTAGTAATGCGTTCAAATAAAGTTTTGCGACTACTAAAAGCGATAGTTTTATACTCGCCTCATACCACGTCTTAACAGCCGAATATCCCTATTTACAATTAGCCTTTTTCATTTTATTCATTTTAGTGGATTAAATGTGAAAATAGATTGCATGTAAAATTTGTGTTTCATTTATATTTCATTGTTTTACTTATTCATTAATGTATGTTTAAATTTCATTATAGAATATAAGATGAAAACAAATTATAATCTGTTTATACTAAAGTAAACGGGTTTATATTTCGCGTTTGTCTGCAAACGATATATAAAGATTGGAAAAAAAAAATCTTTCATGTAAATTATGGTACTGTTCGGTTAGCCGGGCGTCAGTGTTGTGTGTATACATATATATATATATACAGATATTATTTTTATATTTGTGATTTCAAAATTTTTTATTATATATATATATATATATATATATATATATATATATATATATATATATATAAGTAAATTTCAAATGGCGTATGTATCGCAATTTGTTTGAAAACTTCATCGTCATTTACTCAATTTATGTTGTTTTCAAAATAATTTTGTACTTTTCGATTATCCTGTTGCAAGTTTTATCTGTACATATATAGCTATAAATATGTACATATATATATATATATATATATATATATATATATATATATATATATATATATATATATATATATATATATATATATATATATATATATGCATATACGCTTATGTAATCACATAAATGTATTTATATATACAGGGTGTCCAGAAAGTAACAACCTGATTTCAAAATTAAATTTATCAATAACAAAGATCAATAGAATTATGCAGTAAACGGTTTGTTTATCAGGTAAGCTGTAAAAATCTTATACAAAAGTTTCGAACGGTAAATATTTTGAAAAGATTGTGTTCTGATCGCAAAGAATGCTTTGATTTGACATTTTTCTTGCTTTAGATTGCTGCCAGAGAATGTGTTTTTCGGCTTAAAGTGCCATATTTCATAGTTTTTTTAAATTAGATTTTTGAAATTTCGAAATTCTAAAAATTGTAAGCTGAAAAATTATTTCTCTGCAGGCAATCTAAAACAAGAAAAGTGTCAAATCAAAGCATTCTATGCAATCAGAACGCAATTTTTTCAAAACATTCACTGTTTGAAATTTCTGTATAAGATTTTTACAGCTTACCTAATGAAAAAACCGTTTACCGCATATTACCATCGATCTTTGTTTTTGAGAAATTTAATTTTGAAATCAAGGTGTTATTTGCTGGACACTCTGTTTATATGTATGTATATAACTGTATATATATATAAATAAATCGATGTTTGTTAATTAAAGTCACAAAGACTTTATTAATAGGACTTTTTTTTTTAAATAAAACTCGTATTCACCCCCCCCCCCCCGCTTTAAGTTGTGAAAACATGTAAAACATTTTAAAACAACAAATTTGCTCAGTTCTAAATTTCAGCAGTAGATTTTAGATTATTTAATCAAATGAAATCATTTCCCTGTTATAAGCCTGATTATCAATGATAGTACCTTTCAAATTCTGAAATGAAAGGGAGAAGATTTAATTTCCAAATTAACCTTTCACGAAAACATAAATATGATTCGAATATATTGTTTTAAAAAGACATAATACACATAATATTATGGGAAAATCCGAAATTTCGTGTTGAGCGCCTCAATAACATTCTATTGTTATCATTTCCTTCAGTTTAATAAGTAAAATTGGTAGAATCTCTCTTGAATCGATTTCGAAATACTTGTGAAAGTCTAATCTCTCTGTTTTAGGAACAGAGAATTCGGGGATAACGATGTAGTTATAAATAACAGCCCAGTACATTTTCATATTAATTAAACCCAGTAGATTAAAACAGACGATTATATGTATAGCTTTTACTATACTAACCAGATTGAAACTTCTAAGAAAAGCGCATAGCTGATAATGACTAAAACATAACCCAAAAATGATTTTTAAAAGATTCGAACTATTACTAAAGCTACAGCGACAAATATGCCGATATAACTAAATGCCGCTGTAGCAAATTTTAAAATGATTTTTTTTCCTCATCTGGCTGATTGTATTGTTGTAGAAATGCTCGACCAACTTTCTTTAAATTTTAATGCAAATACCCAGAATTGAATTCTCTATGGCACTACTTAGAATTTTTTTAATGCTTCACTGTCATAAATATTTATATTTCAAAAAGAAAAATCTACTTGCCGTAGCCAATAAGTTAAGAATAAATTGAATTAAGTTTTTTTATATTAAATTTTCAAGAATGATCAATAAAAACAGCTAGATGAAACAGCATTTTGATAAATCAGTACTTAAATAGAAAGCATGTTTTTTTCTTCTTTTTTATAAAAAATTACAAATCTTCTCTAAACATTTATTAATGTAGGATAGACTCTCAGCGCTCCTTAAAAATTCTCTCTTTAGAAAGAAAAAAAAAGGCAGCAAATTTATGGTTATTTAATCTTAAAAGAATCTATCGCGAATATTTTTGTTTTAAAATTGTAGCAACCAAAGAAGAAAATTTGAGGATGTTGCAAGCCCTGTATATTAAAAAAATCCAGTAATTTATGTTGTTAATAGAAATAAAAAAATCCTTATGTAGAGCTTTGTTTTTTTTTCTAAATAAAACTCGTATTCATCCTTACCTTTTTAAATTGTGAAAACACGTAAAAAAATTTTTAATTACAAATACGCTCAGTTCTAAATTTAAGTGCTAGATAGTTTATTTAATCAAATTAAATAATTTATCATTAATAAATCCGATTATCAATGGCAGTGCCTTTGAAATTCTAAAATGAAAAACAAAAGATTTAATTTCCAAACTAACCGTTCACGAAAACATAAATGGGATTCGAATATATTGTTTTAAAAAGTCATAATACACACAATATTATGAGAACATCCGAAATTTCGTGTTGAACGCCTCAATAACAATCTATTGTTATCATTTCCTTTCGTTTAATAAGTAAAGTTGGTCGAATCTCTCTAGAATCGATTTCGAAATACTAGTGAAAGTCTAATCTCCCTGTTTTAGATGTAGAGAATTCGAGGAAAACGATGAAGTTATAAGTAACAGTCCACTACATTTTCGTATTAATAAGTAGATGATATATGCATAGATTTAAGAAGGATGTCAAAATAGGAAATTAAAATTCAATTGAAACGAATGGTATAATTGTGAAGTTTTTGAAAATCTTTTTTTAATAAAATCACTTAGAAATAAAAAAAAATTTAGACAATTCTTTACTGTCTAATTTGTACAAAAAAAACTTAATTATCGTCCTTTAAATCTTGAATTGATAGGGTTTTTTATTTAAAACACCACGAGGAACTTCAGTGTTATTTATTTATCTATTTATATTTTATTATTATTATTATTATTATTATTATTATTATATTGTTGTTGTTGTTATTGTTATTATTATTATTATTTCTATTTTATTTATCTTTTACTTTTTACAAAATTTAAGCCCAAACTAATGAATGTCATGCTTACTAAGTCAGTGTTCTGATTTTTAAAAAATAGCGTGTTCGCTTGTGAATATAAAAAAATTATAAATATTTAAGTATACCGAAAAATTATTAATTATGCATGACAGTGTTTGTTAAATAATTTTAAATGCACTCAGATAATTATATAATAAATAAGGTTTATATATGTGATAAATTATAGAAATAAAAAAATAAAGTAATTTCAATCGAGTGTCTCTGTTTTGTCAGTCTAAATATTACTATTATTACATTATTAGTGATGAAAAATAAATACTAATAATTAATAATTTTAATTTATCAAACATTAATAGTTAATTGAATAAACAATTACTGATACCAACTTTGTTCAAACTCTAAAATAATGGGTAAAAATTTAATTTCAGAATTAAATATACATGTATGCACATTGCGATACTTTAATAAATGTAAAATATTCGTAAATAATGTTTTTGAATGCAGTTACATCCATTAGTACAAGTGAGATAATGCATGGACCAATTAAGTTAACTTCTGTTACTCGTTAGTAAATAATAATTATTGAATATCAGCCTTTATTAAACACAATTATTAATGCAACTGCTGTTCAAAAACCGAATTGGAATATACAAATTTATTTTCGAAAATTAAACGTATGTTAATACAGGTTTTAATCTGTATTAATACATAGATTTGATACGAAAATATTAACTGGAAAAATACTTACGATGAATCTAAATTTACGCATAGATAAATTTAATATCATACAAATATCCTTTGTTTGAGGTTTATAAGAAGAAGCTGGTAGAATCTCTCTTTAGAGAATTCGAAAAAATTATTAACGTTATAAGAATCTAGTATGTTTTCGGATTAAGCCTTTATGCCCCGATGGTATTTCAAAGTATAGTAAAAATAACTTGTTATGAAATTCATTTAATACATAGATTAAGAGTATTAGGGGAGAGTGGAGTGGAGTGGGACAGTGGGAGGAATAGGACAATAGTTTTTTTTTTCTTTATACATCTTTCTAAATATTTCATCAATCACACACAAGATGAAGTAATGGTACCCCAATCTGCAGTTGAAATTCTTGTTTGATCTATACAAACTTGCAATTGGATAAAGTTAAGGATTATTTCAAGAATCAAAAGAGCATTTGCTTCATATATTTTTTTTTATGCTTTCTCTATATTAATTACTTGTTTATGCATAGATGCAATACTTTCCGTCTTTATGGAGGATTATACTGTATAATTATCCATAATTAAAACTAAGTCTAAAAGCAGCATTTTTGTTTATACAAGAAGTTTAACACAAAACAAGGAAGTAAAGGAAAAAATTAAACCTGTGCAATTTTTTTTCTAATAAGCTGAATATAAATTGCTAACATGCAAACATATTTAGAGGATAATATATTAATTATAACATTGATAATATATTCATTTACTTCAAAATGTAAATAAATTGAATTGATGAAGATACTGGAATTTTATATTGTTTGTGGCACATACATTATATTAAACTACAATTGTTAGACTGTTTATCTAGCTGACACTAGACAATTTATGCCTTATAGCTTTATTTTATTGCTGTCCCATTCCTCTATGTTAATGGGGAGTTTGGGGACATTTTGAAACTTACAATTTTTTTTAATTATAAAATTGCTTTTGCATGTTATGTTTCTATGTTGTTCAGGGGGATTAAAAAGTGTTTCACCTTGCACTCTATAAACTGAAATTTTTCTTTTGTGTCAAACAAAGTTGAATTTCTTACTTTTGTAAAAAAACCTCACACCACCCCACCTCTCATACAGTTTAGAATGAGTTACAGATAGTTTACTTTAACTTGTATATGAAAATGATTTAATATTATTTGTGCATAGTTTCTAGAAATGCAAAAAATAAGCTAAAATTTTTAATAAAGCGTCTCTTGTTTTTTAAATTAAATGTAAGCCATTATTAAAGTCTTATTATTAATATATTAATGACTGTGATATTTAAACTCTAAAACAGGAGTTAAAAATTTAATCTTGAAAATTAACAATATATGCGTAAAGTTTTACATTTCTATTAAAACAGAAGTATGATTTAAAACTATTGAATTAAAATGACAAAATACCCATGAAAGATGCATGAAATATTTATATTTGCAGCTAAGAAAGTTCTTAAAATAATGTCCTTTTTAATAGCCGAACAATATATTTTTTAAATAATATGTATTAAATAAACAAGAAATTGCGGGTGTTTAGACGAACTCGAAAAAGGTTTTAATGAACTTTATAAAACATGCTACTTACCCTAAATCAAGCATGAGAAAATGATTTAGATAGATCTCGAATTCCAGAAAAAGAAAAAAAATCGATTTGACAGATTAAGACAAACTGAGCTCTGAAAATACTTCTAGTTATAAAATGAAACTATTTTTGACAATTTTTTCGAAAGTTACCTACTGTACTAATGCGAGAAACGGAAAACGATTTATCTAAGATTCCGAATTTGGAATAATGTCACGCGTCGCAATGACATTATTTACCGCGGGCTTGTTTACACTTTGTTTTAGATGGGATGGTTACTGAAATGGCACGATTGAGTTGACAGATTCTATCAGATTCACAAACTTTTCGAGCAACAAACTTTCATCTGATTTTGACCCCAACTTTCAAAAGGAGAAAAAAAAAAGTTACAATTGCCGTGGCTAAAGTCGGAAGAAAACTAGTACTACTAGAGTACTACTTATAGTACCAGCCGTTAATATTTATCTCCTATTCGTATGCATCGCTTATCTCTAATTGCTTGAAATGTCAAAAATTGGAAAAAAAAGTCGCGGATAGCGAAGATTTTTTAGAATTGCGGAGAAAGGTTGGGGGATATTGTTGTTTGCTATCACACTGGGTGTTGAGGCAATATTTCGCGAAAAGTTGGAGGAAATCATGTGTTGGCTCAAAAATTGTTCTTAAAATTGGTGAGTCTTTTAGCAGCTTAGAAAAACATCTCGAAATGACCATATCAAACGGTGAATACGCATACGTTCACCTAAAAGTCATATATTCGCCTAAGTGCTTAGTAAGTAGCTTTGCTTGCAACACGAAAAAATGTAAGCATGATAACCGTATCTAGGCATTTATAGCAAGGAATTCGATTGTCATCACGAATAGCAAATGGTCTTATATGATGTCATATAAGAATCGTATGGTCTTAAAATTTTGTTTTGAATGTAGTTTATAGAATTCCAAAGAATATATTGGAATTATTAACCTAGTTCCTTAACTTTCAATATATATGCTACTTTAATTTATAGAACTGCTAATAATAAAATAGAATTTTCAATCTAGTGTCCCTTTGCTTCCAATCTACAAATTAGCTTTTATTGAGCTTGATTATTGTTAATTATAACATTCAAATACTGAAATGGAAGATAAAGATTTAATGTAATAAGTTAAGCAGATATGCTAAAGGCTTTATGTTATATTAAAACAGAAATATTATTCGAAAACATTGCACCTAAGTGACATAATAAAACCATGAGAAAATAAGCTTTAAAAAAGAAAAAAATACTAACCGACTTTAAAAAAAAAAGAATCAAGCTTGGCGACAACTTGGCGCTAACGCATAGGAATGTATAGTTTTAATATGCTTATGATTTGAAAACGGTTGCAACAATGAAAGATGATTTGCGACAAATCATTATTTTTTTTTATCAAATCTATATTTTTTTTATTTAAAAAAAATATAATCATCAAAATTTAATGAAATTAAAATGGGACCCCATGGATTATACTTTCAAACAAAAAAAGAATTATCAAAATCGGTTCATTTTTATGGAAGTTATGAGTGAACAACAAATACATAAGGGTCGAAATCATAACCTTCTCCTTGAAGTCGGTTAAAAATCCGAAATTATGTATAGACCAGCTAAATAATCGATTGTTATGCTTTGCTATAGTTAATAAGTGAAGCTGTCCGAATATCTCTTGAATCGATTTCGGAATACAAGTGAGAGACTAATCTTTCTATGTTAGATGAAGGGAATTCAAGAGAACGAGAAAGTGATAAATAACATTCCAGTACCTTTTCGGATTAATTAAACCTGGGAGACTCAAACAGGCAATAGCATGCATAGCTGTCAGAAAACTGATAACACAGATGAATGCGTTTAACTGGAATGCTCAACACAATGTCCTTAATATTTTAAAAGTGACTTCAAATAAGGAGCTTCTGTTTTCTTTCATTATGTATGTGTGCATGCATGTAAGTATAACCTCAATTTTCTAAACAAACAACTAAACCGATTAGGATACAATTTTTTACTCTTCAATTATGATTTCAGGATAAGATTTTAAGTAAAAAAAAATTATCGTACTTGTATTTAATTTTTCCATGAATACATCAAATATTTTAAAATGTCGATATCTACTACAAGTACAACATAAGTGATGTTATAACCTCTATAAATAAGAAAGTGTCGATATTCAAGCAATAAATTTGACTGGTTGATAGGCTTTTATGCATCTTGGTGAGACCGCCATTCACGCAAAGCTAAAAATTGTTGTCTTTTGCTACAAACAAACGAGTATTTAAACATTTTGTATACAAATTGTCATAGTTCAGTCATCCAGGTTTCCAATCTGAAAATACATCCTGAGCATCTGTTGCCACTCTCTTTTATATAATTACTCTGCACAAGCTATAATATGGCTTACATCGAATATTAATAACAAAAATATTTGTTTTTACATTTTGTTGTGCAAACTATCTTAAGTAAAATATGACCACTGGAGAGCAGAAAAATTATATAAATAAATAAATAACAATGTTTTTGTACAATTTGGAACAAGTAGTGAAAAAACACAGTCACTTAAAATCCAAATTTTTATTTTTTCACTTTATTGCAATTATTATTATTATTATTATTATTGCTGTTGTTGTTGTTGTTGTTGTTGTTGTATTTGTGTGTTATGTTTATGAAAATTTCTTTAAATGAATGTTGCATTTTTAAATTGACTTAAATTTAAAAATTAAGGTGCCTGACTACGTACGGAGCAATTTTTTTCCATAAAAGCTATTTAATTATTTTTTAAACTTGTTTTTACTAAGGTTATCACTAAAAAATGTGAAAAAAGCAAACAATATTTTATTTATTCATAAAATTTTGATAAATGGAGGAATTTATCGCAAAATTTGATGAAATTTTGCCCAAAACGCGAAACGCTCTAAGGAAATTCTACTGTATGTATCTTAATTTACTTTTTACACTTCATATTTATGACATTGGCGAAGGCAATGAACTAAAGTCTAAGAGATGCTTTAAGTATTTCAAAACTTATAGCGTATCGCACCTGTTTACATGTTAATTTTCATAACAATCATCGATGTCATTCTACAAAAACATCCATAAAACAATAAATATTTATTCTGAATTTAAATCTTTAATTCATCGCCTTCACAATAGTGTAAATGACATATATTTCAAATTTCATAATGATATTCCTATAACTTTTTGAAAAATCGTGTTTTGCGTAAGGAATTTTCATCGTTAATTACATTTTCCAAAAAATGCAATTAAAGTGTCGATTTATGTTTTACAAGAATTTACAGTAATGTGCATCAATAATAAACAGACTTGACTCGAAACCAAAAGATAAATACTGTCCATCAGCATATTATTTACATTTCTTATATTTATAAAAAAAAAAAACTGCCAAAACCACAAAATTTCAACAAACACTCGGCCCTTTAAACAGAACTTTCGGTTTGAGTGACAGCTGTTGAGTTGTTTAAAAACCGCTAAAACTCGGGATCTCTTTATCGTACAATAAAAACAAACACAGTTTTGAAAAGGTAAAAAGTTGGTTTTTATCAAAATAAAATAAAAAAGTTTTGACAATTTTGGTCGAAAATATCATTTTTAACGTATTCACCTTGACTTAAAACAACCGTTTACAAGCTGTTTTAGAAAAAAAAATAAATATAGTAATAATAATAATAAACTAATAAACAAAAAAGTTTCATAAAAATATATATTTAATACTAAAATTTGATTTTTTTTCTTTTATAAGAAATTTTATTAAAAGGAATACTTCTTTTTAAATATTATAAAATAAGATATAATTTTAAATAATTTCAAATTAAGACATTTATCGTCTTATATTTTAAACCATGTTATATCAAAGAATCACTTATGTATTTAGAAATGATACATTTATATTATAAATAATATTTGATTTGAGTAATATAGAATGCTTAAGGAACATTTCGAAATAATTAAGCAAAATTAAACAAACAAACAAAAACTTAAAAAAAAAATCAGACTTTGTTATTCACAAGGCTACTTCAGAACAAACCACGCTACAAAATAATAATCTCGGAGTATTTCGTTTGGATATCTCATGACATACTTGAGAGAGCTGCATAGAATAAAACGCAGTTTTCAATCGAGCGCTTTTTTTTTTTTTTTATCCTTAGTAAAAATATTAGTTGTTTTTAATATGAATTATTGTTAACTAATACTGTCCAACCGTTGAAAAATCAGACAAAAGGTATATTTTCACAAATTATGTGTACATGTATTTACATATTTTAATCTATATTAAAACACAAGTTTAATACGTAAATATTGACTCATAAATGACACAATACCCACGAGATCAGCTCAAAATTATTCACGTTAAATAATCTATTGTTATCCTTTGCTTAAGGTTAATAAGAGAATCTAGTCGAATCTTTCCTGAATCGATTTCGGAAATGCAAGAGAGTGTTTAATATGTGTGTACTAGATGGAGAGAATTCGAGAAAACGATAAATGATGAATAACAGAGTCTGATATGTTTTCGGATTAATTGAAACTGGCAGATTGAAATAGGCAATGCAGAGAAAAACAAGTTGGAAATTGCATGCGAAGCGTAGAAAATGAGGTGCGTTCGTACAATAACGAAGTTTTAAAAATATCACTCGCATATATCAATCTCATGAAATTGTAAATAGTTAATTTCAATTAAAACGCGCACCAAACAATGTTCTCCCTATACCATTAACGTAATGAAATACTTTTGTGTGGCCTTGTAAATCAATAACAAATGTTCTTTGCACCACAGATTGTGCAAAATGTATGTTATAATATACACTTATAGCTGCATATCAATTTTATTGTGTTCGAATGAGTGTAGTGCAATTAAAATGCATTTGAAAACATTTTCCCCATTGACCGTAATGTAACGGAATACTTTTGATAGTCCCTGTAATTGGTCTATGCATCCGATTTTCATAAAATTTGAAATGACTCAACAAAATTATGTAATAATTATGTATTTTAAATTTAAAACGATTAAAATGCATTTCAAACTTTTTCCCCCATTGACCGTAAAATATAACGGAATACTTTTGATTAGCCATGTAATTGATCTATGCATCCGATTTTCATAAAATTTGAAATGACTCGACAAAATTATGCAATAATTATATATTTTAAACTTCAAACGATTTGGTTGGGTAGTTTTTGCGTTGTTATATGCGGACGGACGGACTGAATGACAACTATAGGTGCTACGTATTTACATTATTACGAACGCACCTAAAAATAATTGACAGAAGATTTTTAACGCAGACAACAGTGTTCAACTGGAGGTATACTACAATGATCTTAAAAAAATAATACGCATGCTAGTGAAATTTGCGTTGATTATAATTTAAAATTAACTTTGCTATAATAATAAATAATAATAATTTTTTTTAAATAAAAATCAATTAACTATTTTCAAATACAAACTCGATTATCCACTTCCAAAAACGGATGAAAATATTAATGATTACCCATGCTTAAAATTAGTTAGTTTTTAATTTATGATATCGTAAAAATTTAAATATAAAGAATTAAATTTTAATTATTATACATTAAAACATAAATTTAACTAATAATTAAATTTAATCGCTTTCAACAGAGAATGTTAATATTCCTATTTTTAAGTATAGTTGCGTTTATTAAGAAAAAATACAAAATGCATTTTTTAAAGTATAATTACTTGCATATTTGTTTTAATTTGTATTAAAACGTAAATTTTATTGAAAAATATTAACCTTTACAGAATATAACACCAAAGAGAACAGTTGACATTATGCATGAACGAGTTTAATAAATTTATTGGCATACTTTACTCGATATTAATAGAAGAAGCTGGCAGTGGTGTAAACATGAAGAAAAAAAGTAAAGGGTACGTACCGAAGAGTATACGGGGACATTTTCACCATTCGCTTACATTTCATGGTAATAGACTTGACAAGCAACGAACTTGACATTTCAAATAAAACTATTAAAATGAACTGGCTTGTATAATTTCTAACTTAGATAATAATACACATATACCTTTTGAAACTATTTAGTAAACAATATTTAATTACAAAAGTACAAAAACCATTATTTTAATATTAAAATTTAAGGTAACAGACTTGACAGTGAAAAAAATACCAACTTTGATGAAAGCTTATTCTTGCCACTATTACATTTCTTCACAATTGAAGAGTAAAAAGTGGCAATTAGTAGTTGTGTGAATAGTCTAACTACTTAGCTGAATATTTGCTGCTAAGTTTAGGCAGAATTAGAAATCTAATTTCACTAAAATACTCACTTTGCGGACTTGACGCAAAGTGAGGGATAAAAAGATATGGGGAATTTCTTAAAGAAAATATCTCTTGCAAACAAATTTTTTCATTACTATTGAACACTAATAGTTCATGTTTAAAATAGTAAAATCTTTTTATTTAAAAAAATAAATTAGGTTTAAAAAAATACCAGTTAATCACAAAAAACTTGGAATGGGTCAGGCATTTTTGTTTAGAATCAAAATTTTAAAGATTTATATCTCCAAAATTTTTATTGATTTTTAAAATTTTTCATGTTAGAAATGTTCAATATACTTTTCTTTAGCTAATGCATAGCTCAAATCAAATTTTAAATATTAATTTATGTTTGATTTTCTTCTTTTTATTCTTGGACAGCATATGTAAGCGAAATTTGAAAATTGCCTCTACGATACAGCTTTATTTGTGAAATAAAAGGTATACGGAATTTCTTTAAATAATACAGAAGGTATACGGCTTATACTACCTTATAACCTCCTCTACATCCCTGGAAGCTGCTCAAATATTTCTCGAATTGATTTCGGGAATTCAAGTGAATGCGTAATCTATGTGTACTAGGTGTAGAGAATTCAGGAAAATGGTAAAGTGATAAATAACAATCCGGTTATGTTTTCAGAATAATTAAATCTGGGTCTTTAAAATAGGTAATATAGGTAGAAAAATGATCGAAAATTTATAACACAAACAAATGTGTCCAAGGGTTATTCCATGGTAACTTACATTACATTTTGAACTATTTTCAGCAATTTTATTAATATAACACACACACAAAAAAAAATATTCAAAATGTAAATATCACATGATTTACTAATTAAACTTATTCCAAACCCAATTTAAATGAAAATTACCTAATTTTAATGATATTTTTTTAATTTTGGTAGTTTTATTTACTATGGTAACTGCCATTACTGAAAAACGAATGTAAGTTATCATATAAAGCGTAATTTTCATTATAATTTTTTAAGGTAATTTTCATCCAAATTGACCCTTAGATAGATTTCATTGACAAATCACGCTAATTTTACATTTGAATATTTTTTAGTGTTATATTACAAAAAATACTGCAGTAAATTGTTCGTAACGTAAGTTACCATGGTAAGTAACGTAAGTTAACGTAAGTTACCATGGAATAACCTCCAACAGAAATATGCAACGATATTCTAATTTATTTATTTTTTAGTATGCATTTAGTATTTTGTAATTTATTTAGTTATTTATTTTTAGTATGCACATTATGCATGTTTTTGAAACTTGTGGTGAATATGCTTTTAAGTAGTGCTACACTAATAAATAATTAAAAATATTATACAAAAATCCAGTCAAATTTTCGGCAAACCATCTCAGTTGTTTTAAGCTTCCTTCTCAAAAACAGAAGAAAATGTTAATGACCGACCATACTTAAAATAATTCTTTATTTAATTTTTAATATTGTTTGGCATATTAATGAAATAAGGTGAATTTCTTTAAATATCAAAGTATAAGTTTAAATGATTTGAAACGAAATTTTAATATTCTTATGTTTTAAGTATTTATGAAGAAAAAAAAATTACATATTTTATTTTTACTTATTTATTTATTTTAAGTATGATGATATACATAAACATAATACCAAAAAGAATAGTCAAAATGATGCCCGTTAAATAATGTAATTGCTATTATTTGCTTGAAGTTAATAAGAGAAGTTAAAGCTGGTCGAATATTTCTTGAATCGTTCTTGGAGATGGTCAGGTCTAGTTTGTGTGAACTAGGTGCAAAGAAATAAGAAAAACGATGAAGTGATAAATAACAATCCGATATCTTTTCGGTTTAATTATATCTGGATGCTTAAAATAGACGAAACACACAAAATTGTTAGAAATATTAAAGAGAATAGACATACTATCAAGGAGAAATACCGAAATTATGCCTGAAATAGTTAACCCTTTCTGGAACGAGTAAAATCTATTAGTAAAATCAGAAATTATCGACTGACACCGGAATTCACAAACGATTTTTTTTAGATATTTTGAAACCCCTTATTTAAGCTTTTATCGTAAAAGCAAAATTTTACTAAAATATTATTGGTGCCGTTTGCAAGTTTTGAATTAAAATTAGGCATCCCAGACCGGGCACAGTGTGCCGGAAAGAGTTAAATAATCTATTCATTGCTATTCTTTGCTTGAAGTTAATAAGAGAAGTTAAAGCTGGTCGAATATTTCTTGAATCGATTTTGGTGATGGTGAGGTGTAGTCTGTGTGCACTAGAGGCAAAGAAATAGGAAAAACGATGAAGTGATAAATAACAATCCGATAGCTTTTCGATTTAATTGTATCTGGATGCTTAAAATAGACGAAACACACAAAACTACTGGAAATATTATAGAGAATAGACATACTATCAAAGAGAAGTACCGAAATTATGCCTGAAATAGTTAAATAATCTATTGTTATTCTTTGCTTCAGGCTAATAAGAGAAGTTAAAGCTGGTCGATTATTTCTTGAATCGATTTCGAAGATGCTAGAGAGTATTTACTCGGTGTGCACTAGAGGCAAAGAAATAGGAAAAACGATAAAGTGATGAATAACAATCCGATAACTTTTCAGATTAATTTTATGCGAATAAAATAGATGAAATGCACATAACTAATAGAAAACTTATAACGCAGATAAATGCGTTCAACTAAAATGCACTACAATGTTCTGGAACTTTTAAATATGCATGCTTGTGAATTTTATTGTGAATATATTTTGAAATTAATGCCACACTAACAAATTAAAAAATATTCCTATAAAAATTCAGCCAAATCTTTTGCAAACGAACTAAATTGTTTACGGTCTGTTTCTCGAAAACAGAAGAAAAGCATATTTAAAATAACTTGGTTTTTAACTCTATGATATCAATAAGACCTTCAGTATTAAAAATGCGTCTTAATGCATTCTAATATTAAATGCAGCATAATATTAAATAGCTTCTATTAGAAAAATGTATTTTTTTTAAGTATTGCTTATAAAGAATTAAAAAAATACAAAATGTTTTTAGCATTTTTATAATTACTTGCATATATGCTTTAATCTACAAGGTGTCCCAGGATTATTGGGCAAAACTTTAAAGGGAGGTAGGGACACCACAAGGATTTAGATTTTTGTATCAACCCACTGTCGGAAACGTCATTGGAAAGTAGCAAAACGAAGAGACACAAGACTGGGATCATCTGAGATAATTCATTGGTCAAAGATATTACTTGTAGTGTGTTAGATAATATGTGAAAAATGTCGCAAAAGCTGTTCAAAGTTCGCACCATTGTTATCAATGCATGCTTTACATCATCGGGCCATGGATTGGCGGCCCCGCTGAAATAAATCTGGATTTCGTTTGGTATCCGCAGCAACACAAACGAGTCTTATTCCCGGATCGGAACCCACGGGCGTAGCACACACAGCCACACAGCACATGAACCGGCCTACCACGGACTCCAATGCTCTTGTGAAGAACACCACCTAACGGCGAACGAAGCTGTTTCCGATCATGGCTTGCTATGCTAATCTGAATCTTTGAGATGTCCTTTACATTTCCTTAAAGTTTGCCCCAATAATCTGAAACACCCTGTGTATTAAATATTGTCAATCAAAAACAACTCCTAAATGACACAAAACTCATTAATATAGTCCCATCTATTCTTGAATCTATACTCTTGAACTATACTTTTAAATGATCTGTTATTATTACTTGTTCAAGGTTAATAAGAGAAACCTGTCGAATCTCTCTTGATCAAATTCATCATTGCAAGTGAGTGCCTAATCTCTGCGTACTAGAAACAAAAAATTACGGAAAAGGACAAAGTGATAAATAACAGTCCCATCCATTTTCGGATTATTTAAACCGGAGGTATGAAACAGGCTGTTAATGTATAGAATATTGGAAACAGAACATAAATGAAATCTTCAATTGAACTGTGTGTACAGATAAACTTGATCATAATTGTAAAAATTGGGTACGTTTATCTTAGTACAGATACTGTATTTTAGCTACACTTTAACCCTTTAAGTGCTGAATTTGTTTTAGGGGATTAATGCCCTGTGCGGAATATTTTGACCAAAAAAGTGAATTATTCAAAAACAGCAGAAACAAAATACACGCCAAGAACTCCCAGGCGATTTTTTGTCGACGCTTACTGCAGCACCCGGCTCCTAGATGACGACTAAAGTCCACTACCACGCTCGGACCCTTATGTCGACTAAAGTCGACTCCCGCATTCGGACCCTTATGTCGACTAAAGTCGACTCCCGCATTCGGACCCTTATGTCGACTAAAGTCGACTCTCGCACTAAAAGTGTTAACACACTACTTGCACAAGTGTAGATGAACAACATTTAATTACAACATATAAGTACACTCAGTCTTTTTATTTTGATGAAAATAGATATTAAAAAACACATTGTATCTCATATTTTATCAAACGTTTTTCCTTATACATCTGAAAATATAATTTTAATAAAACAGCCTTTTCTGTACGCAGTAATATGTTCTACTATTCAAATAGATGAACCAATCAAATATTGGATCCACCGAGTAATCATTTCTTTTATAATCATCTTTATCTACATATCTCCATGATGCAACCGTGTTACCGACCCCTATCAGTGACTTTTCTAATTATTTGAATTATAACTGTATAAATAATTTCTGCTGTTAAAAAAATATAAAAAATCTTTCATCCAAGCAGCGTTTTTAGGATGAACGTTACTTCTCTACAATTTTTTACTCGTTTCTATTTTAAAGTTTATGAATTTTGTATCCACCTTGCACATAATTATTTATGTAAATTTATAAGCATTGCGCAAATACAAATGCAACACACCTGGTAAATTATTCCTTTTCTACATAACTTCTAAAAAATATATAAACTTATATACACACACTATCCTGGTTAACAAACAGACTACAGAAACTCATAAAATTACTTTCTACATTGAAATTACATTAAAAGGAGTTTTCTGCGAAAATAAAATATGCATATGGTGATCGAGACCTTCTTTAAATTTTAATCAAAGTTATACGTTGATCATTAAAGAAAATCTTAGAGAAAGAAAAAAAAACTTTGAAGGTAAAAACTGTCTTTTGAAAAACTGTAGCACAAACTTCATATGCTTTTCTTTAATAAGTCAAAGTATGTAGAATGTTATGAAACACAAATATTTTTGTTTTTAAGTAATTTCTTCTGGATATTAAAAGTACCTTATCTGATCATGATAATGAGCATTTTTTCATTATTAATTCAACTACAGAATGCAATACTGGAATCCCGGGCTACAAAATACCTCTTAAAGACATGAAGATTTTTGGTAGAAATGATTAGTTGGTTGTTTTCTCTTAATTAAAATGATCAGTTTGACTGAAAAAAATATTTAAAGAAATATCCGATATCAAGTTATGATGAGGAAGGACTCCTAATTTGGGTGCAATCTCATGTTTAAATTGCCCAAAACAGGAAATTGTTCTTTCTTTTACTTTAAGGCTCCGCTGCTGTGAAAATGACCAATCGCGAAATCCCATGTTAGCCTGTGAGGGAGTGTCCTTTGTGATAAAGGCACTCTAGCATTTTAGTGAGATGGTGACGTCAATATTTTAACATGTGTAGCGTGAAAGCGGCATCTATCCTTTATTGAACTTTAACTTTCCAGAGCGTGTGTGTCGCCCTCGGTTCTACAGTTAAGTCGCGTTAGGAGTAATATGCAAATTCATAGCGCCGTCTTCAATTTGCAACATATAAAAGCTTTGAGTTGGAGTCCAGTGGTGGTGGTGAGAAGGTGGCGAAGGCCAGCTAGTATGGTGAGGCGGCTGTAGCCCGCAGAGATAGATAGACGGAGTGCGAAGGCGAGTTAGATTATTAACCTCCAGTGAATTAGATGGTATTTAAGAATGAGCTAGCCAGCAGCGTGCGCCGAGTTAGTTTATCACGGGCGGAGCTACCCAGGAAGAGTGCTGGTGGTAAGAAATAGTTTAATACGTTGAGTATTTTAAACAATAAAGAGTGTTTGCAGCCACGGGCTGTCTTATAAAGATTTAATCTAGCGTTTAGCCAAAGTCGGAACGAGAAGCTGGTTGGAAGTGCCCCGACTGCCGAGGTAAGCCGAGGTTGTGAGTATAGTTTCGACTTAATCTCTTAGTGTTGTGATTAGTTATTCAAATTCTTGAACTGACGCTCCACTTCCCCCAAGTCCTAGCGGTTTAAATAAACTGTGGCTTTTATCTTATATTTAGAATTATGTCTTCATTTCATCAACATAACCTCCCACACGTTACAAATGACACCCAGTATGTGTACCCTCCCGTTACAAGCCTATGGGAAAACTTTAAAGAGTGATGACTCATAACCTAATATAAATATTAAAACATCATTTTCAATATCAGAAAGTAGACTTCGGATGCCGATGATATGCTTTTTTAAAAATTGTCTACGTAAATTTTAAATGTATAAAAAATCTCTATACACTTTGGGATTCCCATCCGATTAAATTTTATTATTTTTTTAAGAGTACTTAAAATTTTAATAGACAATTTTTAAAAACGCACATCATCGGCATCTGACATTTACTTTCTGATGGTGGAAACGGTATTTTAATAACTATATTAGTTAATGAGTCATCGCGCTTCAAAGTTTTCCCATAGCCTTAACGTGGGATTTCGTGATCCGGGAGTTTCATTGCAGCGGCCCTTTAAGATCACTTGCCTGTAGGGCCTCTCTTAAAGGGATATAGAAGAGAAAACCATTTTCTTTTATGCTAAAAACTTTTTTCATTTAATGTACTTTTAGAGTGAATACTAACAAAAATCATTTTCAGAAAGAAATAAAATGTTTTCAATGTTTTCACATAAAGTTTTGAAATTTATTAAAAGCGATATTTTTGTATTAGTCGCATATCAGAGGTTAATAACCGAAGTAGTCGCCAAAGAGTTCGCAAATTAGAATAGTCTTTCTGATTCTGATAATTTCAGTGGTTTAAGTGCATAGTTTGATTACATTTCTCGTAATTTGTGTTTTATTTAAAGTACTTTATTGTTTTATTTATGTTTAAATGATGCTTCAATTTCATTATTGAATATATTAATCAATAACAAATACCTATTTATATTCTTCCATGCGCAAATGGGAAACTCTTCCGCAATCGGGCGACACGTAATAAAGATATGTATATATATATATATATATATATATATATATATATATATATATATATATATTGTTTTTTTTTAAGTTTAAAGATTGTTTTTAAATGTATTTTTGTTAAATCGAAAAATAAGATGTTTTCAAACAAATTGCGTTTGAAAGAACGCATTTCGACTGACGTATTGTGGAAAATTATTGCCATTTCGACTAATTGAAATTGTGCAGTATTAAGAACTTAAAAAACTCGCAGTAAAAGCAAAATTAAATTTATTGTTCAGGTGTTGCCACCGTCAATATCATGTCAGAGTTATTCAGGGTCATGTTTTTGATATATTATGTTTAGTTTGAAACTTCTTATTCGAACCCCCCCTTTTTTTTTACAAAAGAAGGGGTAAAAGTATAGTATAGACGTTTTGATAAACCCATACAGTTTACTTTAAGCATGACGCTGTGGAGCAAACATTCCATCAAAATTGGGTTAAAATTAACTCAACGAATTACGAGTAAGTGTTGAATAAATTCATAGAGAAAATCATTTTGTCAATAAAATAAGCACACTGTATTTTTGTTTATTTATTTATTAAAAAATGTTATTAAAAATGAAAACATATGAATATGGGAACTCCAGCATAGCAGCACCAAATGTAGGGTGATTTAAAACCAAAATGTAAACCATATTAACAAGGAAGGTCTCCATACTGGGGAGATTTTTTGAAAAAATATGAATTAAAATACTCATGTATGTAATAAAGGATCAGAGAAAAATAGCGGCGGAATTAAAGTAGAAAACATGTAAAAAAAATAAAATGTTTCCGAATATTTGGCGTGAAAAACGAAAGTGTCACACTATTTGGCAAGCAGCACTTTTCTCCGCCAAAAGCAAACGATTTTAATGCAACTGAAAAATTTGGATATTTTTAGTCCGTGTAAATGAATTTAAACATAAACAATGAGTTATTTAATATATTATATATGTATTATTTGTTGTAGTCATTTTTTTATTTATCTCTAAAAAAACATTTTCATATATTAAAAAAATTTTATTCAATAAAATTATTTCCATACATTTAAGTGCGTTCAAAAATAAAAGATGTTTCCATAGCAACAAAATCGAATTGAGAACGCTCAACTAAACCTTGACTTGATACAATTTTAATGAATTTAAATTTGAATTTCTTTTTAAATCTCAAATTTTGATGATTAAATTTGAATATAAATACATATAAATATCAATGTAGCGAAATTATACTTAATAAAGCTGACAAAAGAAAAGATATTTAATTTATCTAAATACGTTGAACATGCATTTTTTTCTTTTAAATGAATTTGACAAAAAAAAACCAAAAAAAAAAACATTTTTTGAATTTGCTTTTTATCGCCAACCGATGATAAATCCCCAAATAACAAAATTGTGATTTTTTTTTTTTTTTTTTTTTTTTTTTTTTTTTTTTTTTTTTACGTACAGGGTACGGAGGATCCGCCGAATTTTTTTTAATAAAAATATATATCCTCATGAGAAGAACATTCTGTATTTTTTTCAGATTTTTCGGAGTATGTCCGTATGGAGACCTTCCTTGTAAGTCATATCAAGGGCTAAATCTCCAAGTGTTTTGCACATAATATTCCGATCACTAAGCTCCAAGTTTCACAGCAATATAATCAATATTTAATAAAATATAATTCTAAAGATTTAATGAATTTTCAATACATTGAGAAATGATTAATATCCTCAAGGGTTACATTCATATTTGTAATTTTCTTTTTATATTGTTGAAAGAATCATATTTTCTTAGCATTTAAAACAAAATGCTGAGAAAATAACCTCACGATTTTACCCTTTTGCAAGACGCTTAGAGTGCTAAATGAATCTGAAGTTAGATGAAAATCCGTTAATTAAGTCTTGAGATAGAGGTATTGCAGAAATGACACAAAATATAGCATAGCAGCGCAACCTATAGAGTGATTTACATCAAAATGTAAAACATTCCAATTTATATCAGGGACTAATTTAATCTAAAATTTGATAAAATTCATGCATTAGTTTTCAAAAAAGAGAAATTGCGAAAATCAGAAAAAATGCAGCATAGCAGCGCCATGTGTTGAGCGATTTATATCACAATGCAAGGTGCTGTCGGCTCTTGGATTATTAAGGTACGTGAAATTATTATAAAACTTTAAAACACAGTATATAGATTACAATAATTTGCGTATAAAAATATTTTTTAAATTAATATGATTTTTAGAACAATATAGCTGTAATATAGTATTTTCATAATATGATATCATTTGCTCAGTCCAACGCACAATATTTCTATGAGGACACATATCTGCAAAATCAACAAATTATAAATGAAAATTTTTCAAATAAAAAATGAAATTTTATCCTTTATAAAAGAACATGCCATATCAAACGAAACAGAGAATATATATATTCTAGAAAATATCCGCAAAAAAAAAAAAAAAAAAAAAAAAAAATGAAATAGTCATTTTATTATTTATTTGAAATTGGGAGTAAAATAATTCTAAAAATATAATATGCAAGAAAATGGTTACATTTTCTTGGCAGACTGCCATTAAAGGATATTGATAAAATAGCTCTGCTTCATTTATCTCTATTAAGGAGAAATTCGAAACAAGAATAATTTTAGGGGGAGGGTCGGAGAAAAAACACTTTGATATGTAAAAAAATTGTACTACACCTGATTAATTTTTGTTTTAGCTTCTTCTAAGATAGCTATTAGCTATTCTTACCTAACATTAATTCTACACTGTTCGGATATACATACATGAAGTAATTAAATTTTTCTTCTATATTAAATCTATAACGCTAAAATTACATTTATTTTGCACTAATTTATAGATGCATAGGTCAATACCTAGGTATTTTATCCTAAATCAAAGAATGAAAGAATAATTTGTATTTTAAAAATGGTCCTAGATCAGTTGTCTAGACATATATAGTTTACAAATAACTACAAGAAAACAATGTACAATACAGAAAATAAAAACAACGAAAAACAAACAATATACAACATACAAATCACGAACAACTACTTAAAAATTACAGCAGAAAATATTTTAGTTGATCACCTTTTTCGAAGCTCTCATTAATGAATTTCTATAAAGCAAAATTTTATTTATGCAAAGCTGAAAAATTTTTGCAAAATAGAAAGAATTGAATCCACCCAAAATTTCGCTATTGCTGATTCGAATAATAATAATAATAATAATAATAATAATAATAATAATGATTATGATAATAATAATAATAATAATAATTATTATTATTATTATTATTATTATTATTATTATTATTATTATTAAATTTTATAATAATAGTTAAGTTATTTTTCTTACAAATTGCAAAACAAAAATTCATGTAATATATAATTAACATTTGATTGAGTTAAAATACTTGTACTATTACACACTGTTAAAAAAAAATCCGTTAGCAATGTTACCACCAGTTTTTGCCGTAAAAATTGTAGCAAATTAGGTGTAATTTTTTTATGTAATTTAGATGTAATTTTTTTTACTGCAGATTTTACGGCAAAATTTGCTGGCAACATTGTTGCGCCGTAATATTTTTTTTATTATTTTTTTTATTTTACAGTGTATTTCTGGGTTTCAACGGCAAAAAGAAAAAAAAAAAAAAAAAAAAAAAAAAAAAAAAAAAAAAAAAAAAACTGCAGGTACTATTTGTGATATGTGTTACCCACGCACCTAATGTAATGCATTTTAAGTGTTCAACTATTCTCTTTTTAAAATGTAATTTGCCTTTGAATTATTAAAAAACATTTACTTTTAAAATGTTTTTTAAAAAAATATGCGGTCTGCTAATGAAAATTGAAATAAGAATATTAATGATAAAAGAAATTAATATTTTTCACAAAGAGTAACAAGTTGACTAAACTGGTACACCAAGGAATTAATACTCCTGCTGTCGTGATAGCAATTTAAAGAAAATTTTTCCGTAGAAAGATTCAATGTTTTAAAATGTATTGTACTTTCTACAATTAATGCCACTGTTAGAAATATATATATAATTAAAATAATAAAATTTTATATAAATCATCATAAAATCAATAGAATAGAGGTGAATGCGTTTCGACTTGGAAAATATAATAACTTACTGCAAACACGTTTCGACAAGACCACAACATATGTCCGGAAATTAAAAATATTAATGAAAATTAATTTTTTGTTATTAAAATTTATTTATTTGACTTTGTTCCCTATCGAATACGAAGCTGATGACTGGATGTTATATTTCCCAGCTCGAAATGCATCATGTGTATTACTTTGATTTTATGGTAATTTTATATAAAATTTTATTATTAACCATTTCGAAAAGGGTTGTTGTTCTTGGTCGAGAATGAATCTAGTGGCACCCGCATTTTATTTATATATTTATTTTTGTCAACAAAAAGATACAGTAGTCTACTATTTCTCCTTTACTTTCAACAGAAATGGAATACTTCTGTTGCCAGAATGACAAAAACAACTACATAAAATAATAATAATAATAATAATAATTTAAAACAACTTGAAGTATAACTTCCAAACAAATTGTATTTAAGAGTACATTTCCCCCCCCCCCTATACGACGGTATAAAAAATGAAAATGCGCGATGTTTAAAAATTTAAAAAGTTGCAGTTCCGGAAGTTATAAAAGTGGAATTTCATTTAAAATTTTAAAGTGTTGTCATTCGTAGAATGACGTATGCGTTACCCACAGATAAATTCGTCCTTTATGATATAGACAGAGTAGGTAAAACTATATAAGAAGTTGAATGAATTCAGAAGGGCATAAACACTATTGCCTCTTTATTTGTTTTTAAACAATTAATAAACCCTTCAGGAGGAAAATGACTGTATAAATGAAAATCTCTTCGAGGGATTTTATCTTTATTTAATTTTAACTATAAAACAAACATGTCTTATTTATAAAAAGTAAGGAAAAATTATATATATATACATACATTTTCAATATGGTTGTTGTACTTTGTTAAATTACATTTTTTTTTTTTTTTTTTTTTTTTTTTTTTTTTTTTTCAGTTGGGATTCAACGCCAGTTTTTGGTGCTGTTTAAATAAAAATTTTATTGAGTTTAAAGAAAGCATTTCAATCATTTACTTCTCAATTTTATAAAAACATGTAATATGATACATATCACAAAACGTGTTACGTGAACTAAGAAAGAGAAATGCCCTAATTTATTAGGCATCCCATGTACAATTTTTTAAAAGAAATAATTTACCAATATTAATTAAATTATAAATCTATTTTTACTGGTAGATAATTCTTATAGATCTATTTTTTTTTCCTGATCCATACTACAGTTTCATTTACATTTTATTAATAATGTTAAGTTGGAGAATTTTGATTATAAGATTTTTAGTAGATTTTCGAAGAAATTATAATTCCAACACCAACTACAAAGAATGTACATTAAAATCATTAAGCATAATTATTTCTTAATTTCATCATCATTATAATAATCAACCGTTTTAGATCCACTGATGGGTGTAGGTCTCCCCCAGATTTTTCGAATATTTCCTATCTAAGTGCTTTCGTCATCCAATTTACACCAGCCACTTTTCTAATTTTTTCGCTCCATCTTACCTGTGGTCGTCTTCTTGGTCGTTTTACATCTCTGGGATACAACTGTAGGATATTTGTGCTCCATCTATTCCCTTGTCTTCTTGCAATATGCTCAGCCCATTTCCATTTTAGCTGTTTGATTCTTTCAAGGATGTCAAAAACTTTTGTCTGATTTCTTATCCATGTTATCCTCTTTCTGTCTCTTCTAGTTATGCCTAGCATACATCTTTCCATACTTCTCTGTGTTGTTTGTAGTCATTGTATCATCCGATTTGTTAGTGTCCATGTTTCTGCTCCGTAAGTTAGTGCAGGTAAAATGCATTGATTAAACAATTTTTTTTTTCAAACAAAGAGGCAAATTACTCTTCAGAATAATATTGTTCATTTGAGTTATTTACATTTATATTGATTTCAAAAGCTTTTTTAATACAGATAATTTTAATTTTTAAACGAACTTCATTTTTATGAACTCAGTTACATTAATTACTTTAATTTTGCAATCAAATAGCCAATAGTCAAATGAATAAACAATCGAAAATGAAAAAACGAATATTTTATACTAGATTGAAACCAAAAATCGAAAGCTAAAAAATAACTTTATTTGTTCTTGAAACAGAAATTAATTTGTTGATTAAAACAAAAAATTGTCTCGAAGAAAAAAGTGTATAGCAAAAATGAAATATTAGATAGTATATTACGCAAAAGAGAATATAAAAACATGTAAGAGAAAAATAATCCAAACAATATTCCTTTCTTAGTACATAAGAGAAAGAAAAGATTAATTTACAACTTTAATAAACGAATTCTGTTAGGCATAATTAAATAAAAATCTGAAATCGAAATTGAAAGAAATATTTTATTAAAAAAATATTTTGAATACTTAGTAAAAAACTTCATTCGTATTAGGATTAAATGTAAAATAAATCAAGCTATATTAAATAAAAGCGTAACAAAATCTCCTACTGTTCATATGTCCACAGGTTGTAGTTGATAATTCATAAAAGTTTGCTTAACATAGATATTTTTATTTTAAAATATGCAGGCATTTTCAGCATTATTAAGAGAGCAGGAGCAAAAGAGAGTAGAAATATAATACAATGTTTGCTGTTTCTTGGCACAATGCCAATTTCCTAGCAGGTCATATGCTTTTAGCTTTATTCATTTTCACCTTTAAAAAAAATTTAGCAATGAAGGAGTATTAAGCTGGTTTATGACTACTCTGGTCATAAGGCCTATTTGCCTCACCCGCAGTGCTTAAATGAGAATGACAAAATGACCTGAGACTGTACAATAGGCATAAAATAAAAATGTTATGGAAGAAGAACAAGACCATACAAAAAACTCACTTCCCCAATCGTGCATTAAAACACATAATTGAAGAAGTTGAATTAATTGAAAATATTTTACTATAATATATTTTATTATAATCTAGCAGAAATAGAAATTATTTTAGTAATTAAGTCTAAAGTCTTAACAATCTATATTACATCAAATTCAAAAATTAAATTTGTTTAATGTTTATTTTGTATTCAAATTAAATTACATACATGTGAATATTTATAATTTAAAATGCGATTATGGCATGTGTTTTTGATTTCCGAAGAATCTTTGAAGACCACATTAAAAGGTATAGTCAACAAGAAATTAATTTAAACATAGCAAAAATTTGCTTTTCATACATAATTAACCAATGCCAAATATTTTTTTTTACATATATATATTTCTAAACGAAAGATAATAGCTTGGGAAAAAATTACATTATTATACTTAACAACTGTAGTTGTTTTATAAAATTTTCTCTTCAAAAATAGTTTTAAAAAAGTTGCCAAAATTTTAGTTTTTTGTACGAGAAAATTATATATATAATGAAAAGGAAATCACGAATATAAAAATAAAATTATGTGCATATATACTATTCGCAAATCCCCTTTCCCTTCAAATTTTTATTTCTCTTTCTTTTCAATTTGAACAGTTTATTTTAATGGATATACATATTTATGATGCATTATAATTAATGGTTCATTGTGTATTGCCATTTTTCGATGGTTTAATAGCTATTTATGCACAATTTTCTTAATTATATACACATGTAAGATATGTATGCATAAGATTTTTGCAAGTCACAATATATATATATATATATGTGTGTGTGTGTGTATATATATACCGGGTGTCCCAAAAATGACTGATGGATTTTAAAATTCAATAACATGCAAACGGTGACAGCTATTTAAAAATGTTTTGCAGGAAAGTTATGTATAATGTCAGGAGTTTTTTTACCGTAATTTTTTATTTCAGTTCGAATTTCAAACAATAGGTGGCGCTGACGGCGATTGAAGGCCAGGTGATCAATGCTGCGTGAAGCGTCGACCTGGCCTTCAATCGCCGTCAGCGCCACCTATTGTTTGAAATTCGAACTAAAATAAAAAATTACGGTAAAAAAACTCCTGACATTATATATAACCCTCCTGCAAAAATTTTTTAAATAGCTGTCACTGTTTGCAAGTTATTGAATTTTAAAATCCATCAGTCATTTTTGGGACACCCGGTACATATATATATATATGGGTGATTCTCAAAATAGGGGACAATTTATGTCTTTCGGCATACAAAAAAAATGAGAGGTTTTGTGTCATGTTTTTATATTTAGATATGTTTGTCTTAATATTATTCATTATTTACACTCAAGAATTACTCACTTTTTAGTTAAAAACACCTTAAAATAACAGAATAAATGTTCAAAATGTCATTAGCATGGATGTCCACAGCAGCTGTGCCTTGTATATACTAGCTTTTTCAAGAGTTAATATCATGTTTATAAAATAAAACAAATGTTTATCTTTCTTTAAATTAATAAAGGAGAGACTTTATCCAATAAATTTCTTTTTAAAAATAAAATTATAGTATATAAAAAAAGAATTAAAGTTTGTCCTCCATATTCCATTTTCAAAACAAGGTCATACTATAACAGCTGGTTATTAATCAAAATTTCATTTTCACATATGACAATAGTTTGAAAATATAAAGTTTCTCCATGGCAACAAGTAGCCATTTTATCCCAGCCTAAAAATAGAAGCATGTATTGTATTTTAAGAATAGAAGTTGAATATTAGGGGCGTACATCAATTGAATGTCATTAGAATGGATAATAATTTTCATGTTTATTTTATAATTAAAATTTTTATTTTACTTATTTGCATAGGACTTTTGTGTTTTAAAAAGCCCCAGAAAGGACTATTGCATTGTGATTATATTATGGCTCATAATCTTATTTAAATTAAAATTTGTCATTAGCATGGACAAATATCAGTGTCATTAGCATGGTTTTTCTGTCCATGCTAAAGACTCCTATGTGCATAAATGTAACCACTGCTTATATTGTATCTTTTATAAAGTTTAATTTTACATATAAATTTAGGTATTACATTTATTATTTCTAAAATATGCATTAAATCTGTCAGAAAATCACTAAGACAGCTTCTTACATTTTTAGTGTCAGAATGTTGCTCATGTAAACAAAGTTTGCTCTTTGGTAATGTTTTTATTCTCCTTATATGTATATATGTAAAAATGGAAACCATTTGCTGAAAAGGAAGGCTAATAAATATAGAAAAAAATATTTAAACAGGAAAAAAAAATAAAAATTTCTTAATATATTTATTCCATGCAACTTGTTTTGTCATTAGCATGGCTCAAAAAATACTAATTATTTTTTTAAGTTAATTTTTAAATATTTAGCTCTGCTGACTACATGTAAAGTATACCTCATACTATATTAACAACACCTATTTTTTTCAGAAATTTTGCTAACAGTAATTTTTTTAAGATTTCACTTTTGAAATTGTCCCCTATTTTGAGAATCACCCATATACGATAGTTGATAATATCGCTGAATTGCCCAATTTATAAATTACGCAGAGAAAAAAAAAGTTTTCTAACAAAAGAATCTGTCACTTTGCGCCAATATGTTAAGAGATGAAGGTGAAAAGGATATTCTATCACCGTAACGCCGAGTGCAATCCATACACGGAGTGACAAAGAGGGGTTGGCTTGGCATAGGTGGTGTTAGCTGGTATATGTGACATCAAGTTTGGGAATATATTTTTAAATAATCTTTTGCGCGTTGAAATATTTTTTAAATAGTAACTATGAATATGAGAAGTATGAATGCAAATTTTGCGTCGGTGAAAAAGACGTTATTTTTAGATTTTGTTGAAAACAAAACTATAGTTGTGTCACAGTGTTGAAATTTGCATTAATTTTTTATTATGGAATACCAAAGATTAAAACCTTAATTAATAATTTCATATTTTAACATCTTAATTGCATGTTACTGATTAAGTATAAGTAGTTGCGTATAAATAAAGTAGGAATAAAATTTAATTTTTCAATAATTTGCAAAAGTGAAATTAAACTTTAATCAAAAAAAAAAAAAAAATATTTGTTTTAAGAGTCAAGCTAGCCAGCATAATATTGATTAATTACTATAAATATTTTTATTATTGTATTTACCTATCATATATAGTATAGGGAAAATCTTGTAATAGTTTTGAAAATCGAAAACAAATGACGGATTTACAAGTTTCAGACATAGGATATTCCGAAACACATATTTTTAGAAAAATAAAATAACGGATTTACAAGTTTCAGACACAGGATATTCCGAAAAAAGTATTTTTAGAAAAAAAAATTGCCGTACGTCTGTCTGTGTACCTGTTTGTCTGTCTGTAAACGCTCTATCTCCCGAACAAATTGAGATAGAAACTCGAAATTTGGTGCGTACTTAGTATGTAATAATGAGAAGAAGCCTATAGAATTAGTAACCTTGATTATTCGGAACTATTTTTTTTTTCAGACTCAAAATATTTGTCTGTACGGGCTATAATAAACGTGCATAAAAATTTTCGATTTTTTTTTCAAGGAAATGTAAAATACAATTTAAAAAAAACATAAATTTTGCATAAAGAGTAAAATCAATCCGATAATTACTTACTCTGATATTTGTAATCCTGTTTTCTACACTCTTCGATTTTTCATGAACTTGTATTTCATTCATTTTCAATTCAAACATACATTCTAACTGAAAATGATACACTTAATCCGACGCAGTAAACTGTTAGTTAATATGATTATCTTTTTTGGAGTTTTAAGGATGTCTCTTTAAAGCAATTCGGTACTACTTGATTATTTCGTCGACCTAAAAAATATCGATAAGTTTGTAGCCAACTTGGCGATATATCATCATATTTGGTGACGAAAATTACTCGTTTAAAATTATGCCAATTTGGCGCTATTTCCGGTATTTCACCATTCTCATAGAATCCCACTGTAATCTAATAGCCCGTTTTGTTTGAAATATTTAAGTATACGTTTAAATTTTGATTTTGAATTGCAATGCATTTTATAAATAGTTTACACATGTTTTATTAATATATTTTATATTATGCATATCGATGATGGCTAAGTATTACTGTGGCCCCCAACGATTGTTATATTTATATATATACATATAAATTCATTCAGGCAGTACTTTTAAACCTTTTCATTCATCAAATTCGATGGTATTTATTCGACTCGTCATTTATTATAAATGTTTCAAATAATACGTTAACTAAAAAACTAGTTTTACATTATAAATCTTTCATTTTATGTATGTATGAATTCATTCAGGCAGTACTTTTAAACCTTTTCATTCATCGAATTCGATGGTATTTATTCGACTCGTCATTTATTATAAATGTTTCAAATAATATGTTAACTAAAAAACTAGTTTTACATTATAAATCTTTCATTTTATGTATGTATAAATTCATTCAGGGAGTTCTTTTAAACCTTTTTATTCATCGAATTCGATGGTATTTATTCGACTCGTCATTTATTATAAATGTTTCAAATAATATGTTAACTAAAAAACTAGTTTTACATTATAAATCTTTTATTTTATGTATGTATAAATTGCATTCTTTATTCCATAATCGTTTTAATTCATTACATTTTTAAATGTACTAGTCGGAAACAAAATAATCGAAGGGGAATAGGCGAAACATCTGACAATATTTGCAAACTTAGCACTCAAAATTAAACTGAGCATGTTGGAAATTGCGCGTCAAGTGTAGGAAACAAAGTGTGTTCGTACTATACTATAATGAGATTTTAAAAATTTTCAAATCTTGGTGTAACAGTATACAGTACTTCGGATACAGTATACAGTCCCTGGCCAAATTATTAGACGCACTCATATTTTCTTGTGTCGAATCATATTACAAGTTTCATAGAGATATTACTATGCCAATAGTTACAATTGATTATATACATCATCTGTAGGATTATAATAAATTAAAAGCATGCCAATGACTTTAAAATTATTTATTTTTGTAAATTAAATTAACAATTGCTAAAATTGTAAAACTTAAAACATGAAATTCAAAAAAATGTCAATATTTTTTGGAGGCCCCTTTGGCGGCAATCAGTGCCTCTATTCTTCATGGCATGCTGTTAGTATAAAATTGAAATGTTTCTTGCATGTGTGAGTGATGTTTCCAGACAAGGATAAGTTTTTCTATGAGCTGTGTTTTGCTCGTTATGAGCTCTTTGTCCAGGATTTTCTTCATTAGCTCCCAAACATTTTCAATGGTATTCATGTCTGACGAATTACCGGGAGCAGTTCAACACAGGGATATTTTTATTACAAGTAGACCTTCACGGATCGTGCTATGTAACAAAAAAGCTTTACCTTGCAAAAATACAAATGGTTCTTCATTTGGAAACCATCATTTTAGCTTTAGAATAAACCGATTTTGAAAACCTCTTTATATTGGTCTGGAGAATTGACTAAGAAGTCATAACAAACAAAACCCAGTTCATAGAAAATATTATCCATTATCTGGAATCGTCACCTACGCATACAAGAAACTCTTCAATTTTGTATTAACAGCATGCCGCGAAGAATAGAGGCACTGATAGCCGTCAAAAGAGGCTCCAAAAAATATTGACATTTTTTTTAGCTTCAAGTTATAAATTTTGCAATTTCAGCCATTTTTCATTTAATTTGTAAAAAGAAAGAGTTTTAAAGTCGTAGGCATGTTTTTTATTTATTATAATCCTACAAATAATGTACATAATTAATTGCAGTTATTCACACAGTAATATTTCTATGAAGCTAGTAATATGATTCGACACAAGGAAAAGGGAGTGCGTCTAATAATTTGGCCAGGGACTGTAGTAGCCAATATCTTTTGTGTGCCCTTGTAATAACTATCTGCTTTTTATCATTTAGGATGTAACTTGTAGTGAACATTAGCAACGAACATCAATTTCATAAAATGTGAAATAGTTTAATATTATTAAAACACGCCCCAAACAGTATTTTCCGATATACCATTATGTAATGGAATATTTTTGTGTAACCCTGTAAATTAATAAAAAATATTCTTTGAATTACAAACTATACAGAATGTATATTTTAGAATATATATTTCATCGATTCATGTGAATTGTATTTTGTTCGAAACTTGAAGCTATTTTTGCCACACTGAAAAAAAAAAAAAAAAAAAAAAAAAATCTGTTTTATTTACGGGGAAAAAGTGCTGGCAGCAATGTTGCAAGCAATTTTTGATGTAAAAATTGCAGTAAAAATAGATGTATTTTTTTTTATTACATCTAATTTTACTACAATTTTTTCTGTAAATTTAATGGATTTTTTTTCTATAGTGCGTTGGCCGTAATGTAACGGAGCCATGTACTTTTGATTGTCCCTGTAATTAAATTATACATCCAATTTTCATAAAATTTGAAATGAAGCAAACAAAATGATGCAACAATTATATGTTTTAAATTTCAAGTGATTCGGTTGAGTAGTTTTTGCTCTGTTATACGCGGACTGACTGACTGAACGACGATTGTAGATGCTACGTATTTATATAATTACGAACGCATCTAATAGGAAACTTTACTTATTTACTGAAAGAGAAATTTATTTATTCATTAAAATGAAAAATACTCAAGGCGCGAAAGAAGTAAATAAATTGAGTATCATTACCTTTAGAAAACAAAAATGGGAAATATGCTAGTATATTCAGCGAAAGAAACTATAAAAGGATTTAAGAGGAAAAAGAAAATTAAACTACATCACTTTCTTAATATGCAAAAGGAAAAAAAAAAGTTAACTTATAGCTCTAATAAACGTTTGTTTTTCAGCAGGATTTAATAAAACTCTGAAATCTGTTGCGATTTTTTTTTTTAGTAAGAATGTGTTTTGAACATTAAGTCAAATACTTCATTCGTATTTAGATTAAATATAATGTATAATAAACGATATTAAATAACAATGTAACAGACGAAATATTTTACATTATTTGCAAACTTAGCACTCAAAACTAAACTCAATAAGAAACTTTACTTACTCACTAAAAGCGAAATTTACTTATTCATTAAAACGAAAAATTCTCAAGACAAAAAAAAGTAAATAAATTTAATATGATTATCTTCAGAAAACAAAAATGGGATATATGCCAGTATATTCAGCGAAAGAAACTATAAAAGGATTCAAAAGAAGAAAAAAAATTAAACTAGATCACTTTCTTAATATACAAAAGGAAAAAAAATAGCTAACTTACAGCTCTAATAAACGTGTGTTATTCAGCTGTATTTAATTAAAGTCTGAACTCAATTGTGATTTTTTTTTTAAATAAGAAAATGTTTTGAATATTATGTCAAAAACTTCATTCGAATTTAGATTAGATATAATATAATAAACGATATTAAATAACAGTGTAATAAGAGAAATATCTTACATTAATTGCAAACTTAGCACTCAAAACTAAACTCAATAAGAAACTTTACTTATTCACTGAAAGAGAAATTTGTTTATTCGTGAAAACGAAAAATTCTCAAGGCAAAAAAAGTACATAAATTTAATATCATTAATTTTAGAAAACAAAAATGGAAAATATACTAGTATATTCAGCGAAAGAAAATATAAAAGGATTCAAGAGAAAAAAAAATAATAAACTACATCACTTTCTTAACATATAAAAGGGAAAAAATTTTTACTTTGAGCTCTAATAAACGTGTATTATTCAGCAGAATTTAATAAAAGTCTGAACTCAACTGTGAATTTATTTAGTTACTTATTTATTTATTTTTAAATAAGGAAATGTTTTAAATAAGGAAATGTTTTGAACATTAAGCCGAAAACTTCATTCGTATTTCAATTAGATATAATTTATAATAAACGATATTATATAACTGTGTGATAGGTGAAATATCTTACATTATTTTTACACATAGCACTCAAACCCAAACTCAATAAGAAACTTTACTTACTCACTGAAAAAGAAATTTACTTATTCATTAAAACGAAAAATTCTCAAGGCAAAAAAAGTAAATAAATTTAATATCATTAACTTTGGAAAACAAAAATGGGAAAAATGCTGGTATATTCAGCGAAAGAAAATATAAAAAGATTCAAGAGAAAAAAAAAATTAAACTAGATCACTTTCTTAACACACAAAAGAAAAAAGTTAACTTATAGCTCTGATAAACGTGTGTTCAGCAGGATTTAATAAAAGTCTAATCTCGGTTGTGAGGATTTTTTAATTTTTTTTTAATAAGAAAATGTTTTGAATATTAAGTCAAAAACTTCACTCGTATATCGATTAGATGTAATGTTTAATAAATAACATTAAATAACAGTGTTATAAAAATCGTCTATTGTTACTACTGAATACCAAAATTTGGGTTCAAATTGCAGCAACATTTTTAACAGTGTATCCTCCAATCTACGATTACTCACCTATTGTGTTATACGTATTCACTTAGGGAATGCTAAACATTTCATTTCAACACTTTATTCATAATATTTTAAATTATTTACAGCAAAGTGGCAAGAAAGAACAGACAGTTCATAACTGTTTCAAATATGCTGATTTCATCCAAGTTCATCAGATCTCGAGTGTACAGAAGGTAATAAAGAAGACATCACTCTTTCAATAATTGTTTAAAAAGATGTTTGATCGTGAAATAAAAATAATGGAAGATGTCACCACATCCCTGGATGCAATGATCGCTGAAATTGCAAAAGAGAAAAAGACTCGGGGAATGAAAGTGATATGGAGCTAAAATAAAACAAACCTCCAACTACAATCGAGGCATTGCATATCAAAAAATGTCTAACATGAATTTCTGAAACAACGGATATTGTGCAAAATTCATTGTATAATATAGAAAAATAATTGTAGGAAGCAGATCTAGATATACGCAAATTTTAATTCATCAGTATTTCATGTAATAATAGACAAGAAAAGTCATAAAAAACCTTATTTTTTATTCTTTTCAATTTCGTTTTTGTGTTTATTTTGCTTAATAATAATGCTTTAATGCTTAAAAATGCAAGAACAGTAGTGAATTTAAAATTGTCTTAAATTAATAAAAATACAGCTTTTTATAAACATATTTTTATCCAACTCTGGTTACCACGACACTCTGCTATTGATGACACTTTTTTCTGGTTCCGAGATTGTTTATTGTAAACGAGGGAACATATAAAAAAAATGTCTATGACATTTTTTTTTTAAAGCCTATTAAAAAGAAGCGAGAGAGAGAGAAATAATTGTTATCTGTAACGTTTTTGATTGAAAAAATTAACTGTACAAAATAAATGAATTTTAATTCTTTCAGATCATTTATCTCAAAATTATAGGGGCAAAATTCACCAATATTAGACATTTTCTATGTTTCAGCTTTCTCTCGATATATATATATACAGGCTGATTCTATTTTTTTTTTTTTTTTTTTTTTTTACAATAAAAGAGGGGTGATAGTACACATAAAGACAAAGCTTCCGAAAACATTTAATGAGATGCAAAAAATAACGGCAAAAAATAGTTGTTCGTTACTCCAAAGTGTAAAACGACCTCTATCGACATTTTTTGAAATTTATCTGTATAATTTTTTTTTAAGAAAATACTGGCATAAAGAATAGTTTTAGTAAAAACTGCAAATCAATGAACCAATTTTTCCGTTTTTTTTATAATCATTTGAAATTTGAATACTCTCAACGCAGTTCAGTTTGTGCTACTTAATCACTCCCACTTTCAGATTTTGAGCTCAAAATTTAAGTTCGACTCTAAGCTTACGAAAACAGTTAATGAGATGCATAAAATACCGGATAAAATCAGTTGTTCGTTACTCCAAAGTCTAAAGCGCCCTCTATCGACATTTTTTGAAATTTATCTTTATAATTTAATTTCAAGAAAATGCCGACATAAAGGTTAATTTTAGTGAAAACCGCAAATCAATCGAACGATTTTTCCATTTTTTATGTTTATTTGAAATTTTGGTCCCTAAATTTTAATGGCGGCTGCCTCCTTTGGAAAACGTTTTGGACCCTTGGTCTCCTATTTAATATTGTTTGTCTTGATGTGTACTATCACCTCTCTTTTATTGTAAAAAAAAATTGGAATTACCCTGTATGTATATATATATATATATATATATATATATATATATATATATATATATATATATATATATATATAGATAGATAGATAGATAGATAGATAGATAGATAGATAGATAGATAGATAGATATTTCCATATATATATATATCGAGAAAAGGCTGAAACACAGAAAATGTCTAATATTGGTGAATTTTGCCCCTATAATTTTGAGATAAATGATCTGAAAGAATTAAAATTCATTTATTTTGTACAGTTAAGTTTTTCAATCAAAAATGTTACAGATAACAATTATTTCTCTCACTCTCGCTTCTTTTTAAGAGGCTTTAAAAAAATGTCATAGAAATTTTTTTATATGTTCCCTCGTGTACAATAAATCCAAAACCGTAATAAAATATGCAAAAGCATACAAATAAATCAAGATTATTTCTATTACCTATTTATTTATTTATTCTATCTGCTTATGAACTCAAACAACTAAAATATTTTAACTGTAACATTTTTTAAATTATATATGCATATATTTAAATATCTTAATTTTATTAATCTAAATGTTTTAATTAGTTTAACTTTGAAATCAAATGATCAAGGATCTAAAAAAATATTACTTTATTTTCCACGAAAAAGCACAAACATCTACTCTATTTGACTATTGAAAGAGAAATTTATTTGTTCATTAAAAAAGATGATACTCTCGATGGAAGAAGTAAATAAGTTACTATTATTAACTTGCGAAATGAAAAAAAAAATATCTTAGTATATCAAAAGAGAAAAAATATAAAAAGATGCAAGATGAAAAAAGACAAACAATATAACTTTCTCGATTTACAAATTAAGTGAATAAAACCTTCTGATAAAAATTAATCGAAGACTTAAAAACAAAGCACTTAGTTCATATTTAAATTAGATATAAAAAAAATTTACACAGTATTAAATAATAGTGTAATAAAAATATCTTACTGTTCTAGGTCGATAATTTATGAGCGTTTGCTTTTCACGTGTGTTTATTATTTAATTAATTATTTTATAATATGCAATATCGTATTCATCATACAAAAGAAATAGAGAAAAGAAATAAATTTTTTGCTATTTTTGGTACATTTCCAAAAGATCGACAGCAAGTCATGTGCTTTTCACTTCATTTTCTAATTATATATATATATATATATATATAAACAAATAATGAGCAGTTAGCAGGTTTAAAAATATTGTTAGCATATTCATCTCATCGCAGATTTTAAATGAGAACCTGAAACGACAATTCGATTCACACAAAATAAAAATAATCTATATTAAAAAAGAAAAAAAAACAGGCTGTTATTTTAATTATTAGCCCTGAGCTTTCTACTGGACCGATTTTGATAATTATTTTTTTATATGAAAGCTGTTTATATGTAGATGTGCCCATTCTAGTTTTTTATTTATTTATTTATTTCCATTTTTATAATTAACTTTTAATTTTTAAAGATTTTTTATGAAATTTCTTCAAAACAGTGGCAATTGAACTTCTTCCATCGTTGCAGAGAAAAGGAAAATGTTACCATTTTAAGTCAATAATTTATAAAAGTTTGCTTCATACGGGTGTTTATTTATTAGCCTTTTACAGGCCAAATTCAGATCCAGGCACATTTTAAATTATTTATTTATTTTTTCACATCATGCATTCTTTAGTTAAATTTTAGCATTATGCTTTAGTTAGCATTAGTTAGCATTATGCTTTAGTTAAAGGATATTAGTCATTAATATGATGGGGGGAAATTTCTGTATATAATTTTCAGAATATTCCCAATTGGGAACATTAGTGATTTTCAGGGGTCATTTCCTAGTGGCCATTGGTCATTTTTATGATTTTCTGTACATTTCCTCATTGATGATAGGAATGTAACTTTTATTTCAAAAAATCAAGTCATCTTTTTACTATTTCTGCTAGTTTTTTTTTTCAAGTATATTTTGATTAAATTTAATTTTTAATAATTTTTTACACGTATGTTCCGAAATGGAAACATTGGCCTATCAAAGTTTAATTTATTTATTTTAAAATATGCAAGTTCGTATTCATCATACAAAAGAAATAGAGAGAAGAAATACAATTTTTGCTATTTTTGGCACATTTCCAAGGGATCTATCTACAGCAGGTCACATGCTTTTAACTTAATTTAATTTCAGATTTAAAGAAATGCTAGCAAATAATGAATAATTAGTTGGTTTAAAATTATCCTGGACATATTTGTCTCACCTGCAGATTTTACATGAGAATCTGAAACAATTATTCGATTAGCACAAAATAAAAATGTTGTTTAAAGAGAATTGGAGCGCCGAAAAAGTGCCTATTTGAAGAAGTTATGCTTCTGTAAGTTTTAAGCTAAATGGTCTGGAAGAACTAGAATTCATTTGTTTTCATAGAAAAGAATTTTAATATTTCGGCCTAAGTGTTAATTGAAGTATAACGAGAATTTCTACTTTAGACATTCGATAAAATTAACTGAATAGTTTTTTCTGCATATGTCAATAACACAAGAGCAAAATAAAAAAAGAAATAAATAATTTAATGTTATTAGTTTGACAAATGAAAAAAAAAATATATGTTAGTATATCAAGAGAGAGAAAATATAGAAAGATGCAGGAGGAAAAAATAGGAACAATATCACTTTCTCGATGTACAAATTAAGTGTATGAAACATTCTGATAAAAATAAATTGAAGATTTAAGAATAAAAGTACTTCGTTAGCATTTGAATTAGATATAAAGAAAATTACACAGTATAAAAGAATAGTGTAATAAAAATATCTTACTGTTGTAGGTCGATAATTTATAAGAATTTGCTTCACACGGGTGTTTATTTATTAATTAATTACTTTATTATATGCAAGATGGTATTCATAATTCAGAATAAGTAGAAAGAAGAAATATGGTTTTTGCTGTTTTTGGCACAGTTTCAAAAGATCGACACCAAGTCATGTGCTTTTTAATTTATTCATTTTCAAATTAATGTATATATATATTAGCAAATAATGAGTAGCTAGCAGGTTTTAAAATATTCAGGGCATATTTTGTCTCACCTGCAGATTTTAAATAAGAATCTGAAACAACCATTCGATTTGCACAAAATAAAAATGTTGTTTAAAGAGAATTGGAGCGCAGAAAAAGTGCCTATTTGAAGAAGTTTGCTTCTGTAGTTTTAAGCTAAATGGTCTGGAAAAACTAGAATTCATTTGTTTTCAATAGAAAAGATTTTTAGTATTTCGGCGTAAGTATTAATTGAAGTATAACGATCATTTTTACTTTACACGTTTGATAAAATTAACTGAATAATTTTTTCACAAATTTCTGCATATGTCAATAATACAATAGCAAAATTAAAAAATTTCAATAAAATGAGTGATACTTTTAATCAACATTATTTCTCTTTATTGATATTATTTTTTATTTGTTTTAATTAATATCATAATTAAATAAATAAAAAAACTTTCTTTTTAAAGGTTTATTTAAATTTATGCATATACTTCTTCTAATTGGTTTAGTTTTCAAAGCAAGATACTAATAATCAAATAATTAAGAAACAAAAAGTGAAATTTCTCACTTTATTTGCTAGTTTGGCACTACACGGAAGAGAAAAGCAAACAGCAACTTTATATATTTATTGAAACGGTTTTATACTGTAACAGATGTAAATCAGATAACAACAGATAAAACATCAGATTAAAAAAGAAAGAAAAAAACAGATAAATGATATAATCGTGTTTAAAATTAATCTAATAATGGTATTATACTTGTTCATTAAAATAAAAAAATTTCGAGGAGAAAAAAAATAAAGTTTTATCAATATCTTCAATAAGCAAAAATGGAAAATACACTACATGTTCATCGAAAGAAAATATAAAAATGATGCACAAGAAAAAAATATCTAATCTATATCACTGTCTTAATACACAAAATTAGGAAAAGATCAACTTACAACTCTAATGAACGAATGCAAGTTCAACATGCTTAAGTAAAATTCTAACTCGGAATTGAAAGAAACATTTTAAATGACATGTAGGTAAATGTGAGCACAGATTGCACAAATGGTTTCGTTTAATTCCTAATTTAAAACATTTTGTTCTTTATTAATAAATCAAAAATGTTAATTTATGCTTATGAATTTATTACACAAATGACAGTTCCATTATATTTAACTTTAAATTAATTAAAAAAATATTTTTAGTCCAAATTAAAAATATTTAAATAAAATTAGTTAAATAAAATAAAAAAAACTCAAATATTTTTAAATTCAACAATTTTAAAAATCTAGCAAAAGTATGAATGAAATAAATTGAAAAAAAAATTGTTCAAAGCATAGTTAAAATGCTGCAATAATTTCGAAAATATATATATTAATTCTTTCACATTTCTAAAGACGCAAAAAAAAAGAATGTTAACACTTCTTAAAATTCGAAAAGATGCATAAAATGGCTAAAAAATACGAAATTTCTTTTAATTAAACCCATCTTAAGTTAAATGTAAGAAAAATGACAATTTTGAACTTCCGCTGACATGCTTTGAATCCGGGATTTTTCTTTTAAAAATAGTATACTTTACCAAAGAACAACAAAAGCTGCTGAAAATGCGGTTGAAATTGATTTTAAATCGCAAAAATGGGGGGAGGGAGTATAATTACATTAATGTATTTAATTAAAACATCTTTTTTTTTTTCTTCTTTTGAAAATTTTATTATTTTTGTAATGATTTGGGTTTTTAACTCAATAAAGAAAAAAGAAAGTCTATAATTTAAGTAGTTTTCAAGTACGAACTCTATTGCGGACAGACAAAGAAGCGAAACTATAAGGGTTTCATAGTTATTCTTCAACAAACAAAATCCTAATTTTTTTTTTTTTTTTTTTTTTTTTTTTTTACAAAAAACTTCATTTGTATTCATGTTGAATATAAAATAAGTCAAGTAACACTAAAAAATAATGCGATAAAAATCGACTATTTTATATATGTTCACATGTAGTTGATAATTTATAAAGGTTTGTTCACACAGATGTTTTTTTTTTTTTTTTTTTTTTTTTTTTTTTTTTTTTAAATGCAGGATATTTCACCATATTAAGAGAGCAGGAGCAAGAGCGGGATGAGTTGGTCCATGGTTGATTTATGCATAATTCCAAATGAAGTGTTAAAATTTCACTTCTAACTCGTCAGTTTTTAAATCATAAAATATTAAACTGAGCATAAATTTCAGAAATATTTTGACAACTAAGAAAAAAGTGACATTCTTTAAGAAGAGAACACTGAAAAAAGAAATTTAAAATATTAATTCCCTAAGAAGACATTTTGAATATCAGAATGCATCAAACGCCCTTAGACTTAACATTACCAAGGGGAATTCGGCAGCTGAGTGACTAATCACCTTATTGAAGCCCTTTTAACATACTAATGTTATTGTTAAAATGTCTAAATGATCTATCTGAACCTTAGTTATTTTGACCGGCACAGAAGGTATGTTTATTTATTAAGCCTTCAAAAATTCAAATTTATGAACAAAAGATAAATATGTCGGAATGAATGACAATATTGTTATTATTATTATTATTATTATTATTACCATTATTATTATTATTTACGATAATTTATTATATTTGTTTCAAATAATACGGTAATTGAAAAAAAAACTTCACTGTAAATTTTAATTTTGTTTATGAAAAAGCTATTACATTTCATTTTCGCTCGATTGTCTTAATTTAATTTTTAAATATACTAGCCGATAACCGAATTACAAAAAAAAAAAAAAAAAAAAAAACAGTGAAAAATCTTAATTTATTTGTTAGCCCAGAAAGGAAAAACTAAACCGAATAAACAACTTCATTTGTTCATTGAAAGAGAAATTTATTTGTTCATTAAAATGAAAGAAAAATGCCCACAGCGAAATAAGTAAATAAATTTAATATCATTAACTAGAGCAAGAAAAAATAGAAAATATGCTAGTATATATTCAGCGAGATAAAATATAAAAGAATTCAAAGAGAGAGAAAAAAAATGTAAAGTATATCACTTTCTTAATATACTTTTATTTCTTAAAAGAAATAAAACATAAACTTACAGCTCTAATAAACATACATCAAGATTTAATAAAAATCTTAACTCGGTTGCGAAAATTTTTAATAAGAAACTGTTTTGAATATTAAGTCAAAATTTCATTTGTGTATTAGATATAAAATAAGCTAAATTATATTAAATAATAGAAAAATAAAAAAAATTATCTGTTGAACGTAATAACAGTCAAAAACATGTTTTATAAATGCAGGCATGTTTTGCGCATTCAGAGAAAAGAGGAACATAATACAGTCAAACCTCGTTAACATGAACTACTTTTAACATGAATTGTTTTCACAGTTTTATATGAAGACGAATACAAAAATTGGATTTTGATAACATGAATTAATATGTTAACACGAACAACATTTTTATTCCCCTTGAGGTTTCTGTTAACGAGGTTCGACTGTATATTTTTTAATTTTTTTAAGATCAATCGACGACAAGCCGCATGCATTTCAATTTATTCATCTTAGTTCTTAAAAATATTAGCAAGAAAGTGATGATAATGTAGCTTATGACGAATTTAGGCATGGGAATGTTGGTTACACATGCAGAATTAAAAAAAAAAAAAAAAAAAAAAAAAAAGGAAAAACACTCGAAACTACTCTATTCAAACAGACACACGGACTTAAGTATATAAAAATTAAAAGAGAGCTGAAGCTTCCGAAACTGGTACAAAAGAATTAGAAATGAATTATTTTTTCCCTTATTGCAACACCTCCCCAGGATGTAATTTTAAAGGTACTGACAAATCAAAATACTTTTTTTAAGTTGAAACATTCTTCTCATCGATTGTGTAATTGATTTTTCAAAACATGAATTTTAACTTTTTCTAATACACCGGCGAACTTAGGTCAATTTACATCTAATGAAGACGATATTTTTTCTACGCTAAAAATAACTAAACTTACCAATCAGCGTCAATGTAAACGTCAATATTTTAACACAATAATTTTTGAGCGTCGCAATAGACCAGATTTACATCACCTACAAAAAGTTTTAAACGTTCTGATGAATAGAAATATTTTTAACAAAATAAAATGTATGAAAGTTTTGACGAAATCCGTAAAAAAATTGAAGGCTTCATCACGATTTTGCTCCCTCACTTCCCTCTTTAGCGAACAAATTTAGATATTCTGACAATATAAAAGCCCTTCTTAACAACGAAACCTTCTTCTAATTGATGGTAAAATTAGTTTTCAAACACATGAATATAAACTCTTTCATAGATACATTCGAACGCAGGTCACTGCGCGCCTAACGGAGACGTTATTTTCTACCCTAAAAGTAAGTAAATGTCCACATTTTAATACAATTTTTATAGAATATCTCAATATATTATGATAATTAAAGGGACCACATATTATTATTTCACCTATTTTCATCACAGGCCCGGGCAATGGCAGGCAGGATATCTAATATATATATATATATATATATATATATATGTGTGTGTGTGTGTGTGTGTACTACATATAAGTTAAAAGAGAACTGAATTTAGAAAATGGTTAATTGGTGATGTTATGCCCCTTTAGTTTTGAATTAAATGGTATGAAAGAATTATAACTGATTTATTTTGTGCAATTTAATATTTTGGCCAAAACTTGGCCAAACCTATTTTTTATAGCCTTTAGCTAAAAGTCGAGAAAAATCTTGTTTTTCATAAATTTTCTCATCTGCCAATAATCGAAAACTGTAATAAAATATGCAAAAGTTTTCAAATGCGCCAAGATTATTAATGTTATTAACTTATTTATTTATTACACTTTTTTAACAACTATAACCATTAAAATTTTAAATTTAATTTTTTTCCCTCTGCGTAAGAAATATTTAATTTTTATGCATTTAAGTTATTTTTATTAATTTAATTTTGAAATGAAATAATTATAGATCTAGAAAAAAAATGTTTTATTTTCTACAACAAAAACAAAAGCATATAAGTAGCTTTCGTTGAATGAGAAATTTGTTTATTAAAATGAAAATTTTCTCATGGCGAAATATACATTTAATATCATTAGCTAGTAAAATACAAAAATGAAAAAGTCGATCAGTGTATCCAAATATGAAAAACATAAAAATATGCAAAAGGAAAAGATCTATCACTATAATTCTCTATACATATAAATAATTTTAAAAGTTACCTTTCATCTATAATTAATTCACGTTGTAATAGCGTGAATCAAAAATAAAATTTCAATTCGGATGTGAAAGAAATATTTTAATAAAACATATATCGATTTTTTAAAAACTTTCATTCATATTTAAATGAAATATAAAGAAAACCAAAATATAATGAATAATAGTTTAATAAAAATTTCTTGCTGTTGTAGGTTGAAAATTTATACGAGTTTACACAAAATGGATGTTTTTTAGTTTATAAAAAGCAGGCTGTGTTCAGCATACTTATAAACATTATATAATAAACTTGGTGCTCTTTTTCTAGAAAAAATTCCCAAGCAATCGGTATCAATTGGTCCCTTTAATCATTTTCAGGTAAAGAAAAAAAAAGGCAAATGGCAATAAGCTAGTTTTTGACTATTCCCAATATAATTTGTCTCACCTGCAGATTTTAAAAGAAAATATGAAACGATATTTCGATCCGCACAAAATATAAATGTTATACAGAGTGTCCACTCTCAACAGTATCCAATGGCTAATTCCTTAACCGATAGTCATAGATATATAGTTCCAGTTGCAAATGATAGACGTTTGTCTTATTAATGGCGTGAGTTGTCATTATAACCTCAATACAATAGTTTTTCTTTATTTCTTATCATTAATCAGAATTAAATAGGAGAGTAAAAGGTACTCACCCGATAAATTCTTCTTCATTGAAGTATCCAAGAATTAAATCCACCATAGGAGAAGGGAACCGGGCGTATTCACATTTTGATCTATACACTGCACTAATTCATCTTAATAAAGACGTATAATATTATTATATGGTAAGTGTAAAACACACACACAAATTATTGTATACACACTTCTTCATTTTCTACTTTTAATTTTTACCACGCGAGAAAAACAAACACAGCAAAAGGGTAGTGCTCTCAGCAAGCTACAAAACAGAGAACAGAATGAATTTAAATCGATACATACATAAATCATAATATAGAAACAATTATTAATAAAAAAAGAGTCATTTAGAAAGTTTTGACAGTTTTTGTAAACCTGTAATTGTTCGCTCGTAATCACTGCTTCCAAGGTCACTCTAACGAGCACTTAACTTTATTTATGATGCCATGATAACTGTCACTTGTTGCACAACGGAGGAAATTATTTACGAATTGCGCAATGTTTCTATCAACTCCTCCTTAATTTCTGAAGTTGTGTTGTCACTCAGATGCAAGTTCTTCCTGTGAATTTCAAAAAGAGGTTTTGGCAGGGGTTTTGTGAATAAGTCAGCTATCATGATTTTGGTTGGGCAATATACGAGTTTTATTATGCCATCTTGTTTCAGTTGTTTTATGAGATGATATCTAAGTTCTATGTGCTTTGTTTTACTTGAATGTTTTTCAAGCTCTATCATTTTGATAGCCGACTGATTATCCTCGAAGAGTTCTATAGGATATGTTTGTGAGATATTGAGTTCTTCAAGTAAATTCACCAGCCATTTGACTTGATTAGCTGCATTGGCTGCTGAGATGTACTCAGCTTCGGCAGAAGATAAAGCTATGCAGGATTGTTTTTTAGTTGACCAAAGTATGGGATTTTTACCAAGCAAATATACATTACCACTTGTCGATTTTCTTGATTCTGTGTCTCCACCCCAATCAGCGTCCGCGTAGACTTCTAGCGTTGGTTTTGAATTTCCATCTATAACTAGATTAAAGGTTTTTGTTGTCTTGAGATACCTCATGACCCGCTTTACACTGTTCCAATCTTTCATTCTTGGCTTTTCGTTCCTTCTGCTTAAGATGTTGACAGCTGCACAAATGTCTGGTCTGCTCACTGTGGCAAGATATAAGAGTGCACCTATGGCTTGTCTGTACTGTGTGTTGTTTGGTAAAATGTTGTCATCATCTTTAAAGTGAGTGTAATTTGTTTCCATGGGTGTACTACATGGTTTTGCTTCTTGTAAATTGAATTTATTAATTAACTCTTCAATTTTTGAAGTTTGGTTAATTAAGTAGCTTTTGTTTACCTTTCGAATGTTCATGGATAAATAATTGCTTACGTCCCCTAAATTCTTTAATTCATACTCTTTATTTAAGTTCGCGATTATTTCCTCAATGGTTTCGTCTTTCCCTGCAATTAAAAGGTCATCGACGTATGTTATTATATAGGTTGTTTCATTATTCCTTTTCTGTGTAAAAAGACATGTGTCAATTTTACTTTGAATGAAATTCATGTTTTTTAGTGTTTCTGTTATTTTATTATGCCACGCTCTCGCGGCTTGCTTAAGTCCGTAGATTGCCTTATTTAATTTACAAACTTTGGTTTCCTGGTTTGGTTCAACGAATCCTTCCGGCTGCGACATGTATATCTCCTCATCAAGTTCCCCATGTAAGAACGCGGTGTTAATATCTATATGCTTAACATTTAAGTTTTGGTGCAACGCCGCTATTAATAATGCTCTTATCGTAGTATACGATACGACCGGTGCGTAGGTTTCGTCATAATCCTCTCCGAATTTTTGCGTATATCCTTTAGCTACTAAACGTGCCTTATATTTTTGTATTTTTCCGGTATTGTCACGCTTTAATTTGTAAGTCCATTTGCAACCTATTATTCTCTTATTCGGTGGAGGATCTACAATAGACCATGTTTTATTTTTTCTTAAAGAATTCATTTCGCTCTCCATGGCTTCTATCCAATTCTGTTTTACCGGAGAGTTTTCCATTAATTTAACTTCCTTATAATCCTTTGGTTCATTAATTTTGTCGTCTTTGACAATATATATAAGCCTATCAGGAGGTACGCCTTTATTTATTCTATCTGAGCGCCTTAGTTCCACAATTTGTTGTTGAGACGCAGATGGTGTTGTTTTTCCGTTCGAAATTTCTATCTCCACGAGATTTTTACAATTGCGTTTTTCGTCTTCATTTTGTTTTTGTTCAATTTCAGGCTTATCATTTACGTATTTGAATTTATTTTCAAGAAATTTTACCGTTCTCGCGATTTTTATTTCATTTCCTCCTACATATATGCGGTATCCCTTAGATTCATTGTCGTATCCCACAAAAATACCTTCAACAGCTTTATTATCTAATTTTTGTCTTCTGGCTTTATCAATATAAGCGAAGGCTTTGCAGCCAAATACTTTAACGTAACTTAAGTTTGGCTGTCTTTCTGTCCATAATTCATATGGCGTTTTTGCATTAGCTTTTGTAGGCAGTCTATTTTGTAGGTGGTTTGCCGTACAGATTGCTTCCCCCCAGAACTTTAAAGGTAGATTTGATTCATTTAACATTGTCCTTGCCATCTCAACTAACGACCTATTTTTCCGTTCAGCCACCCCGTTTTGACTTGCACAATATGGGACTGTATGTTGATGTTTTATCCCATTTGATTTGAGATAATTCTCAATTTCATCTGATGTAAATTCTCCCCCATTATCCGTTCTGATTTCTTTCGGTTTTTCACCAAATTTGTTGCTTATCAGCGCAATGAACTCTTTGAGTTTTTCATAGACTTCACTTTTTCTTTTCAATAGATAGATTATTGTGAATCGCGAGTAGTCATCGATAAAAGTCAAGAAATATGATTTCCCCCCAATCGTGGGTGTCTGAAAAGATCCACAAACATCCGAGTGAATAAGTTGAAGCCTTTTACTTGCTCTATACTGAGCAACTTTCGGATAGGGTTCATCAGTTAATTTCGCCTTAATACACGGTTCGCAATCTATATTATGTTTACAATTGTTTATCTGGATACCTCTTACTAATTCCTTTTGTGTAATTTCTTTAATCGATGTTAGATTTCTGTGTCCTAACCTTCTATGCCATAGTTCTAGACAATTTTTATTGTTGCACGTTTGTGTAATGTTCGCGTGGTTTTCGTTAGCCAACTGGACTTCATAGAGGTTATTTACCTTTTGTGCTTCTAAGCAGATTTCTCCATTAAGTTTGAAAGAGCATCGGTCATTTTTAAATACAATCTCACATCCGTTTTGGGTTGCTTTGCTGACTGATAGTAAATTCGTTTCAATTTCAGGTACTAGAAGTACATCTTTAAGTGTTATTTTATGAATTTTATTATCCGATGTCAGCGCATTTAAATTTACATCGCCTGAACCGTAAGCGATAAGTTTTTTTCCGTTTGCGATAGTCACGTTTGTTTTTTCCCTCGATTTTATCTCTGTAAACATTGATTCAGAGGATGCAATGTGACTTGAGCTACCGCTATCCACAATGAATGTTTTATTTTCTATCCCTTGTGTTATAAATGCATAATCTTTGTTTTCGCTGTTTCTCCATGTATTGTTTTTTCCTTCATAGCGATTAAACCTGTTATACGATTCCGATGCTTGTTCATTCTTAAAATTGTTTTCACCCCTTTGAAAAACGAGTGATGTAGAATAGTGTTTTTTGTAATTTTTGTTGTGTTGATTTTGTTGTGTTGTGTGTGTTTTGTTTTTATTGTGCCAACATTCTTGTGTGTTATGGCTTCTCATTTTACAAATCGAACAATATTTTGATTCTTTTTTAGCTGGAAACTTTTTCTGAGCTTTAAAAGCTTTCGCTGTATTATCAATACTTTCATAGTTTTCATTTCGACGATTAAACTCGTCAATTAGCTTATTTTTAATATATGACGGAGTTAATTGTGCTTCTTCTTTACTTTCGAGAGCAGTAATTAAATTATCATAAGACTGGGGCAGAGAGCACAGGAGGAGCGCGGAAATGTGGTGATTATCAATTATTTCGCCTATAGCTGCCAAATGATCAACGAGCTCCATTATTTTTGTAATATGATTTATCATATTTCCATTTTCTGCTAATTTTATACTATATAATTTTCTAAGGAGAAACAATTTGCTTGTGAGATTAGATCTTTCATGGATTTCTTTTAATGCATCCCATGTTTGTCTAGCAGTTTGTAAATTCTTAACATGGGTTATCTGTGAATCATCGATAGTTAGATTTATCAATGCCCGGGCCTTCCTATCATTTTTGGACCATTGATCGGTCAAAGGGGTCGGTGGATTATCGGTTATTACATGGAACAGCTCTTCTTTAGTTAAGAGCATTTCAATTTTAAATTTCCATGTACTGTAATTCGTTGCTGTCAATTTTTCAATTGAATAATTATCTTTTAATGTAGCCATTCTAATCTTATATTTTTATTTGTTTTTTATTCAATATTTTTTATTTGTGTGTAATTAGTATATCACTATGTTATCAAATTGATATAACTTTTTAAATCGTTCTCATAATCATTGATAGACGTTTGTCTTATTAATGGCGTGAGTTGTCATTATAACCTCAATACAATAGTTTTTCTTTATTTCTTATCATTAATCAGAATTAAATAGGAGAGTAAAAGGTACTCACCCGATAAATTCTTCTTCATTGAAGTATCCAAGAATTAAATCCACCATAGGAGAAGGGAACCGGGCGTATTCACATTTTGATCTATACACTGCACTAATTCATCTTAATAAAGACGTATAATATTATTATATGGTAAGTGTAAAACACACACACAAATTATTGTATACACACTTCTTCATTTTCTACTTTTAATTTTTACCACGCGAGAAAAACAAACACAGCAAAAGGGTAGTGCTCTCAGCAAGCTACAAAACAGAGAACAGAATGAATTTAAATCGATACATACATAAATCATAATATAGAAACAATTATTAATAAAAAAAGAGTCATTTAGAAAGTTTTGACAGTTTTTGTAAACCTGTAATTGTTCGCTCGTAATCACTGCTTCCAAGGTCACTCTAACGAGCACTTAACTTTATTTATGATGCCATGATAACTGTCACTTGTTGCACAACGGAGGAAATTATTTACGAATTGCGCAATGTTTCTATCAGCAAAAAGGTTTTAAACGATGTAAAGAAATACTTTAAAAGCAATTTGGATCAAAAATATTTCTTTCAAATTTACGAAAATGAAATTTTTATACGGTCCTCCTGTCCTATAAATTATGTTTAGTAAAGTTTTCCTATTACACAGACAAATAAGACTAAGAAAGTATCGTTCATCTAACACTATAATTGTCCTAATTATGAAACTTTAAAAATGCATGACTTGTACCACTTTTCTACATGACAACAAAAATGAGTCCTGCCTATTTTGAGGGGTCATATGCCAAGTGCTTAAAGTATTAAAAGATCCTATTTCATGTATATCTGCGTTTTGAAAAAAAATTTCAGGTTTTACTATTGAGTTAATTTTTATTAAGTTTCAGATGGGCTAAAATAATTATAGTTTAACATATGTTTTATTTTGTTAAGATTTGGAACAATTTCTTTTCATGATTTCTTTTAGCAAATATTATGTTATTTTTATAAGTTTTTGTTTAATTTCAACAATAGATTGTATATTTTTGAAGCTCAAAATATGTTCTCAAGTCCCACTTTCAAATATCCGATCGAGATTAAATTTTACATACTGACTTAAATCCGGTGACAGTCTAATATTATTCTGATTTTCTGCAATTATCATGTATTTATACTTATTTTACAGAATAATGTAAAACATTTTCGACAGACTGTCGCCAAGAAGTTTAAGAAAAAGTTTTAGATTAGGTAACACAAGATTGCGGTGATTATGATTTTTAACTATTATGTATTTTTTATCACTGAATCAGAAAATTTTTTAACCATCGTGTTAAGACTTCGGAAATGATAAATTGTCTGAGTTAAAAATTAACAAAAATTTTATAGTATAAAATAAAAGAAATGGCTGCGTTTTTAAACTCTTGATAATTGATTTTTATGTATTTTTTAAAACTAAATATAAAGATGACCTTCATTTTTAATCGTCAGGCAAGACTTTTTTTGTAAATCATAAATGTCAAAGATAAAAATATAGCGAAACATACATACATACATAGATACATAAAAATCTCTGATACTATAAAACAGATGTAAAACTTCTTTCATTTTATGTTATTTTATTTGATTCAAAAATTTATTCAATTTTTTGGCTTATAGTAGGATTCTTACAGCTAAACAGCTGTGGGATCCGATGAAATCTGTGAAAAGGTTCAATTTGAGCGTGATAGTTAAAAATGAAGGTCATTTTTAGATTCAGTGGTAAAAGATACATAAAAATCAATTATTAAAAGCTCAAAACACAACAATCATACCTTATGTATTTTAAAATATATGAACTTTAAAAATGTTCAGGTTTACTTAAAAGGCGATTAAAATAATCAAATATAGATGTTAGTAGTTAATTTTATTTAAAAACATATTAGTACTTTTAAGTTTTTAATCAGGCTCTTCCTCAGAAATATTTTCTTTATTTAAACAAATACATTATTCCCTTTTGAAAATGAACGAGACTCGGGCTTATTCCTTCATTTTCAAAATGGAATCGTCCCACCAGTGGCCGAGAGGTTCTGACCTCTCAACTGGTAGACGGCAAGTGCTGGGTTCGAACCCAATCGCGGCTGTCGGCCTAATCGTTCGGAGTTTTCGTGGTTTTCTTCGAACCTTGCGTAAATACGGGTTAGGTTCCCTTAGAAAGACTCCCACGAAGGGCACTCCCCCCTGGTCCTATATCCCTAGTGTAGATAATCGGACGACAAAAATAAACCAAACCAAACCAAAATGGAATCATGTATTTGTATAAATAAAGAAAATATTCTCTGAGGGAGAGCCTGATTAAAGGCTTGAAAGTACTAAGATGTTTTTAAATAAAATTTACTACTAACATCTATATTTGACTATTTTAAGTAAACCTGATCATTTTAAAAGTCATATTACATATTTTGTGTTAAAACAAAAAAGATTCATTCCGTGATATATTTTTATATTTATTTACAACCATATGTATTTTATAACATTATTTTTTAAATTTATTTATTTATTTATTTATTTATTTTAATTTACGATTTGCAAATAATCATTACGTGATGGTAAAAAATGAAAATCAATTTTGTTTCAGTGATACAGAATACATACGAATCAATTATGAAAAGTTGAAAAGCATGACCTAACCCATCGTTTGAAAGCTAGTGTAATATAATAACATTTTAAAACATGGATCATTTTTAAAGAATTGGGGTTGTAAATTTTTATCATTTAACTAAAATTTTATTTTTTTTCTTATATGTTTATTACAAGTTGTATATTTTAAATTAATATTTTAGGATTATTAAATATTTCAAATTTATTTTGTAATATGAATTTTACTTTGAGCCATTTTTGTAATATGTTTGACGAAATTCTATTTCTACTAAATTTGTGAAGGACCCCTAATTTGCAACAAAAAACATGCTCCAGATTTCAGTAGTTGTTACTCGGTCAATTTTAATAGTAGAATAACAAGACTTCTTTTGTCTTATTACATTGCATTCATTTTGTCTTACTTACATATTAAAGCACTTACTTTAAATTTTTCTAAATATAACTTATAAGACTTACGACCTTATAAAAATTTAAATTTTGTAGTTTTCAAAGAAATGTTTTTATTGACTCAATGATGATTTAAAATATTTCTTTACCTCATTTAAAACAATTTTGTAACTGGAACTATATGTCTCTGACTAATTGTTAAGGAATTAGCCATTGGCCACCGTAGAAAGTGGACACCCTGTATAAAGTGAATTAGAGTGTAGAAAAAATGCAAATTTTAAAAAATTATTCTTCTCTAGTTTTAAATTATAAGGTTCGAAAGCAGAAGAATTGATTAGTTTTTTGTAGAAAAGAATGTTAGTGTTTTTAGTATTTTAGTAATTAAGTATTGATGTATAAACGATTATTTTTGATAAACAATATGTAACGTTTGATAAAAATTGGCGATAACATTTTTTCATAAATTTTTGCATGCTTTAATACCAGAACAAAACAAGATAAAACATATAATAATAACAGATAATAACAAGAACAAAAAAAAGAATGTGCGTATTTCAAAGTGAATGGAAATTATTATCATTAATAATATTACTATTATTATTGCTGTTTATTTATTTATTTTTAACTTTTTTCAATTAATAAAACGAACAAATACTTTTTTATGGGAAAAAAAAGACATTTCTATTTTATGCGTCTGTTTGTTTTAATTACTTCAATTTTGAAGTCAAATTGTTAATAATAAAATAACCAAGAAACAAAAAGCGAAAAGCCTTACTTTATTTACTATCCTGCTACCAAGAAGCGAACAAGAAGCAGCAATTTTATTTCTTTATTGAAAAGAAAATATATTGGTACATTAAAATGAAAAATTGTCACGGCGAAAGAAGTAAATAAATTTAATATCATCTACTTCAAAAAGCAGGAATGGAAAATACAGTCATCGAAAGAAAATATAAAAAGATGAGAGAAAAAAATCTAAACTATATCACTTTCTTAATGCATAAAAAAATAAGAGAATAAATTTTAACTGCAATAAATGAATGTTGTTCAGCATGATTAAGTTTAACTGTGAACTCGGAATTGAAAGAAGCAATTGAAAGGTTTTTTTTTAAGTTTTGAATATTAAATAAAAGACTTCATTCGCATTTAGATTACATATAAAATAAATAAGCGATATGAAATAATAATGCAATAAAAATCTACTGCTATTCATATGTTCACATATTAAAGATTAATAATTTATATGTGTTTACTGAACATGAATGATTTTTATTATATACTCTTTTATTTAATTTGATCTGGATTTTGTATGTACGGGGGAATTTTTTGATCAATCTTTAACACTCTTCGTAACATGTTAGAACTATAAAAATTACGTTGTCAGGTATATTTTCGATGACAGATAAATAAATAATAATAATAATATCAATTTTAGATATTAAAATTAGTACACTAATTTTAAGACATTTTTTATTAGCGTGCCTAATATTACCTGTAACTCATAAATTATATACGAGTTGTAGCAGCATTGTATTTAAGTATGCCCCAATTAATGCTCTCTAAAATAAGCCAAATGAGTGCGAAATTACAACAATCAAACATTTTAAAAGGGTTAAAAGAAGAAAATAATTTTTAAATTTTAATTGCTTAAAAAGCATAAAGACAAAAAAAAATTTAAAATAAAAAAAAAAAAATTAAAGGCCAACCCTAGAATCAAACTAGGGTCATTGACTATACGCGTCAATGCTTTGCTAGATGGTTTAAGCATGTGAAAAGAATGGAAAGCAGCAGATTTTCGAGGTTACTGATGAACTAGTAAAAAGAACAGAAGAGGAAGACCGAGAAAACGTTGGAGTAATAATCTGAAATAGAATATGAAAAAAATCTGCCCAGAGTGAGGCCGAGGCGAAGTACAGAGGGGAATGAGGATACATGATACATTTAGCTTTTGGTTTAGGAAAACATTACATGTGGGGGAAGTACTGAAGAAGAAAACAAGTCACCAGTCTGCGGTAAACACGAAAATAAATGAAAATCCAGCATAGATGAAAGTGAATAATCTATGCATATAAGTTTATGAAAATTTTCATAAAAATTTTCACACTCCTTGAATTTAGCAATTTTCAAATTTAAATTTCTTAAAAGGGGCCGAGACAACAGAACGAAAAAATGTCGAAGCCTTGAGTCGAATCAGGATCCTCGACTAAGATTTTATTCTAAGGTCCTTTGATCGAATGCTTTGTTGGATGCCTAGTTGAATTCCCTTAATGCTTTCACACTAAGCTATGTGGATGATGACCAGCCTGGCACTTCTCACTCTTATCTGTTGATAAGGTTGCAAATTGCAGTACACGATGGAATAATATTCGTGATTCACCAACCCTCGGGCAAACATTAAAATAACATTGATACTAGATTTCCATCTAGTTTTTGTAAGTAGTTTTTGAAAAAAAAAAAAAAAATTAATATTTCGTCAAAAAAGGCCAAAAAAGTTACTTTGTGGTGCACTTCAGCTAGTTAGGATATACCCTATTACTTTTTTCAACTGTTTTTGATACTGTGACACATGCATGTGAATTTTTGATACTATGTCTGCATAGGGTTTTGACACTTTTAACCCTCTTTACGATGAGGTATATATCCTAAAAAGCATTTTATATCAAATTTATGTCATTCTCACAAAAATTTTAAAGTCTTTTTTCTCAAAAACAAATCGTAATTTAGGGAAACAGATTACAGATTTAAAATCCGAATCAAAATCGAGTTTAGAAAAACATTACGTCAATCCTGTGGGAGCTATTTTAAAGTTGAAAGTAATGTAAAAATTTCACTACTAGAAAATATGAAAATTAGGCCTAATAAATGGCCGATAAATATTAATAATATGTACATTTCGGCATTTATCTCAAGCAAATAATCCAGCGGTCATTATTTAAAAAAAAAAAAAAACTTTGACATTTATTTCACCTAAACTTTCAGAAAATAGCGTAAAAAAAGAATAAATTTTCATAAACATAGATGTGCTATTTTTTTTAACTAAGCTACCTACAGAAAAATAGATAAACATATTAAAAATGAGCGCAAGACATTCATCTAAAATGAACTGATTTCAGTTTTGCAAAAGAACTATTGTTGTCCAGTGTAATCCAAGATTGTAGTAAAGCATGTATAAATAAAAAACTAAAATGAATTGATTTCAGCTCTGTAAAAGAGCTATTTTTGTCCAGTGATTAGAGCTATTTTGTCCAAGAGCTATTTTGTCCCAAGATTGTAATAAAGCATGTAAAAATAATAAACTAAAATCAACTGATTTCAGTTCTGTAAACGAGCTATTGTTGTCCAGTGTAATCCAAGATTGTAGTAAAGCATGTAAAAATAACAAACTAAAATCAACTAATTTCAATTCTGTAAAACTGCTATTGTTGTCCAGTGTAATCCAAGATTGTAATAAAGCATGTAAAAATAACAAACTAGAACCAACTGATTTCAATTCTGTAAAAGAGCTATTATTGTCCAGTGCAATCCAAGATTGTAATAAAGCATGTAAAAATAACAAACTAGAATCAACCAATTTGAATTCTGTAAAAGATCTATTGTTCTCCAGTGCAATCCAAGATTGTAATAAAGCATGTAAAAATAATAAAATTATTGATATTAATATTTATTTATTTATTTTACTTGTTTGAATTAATATGGCAACTGAATAACATTTTATTATGACGCATCTTTTATTTATTTTTAAATATATTTTAATTTTTATGCATTTAGTTATCTTAACTTGCTTATAATTTTGAAATCCAATATCTAATAATCAATTAATCTAAAGAACAAAAGTGGAGATTTTCGCTTTTTCCCGTTAGTTTTGTTAGAAAAAACCAAGAGCAATTATATTTAATTATTGAAAAAAAAGATTATTTCTTCACCAAAAAAAAAAAAAAAAAAAAAAAAAAAAAAAAAAAACTGTTACAGCGAAAAAATTAAAATTAATATCAGTAGCTTTGGAAAGCTAAATAAAATACAAGCTAGTATATCCAGAGATTGAAAAAAAAAAAAAAAAAAAAAAAAAAAAAAAAAAAAAAAGATGCCAGAGACAAAAAATCGTAACAATATCAATTTCTTGCTATACAAAATAAATAAAAGATTAGCATGCAGCTTTATAAATAAGATTTGCTGAGAGTGATTAAGTGAAAGTTTAAACTCGACTTTGAAAGAAATATTTTGGATATTTTCTATGGAATAAGAGATGGTCAAGCTGTTTTTAACTACGCTAAGCATAAGACTTATTTTCTCACCTGTACCTTTTTGCACTCCTAGTATTTTTAAGTTTTTTTTTAAGCTTACATGTGATATATATATTTTTTTAATAATAATAATAATACTTATTGATAATAACTTAAACTGACAAATCGAGTCAAATAGGCATCTCGTAAGAATCAGCAGCATTGAATTGAATTAAATTGTTGGTTCAATTCAACTAAAAATGTTCGTCAAAAATAAAATAGCTATCCAAACTTATTTTATTTAGTTTAATTTCCAAATCCAATAGCTATCAAAAAGTTAACTATGTAAAATCTTTCTAGATGTGTCATGCGACGTTCGATAGTATTTTTTCCAACGGACTGAAAATATGTACTCAGTTACAAAAATTACCGATTGCAGCTACTGCAGCATCAAAAGTTTGTTCAACATTTCTAGATATTTCATCGACATATAAATAGTAATTTTTCCAATTCATTGACGATATGTTCAGTCTGGTATATATTTTCATTTAGTTAGAAAAATTATTGATTGCAGTTACTGCAGTACCAAAAGTTTGTTCAACATCTCTAGATGTACCATGCAAGTAGTAATTTTTCCAAGTGAGTGGAAACATATCTAGGATAGGACATATTTTCACTCAATTAGAAAAATTACTGATTGCAGTTACTGCAGCACCAAACATTTGTTCAATATTTCTAAATGTGTCCTGCGACGTACAAATAGTAATTTTTCTAACGCATTGAAGATATGCCCAGGCTGGAACAAATTTTCACTGAGTTGCATAAAATACTGGTTGCAGCTACTGCTGCATTAAAAGTTTCTTAAATATTTCTAGATGTGTTAAGTGAATAAAAAAATTTCTAACTAATACAGACCGGACCATGTTTTCAATTATTTAGAAAGTTTACTGATTGCAACTACTATAGCATCAAAAGTTTATTAACATTTCTAGATGTGCCATACAAATGACAATTTCTTCAGTTGATTGAAAATATGTCCCGGACGGAACTATTTTCACACAACTGGAAAAATTACTATATCCATATATTTTATCCACCAATAAGTTTATTTGTATTAAAAGAAAAAAAAGTACCTTTTTTATGGCTTTAATTAAAGTTCACCGAAGAAATTTTCCATGTAATTTTGCAGATTTAAAAGTACTAAAATTAGTTTCTTCTCTATGAAAAGATTTTTTTTATTATTTCATTCAATTTTTTTTTAGTTAGGTAACAAATTATTTCTACAATTTATTTATATATTTTAATTTTTTTAATTATTTTTTTAATTATAAATATTTTATTTCAATCTCGAAAAAAATATTTCAATTTTTATGAAGCCAGTTGTCTTAATTATTTTGATTTTGAAGTTTAGTGGCACATAATCAAATATTTAAAATAGCCGAAGGTGAGACATCAAAATTTATTTGCAATTTCGGCTTCAGAGAATGACAAAAGAGGAAAAGAAATTACATTTGCTCATTAAAAGAAAAAATATTTTTTCATTAAAATGAAATATCGCCGAAAGAACTGAATGACTTTAATATCATTAGTTTAAAAAAAAATAAATGGAAAATAGTCTAGTTCAAAGACATGAGATTTTTTAAAAAAGTTAGAGAAAAAGAAATGCAAATTATGTCTTTCTTTTATGCTAATAAACAAAAAAACTTATAAAATTTTAGTTTAGACAAACGAGTGTTGTTCGGCACGATTAAATAAGTATCTAAATTCAGTTGGGGGGAAAATAGTTTGAATGTTAAATAAAAGAAAAACTTCAATTGTACTTACATTAAATATAAAATCACTATCAGTTAAGTGATATTAAATGATAGTGAAATAAAAATCAGCTATTTTCGTATGTTAATGATAATTGTTTGCTTTAGACTCATTTTTTTTATCTTAAAATGCAAAAAAGTTCAAGTTATTTAAAAAGCAATATTATTAAATATAAAATAAATTAAGCGATATTGAATAATAATATAATAAAAATCAACTATTGCCGTAAATTAATAATTCATAAGAATTTGCATTACACGAATATTTTTAATTTCAAAAATACAAAAGAGTATTAGAAAAAATATTTAAAAATCAGGCACATAAAACAGCAGAAATACATTTTTGCTATTCCTTGGTACACTGCCAAAATAGCGACAGCAGATCGTGAGCTTCTCGCTTTATTCATTTTAAGTTTAAAAAAATCGTTAGCAGGTAGATAGAAAGGAGATAGCAGGTAGTGTTATTATTTATTTCAATTTTATTTTTATTATAGTTTTATTTTTTACTTTTTAGCGAATATTTTTTATTTCAAAAATACAAAAGAGTACAGAATATTTAGGAAGCAGGTACATAGACAGCAGAAATACATTTTTGCTATTCCTTGGTACACTGCCAAAATATCGACAACAGATCGTGAGCTTCTCGCTTTATTCATTTTAAATTTTTGAAAAATCGTTAGCAGGTAAGGGGCCGTCCATAATTATGGGGGGGAGGGGATTCGTGAAATTATGACAGTTTGTGACAAGGTAATGGGAGGGGGTAACAAAAAGTATGACATCACACAGTCTGATTAAAATAAAAGCATTAATGCCAGCAAATTAAATTATGAATTTGTTTTCATAAAGATAAGATTTAAAACCAAATATATTAAATTCCATTTTAATTTTCAAAATACTACTGTTTTCATTTATTTTTATATTAATATTTTATTATTATTGTATGCTATGTCTTTTGTTGTAAACCTTGATCTTACATCCTAGAAAATAAGTACATGAATCATTTTTATTGTTATGCTCACAATTGTCATTAAAACACATAGCTTAAAAAAAAATTGAAATATGATCTATGTTGTGGGCTTTGTCACCGAACTATAAATATATGTTTACGTAATATAGCGTGACATGTGACAAGAGTGGGAGGAAGTATGATGGAGTGTGACAATTTGATCCAAAAAGGGGGGGAGGGGTGAAAATAATGAAAAAATGTGTGACCTCATTTATGGACGACCCCTAACGGATAATGAGCTAGCTTATGACTATTCTGGAAATATTTGTCTCACTTTCAGATTTTAAGTGACAAGCTGAAAGCAACTGCTCGATTCGTAGAAAATAAAAATGTTACTTATAGTAAATTGGAGCAAAAATAATGTCTATTGGAAGAATTTATTTATTTATTTATTTATTTATTTTAGTTTTTTAAATGACATGGAAAAGCTAAAATTAATGTGTACCTTATAAGATTTTTTTTAGTTGTTGTTATTTTAGCCAAAATTTTACTTAATTGAAAAAGAAATCTGTAAAATGACTATCTTATTAAACTGGAATTCCTATTTTTTTGTATATAGTGGATGGATAATGGTTAGATAACGAATCATTTCTACAATTTATTTATAAATTTTAACTGTCTTAGTATTAATGAAAACTAATTTTTTTTAATTATAAATATTTTATTTCCTTTCCGAAAAAATATTTCAATTTTTACAAAGCCAGTTTTCTTAATTATTTTCATTTTGAAGTTAAGTAGCATGTAATCAAATATTTAAAGAGCCAAAGGTGAAATGTCAAAATTTATTTGCTAATTCGGCACAAGAGAATAACAAAAGAGTAAAAGAAATTACACTTGCTCATTGAAAGACAAATTTATTTGTTCATTAAAATGAAATAACAACGAAATAACTGAATGAGTTTAATATCATTAATTTCAGTAAGAAAAAAATGGAAAATAGCCTAGTTCCATGAGATATAAAAAGAAATAAGAGAAAAAGAAATGCAAATTATATATTTTTTTATGTTTAAAACAAAGTATAAAATTTTAGTTTTGACAAACGAGTGTTGTTCAGCACGATTAAATAAAAATCTAAACTCAGTTGGGAAACAAGTTGGAAATTGCACGTAAAGCGTAGCAAATGAGGTGCGTTCGTTGATAACGAAGTATTAAAATATTCAGATCTTGCTGATATAGTAGAGCGTACTTTGGATACAATATAGTGGTCGAAATCTTTGTGTTCCTGTAAATATGCATGGAGTAATTCTTATTATACTTCATTAACGTATATCTTATTCATAAAATGTGAAGTAGTTTAATATAATTAAAACACCCCCCAAACAATGTTTCCCCGTATAACATTATTTAGTGGAATACATTTGTGGGGCCCTGTAATTTAATAATAAATATTCTTTGCATCACAGATTATACAAAATGTATTTTTAGTACATATTTCATAGATTCATGTCGATTCTATTATATTCAAATGAGTGTAACACCATTAAAATGCATTTGAAACTTTTTTCCCCATTGAACGTAATGTAACGGAATACTTTTGATTGTCCCTGTAATTGATCAATGCATCCGATTTTCATAACATTTGAAATGACTCGACAAAATTATGTAATAAATATACGTTTTAAATTTCAAACGATTAAAATGCATTTGAAACTTTTTTCCCCATTGACCGTAATGTAACGGAATCCTTTTGATTGTCCCTGTAATTGATCTATCCATACGATTTTCATAACATTTGAAATGACTCGAAAAAATTATGCAATAAATATACATTTTAAATTTCAAACGATTAAAATGCATTTGAAACTTTTTTCCCCATTGACCGTAATGTAACGGAATCCTTTTGATTGTCCCTGTAATTGATCTATCCATCCGATTATCATAAAATTTGAAATGACTCGACAAAATTATGTAATAATTATGTATTTTAAATTTCAAACGATTCGGTTGGGTAGTTTTTGCGTTGTTATATGCGGACGGACAGACAGACAGACAGACAGACGGACAGACAGACAGACGGACGGACTGAGCGACAACAATAGGTGCTACGTATTTACATAATTACGAACGCACCTAAAAAGAGTTTGAATGTTAAAAAAATAAAAACTTCATTCGTACTTATATTAAGTATAAAATCAGTTAAGGGATTTTAAATAACAGTGCAATAAAAATCAACTATTGTCGTATATTAATGATTTATAATTGTTTGCTTTAGACAGATGATTTTTATCTTAAAAATGCAAAAGAGTTCAAGGTATTTAGAGAACAAGAAGATGAAATATAAAATCAATTAGGCAATATTTAATAATATTATTATAAAAAATCAATTATTGTCGTAAGTTTATAATTTAAAAGAGTTTGCAATAGACGAATATTTTTTATTTTAAAAATACAAAAGTGTGCAGAATATTTAGAAAGCAGGTACATAAGATATTCATAGCAGAAATACATTTTTGCTATCCTTTGGTACACTGCCAAAATATCGACAGCAGATCGTGAGCTTCTCGCTTTATTCATTTTAAGTTTAAAAAAAAAATCGTTAGCAGGTGAGAGGGAGGGAGCTAGTTTATGACTATTCTGGAAATATTTTTCTCACCTTCAGATTTTAAATGAGAAGCTGAAAACAACTACTCGATTGGTACAAAATAAAAATGTTACTTACAGTAAATTGGTGCCAAAAAGAAAAAAAAAAGCAATTGGAAGAATTTATTCTTCTTTACTTTTTAGTTAAATGGCATGGAAAACTAAAATTGATTTGTAACTGATAGAATGATTTTTTTTATTGTTTTTGTTGTTATTTTCGCCTAAGTTTTACTTCACTAAAATAAAATCTGTAAAATCAATATCCTAGTAAACTCGAATTCCTAAATTTTTCATGTAATTGATAGATAATGGTTAGATAACGAACCATTTCTACAATTTATTTATGCATTTTAATTGTTTTAGTATTCATGAAAACTGAACTTTTTAATTATAAATATTTTATTTCCTTTCCGAAAAAATATTTTTCAATTTTTATAAAGCCAGTTTTCTTAATTATTTTGATTTTGAAGTTAAGTAGCACATAATCAAATATTTAAAGAGCCAAAAGGTAAAATATCGAAATTTGTTTGCTAATTTGGCACAAGGGAATAACAAAAGAGGAAAAGCACTTGCTCATTGAAAGACAAATTAATTTGTTCATTAAAATGAAATAACGATGAAAGAACTGAATGAGTTTCATATCATTACTTTCAGTAAGAAAAAATAGAAAATAGTCTAGTTCAGAGACATAATGTGTAAAAAGAAGTAAGCGAAAAAGAAACGTAAATTATATAATTTTTTTTATTATTAAAAAAACAAACAAATTTATAAAATATTAGTTTTGAAAAATGAGTAGTGTTCAGTACGATTAAATAAAAATCTAAAGTCAGTTGAAAAAAACAATAGTTTGAATGTTAAATAAAATAAAAACTTCATTCGTACTTATATTAAACATGAAATCAATTATGTGATATATTAAATAATAGTACAATAAAAATCCTCTATTGTCGTACATTAATGATTTATAATTATTTGCTTCGGACAGATGTTTTTTATCTTAAAAATACAAAAGAGTTCAAGATATTTAGAGAGCAAGAAGATTAAATATAAAATCAATTAAGCCATATTGAATAATAATGTAATAAAAATCAACTATTGCCGTAAGTTAATAATTTAAAATAATTTGCATAGCACGAATATTTTTTATTTCAAAACTACAAAAGAGTACAGAATATTTAGGAAGCAGGCACATAAGACAGCAGAAATACATTATTGCTATTCCTTGGTACACTGCCAAAATATCGACAGCAGATCGTGAGCTTCTCGCTTTATTCATTTTAAGTTTTAAAAAATCGTTAGCAGGTAAAGGGGAAGGAGGGAGCTAGTTTATGACTATTCTGGAAATATTTGTCTCACTTTCAGATTTTAAGTGAGAAGCTGAAAACAACTATTCAATTCGTAAAAAATAAAAATTTTACTTACAGTAAATTGGAGCGGAAAAAAGGTCCATTGAAAGATTTTTTTTTTTTTTTTTATTTAGTTAAATGGTATGGAAGAACTAAATTTTATTTGTACTTTATAGGAAGTTTTTTAGTTGTTGTTGTTATATTCGCCAAAATTTTATTTCATTGAAAAAATATCTGTAAATTGACTATCCTACTAAACCCCAATTCCTATTTTTTTTTTTTTTTTTTTTTTTTTTTTATGTATTGGATAGATAATGGTTAGATAAGGAATCATTTTTACAAATTATTTATGCATTTTAGTTGTTTTAGCATTCATAGTATTCATGAAAACTGAATTTTTTAATTATAAATTTTTTATTTCCTTTCCGAAAAAAATTTAATTTTTTATAATTTAAGTTTTTATTAATTTTTTATAATTTTTTATGTATATATTAATTATTTTGATTTTGATTTTAAGTAGCACATAGTCAAATATTTAAAGATCTAAAGGTGAAATATTAAATTCATTTGCTAATTAGGCGCAAAAGAATGACAAAACAGGAAAGGAAGTTACACTTGCTCATTCAAAGACAAATTTATTTGTTCATTAAAATCAGATAGAGGCGAAATAACTGGATGAGTCTAATATAATTAATTTCAGTAAGAAAAAATGCAAAATAATCTAGTTCAAAGACATAAGATGTAAAAGAAGCAAGAGAAAAATAAAAGCAAATTATATCTTTTTTTAAGTTAAAAAAACAAACTTATAGAATTTCAGTTTGAAGGTCAAATAAAATGAAAACTTCATTCGCACTCACATTAAATATAAAATCAATTAAGTGATATTAAATAATAACGCAATAAAAATCAACTATTGTCGTATGTTAATGATTTATAATTGTTTGCTTTAAACAGATTTTTTTAAATCTTAAAAATACAAAAGAATTCAAGATATTTAGAGAATAAGAAGATTAAATACAAAACCAAATAAGCTATATTAAATAATAATATAATAAAAATCAACTATTGTCGTAAGTTAATAATTTAAAAGAGTTTACATTACAGGAATACTTTTTTGATTTCAAAAATACAAAAGAATACAGAATATTTAGAGGGCTTGTACTTAAGAGAGCAGAAATATATTTTTGCTATTCTTTGGTACACTGCCAAAATATCGACAGCAGATCGCGAGCCTCCCGCTTTATTCATTTTAAGTTTTAAAAAATTGTTAGCAGGTAAAGGATAGTATCATTATTCTGGAAATATTTGTCTCACTTTCAGATTTTAAGTGAAAAACTGAAAATAACTACTCGATTCGTAGAAAATAAAAGTCTTAGTTACAGTAAATTGGAGCAGAAAAAAATGTCCATTAGAAGAATTTATTTTTCTTTAGTTTTTTAATTAAATGGTATGGAAGAACTAAAATTGATTTGTTCCTTATTGGAAGTTTTTTTTTCGCCTAAGTTTTATTTAACTGAAAAAAAATCTCTAAACTTACTATAATTTTTATAGTAAACTGGAATTTCTAAATTTTTTATGTATCGACAGCAACAAAAATTCAGATAAAAGGTACAAATTTATACTGTAAATCAAAATAATCTGTAAAGTTACTAATTATTTTTTTAGGAAATGGGAAGACAAAACTTTTCATCAAACTGCAGCCCTGGTTACAGATAAAAACGTTATAAAATAAATTAATGATATTAAATAACTATATAATAAAAATCAGCTATTGTCGTAATTTAACAATTTAAAAGATTTTGCATTACACGAATATTTTTATTTCAAAAATACTAAATACTACAGAATCTTTAGAAAGCAGGTATTATAAGAGAGCAGAAATACAGTTTTGCTATTCTTTAGTACACTGCTAAAATATCGACAGCAGATCGTGAGCTTGTCGCTTTATTCATTTTAAATTTAAAAAAATCGTTAGTAGGTAAGTGGTACTGAGCTAGTTTATGACTATTCTGGAAATATTTGTCTCACCTTCAGATTTTAAGTGAGAAGCTGAAAACAACTGTTCGATTCGTAGAAAATAAAAATGTTACAGCAAACTGAAGCGAAAAGAAAATGTCCATTGGAATAATTTACTTTTCTTCAGTTTTTTAGTTAAATGGTATGGAAAAACTAAAATTGATCTGTACCTTATAGGATGATTTTGTTGTTGTTGTTGTCGTTATTTTCGCCTAAGTTTTACTTTACTGGGAAAAAAATTGCAAAGTGACTATCCTAGTAAACTGGAATTTCTAATGTTTTTATGTAATGAATAGATAATAATTAGATAACGAATCATATCTACATTATGCATTTTAATTGTTTTAGTATTCATGTGGGAGCGATTCTTTCTCCAACAGCCAAGTATCATGTCTTGTAAGGTTCTTCATATCGCAACTCTGATAGAAAAGGTCTTTAGAAAGCAGACGATTTTCTGAAAAAACTCCATTCAGACGAAAAGCCGAAGAAAAAGGAAATGAACGGAAGAGATCGTTGGATGGAATGTGGAGAGAGTTGGTGTTGATTTTAGAAGAATGTTGATAAAGATGACGCGATTAAGATGTTTTAATTAAAGTTTCCTTTTGAATGTTCGAATTGTAAATATTAATATGTAAATATCTTTTTTGTAAATATTAACGTTTAATATAAGTCATTTAAAAGTTTAAAAACGGTGTCAGAATTTAATTTACCTCCGAGTTTATTTACTTATGTGTTCGAAAGAACTTTTATAAGAAGAATCTCCATAAATTTTGGTGTCAGAACCGAGACAAACGAACGCCCACAGAGAAGAAATATATATATACTTTAAATAATCTGGAAGCCGTTATTATTTAGAATTGTGATGGAATCCTTGCTGGAAATTATTATGAGGAAATCTTTTTTTGAATATATGTTTAATGATATGAAGCTGTTGGATACTGCGACAACAATGCTGTTTAAATGTGTGAAGCTGAGCATCTGATTATGAAGTGAGTTTATTATTTCATTTTTCTTTTCAATAATGGAAAAATTAGTTGATTTAAAGGAATTATAGTTTTCTTTGAAAACTGAAAAATCAGCTAGTATTAAGATATTGCACAAATTAATTTTTGGAGAAATCGGTGACAGAAATAATCGACGTAGAATTCGGAATTTTACTGGGTTTACGTTTGAAGTAGATTCCGATGAATATCAAACTAAATTCAAAGAAATTAAAGATAATTTTTCTGTTAACGACTTAATTACCATTTGCAATGTTTTGTGTATAAATAATTCGGAAACTTTTGATGAAATTGCTGCCAGAATAATTTCTAGTTTATGTGATTTTAATATTTTAAAAATAAATATGATAGCCGATGTAGGTACTCTTAGTGATGACGAAAGTGTTGATGAATTTAATGATGATTTACAAGATAAAACTAAAAATATTTCAACTGTTTGTGAGAATAATATGAGAAATGATTCTGGTAGTTCTAATTGTGAAAGTAATGAAAATCAGAAAATTCTAATTCCTGATTATGTTATTAAACCAAGCATTTCTATTAATGATATTGAAAGTATGATTACAATGTTTGAAGGTACTCAAGTACAAAATATTAATAAATGGATTGCCGATTTTGAAGATATTGTTTCATTATTTAACGTTAGTGATTTGCACAAATTGATTTTGGCTAAACGCCGTATGAACGGCAAAGCAAAATTATTTCTTGAAAGTGAAACAAATATTAATTCGTGGTCTAAATTAAAAGCCCTACTCATATCTGAATTTGGTCAAACGTGCAATTCAGCTGAATTACACGAATTGCTGTCCAAAAGAAAAATTAGACCACATGAATCGTTAGATGAATATTTTTTAAATATGAAACAATTATGCTCAAAAGGCAATATTGAAGATTCTGCCCTTATTCAGTATGTAATAAATGGAATTAATGACCCCATTTCTAAAAAATCTTTTTTGTATGGTTGTCCCAATATTGCTGAATTTAAACAAAAATTAAAGATTTATGAAAAAATAAGATCGGAGTATGAAAATGCAAAATTTCATAAATATGAAGGAGCTAAGCCTAAAATTAAATCCGAAGTTGAAGTTAAGAACAAATTTAAGCCTGTAAAGCCAAATATGCGTTGTTTTAATTGTGGCGGGAATAATCATAAGAGTATTAACTGTGTAAATAAAGATAAAGGGCCGCTTTGTTTTGCTTGTAACGCTTATGGTCATAAATCATTTCAATGTAATAAATCTAAAGATACAAGTGTTAAAAATGCTCAGTCACAAGTAAACATTATTACATCCCAAGATTTAATTCTGAAAGAGATAAAGCTTTATTCTTTGCGTTTAATCTCTTTAATAGATACTGGTAGCCAAAAGACTTTGTTAAAGAAAAGTATTTATGATAATTTGAAGAACTTTGTAGAATTAAAACCTACGAGTATCTCTTTGACCGGTCTAGGAAAAGCCTCAATTAAACCAGAAGGTTGTTTCAATTCAGAAATCGAAGTAGATGGTTCAAAATTTAAAGTTACTATTTTTGTCGTTAAGGACAGTTGCATTAATTTCGATTTAATTATTGGCACTGATGTTATTCATCAAGGTACATTAACTATTTCTGAGAATAAAGTGAAACTGTTTAAAGCTGAAGTTCAGTCTAGTGACTTTTTAGTTAATATTGTAAATGTTTTGGATGAGCCTAAAATTGATTTAACTCACATTGCTGACAAAAAATTACGTTCAGAGTTATACTCTTTAATTGAAAATTATGTACCAATTAAAACTAAAACAGTAGATGTTAAAATGAAAATTAATTTAACTGACGAAATCCCAGATTGTTCTTCTCCTCGAAGATTACCGCCATGCGAGAAAAAAATAGTCGAAAACCAAATTGAGGAGTGGCTAGCTCAGGGAATAATTCGAGAAAGTTCTTCTAATTTTTCTTCGCCGGTTGTGTTAGTCAAGAAAAAAGATAACACAATGAGACTTTGTGTTGATTACAGATGTCTTAACAAAAAGACAGTACGTGAGCATTTCCCCTTGCCAGTTATTGATGATGTAATAGACCAATTACATTCTGCCGAAGTATTTACCACCATAGATTTGAAAAACGGTTTCTTTCATGTAGATGTTGAAGAAGACTCGCGGAAATACACCTCGTTTGTTACTCATGAAGGACAATACGAATTTTTGAAATGTCCATTCGGGTTGACCAATAGCCCTAGTGTTTTTCAAAAGTATATTTATAATGTATTTCGAAACCTATTAAAAGATCACATTGTTGTCATTTATATGGATGATTTAATAATACCTGCTAAAAACGAAGCTGAAGGTCTAGAAAAATTAAAACTTGTACTCGAAACTGCATCGGAATATGGATTAGAATTAAATCTTAAAAAATGCAATTTTTTGAAGCGTGAAATTGATTTCTTGGGGTATAGAATCATAAATGGTAAATTGTATCCCTCTCCACTGAAGACTAAAGCAGTAATAAATTTTCCCGAACCAAAGTGTACCAAAGATGTTCAAAGTTATTTAGGATTGACAGGATACTTTCGAAAATTTATAAGAAATTATTCGGTTATAGCTAAACCGTTAAGTGACCTGCTAAGAAAAGATTCAAAATTTAAATTCGATATAGAAGAACAAAGAGCTTTTAATGAACTCAAACGTATTTTGTCGTCAGAACCAGTACTTTTATTTTACAATCCCAAAAGTGCGACCGAAATCCATTGTGATGCCAGTATTGATGGCTATGGAGCTGTTTTAATGCAACAATCTCCAGTAGATAATCAATTTCATCCAGTTTATTTCGCAAGTAAAAAAACCACCGAAGCTGAACGGAAGTACACTAGTTACGAATTAGAAGTTTTAGCTGTAATTGAAGCCCTGAAAAAGTTTAGAGTATATGTGCTAGGTATCCCATTTAAAATTGTAACCGATTGTAATGCATTTAAAATGACTATGGATAAAAAAGAAATGAGTACAAAAATAGCTAGATGGGCAATAATGTTATCCGATTTTGATTATGTTATTGAACATAGACAGGGTAGCAGTATGAGACATGTCGATGCATTAAGTAGGTATCCTATTTGCATGGTAATCCAAGATAGCTTAACTTTAAAAATTATCCAAGCTCAAGAAACCGATGACCATATTAAAACAATAAAAGAAATCCTAAAGGTGAAATCTTATGATGATTATCTAGTTAAAAATGATGTTCTTTATAAATGTGTTAATGGTAATGATTTATTAGTTGTGCCGGAAGACATGCAAATGAATATAATCAAGGCCGCTCACGAAAAAGGTCATTACGCAGTTGCAAGAACAGAGAAAAGTTTAGAAAATGATTTTTACATCCCTAAAGTTAAACAAAAAATTGAGAAATGTATAGCAAATTGTGTTCCCTGTATTTTAGTTAATAGAAAGTGTGGTAAACAAGAAGGCTTACTTCACCCAATAGAAAAAGAAGAAACTCCATTACATACGTACCATGTTGATCACTTAGGTCCATTAGAAAGCACTAATAAAAATTACAAACATATCCTTTCGGTCATTGACGCATTCACAAAATTTGTTTGGTTGTATCCCACAAAATCTACCGATGCTGCCGAAATAATTTCTAAATTAGAAATCCAAAAATCTATCTTTGGAAATCCAGTTCGAATTATATCAGATAAAGGTCCTGCATTTACCTCTAAAGCTTTTGAAGATTATTGCATCAATGAAAATATTAAACATATCCCGATTACCACTGGATTACCCAGGTCTAACGGCCAAGTTGAGCGTCTAAATTCTATCATAATATCTGTTCTGTCTAAATTGCCTGTCGATAATCCTAAAAAATGGTATACACATGTAAGCAACGTCCAACAGGTGATAAATTCGACTTTTGAGAGAAGTATAAGCACAACTCCTTTTGAATTGATGTTTGGTACTAAAATGAAACTAAAAAATAACATTGAAATTACTAGTCTTCTGAATGCTGAAATACAATCTGATTTTACAAATAATCGCGAAGATATGAGAAAAAATGCTAAAAAACAGATTTTAAAAGTCCAAGAAGAGAACCGTAAAATTTACAACCTCAGACGAAAGAAAGCTAACAAATTTAAGATTAATGATGTGGTTGCTATAAAACGCACACAACAAGGTCCAGGTTTGAAGTTAAAACCAAAATATTTAGGTCCGTACAAAGTCATAAAAGTAAAAAATAATGACACCTACGATGTAAAGAAACTTGGATTCAACGAAGGACCCATGGTCACCAGTACATGTGCAGAGTACATGAAGCCGTGGACGGACGAAGCTTGAAAAAAAAAAGAATTTCACCGATTGTGACACTATACCAACTATGACAAACCTCTGGACTGACAACTAATAGAATTTTAACTTTATTCTCGAAAAGACGAAAAGACGTAAGGTAAAACAAGATGAAAAGACGTATGAAAGAAGACGGAAAGACGTAAGATAAAAGGAGACGGAAGACGTAAGAAAGAAAAGACGAAAAGATGTAAGGTAATAGAAGATGAAAAGACGTATGAAAGAAGAAGACGAAAAGACGTAAGATAAAAGAAGATGAAAGGACGTAAGAAAGAGAAGACGAAAAGACGCGAAAAAAAATATATGAATTTTTTCAAGAAATAATCTAAGCTTTGATAAACAATTTGAATAATGACTTCTTTTTTTCAATTAAGACTTTGGATGCTGCTGTGTTTTTTTTTTCTTTATCGTTCCAGATGATCCAACTGCTGCTGCCTCCAAAGGGACGAGCATTCGAGGACGAATGCCTAGTCAGGACGGCCGTTCTGGGAACGATTCTTTCTCCAACAGCCAAGTATCATGTCTTGTAAGGTTCTTCATATCGCAACTCTGATAGAAAAGGTCTTTAGAAAGCAGACGATTTTCTGAAAAAAACTCCATTCAGACGAAAAGCCGAAGAAAAAAGAAATGAACGGAAGAGATCGTTGGATGGAATGTGGGGAGAGTTGGTGTTGACTTTAGAAGAATGTTGATTAAGATGACGCGATTAAGATGTTTTAATTAAAGTTTCCTTTTGAATGTTCGAATTGTAAATATTAATATGTAAATATCTTTTTTGTAAATATTAACGTTTAATATAAGTCATTTAAAAGTTTAAAAACGGTGTCAGAATTTAATTTACCTCCGAGTTTATTTACTTATGTGTTCGAAAGAACTTTTATAAGAAGAATCTCCATAAATTTTGGTGTAACTGCTGCTGCCTCCAAAGGGACGAGCATTCGAGGACGAAAGCCTAGTCAGGACGGCCGTTGTGGGAGCGATTCTTTCTCCAACAGCCAAGTATCATGTCTTGTAAGGTTCTTCATATCGCAACTCTGATAGAAAAGAACTTTTATAAGAAGAATCTCCATATTCATGAAAACTTATTTTTTTATTATAAATATTTTGTTCCTTTACGAAAAAATATTTCAATTTTTATAAAGCCAGTTGTCTTAATAATTTTGATTTTGAAGTTGAGTAGCATATAATCAAATATTTAAAGAGCCAAAGGTGAAATATCAAAATTTATTTGCTAATTCGGCACAAGAGAATAACAAAAGAGTAAAAGAAATTACACTTGCTCATTGAAAGACAAATTTCTTTGTTCATAAAAATGAAATAACAACGAAAGAACTGAATGAGTTTAATATCATTAATTTCAGTAAGAAAAAATGGTAAATAGCCTATTTCAGAAACATGAGATATAAAAAGAAATAAGAGAAAAAGAAATGCAAATTATATATTTTTTTATGTTTAAAACAAATTATAAAATTTTAGTTTTGACAAACGAGTGATATTCAGCATGATTAAATAAAAATCCAAACTCGGTTGGAAAAAAAAGAGTTTGAATGCTAAAAAAATAAAAACTTCATTCGTACTTATATTAAATATAAAATCAGTTAAGTGATGTTAAATAATAGCGCATTAAAAATCAACTATTGTCGTATGTTAATGATTAATAATTGTTTGCGTTAGACGGATGTTTTTTATCTTAAAAATACAAAAGAGTTCAAGATATTTAAAGAGCAAGAAGATTAAATATAAAATCAATTAAGTGATATTAAATAATAATATAATAAAATCAACTATTGTCGAAAGTTAATCAGTTAAAAGATTTTGCTTTACACGAATATATTTTATTTCAAAAGTACAAAAGTGTGCAGAATATTTAGAAAGCAGGTACATAAGATATTCATAGCAGAAATACATTTTTGCTATTCTTTGGTACACTGCCAATATATCGACAGCAGATCGTGAGTTTCTCGCTTTATTAATTTTAAGTTTTTAAAAAATCGTTAGCAGGTAAAGAGTAGGGGACTAGTTTATGACTATTCTGGAAATATTTGTCTCACTTTCAGATTTTAAGTGAAAAGCTGGAAACAACTACTCGATTCGTAAAAAATAAAAATCTTACTTACAGTAAATTCATGCGAAAAAAAAATGTTCACTGAAAGAATTTATTTTTCTTTAGTTTTAAGTTAAATGGTATGGAAGAACTAAAATTGACTTGAACCTTATGGAAAGTTTTTTTTTTTTTTTTTTTGTTATTTTTTTCTATGTTTTACTTATTTGAAAAAAAATTGTAAAGGTACTATAATTTTTATAATAAACTGTAATTTCTAAACTTTTTTATACAGCGGCAACAACAAAAATTCATGTAACAGATGCATATTTGCACTGTAATACAAAAAAAATCTGCAAAATTACTAAGAATGTTTTAGGAAAATTTGATGCCTAAAACTTTTCATCAAACTGCAGCCCGATAAAATTTTAGTAAAATTGCAGTAATTTTAGTAGATTCTTTAGTAAAGCTGCAGACTTCTGTAGTTTTACAAAAACTAGTTTTGTAGATTTATATCTTTCTTTTCTTTTTCTTTTTTTCTTTTCTTTTTCTTTTTCTTTTTTTCTTTTCTTTTTTCTTTTCTTTTTCTTTTCTTCTTTTCTTTCCTTTTCTTTTTCTTTTTGTACAGTGTACAGATAAAATTTTAGTAAACATACAGATTTCATTAACTTTACATCTGTGTAGTTACATTTTTCCCTTCTTACAGCGTTGTATAACGATCATTGCTACTGCAGACGTTTAATGAATTTAACTAAGATTTTTTTTAAATAATTGTTTGTCTTGAAAGCAGAATTCTCACTGTAGCTCGCTATTGTGCCAAATAGTGACAAAATGCTTCATTTGACGAGTAAATAAACATTCAGACTTGCCAAATTGCGAGTGCTCAATTTCTGCTTTCTTGTGTGTGGTTAAGGTTGAGATTCTTATTCACATTATTGTATCATTGATGCTTTTTTTATCTTCAATCACACCATGCTTTTACATTATTATTTATGGAGAAACTGACTCAACACAAATTCAGTTTATTAGACGCAGAAAAGATTATACAATAAGTATTCTTCTGTTGTCAATTTATCCCTATCTATGCGCTGGTAAAATTCACACCAAAATTAGTCGCACCAATCGCCAAATCAAGAAAAGTTTTGCTGAAATGCGGCTTTAAATTTGCCATACTGCAAAGTATCATTGTTCAATCATCAATTTTTTCTATTGGTTACAGTTCAAAATCTGATAGCAATTTGCCGCTAAAAGTATATTTGAAATATCTAGACATTTAAGAGCATTTAGAATGTACTTATTTTTAATAGTTTCTGAAAGCGTATAGAAGAATTTCTATTTTCTAAATAATGACAAAATATTATGATATTTTAAAACACATTGAAAAAAAAAAGGATACTGGGGAGGGGTTAAAGGTAGGTAGTTCACACCAAATCTATTTTGCTAATATATATATACATATTTTTTCATTTGGCTACTGTTTTTTATTTTTTATTCACCAAATCGCTAATGTTGTTCGAAAGCCACCAGGAACCTTGCTTGGGAGCATCTCGCTTTATTTATCATTTTAATTTTAAAAATATGTTAGCAAGTAAGAGATAGTAAGTTGGTTTATGATTGCCCTGGCCAATAGATCTTTTTCAGCTACCTGTAACTTTAAAATGAGAATCAGAAACTGATTCGAAACTATTTGATTTGTCCAATACACGTATAGGAAGAAAAACAGAACATAAAAATCATGCCTAATTGAAGAAGTTATGCTTCTTTATTTTCAAGCTAAGTAGTCTAAAAAAATTTAAGATTGATATATTTTTGTATATGAAGAATTCTTATTATTTCAGTCGAGACCGTTACCGCATTAAATACCATTTCTGTGTTTGTAGCTAGCAAAATTTTCACTTAATATTTTCTTGTAACTAAATATCTGCTTGTATAAGTAATCCACTGTTAGGAAAAAAAAAAAAAATCCGTTAAATTTACGGCAAAAACTTCTGGCAGCAATGTTGTCAAAAGTTTTTGCCGTATAAACTGCAGCAAAATTAGATGTATTTTTTTTTATTGGATCCAATTTTATTGCAATTTTTAATTGCTGGCAGCAGTGCTGCCAGAAGTTTTTGCCGTAAACATAACGGATTTTTTTTTTTTTTTTACAGTGTCTTATAACGTAATAAAAAATGTAAATATACTAAAATCATTTAACATTTATATTATTATTGTTAGTAGTTATTGATTATTTCATTATTTATTTCAATTTCAATGGCAACTATTTTATGTAAAAAATGTATTTTTGTGAAATACTTATTTTGTTTATAATGTATACTTGAGTTAATTAGAGTTTAATTTTGCAATCAAATATTAAAAAATAATAATCATCAAAGAGTAAAACAAGGAACATTCCGATTGCATTTTCTAATTTAGCACACCCTCTTAAAATAATAAATAAATTAATTTATAAAAAAAGTTTTCTTTCAATTGAAAGATAAATTTATTTGTTCACTAAAATGAAAAATTGTCACGTTAGAAATTGTAAAGAAATCTAATATCATACCTTCAGAAAGCAAAAATGGAAATTAAGTTAGCACATTCATCCAACGTAAATATAAAAAGTACAGAAGGAAAAAAAATTAAACTACATCACTTTTTCAATATACAAAAGAAATAAAAGATTTACTTTCAGCTCTAATAAATGAATGTTGTTCGGCATGATTAAATAAAACTATGAACTCGGCTGTGAAGATGATTCTTTAATAAAAATAGGGATTGAATATTAAATAAAAGACTTCATTCGCATTTAAATTAGATATATAAAGTAAATTAAATTGTATTAAATAATAGTGTAATAAAATTTCATACTGTCGTGGTTTGAAAATTTATTAACTTGTTGTATCTGTACTGATTTTTTTTTCCTTTTTTTAAAATCAATTGTTTTTAGGATATTTAGAGGGCGGGAACAAGAGAAAACACAAAGGGAAGAGTAGGGTAGAATGAGACAGAGCGAAGAATGGGACAGCAAGTTTTTCTCTTTGTGTATCATTCTAATTGTTTCATCAATCGCACACTAAATGAAGCAGTGGTACCCAGTTGAAAACTGAAGTGCACAAGCTTGCAGTTGTATAAAGAAAATATTATTTCAAGACTCAAAAGTAAATTGACTTCATATATTTTTATGCTTTCTTTACATTATTTACTTGTTCATGCGTAGATGTAATGGTTTCCCTATTTATGGAACATTATACTGTATACTATCTATAATTAAAACTATACCTAAAAGCTGCATTTTTGTTTAAACAAGAAGTTTAACATAAAAGAAGGTAGAGGGAGCAATGGGACGAATCTAATTCCTTCTTTTTAATAAGATAATCGTAAATTCCTAATATGTAATTCTTTTTAGGGTAGTATATTAATTGTAACATAAAAAAATTTTTTATTTATTTCAAAATATAAATAAATTGAACTGGTAATTTTTAAATGTCATCTCTGACTGATAATCCTTAATTATCCTTAATTTTTCTTCCAGTGATGAAAATATTGGAATTTGATATTGTGGCACAGGCATTAACAACCTACAATCTTTGTGAGATTGCATATATAGCGGACCTAGACTTATCATACCTAGCTTTGTAGCTGTCCCATACCGCCCTGTTAGTAAGAGGTTAGTTAAGGTAGGGGTAGTAAGGAGTGATCACTTTATTTTCCCTACGACTATTTATTAATTTAACATTGTAGGTACTGGAATTTCGAACTGCACTTAAATGAGAATCGAAAAACGATTCAAATCTATTCCATCCAATAACAACAGCAATATATATATATATATATATATATATATTAAAATATAATTAGAACACAGAAAAAGTACCTTTTTGCTCCACTTTAGTGGAATTATTTACTTTTATTTATTTATTTTATTTATTTTTTATTTATTTTTTATTTATTTTTTTTAATTTATTTTTTATTTTATTTTATTTTATTTTATTTTATTTTTTTTTTTTTTTTGTAAATCATGGTTTGTTTTTATTTACTAAGTAAAAAGATTCAGTAAATAGAATTTTTGTTTGTTAGATCCCCTACAAGTAAATTTTGTATTAATCCTTTAAAAGTAGACTTTATTTACAATCATTTTGCATTAGCAACTTTCTCTTATTATAATTAGCTGCAGACTTAGTAGGAATGTTTCTTTTTTTTATCCACGATTATTCATTAATTTGATAAAATAGGTATCCGACTGCACTTAAATGAGAATCGGAAAACAATTAAAAGCTAATTTATCCAACAAAATAATATATATATATATATATATATATATATATATATATATATATATATATATATATATATTGAAACAAAGTTAGAGCACAGAAAAATAGCTTTATATTTCTCTTTATTTGTATTAGGAATGCTTATTTTTGTAAATAATGATTTGCTTTATTCACTGAAAAATGTTCACTAAATAAAAATTTTGATTTCTTCTTTTCTAAACAAATTTTGTATTAATCAGTTAAAAGTAGATTTTATTTAAAATCTTTTCGCACCAGTAACTAACTTTGTACTATATAATTAGTTGTAGAGTTAGTTAGGTGCTTACTTTTTTCTCTCCACGACGATTCATTAATTTAACATAATAGGTAACGGGACCTCCAACTGCACTTAAATGAGAATCGGAAAACGATTCAAAGCTGTTCCACCAAAAAACAAAAGAAATAAAAAAAGACAGAGAGAGAAATAGAGCATAGAAAAAAATAGCTTTATGCTTCGCTTTAAAAAGGCTAGGAATATATATATATATATATATATATATATATATATATATTGTAAATTGTGATTTGTTGATTTGTTTTATTCATTAAAAAGTATTCACTAAATATAAATTCTCATTTCTAGATGCCTCTCTGAGCATATTTTGTATTAATCATTTAAAATTAGACTTTATTTATAACTGTTTTGTACAAGTAACTTTCTTCTATTATAAATAGATGCAAAGTTGGTAGGAAAGATTTACTTTTTTTTTTTTTTTTTTTTTTTTTTTTTTTAACGACAATTTAATAATTTAACTTAATAGGTTTCGGGATCTGCAACTGCAATTAAATGAGAATCAGAAAACGATTCAAAAGTATTACATCCAATAAAAGGATTAGATTCCAGAAAAAAAAAAAATCTTTATGCTTCTATTTAGTAGAACTAGGGATGATTTTTAATTTTTTGTAAATTATGATCTATTTTATTCACTGGAAAGGATTCATTAAATAAAAATTTTGATTTGTAGATGTCTCTCTAAGCGAATTTTTCATTTTTCATTTTAAAATATGCTTTATTTGCAATTATTTTGCAACAGTAACTTCCTTCTATTACAATTAGTTACAGAGTTAGTAGGGGATGTTTACTTTTTTTTTTTTTTTTTTTTTTTTTTTCTCTACGACTATTCAATAATTTAACATAACAAGTATCGGGACCTCCGACTGCAATTAAATAAGAATCGGAAAAGAATTCAAAGATATTCCATCCAACAAAATAAAAATTGTATTGAGAGAAAATTAGAGCATAGGACAAAACTCTTTTCAACAAAAACATTGAAGGTTTAAATTTGCGTACCTCTATTATTTTTTTTATGTATAGACATGGAATTTTGGCTTTTGATTAAACAGATTATGGTTTTTAATATAATACCACTAGATGCTGACTAGTCTCGTACAGAATATTGTGTATTATTGAAATTAAAAGATCTCTTTTTTTCACTCTGTAAGTCATTGCGCGCACGATATCTTGAGAACGCATGTATGGATTATTATGAAATTAAGTGTAGTTATTAAACAGATATGTATGTTTAAAATGATCTACTTTTAAGTACTTAAAGTGGAAATAATTTCAGTTATGACTAGTTTTATTGATTAAAAAACATAATTTTTTGATTTTCTAAACAAAAATATTGGTTTTTTATAGTTATTGAAAAAATTTTGATCTAAGAATAGTTCATTTTAAAAATACATGTATGCCCCTTATATGCATTAAATTTCATAACTAGTCGTTGGGGGCCTCCGTAATACTTACCCATCATGGATATGTAATATGAAAATAAAACATGTGAAAACTATTTATACAATGCATTGCAATTCATAAACAAAATTTAAATATTGTTAATATACATAGTAATGCTATATTAAAGAACTGCTGATTACCAATTTCGACAAATTATATAAAACGCCAAACTACTCAAGTAGTACCGAACTGCGTAAAAGAAACATCCTTATAACTCCAAAAATAAAAATTATATTAACTAACAATTAACTGCGTCGGATTAAGCGTCTCATACCCAATTAATATATACCTCTGAATTGAAATTTGAATGAAATACAGGGTCATGAAAAATCGAAGAATGTGGAAAACAGGATTACAAATATCTCGGCAACCAATAATCCGATCGACTTTGTTCTATATGCAAAATGCGTGTTATTTTATTGCCTTTTACGTCCATTCCTTAGAACAAAAAAATTCGAAAATTTTTATGTACCTTTTATCAGAACGAATTTTTCGAGAGTCCGAAAAAAATAGTTCCGGATCATCGAGGTTGCTGATATTAAATAGGCTTCGTCCCATTTTTACATACTAACTACATACAAAATTTCAAGTCTCTATCTCAATTTTTTCGGGAGATAGAACGTTTACAGACAGACAGACGGCAATTTTTTTTTTCTAAAAATATGTTTTTCGGAATCTCTACTATCTGAAACGTGTAAATCCGTCAAAAAAATTTTTTCGATTTTCAAAACGATTGCAAGACTTACCCTATACTACGTATGATGGGTAAGTAAAAATCCATACATACGTTCTCAAGATATCATGCGCGCAATGACTTACGGAGTGAAATAAAGAGATGTTTTAAATTCAACAGTACACAAATTCTACAAAAGATCAGTCAGTATCTAGGATATTGTATTAAAAAACATAATATGTTTAATCAAAATCCAAAATTTTATGTTTATACATAAAAAAATAAAACAGTTACACTAATTCAAACTTTCAATGTTTTTACTGATTTTCAACGAGTTAAAAAGGTACTAGACCCCTTAAAATTAATTGTAGAGTTAGTAGAGCGTGTTTATGTCCCCCTCCCCGAAGACTATTTATTAATTTAACATATTAGGTATCGGGACCTCTAACTGCTCTTAAATGAGAGTCTAAAAACGATTCAAAAATATTCCATTCAACACAATAAAAATTTTATTGAAAGATGATAAGTTTACTGGAAAAAATATTCATTTTTCTTTTTAATAAAACTAAAATTAATTCTAGAAGTGACTTTTTCTTTTAAAGTTATGATTCGTTTTATTCACTAATAAAAAAATTCACTAGATAGATATTTTGATTTCTAGATACTCTCTTAAGTAAATTTTGCATTCATTATTTAAAAGTAGACTTTATTTATAATCATTTTTAGTAGTTATTTTCTTGTATAAAATTTATTGTAGACTTAGTAGAGGGTGTTTACTTTTTTTCCCCCGACGACTATTCTTTAATTTAACATGCTAGGTATTGGGATCTCTAACTGCTAGTAAATGAAAATCGTTAAACGATTCAAAAATATTCCATCCAACAAAATAAAAATTTTATTGAAAGATAATAAGATTATAGGGAAAATAATCTTTATTCTTCTTTTTAGTAAAACTAAAAATAATTCTAGGAATGATTAAAATATATATATATATGATTTGTATTATTCACAAAATAGAAATTTTGATTTCTAGATGCCCTTCAAAGTAATTTTTGTATTAATCATTTAAAAGAAGACTTATCCGTAACTTTCTTCTATTATAATTAATTACAGAGCTAGTAAGGGCTGTTTATTTATTATTTTCCCCACGACTATTCATTAATTTAACATGATAGGTATCGAGACCTACAACTGCACTAAAAAGAGAATAGGAAAATGACTGAAAGCTATTCCATCCAACTAAATAAAAATTTTGTTTAACCCTTTCGGGCCTGATGTACTATTAATAGTACTTTTTTTAATGGGGTATTATTTTGTTTTAAGAAATACTTTTGCTACTTTTTAGCTCACAGGCTATCATAGCCTGAGAGCTTATGTGCCCGTCCGTTCTGTATGTATGTACGTACTTTCGTACGTAACGCGATGACTCATGATACAAATATCCCATCCACTTCAAATTTTGTATATAGGTATATCCTGATAAGGCACTTCCTTGATTAGTTTTTGGAGTTCATTCGATATGTATAATAGGGGAAGGGGGGTCTCATGCCTCTCCCCTTAATTGATATGAATGGGTTTTTCATGTAGAAATATTAGTTTTCTTTTCAAAATTTACACATAGGATCATTCTGATGAAGCGCTCCCATGAATGGTATTAGGTGTTCATTGGATAAATATAAACTGGGGATATGGGGGTTCTAATGCCCCTCCCCTTAATTTATATAAATGGGTTTTTCATGCAGAATTGTCATATTTCGTTCAAAACTCTGAATAGTTTTGGAAGTTTAATGGTTAAGTATATAAAGGAGAAGGATATCTCTTCTTAAATTACATAAATTGGTTTTTATTAAGAATTTTCCGATTTGCTCTAAATTTTGGATATGGATTTTTTATATGATAAAGCATGTCCCTGATCAGTTTAGAGGGTTCAATTATTAAGTATAAAAAGGGGAAAGGGGGGAGCTGTTCCCCCCTCCTTAATATTTTTTTGAACGGAATTAACCCTTGAAAATATAAGGCTGCAATGTACAATTAGTATGCGTAGCCTGTGAGCTCAATGCCATCAGTTTAACTGGGCAATATTCTTTTTATTACATGTAATGATGTTATTATATGGCTATGCATTTACTATATGACTTCATTTATGTTTAGGCATTCAGTAATAATAATATTTATTATTATTTACTTAATTCTCTTTGCGCCGTTTGCGATTCTTTTATTTTAAACCCATATTTCACCCTTTAAATTTAAATTTAAAGTTACTTTCCTGAAAGAATCATGTGTGATAAAGCGCAAAAAGTACAAAAAAGTTGTAACATAAGGTAAATCTTATTGTAATGCAATATTTTCTAAACATCTCCAAAAATTCTTCCTTAGCCTGTTGTCATATGAATATAAATTGAATATTGCACAAAACAACAATATTTATTATATTTCAGACATTGAAATATTTGTTAAATTCTAATTAATATATTTGGATAGCAAGTGTTAATGTTATTAACGTAAAAGTAATTTTTTCTTAAAAAAAAAAAAAAAAAAAAAAAAAAAAAAAAAAAAAATCGGATTTGAAAGGGTTAAAGAAAATCGATGATTTGATTCATTCACTAGATAAAAAATAGATTACTTTTATTCTATATCTACAATATTTTTTCCAGAACTAAAATTCAGATAATGCATTGTGAAATCATCATCGATTACCTATTAAAACATTATACCATCTTCTGCTAATCTCGAATAGATCCTTATATAAAATACAAAGTAATGGGCTTAAGCGTAGGAAAACAAAATCATAGAAAATAGAGCGCAAAATATCGTAATGAGATCATTATCATCTGGTTTATCCATTCAAGTTTCAACAAGAAAAGGGACTTAATGAACGTAAAGCAAGTAGCCTCGGGATATTTAACTGCGAAGTCCTTATACTGCTTCTTTCAGAGCAAATCTTTTATTCGTTAAAATGTTTAGACAAGTTTAAATTTTGAGATAAGATACATAACTAAGTGCAGAAGTAATTAACGGATGTTCAAAATGTTGTATGAACGGAAAATTTGTAAAATGTTCACCATTAAGTGAAAGTAACTTTCAAAATAACTGCTTTCTGTTTAAAAATAAATTGAAAAAATTTCTGATTTATTTTGACTAAAAAATGTTCCAAGGAAATATATAACTTAAGGGAATAGTTTACTTCAAGTTTGGTAAAAAAAAAAAAAAAAAAAAACTTTTTTTATTTTTAAATATTAAATTAAAGCTCGTTTTATTGTAAATATTTTGACGTCTCATTTTTATCCACGTTGAAATTATAACGCGAGATACTATAAATTCTGTTAATATATTCAGCGCAATTATCCACACAAATTAAAATTTTAAACTGTTTTTTTTTCTTTATATTAATATTTCCTTTACCTTCATATTTTAAAAATGCTCGTTTTTTTTTTTTTTTTTTTTTTTTTTTTTTTTTTTTTGTATTCGAGATAGAGATATAAAATGTTTTGTACATGTTCTTTATCATATATATCATAAATCTACGCAGTTAATTAGCCTTGAGAACTTTTGTTATTTAAAAAAAAATAAAAGTATATGAAAATGTGTTAGATTTCACCATTTTACACAAAATATATTAATACGTGCAATATATTAAATACAACATTAAATGTAGTTTAAAAAAAAGCATGCTCAATCCTGTGTAGTACATATTTGACTTTTTTTTATTATTAGGCAAAATTATTATTATTTACTATAAAGTAGTAAAGATGTTTAAAAATTCATTTCTTTGAATACGTTTAAAAATTTTAATTAAATATGCAGTAATTTTTTTTTCAAAATGAAATATTAGTTGAATTTTGAAATGCAATGAGTTAACTATATGTTCCGTATTTTTAAAAATAAACAAAATTGATGAAAAGGTAAACTGTCCCGTTAAAGAAAAATAATGACTAAAAGAAAAAGATTTCTTTAAATAAAATTCTAGATTTAAGATATAATTGCTAAATAATTAAGATTGATGTACGCCATAATTTTTTTTATCATTACATAAAACCTACATATTAAGATTAATTTAATTCTATACTTTTCATAATTCTTTAAAAGACATACTTTAAATACAACTTCCAACTACTAATTTGAAGAGGCAATTTTATATATATTGATGGTTTGATTTCAGTTTATTTATTTTAATTTTAATTTCGGATCATTTTAATCGTTTTCATGGCCTTTAATATAGTTTTTGCATATATATATTATTATACACCTAAAATTTTGTAACTACAGACCAATTTAACATATGAAAAACAGACCAAAAATCGCATAAAATCATTTATGAAACCGTAAAACTGATTATCCAAAATTCTGTGGAATAATTTTAAAATGTAATAGGAAAAATTCCCATCTAAATGGATAGCTATCACAAAATCATACCACTAGACCAAATGATATAAATACTCTATTGACAAAGTGATACATAATTAATTATCATAACTATATGCGCCCTATCATGAAAAAAAAAACAACTCTCGGGAAATAGACCATACGTAGAATAATATAAATCACAGATGCAAAAAGATTAATATTTTAACTATATATCAGTGGTCAAAATGCAAAAATTCAAATGTTGTATCACAAAAAATTAAAGTGAAGCACCATTGTAGATAAAATTTATAGAATATATACAGGGGTTGGACAAAAATATGGAAACACCTTAAAAAAAAAATACGTTTCCTTGCCTAGTATTGTGTACGGTACCCGTTGTTATTCAAAACAGCTTACAGTCTTCTCGGAATGGATAAATACAGTTTCTGTATGTTTGCTAAGGGAATATTGTACCATTATTTCTGTAAACGGTGGCAAGTTCAGATAACGATGTTGGCGGTGGATAGCGAGAACGCACTTTCAGCTCCAATGTAGATTACAATGGTTCGATAATATTCAAGTCTGATGATTTTGGTGGCCTGGGGAGATGCGAAAATTCATCCTCGTGCTCAGAAAACCAGTCCATGACAATGTGAGCTGTGTGAACGGGGACGTTGCCTTCTTGGAAGATACCATCATCATTGGGGAACAAAGCTTGTACCATTGGATGGACTTGATCGGCCAAAATGTTCACATAAGTCTGAGCAGTAATACGTCCTTACAGAGTTATCATGGGGCCAGAAGAGAACCACGATATGGCTACCCAAACCATCACCGAACCCCCGTCATGTTTCACTCTTGGCAACAAGCAGTCTGCATTATAGGCTTGAGATGGCGTTCTCCAGACGTAAACTCGGCCAGAAATGGGGAACAATGTGAAAGAAGACTCATCAGACCATATTACGCTCTTCCACTGCTCTATAGTCCAGGCTTTATGACTTAAACACCACTTTTTCCTGTTAAAGGCATTAGCATTACTGATGGATGGCTTTTCAATTGCAACACGGCCAGCAATTCCCTATTTATGAAGCTCCCTTCTAATTGTTTTGGTTCTCACAGGATTTGGTAACACGACATTCATTTCAGCAGTAACTTTTGCATCTGTGGACTGCTTATTTTTCGCGATAATACTCCTTAATGATCGTCTGTCACGATTACTCAGCACACACTTTCGTCCGCGCTGTGATTTAGCGAATGATGTTTTTTCCGCATTTCAAATATGCGGAATAAATCTTCGACACAGTCCCTCTTGAAACACTAAAAACCTCGGCTACCTTGATTACGGAAGCACCCACCATACGCGCGCCAACAATTTGTCCACGTTCGAAGTCGGTTAACTCTGACATAATGCAATGATAATCTCACATAACAGTGCTCCAACAACGACTGAACGGTGCAGTGATTTTACGAAGTTGTATAGGTGGCGTCAGTTGGAGAAAACTCCAGTGCCATCAACATAGTTCATTATAATCAATCTTTCTTTTCAAACATGAATTTCAAAAGGTGTTTCCATATTTTTGTCCAGCCCCTGTATATATATTCTACTATGCTACCTACGCACTTGTTAATATAACTCAAACAAGCAACGATTAGATATGCAATTTATTCCATGGATATTTTCCAGTTTATAAGCCAAATTAAAATAATCTTCTATTCTTCTGTTGCTATGGAGATAGTGATTAATCCGAAATTCCTTCATCTTGCATTCATTAATTTTCAGAGCACAGACTCAATACCGGGTGACAGATTTGGTTGCGCGAAAACAAAAACGACATCTGTGCGCAAAGCATCTTAATCAGATCATTATCATCCCTTGTATCTATTCAGTATTTAACAAGAAAAAGTTGTTTCATGTGTTTTATGCAAATGAAGCCTTTAGATATTTATTGAAGCCATTCATCCACACACCCTCCTTCCTTTTTGAAATAATTCGAGTATTTGAGAAAACTAACAAATTTTGAAATATTCATAGAAAAGTAATTAGAATATATTAAACGTTTATTTCAAAAGGAAAATTAATTCGCATTTTGTAAAGTGTTTGCAGTTTTAGCTGATAATAACATTAATGAAGCATTGTTTAAGGATAGGGAAATCAATCTTCCATAGAGATATTCGTATTTCAACTAATAAATAACAATAGAGTTATTGAATGTGAAACAGTTGCAACTTTATAACATAATGAAAGTTGTTAAATTAGCTCATTTAATTTTCTGTTTATTATGTTACTCTTGTATGTAATTTGAAACTCGTGCAAAATAATTTTATAGAAATTTTGGCGAGTGAACTGAATATGTAATTGGATAATTTGGAAACTTGTGAATTTCAATTGGCAAGCTAATAGTTGAATTATCCTCTATTAGGAAGAATTCGTAAGAAATATTAACTATTACATCCTCCCCTATGTTGAAATTTCGGAAAACTTTTCGCCTATTTATGCCATTTGACCCCTAGAACGCAAAAACACCACCCAGTTCACATTTTTTCTCTTCCTTTTTGTAAATAGATATGTGCATAAATAATAATAAAATTGAAAATATAAATATAAAAATAATATGAGTAATAGAAAAAAGTTTCATCGTAATAGATAATTATCAGAAACTCATACATCTAGAATAAAATAACATAAATATTTTATTGAAAAAGTGATATGTAATTAATTACCATTACAATATGTGCTTTATATCAAGAAAAAAAATTAAGTGAAATAGATCCTATGTAGAGTAATGAAAATCATATTTGCAGAAAGATTAATATTTTAGATTATATATCAATGACCCAAATGCAAAAATTCAAATGTTGCATCACAAAAAGTTAGAATGAAGCAGAATTAAGTAAAAAAATGATATAATATATTTATATTCTGCTATAATTCCAACACATTTATTAATAAATCTCAAACAAGGAACTATGAAATATTTATTTTATTCCATGAACATTTTCCAGTTTATAAGCCAAATTAAGATAATCTCGTATCCCTCTGTTGCCATAGAAATAGTGTTTCATCCGAAATTTCTTTATCTTCCTTTCATTAATTTTCAGAACACAGACTCAATACCGGGTGACAGATTTGGATACGCGAAAACAAAAACGACATCCGTGCGCAAAGAATCTTAATCAGGTCATTATCATCTCTTGTATCTATTCCAGGACTTAACAAGAAAAGTTGTTTCATGTGTTTTATGCAAATCAGGCCTGTAGATGTTTATTGAAGCCATTAATCCACCCACCCACCTCCTTCATTTTTGAAATAATTCGAGTACTTGAGAAAACAACCAGATTTCGAAATATGTATAGAAAAGTAATTAGAATATATTAAACGTTCATGTGAAAAGGAAAATAAATTCGCATTTTAAGAGTCTTTCCAGTTTTAGTTGATAATATCATTAATGAAGCATTGTTTAAGGATAGGGAAATCAATCTTTCATGGAGATATTCCTATTTCAGTCAATAAATAACAATATAATTATTAAAAGTGAAACAGTTGCAACTTTACAGCATAATGAAAGTTGCTAAATTAGCGCTATTAATTTTCTGTTTATTATGTAACTTTTGAATGTAATTTGAAACTACTGCAAAACAGTTTTATAGAAATGTTTGCGAGTGAACTGAAAACGTATTTAGATAATTTGCAAACTTGTGAATTTTAATTGGCAAGCTAATAGTTAAATCATCCTCTATTAGGCAAATTTCGTAAGAAATATTAACTATTACACTCTCCCATACACTGTAAAAAAAAAAAAATTCAAGAGGCTACTAAAAATTTTTTAGTAAATTTGTATTCCACATAATCTTTTAGTAACCATTACAAACTTTTTTTTTTTTTTTGCAAGTGAAACAAACATTTTTTTGCAAACTGAACAAAAGAATTTTTTGTATAACTAACTTAAAACTTTTTAGTATGAGCCACCAAGCAAATTTTAGTAATAGCTCCAAAATTATTTTTAGTAACATTACGTGTGCCCGAAGAGCGGTAGCTTCCTTCTAGCTGTATCCAGTGGGTAAAAAGACAGACTTCTGAAGCGGAAGATTTTCGGCAAAGTCGCAAAAGATGGCAGCACCAAACATTGCTATCTGCTCTATTTTGAAATGCTTCTAAAGGGGAGGGAAAGTCCAGAGATCATTACCCATTGTAACTGCTATGACAAGATTTTCATAATCCCTTTATTTAACGAGTACTTACATTGCATACATTCGGTGTATATTTGGTGGTGTCCAGCATCGAACACGGGTACTTTCAGCCTGGAGTTCGGTGCTACGACAACTAGGATATCACGGCCACACCAAAAGAGTTTTAGTACTATCTATTAAAAATGTAAAACTATTAACTCTATTCGTTGCTAGCTTTTTCTAGTAATTCTTACAGATTCCTTGTAACCGAGTAATATTGCAAAAAATTTTTTAGTAATTACAATGATCACTAAATTTTTTTTAGTGGATAGACCCTTTTTTTTTTACAGTGTATGTTAAAATTTAAGAAAACTTTTTGCAGATCTACGCCTCTTGACCCCTAGACTCAAAATCATCACTCAGTTCACATTTTTTTTCTCTTTCTCTCTGCATATAGTATATCTGCATGTAGCATCATAAATAATAATAAAATTGAAAACATAAAAATAATATGAGTAATAGGAAAAATTCCCATCGTAATAGATAACTACCAGAAACACATACCTCTAAAACAAAATAATATAAATACTTTATTGAAAATGTGATATATAATTAATTACCATTACAATATATGCCCTATCAAAAGAAAAAAAACTGTACATGAAATAGATCCTATGTAGAATAATAGAAATCACACATGCAGAAAGATTAATATTTTAAGATTATATATCAATGACCCAAATGCAAAAATTTAAATGTTTCATCACAAAAAGTAAGAATGAAGCCGAATTATGAATAGAAAATCATAGAATAGATTTATATTCTGCTATACTCCCAACACACTTATTAATAAATCTCAAACAAGGAACGATGAAATATTTATTTTATTCCATGGACATTTTCCAGTTTATAAGCCAAATTAAAATAATCTTGTATCCTTCTGTTGCCATGGAAATAGTGTTTCATCCGAAATTCCTTCATCTTCCATTCATTAATTTTCAGAGCATAAACTCAATACCGGGTGACAGATTTGGGTGCGCGAAAACAAAAACGACATCTGTGCGCAAAGCATCTTAATCAGGTCATTATCATCTCTTGTATCTATTCAGGACTTAACAAGAAAAGTTGTTTCATGTGTTTTATGCAAATGAGGCCTGTAGATATTTATTGAAGTCATTCATCCTCACACCATCCTTCTTCTTTGAAGTAATTTGATTATTTCAAAGAAATACCAGATTTTGAAATATGCATAGAAAAGTAATTAGAATATATTAAACGTTTATTTCAAAAGGAAAATAAATTCGCATTTTGTAAAATGTTTGCAGTTTTAATTGATAGTAACATTAATGAAGCATTGTTTAAGCATAGGGAAATCAATCTTTCATAGAGATATTCGTATTTCAGTCAATAAATAACAATACAGTTATTAAATGTGAAATAGTTGCAACTTTCGAGCATAATGAATTTTGTTAAATTAGCGCTATTAATTTTCTGTTCATTATCTAACTTTCCAATGTAATATGTAACAAATAAAAAAATATGTTTATCGAAAATTTCGCGAGTGAACCGAACATGAATTTATATAATTTGGAAAATTATGAATTATAATTACCAAGCGAATAGTTGAGTTATCCCTTTTTAGGTCGATTTTTAAGAAATATTATTTATTACATTCTTCCCTATGTTGTAATTTCGGTAAACGTTTTGCAAATCTGTACCTCTTGACCCCTAGAACCCAAATTCTCCCCCCAATTCACAACTTTCTTTCTCTTTCTCTCTGTATATATATATACAGGGTGACTCATAAATATCGAAACAATAGGCTATCTCCTTAAATATTGCCACTAGACCCATACTTCCAATTGCAAAAACTCATAAAAAAGGGTGATATTTCTGATAATATAAGTTGCAACTCCATTGGGGGGGGGGGGGTCTAGTTGAAAAAATACGAAAATTAAATTTTTATACGGCCCCCGTAGAGCAAAATTTCCAACTAGCTCTAAAATAAATATTGAAAAACCACAACCTCGAAACAAAACTGTCGGACGTTCCTCTCAGTCCACACAACTTTGAAGAATGTCCGTGGTAGATATAGCTGCCACCACCGATATTACTCGGTGATATCGGTCACCCACTGTGAGGTTTGTGTAAATGAAGACTTACGCTGTCAAGTAACTGAATTATCAGTTTATTAAGAATATATGTACGCACTAAATACGCTATTTACAAATATATACAATTACAACTCGGATATAGGTGATCCGGTTCAACATTAAATTAAATACAGTAAAGATTGGCTGTGTACTATTCCAATTACACTTTCCACCTCACACTCAATACACGTTAAATTCACTTTATCGGAGCTCAACCTTGAGTCTCCCTGCACTCCTCGGCCCAGAGCGCTAAACACTAGGACGTCTGTGTCCTTTGCTCACCAGTAAACGCACTGCTTACGCTCTACAACACAGAGCACACTCTATAAGGACCTCGGACCTACACACCCCTTCTTGGTACGAAACCAAGGAACGGACTGACTTCTCTGAGACAAGATTTGCTCTTCTCAACTCACGGGGTCACACAAATGCCAGCCCCTTTGGAGCTCCCTCATTGGGCACATTCCCCCACTCCTTTCTTGCCTAGTGACATGTTGCTTATCCCCTGATCATCCGCATACCTCACTGACAGATGGACATGCCTGTCAGCAATCTTCTCTTCCTCCAACACACCACCTGCATAGGATTATCTGGCAATTCCCCTTTCCACAAAGAAGGAATGTCACCTTGGAAATTCTGTACACAACCATACAATACGAAATATTGAAACAGAGAAATAGTAGAAATTCCATTCTTTAGCAGAGGTGGCATCAGAAACTGACAAAAACTAAAATCAGATTCTCATTTTTAGTTAAATAGAAAGAAATTGAAATCCGATAAATAATGTTTGGAGTTATAACGATTTTTAATTATCGCACTGAAACCAGTAACTAACCACATGAAATTTTTATAAATTTTATGATAAATTTTAGCATGTGATTTTCTTAGCAAATTATATAGCTAACATACACAAAAAAAGAAAAAAAAATCAAAATTCTAACTCAAAAGATAGATTTTTTACGCGTTTCCTACAACTGTTAAAGTAACATTGTCTTTTGAATTACGCGCATTTTAATTTGCATCTAATCCCTTAAAACCTGATGAATTATTCAAACATTTTTAAGATATGAAGATGCAACTTTTTTGGTATTATGCAGGACTGGATAAGGAAAGTTTCCATAATTGGAATTTTTATCCTACGGGGGCCGTATAAAAAGTTAATTTTCGTACTTTTTCAAATAGACCCCCCCCCCCCCCATAGAGTTGCAACTTATCTTATCAAAAATTTCCCCTTTTTTATGAATTTTTGTAATTGGAAGTATGGGTCTAGCGGCAATATTTAAGGAGATAGCCTATTGTTTCGATATTTATGACTCACCCTGTATATATGTACATATATAGTAATAAATTTGGAATCATAAATATAAAAATAGTATGGGATAATAATAAATAAATAGATAGCAAACAGGATAAATAAAAATGAGAAATCAAAAATCTATGAGTAACATACCGACTCTTTAGAGTTCCTATGCTAGCTAAATCTTAAAAAAGACGTCGAATTTTGTCAGCAGTATGCTTATAAAGACAAAATTAAGCACCTTATAACATGTATACACACACACACATATATATATATACTATAAACTATTACAAATTAACGACAAAAATTGTGAATGTACAAATAATAGAAGAATTTATTCAAATTAAAAAATATGTATAAACCACCATATAAGTCTATAGCTATTTATGTTATAAATATATAGAAGGAGGTGTCTGCTCCCCTATAACACCCACCCACTTAAGAGAAGTTTGAAACACGTTAAGATGAAGAGAAACATATTTAAAATTTGTCTTTTTTGAGTACATTTCAAAAATAATTGTCGGTTTTGCAATATAATACTCGCAACTGAGGTGCCAGTTTATATTCGTAAAATTAACAGTATAATAAGCAAGTGATGTACCATTAAACAGTAATATATTGTTTCATTTACTTTTACGACAGTATATTGCTGCTTATTTTACGGTTATAAACTGATGCTTCAGCTGTCAGTATTACACTGTAAAATCGGCAGTTATTTTTTACAGTGTAGCTCAGAAACGGGGGCAGAGCTCCCCTTATGAAAAACTCTTAGTTTTTTTCCTCTTAGTGTTAACTGTTTTATGTCACTAGCAACGAATAATTGTTATACTTATTTTTATCAAAACCGCCACAGGTAATGAAAACTACCTTAATCAAATTTTAAAACCCAGGGAAAGGTAATGGATTTCACCATCCTCCTTATCTTCTTCCTTCCCAGTATACATGATGAGACAAACATTATGCAATATTCTTATTAACCCTCGCGTTATTAACATTAAAAATTTCATCAATGCCCAAGATTTCAAAAGGGATGACCCCATGGTTGATTTAGGCCTCCATTAGTAATTATGATGTTTATACGACGTAATAATTCATTTGATTAAATGACGAAATTTACGCACAAATGAACACAGGAATAAGAAATAACGAAATAAGGGAGGCGTCTAACACTCACTTGTATGGTAATGCTGTACCCAGAGTGCCTTCTAATGAATTACAAATGGCAGAATGCTAAAAATTCTCTTTCTTTCTCTCGAACGTGATAAATAATAGGAAGTTTTCATTTATTCTCGGTGGGGTCAGTGTGACCCCGTTCACAATTTTAAAAATTAGACAGAAAAATTTAACGGTGAGAAACTTATAAAGCAGACAAAATTATGAAAGAGACCTTTATAGGATAATTCCTAGAAAATAATTTTAGCATACGTATTCTACATGGAAAAAAAGCGGCCAAAATTTCTAAATGTGGTCATATTGACCCCATCTTTGTAATGCAAGGGTTAATGTTTGTCTGATTAATCAAAATGAAGCTCTGCTATTTATTTAACGAAAAGAGATAGACATCATTATATTTCTAAATTCTTCTAGAACAAAATCTACTGCCGAAATCAATTAATAAAATTGAATTTTTCATGGAATAAAAAAGCGGGATATAAATCATCGCGCTTGTTAGAAACGAGAGTCCAATATTTATCAGAGCACACTGGGGCGTAACGCGATCACGTATTAATCTATTTGCAGAAAGAGGATTGGGTCGATGTCCAAAATAAATCCCAGCGGGTAAAAAGGAATTCTCCTAAATTAATTATAGATAAATGCCCCAATTTTTGCGACTGTCAGATTTTTCTGTGAGTATTGTGTTGTAATCAGCATTCGTAATTCATTTAACAGAACTAACATAGATACTCATCAAATTTTTATTACTTATAAATATGAATAAAAAGTGAAAGTGAGCTGTTTCTAAATTAAATGTATTCAAATTATTTTATGAAAATGAAGCAAGTACCAAGTAATGAAATATCTATAAATTTAAGAATCAGAAAATATGAGTTACTGTAACCCTTTAATGTTTAAACGTCCCAATAATAAAAGACTAGAGAATTTACTAATTTTAAGGCTTATAAAGTTCAAATTGATGTTATAGTCATCTTCAGTAATCGTGATGGCATTTACTAGATTCACAGTTTAAAATTTTGCTGACTTACACCACCTTTTTGCATGTTTCGAGATTCTGAAGGCTTTTGTTTTTTATGATAGTGATTAATCGAAAAAAATCAGTAATCATTAAGGGTTGAGTACTGAATAGTTATTTCGCTTTAATGGGGCAAACACTTTTTTATGCAAACACTAAACCTTCATTTTTAAATGTAGGTTTCAAAATACGTTTTGTATAGTTTTTCTCAATCTCTTTAGATTATCGTTACAATTAAGTTTTGTCCACAGCGGGCCATAAATTCCAGGAAGAAAATTTATCAATTCACGGAGGGCTTTATTATTTGAAAATATAAAAATAACTTTAAATATTATATATATATATATATATTAAAAGATAAACGAGATTAACACTTATTTCAGAAGTGTTGCCATAAAAAAACATTAAAAAGTTATATCTATGTTGTGATTGTCTAATGATCAGTTTCCGACCTAGATTTCAGATCAGAATCTGAAGGTATAACTTCCGTTTAGCGAGATATCACCAGGATGAGAAATCTCACTTTTGGCCACAAACGTTTTTTGTAATTTTTGTTTTTATTTGTGAGACGAAATTTTGCAATTCGGTATCTTATGTCCAAAACGTCTGTGCCTTTATGAGTTAATATATAGGCTGGTTATCAACATTTTTTTTTTCGAAAATTCTTATAATCAATCTTTTTATGCTTCTGCAACGATAGGTACCTCCAACGCTCCTCAGTGCTTTTGAGGAATGCCCGCAAATCACAATTTGTGTGTTACAGAAAAATGCAGCTTCCCAAGAACTGTGTGACCTAGGGTATAGTTTTCCTGCAATGTTTAACCCATTAAAGCCCAAATTATTTTCTTCGCTAAAATTTAAATTTTGTATTTCCCACCACTTTTAAAATCAAATTAACTTTTATCAAAAATTATCGAGGATTCTGTCTCGTGAAAGAAGGTATATATTCATCTTCCTCTTTACTGGTGGGAAAACCGCTTTCTTGCTGTTTTTGTAACCGTCCTCAAAAGAGGACGCTGTGCGTTAATGGGTTAAATTAACATCTACAACCCCTAATTGTACCATAATTTTAGTTTCAGCATGTTCGAAAATAGATGGGGAGAGGAAAAAAAATTTTGCACTACTTTTTCGACGATATCTCTGAAAATATAATTACTAAAATTAAAAGAAATGTACTTTTTGAGTTCTGCATTATGAAATCTTTCACACGATGTACAAAGGAAATTTTTTTTTCTTGTAACTTAATTAGCCCTCTACATTTTTTAGTAATGTGTGAATGGTTAATAATCTTCAAATATGTAGGTCAATAGCCTTTATTACTTCAGCTAATTGACGAGTTCCATAGTTTATGAGTAAAATGGATGTGACAGACAGACAGACACAATAGTGATCTTATAATGGTTCCGTTTTCATTTTTAAATACAGAATCCTAAAAATTATCTTGCTCAGTGATATTTTTAAAATAATAATCAAATATACAAAATATCCAACATCATGATACTTTAAAAAAATATGAAGTATATGTAAACATCAAAAGTATCAAAAATCTTGTTATCTTAAAAATAAATATCTGATATATATCTAGATATATATCATGATACATATTCTTTGATACATATCAACGAACTCTGTGTATAATAATGTGTAATAAAGTGTAATAAATCAGAAAGCATCACAAATAAATCAATAACAAAAGAAGAAAAGGATTTTTCCTCCGAGATGTCGTTTGCATGGCAAGTGATTAACGTAATAATTTAATCAAACACTAATGTAAATCTGCCAGCGGGAATGAATGCATCCGATGATGAACGAATAAATAAAAATTTATCCCATTCTTAGTGGCCAGAATTATGAATGGAAATTTTATGAACCTAATGAAAAAATTAGGTGAAGTTTGTTGCTTATTGCATGACAAATAAAGTAATGCAACTGTCTAAGAAATTTTCTATACCGTTTAACATTATTAGTATTTTGAGAATCTGACTTTTTAATAGCTAACTATACACAATTTTGTCTATACTTTATTACTAAAGATTAAATAAAATTATGATAGGATTTATTTTTATTTTTACGATATTGCTTATCTAGAGCTTATCCATAAATGACAAAACTCTCAATAAAGAAAACTATTTGAACGTCATGTGATGTCTACATAATTTGATTATACAGCAGAAAAATCCATTCCGCCCTTTACATCAGATGTTTTACCCATTACTTTATTAGGTAAAGGTGCATCGTTGCAAAAGATTTATTTGAAGTAAAAGGAGCGAAGGCGTATAATCGTAACTACCTTATAAAAATTATAGAGCATGACGGAAGATAAAAGCTTTTTATCTTCAATATAAAATAGGTTACTTTAATATTTAATACGACTAAGCAACCAAAAGTTATTTATAACTACATATAATTAGTAATATTCTTTTCAAAATAAAATAGTTTCAGACTAAATCGTAGGCTTTAAAAAGACGCCAACTGCCAGTAATGAAAGAAAAATTAAAACATCTATATCCTGTGTATAGTATTAAGATATAATTTTCATAAAGTAAATATTTCATAAATTGCTAATTAACGATATTTGCAAGGGAAACAAATTAGGAAATTAATATTTTTATATTTTAATAATGGTCTGCTTACATACAAGGTCTGTCATAACACATGCGTAAATGTACTTCTGCATATACAGATATGTAAGATAGATACTTCTGTACACACATGTAAGAAGAATTGTGGGGGAAAAGAACACCCCTTACTAACTACGCAAAGAATTATTGTGGAAGAAAGTTACTGTTACCAAACGATTGGAAATAAAGTCTACTTTTAAGAGATGTAGTCAATTACAATTCGATTCGGGACTATCTACATATCAAAACCAACCCAACTTTCTTTTCTTTCCTTTTCTTCAATTGCAATATTTGAATTTGACACAATAAATAAATTATGCATTCTTCAATGAACCCGAATATAATTTTCATTAAATTCGTACGATAAGTTCCAGTGGAATTAATTATTTAATAATGAACATATTTTAGGGGCTACATCCAAAATTAAGTTTGGCACTCGATTGTTGAAATACTACAGAATGACTATGTCTCTTCTATTCATTATTTATGTGTCGCCAATATGACCTCTTCACTCATTTCATATGCATCGGCAACCTGCTAGTCCAAATGTTTAAAAAAATGCAAAATATATATTTTTTTCACAAATAGTGCAAAGAATTGGAATTGAGTTTTCCCACAAAGCAGGACATAATAAACATAAATGTATATGTGCATTTTGAGATAGCAGCCAGTAAAATCTTTGCAAATTCCCCCATATTACGTCACAGGAGTCGTGGCGAGATACAAATTAAGTAAAATAATAAAAGTAGAAGCTTCATTAAATTACAGTTTCTGCTTCGAAATAGTTTATTAAAGTCCTTTCAGATAGAGCGGGAAATACTCTCTCCGTAGTGACATAAAAACATAATTTCCGCAAGTCGTCTAAAACCGAATGATCGAAAGGAAAAGAAAGAATATTCCATCATCTATGAGTCTCTCCACTTAAATCAATAAAAGCTTCTAGAACATTCTATAGTCTTTAACCATGATTTTCTTATGTAAACAGAATTTAATGTCTAGCGTCGAGATTAAACATAGCATTCCCGAATCTTTTCCAGACGATAATTTTTATTTTAAAAGATTATTATTTAACTAATTTATAATCGAAATCAAAATTTGAATATTCAGCAGACGATAATTTAAAACAAAAAAGGAAAGAAATGAATTTGTGGATACGCAATAAATATCAAACTCAAAAATAAAAGAAAAATAAATAAAAAGAATGATTTTTTTTGAAAAGTATGGTTTTGGAATTAAATTTAATAAGACTTTCTTTAAAAAGGTTGATAAAAACAGGGAAAAATGAGTTTTATTGGGAATTTTAAGATATAAAGTTTAAATTAGAATATTTTTAATTTATAGCCATTTTTTTCAATTTACACATATTGGAATAAAAGTTTTTTAAGGCGAATTAAGAATTTATATCGTTTCTATAAAGATTAATAGATTAGATTTAGTAACAGGATTTTAATTTAATAAGTTGAAATAAGTACGGAATATTGTTAAAAGAAAATTAATACAGTATAAGATTAATTTTGGAGAAAAAAATTTTAATCTGTAATACATATATTATATATATATATATATATATATATATATAAATGTAGGTTGCAATCCATATTTTTTTTAAATTCATAATGTATATTGTAAAATTTTTAAAACTATAAATTCGATGCATGTATGTTTGGGTTTTGTTATAACCACATAAAAAAATTATCACATTAGGACTATACTTTCAAGAATTGTTAATAAAAATATGAAAAGGTAATTTAATAACAGAAGATGTAAATTTTGAATGCTTATAAACCAAAACTTATCATCCAGATAACTTGAAATTTGGTTTTTAGGCATAGTTTTAAACGAAGATTTAAAATATATTGTCAAAATTGGATGTTGCTTTAAAAAGAAAAAAAAGTTTAGCTTGGTTTTGACTTGTAGATGGTCTCTCTAAACAAATTTTGCATGTATCATTTAAAAGTAGATTTTATTTTTAATCGTTTGGAGACAGTAATTTAATTCTATTATAATTAGTTGCAGAGCTAACAGAGATGTATACATTTATTTTTTCCTGCAACTGCACCTAATTTTTTTTTTTTTTTATGTTTTTCATTCTTTTGTGAATTTAGTGAATGCACAATATTATTATGCTGTGTCTGGGGCAAAAACATTTTTAAAGGAATGAATTACATAAGAAGAATTATACCATTCACTTCGTAGTTATTAGAAAATAAATGTCTGAGTTACTAACAGTAAATTAAATTTCTTACATTCACAAAGCTGAAACTTTCTTTGTCTGTATTACTTGGTTAACAATTTAATTTTAAAGTTTTTTCACAAGCGCTCCTTTATATATACCACTTTTATTTATTTTAAATATTAACAGTAAATTAATGTAGAATAATTTAAAAAAAAATAGAAATATATAAAAATAAGAATAACTTTTTGTCATAGCGATACAGTTTTAATTACATTTATAATCCTATCATAGATATAACTGAAAAAAATAAAAATTTTACGAACTTCATATTGCATGATGTTAGAAGAAATAAAAGCCGCCTATTTAAAATTTCTCTTCATAAAGATAGAATGCCCTTAATTTAGGATTTTAATCGTTTTCTTTAAATGCCTTAAATTTTCTTTAATCAAGAGTTCAACTTATTTTGATTAAGTTTGACAAATAAAGTTTGTCAATAAGTTTGACGATAGTCTTAAGTTGTTTGAATTTAAAGTATTCATTTAAATCTAATTTTGAATTTAATCTTCGATTATATCAGAAAGTAACCGTTTTTTAACAGAGCTGCAAATACAAGTAATTGAGAAGAAAACAGTGGTTATTTGTTCGGAGGACTAAAACGTGATGTCTCAGTTAGCTCAAGCAAATTTTGTTTTTTAAACTTAGTAAATTTTACTAATAGCTTTTTTTTTTTTTTTTTTTTTTTTTTTTTTTTTTTTAAGAATGATGTGAAGACTCTTATAATGTTTTATATTTTAAATAGCAGAAGTGGAGGATCATAAAATCATGATACTTCAATAAGGAATAACTCCCCTTACACACGCAAACACAGACACATTATCGCCCTGTCTGTCTGATAAAAGCACCGGACTATTTGGCCATGGACTTGAGGTTGCATAATTTGGTGCATATACTTTATGAGCAAAATTTAAAAAAAAAATATTTCCCACTTACTTTTTTCTAAATGTATTGAGAAATTATAAATCAGTATTTGTTACTATAATGCATATTTGTTATTATTAAAATTATTATTATTATTATTATTATTATTATTATTATTATTATTATTATTATTATTATTATTATTACCATTTAGTAATAATATTTTGCTTTGTCTTCAGTTAGAAAATTCTTATATGTTAAATATTTTAAACAATTTTTAATCCAGTACTGACTATAATTAATACTCTGTACATTTAAAGTAGGATCAAGTTAAAGAAATGTATATATTTATACAAATATGAAATTACATGTTCAAATATGTATTCTATAAATATTGAAATTAGGGCTTTGTTTTGAAATCTAAAATAAAAGAAATAATCGAGTGTCATTAAATTACTTCATTTAATTAAAATAATAAGACTTTTTCAAAATTTATCATTTTTCTTGTGATAGAATGTAGTCAGATTTAAGTATACAACATTTCAAGGTCTCCAACTTATACACTTTTTGAGAACAAACTCTGTGACAAACAGAGAAGTAAGACGAATAAGATTTTGTTAGATGAGCGAAGCAATAAAACTGTTAAAATATCTATTCCTTTATTTTTGATGGATAATCTTAATCTAAATTCATTATCAGACTTTAACCACACAAAAATAAAGAAAGCAAAAGAAGACTATAGATATTGGCATTAGACATTTTTAAATTCTTTAGTTTAAGCATTAATGTAAATTAACGGAAGCATAATTAATATTAACGTTTGTAGTCCAAATTACATGTAAAAACACCTATACAAAAAAAAAAACCTAGCATATAAAGAATACACAACACAAACAATTCACATAAACATAATGATACATTTGAATACACATTCGTATTATTAAATCAAGTATTTTGCCGATTTTTACCTTTCTGCACCAAAAGAAAAGTACAGTTAATTAACATAATGACACAATATCCTCATAGTATTCACTAACATGAACTTAATAAAGAAAAAAGAACAAAAAAATATCAGAAATTCTTCCTGTCTACATAAATAATGATTAAGCAAACTGAGCATAATATATTTTCTTTGTAATCAGTGTTAATTACAATGAATAATAAATGAAAAAAACTATCATAATTGTTGTACGCTAATCATCAGACCAATTAAAAAAGGTATAGACGGTAATACTTATTTCCTCAAGCCAGACCATAACCTGATCACGTTTACAGTATATCTTGTATTTAATGAATACGATACAATAATGGGAGAAACAAATTCCATGGAAAATTAGGTACAGAGAGCTAGTTAAAGATGATTATGCGTATCTTTTTTTCTTTTAAGATCTCGGTGATGAGTTGCTTCTTTAAATTAAATAAAACAAATCATTTTATCTGTTTGTTTGTCTTTTTTTCCTCTTTTCTGTTAATTTAATTTAATAAATTCGTTGAAAATGATAATTTGAGTAATTGGGATTTTTCTGTTAATACAATGTGATAAGAAATAATAATTGCTGTTATGTTTTAAAAGGATTTTGAAAGCTAAAAGTCAAAGAGTTTTAAAATGTTAAATTTCAATTAATTCTGTATAATTTTTCCTATTTTTATGGAAAAAAAATTGTTTGAAATCTATATATAGGTGCGATAACGGGAAAAAGAGTAAAAAATAAATAATGTTCAAATCTTTAGCTAAAATTTGATATTTTATAGCGTGTGCTCTATATACACAATTAGGGTTTTTAAATATTGTATTGCTGTATTTTGCAATTAAATATGCTTAATTTTATCCGCTTAACACTCTGCAACTTTATATTAACAAGGTAGAACCCGTCGAAATTCGACGAAAGAAAATGTTTAAGAAAGAACTGTTTTCATTAATTTTTAATAAATCTACAAAATTAGTTACAGTAAAAAATACATCTTATATTGGTCAGTCTAGCTCTCAAACAAACATTATTTTAAGCTAAAATCAACAAAATACTATAAAACTCAATTATCGAAATTATTAAACGAAATAAAACCGAAATTCGCCGGATTTTATAACACACCATATTTCTGAAATAGTATCCACTTTTTAATTTCTATTTCTATTTTTTTTTTCAATATTAAGAGAAAATGGAGTGATTCTGTTGCCACAATTACAAAACTGGCACTAAGAATTATTTTTAAAAAATGAATATCTCAAAAATAAATTGTGATACAGTTTTAAAACAAATCGCATTTAAAAGTTCGTTTTTTTTTTCTCGTTACGACAGTGTAAAAAATTTAAATGTACGATGTTTAGAAGTGTAAAATTTACAGTAGCGAAAATTGCAAAACCGAAATTGCAGATAAAAGTGTTGCTATTCGCAAAATGACGTATGCGTTACGCACAGATACATTTGACCTTTTTAAAATAGATATTTTTAAGTGTTCAGTAAAAATAATAAAAGTAAATTTTGCCTTAACAGCTTCATCGAAAATTATTTTGTTTCCGAAGAACAAGTTCTATTTTTTTTGTTATATGAAGGCAGCCATGTGACATGGAAATAATGAGTATTATTACATTCTTTGGACTTCTTTTGATTAGTTACAGCGATCCTATTGGCCACATTCATGGAACATTGTGTTTATTAATTTAAATTAATTTAACAAAATTATAGTGTTTTTAGGTATGTGCCAGATGTCACATACGGTGCAGTGAAGGTTTAAAAAGAAATCTAATAGAATGTTAAGAAAAATGGGTTTTGTTGAAAGCAAGGCAAACGACCGCCAGTAGTTTTCACAATTGAAATGGGAGTTCAATTTATAAAATCGCTAACATAAAAGTATTTAAAATTTATTGGCTAAAGCAAGTTATTAAATAAAAATAATTGCTTACCCTAAATGTATTGTAAATAATTTATTGGTTTCAACATTCGAAAAACAAGGAAAACAATATCTCACTTGACTAGTTAGCACTAACCCGAACTTGTTGGGCAATTTTAGCCAAAAAGTAATCAGGAGTAGTTTATATGAAATTCTAACCTAAATTTTTGTGAAATTCCGTGCATTAGTTTTTGAGATACAGCACGCACAGAACTTTTGTTATAAACATACAGAGAAACTCACACTCAGACATTTTCTAAAAATGATCAAATTGTGTTCAAAACCTTCTGAATCGTATAAATCTATCGAAAACCGGAAATCGAAATTTTTTAACGAATCCAGTACTTTATTTTTATAAAGGTAGAAGAGAGCTAAAAATGAAAGGATTTTTTTCTATAGAGAATCCAAATTCATCAACAATCCTGAATAGCAGAAATTTCCGAAACACCTGAAACCGAATTGAAAAAGCAACTGTCTTAGTTGTTTGGGGTTCAAAGTCTGTTAGGGGTGTTTTAGGGATAAGCGGACACAGTATCTTTGAAATTATCTTATAAATTATTATAAACGTTTTCGGTTTTTTAACAATTTCCACCAAAGATGAAAAGTGTTTCTGCAATAAAGTTGAAAAGTCTTTATGCATTCGGTTTGTCTGTCCGTTTGTCCATGCTCTAACTTCCGCAAATATATTCGGATTTTCATGTTATTGGTAAACCTTATTTAAGGTCTCATTAAGGTCCTTTTTAAGGTTTGGCATTCTATATAAAGATGTGGGATTAATAGTTCGTTTGTAGGAGCAAACAAAAGAATTACATTACATTATGGTCTAAAGGGGGAAAATCGTTTGCTGAGTATTTTAATGACGTAACGCTATTGCAAAAGTATTGAAACTAATATAAATCACTGAATTGCACAACGATTAAGTTAGAACAGGACATTCATAGCATTTTAAATCCATCTACAGGAACACACAAAAGAAATCGGTTTTAATGTTGCCCTTGAGTTGGAATTGCTGGAAATGCGTTTCCTATTTCGGCATGCGCTTTTAAATTTAACTTTTTTTAGATGAGTTTGTAATTATATAAATGTGTAGCACTTATAGCTGTTGTCTGATCCGCCCGTCTGTCTATCTGTCTGTCTGTCTGTCAATCTACATGTTTGCATATAACAGCACACAAACTACCCAACCGAATCGTTTGAAATTTTAAATGTACATTTGTTTCAGAATTTTGTTCAATCATTTCAATTTTAGTAAAATCTGATATTTAGTTCAAATACCGAGACGATAAAAAGTATTTTGTTACATTACAGCAGATGGGATAAAAAAAATTTCAAGTCCTTTTTAATGATGTTACACCCATCGAAACATAATGAAATCGATATGCATTTATGAGGGACATGATGATCCATTTGATAATCCAAAAAGGGGTCCATTCTGGACCAATCCCTGAATTCATCACTGGCAAAATAAATTGAAACGGCAAAAGTAATTACTTGTAAAATCAAAAGGTTTTCATTTATAATGAACAACTAAAATTTTTACATTTAATCAGAATGAAATTCTTGAAGTTATATAATATTAAATCCACTAGTTTTGTTATTGCTTCTTACCTTTCCACATAGAAGAAAAGTAGAACTAAATAGCATCGAAATGTCAAAGTATCTCCATAATATTCACTAATGGGGATTTAATAAATAAAAGAAAAGGAAAAATATTAGAATTTACTCCCAACTGCAGAATAATGATTAAACAAACGGCGTATTTTCTTCGTAATCAGGCGTTAATTATAATGCATAATAAATCAAAGAGAACTATCATAATTGTTGTATGCTAATCATCAGGCCAATTAAAAAAGTTATAGACGGTAATATTTATTTCCCCCGCCGTGATCACGTATTCAGCATATCTAGTATTTAATGAATCACAGGCAGTAATGAGCTAACTGTATTCCAACGAAAATTCGTACAAAGAGGTAGAGGAAGTTGATTATATAAAACATTGTTTTTTAATATCCATGATGTATTCCACCATTTGCATCTTTAAATCAAATAAAACAAATCGATTTATATGTTTTGTAAATTTGAGTGATTTTAATGTATAAGTTGAAAACGGGATGATGTTATAAAAATTGTTTATAGGTATGTATAGTATTATTAGCATATTTACCCTCTTAAAACATCAGTCAAAAAATAACTCAAGTTGAGTCGAAATTTATTCATCTCATGGTATGAAAATCAGCTTCGCGAAAAGAGTTGAGACGACTCGAGTAAACGAGTTGTTTTTAAACAATTTAAATCAAGATGAGTAATTTAAATAAGCAATTTAAATCAAGATGAGTAAAACGTTTAAAAAACAACTCTTTCACGATCTAATAAATTACAGCTCTTTCCTGAGAAGCCAAATCCACTCTTTCGCTTTAAGAGTGCATTTATCCTCACGTGATGCTATTTGTATTTTTACTTTCTTATATATTTACTAGAAGAAAGGGCTATAGGTTTGAGAAAAATCGTCTTTCAGTTTTCGATGGATTTATGCATTTTAGAAGGTCCTGAAAATGGTTTGGCTGTTCTTTGAAAATGTCTGTCTGTGAGTTTGTCTCTTTTTTGCATGCAACAAAAATTTTGTGTGAGCGGAATTTGATAAAACTTTAGATTCAGTTAGAATTTGATATTAAATTGGTTCGGATTAGTTTTTGGTATAAATCGCGAAACAGGTCGCGCTGCTATGATGCATTTTTAATAATTTAGGCAAAAGTTCCCTCTAAAGAGCTAATGCACGGATTTTCATTATACTTTCGATTCAGTTAGAAGTTGATATAGGTAGTTGCTGATCAGATTTTGTGTAAATCACCTTACTAGTGGCACGGATATGCTACATTTTTCAGGAACAATTAATATATATGAGAAAGAAAAAAGTTTGGGGATTGCCCCAATCTGATTAGTTTTTACTTTAACTTTCACTCCTATAAACTGAGGGACTTTAGTTCCAATCTATGCATATAGAATTAGTAAAAAAGTGGAGTATGTGGAACATCCTTTTTCATATATTTTGAATGCTCAAACAAATGAAAGTAACATTAGGGCTTGGTATCTCTTCTAATAAAAAAAAAGAACGTTGCTAATGGGAACACAGCACAATTCGGATTTGTGCAAACTTGTTGTGTGGGATAAATTTTTTCAAGTCAATTAAATACATAAATCAATAAAATTAATAACTATACATTCGAAGTGAATAATTTTATTTAATTACCTATTTGAACATTAAAATTAAAATAATTTTATAGCAGGCATTTTATTCTTATTTAATTTCATGTTATTAATGTTGTTTAATGTTACTAAAACTGTTACAGTTTTGGGATCAGCGAGACATTTGTTTGGTTAAATTTGGATGTTGTATTTGGCTTCTTTGTTAAAAATAAGTGTATATATGTTTCACCATTTCTGTTGAGACCTTATCAGCAAAATACGTTGAGATATACCTCATGAGATATACGTCAGATAACCTTGTTGTTGATTAGGTTTTGGTGTAACAACAGTTAGTACTGTTATGCTGTATTTTGCAGGATTTGCACGATTTTAGCGGTAATCATATATCAAGAATAAATGAGATGAATTACACCAAATTTCATATTCTGTTAGACATTGACATAAGTTGGCTCTGTTTTGGTTTTCATGTAAATCATATGACAGATAGTACTGTTATGCTGAAATTTTCATTATTTTCGCTATAGCTATAGCTATATCTCAAAATGCAATGCATGAAATTTGATCAAGCTTAAAATAACTAAACATGTTTAATATCTAATATATAAAATCTTTTAAAATAAAAATACATTACAAATATATTATATCATATCGAATAAGGAATTAATCAAAAACGGCTGCAACTTTTTTTCCTTTGTTTGACATTTTTACTTCTATATCTGATTATTTGTAACATATTTTTAATTAATCAAACTTAATATTCTGTTACACTTTCACATAAACTGATATTTAATAAGTTTGTGTGCATATTGTCAAACTGGTGTCATTCTTATGCTGCCGAAATTCAATTATTGACCAAAACGATGATTAAATATTCCTTTTTAATGCATACAATTCAGCGATCCTATAATTTTAGAATCTTCATTATGGACAAAGATTGTCATTTAATTTTGAAATGTTAAGAAGCATGAGATAGAAAAAAAATGGGATTTGCATATCCGGGTAGTATAAAACAGATTAGAAAATTAAAAGTCCGACGTTAGCATTAATATGTTTGTTTAAAAAATATTGCAGTTCATTTATACTTTAAAAATAAATTTTGCAAAATAATGACGAAAATATATTGGATTAAAAATTATGTTAGCAATTTAAATGAAGAAACTAAGGCATATATAACTTTTTATTTACAATGGGTTATAGTGATGTTTTCTATGCGTTAGTTTTTTGCCTCTTCTAAACAGTTGTAAATATTATTATATATATATGTTTAAGAATTCATTGAAAATCATTGGTTAAGGAATTTGTATTTTGTTATCTTACATAATTATTTATCTTATACAGTGGAAAAAATTAATATTAATATAAAATTTTGACATCTATCTTTAACAATTCGCAAAATAATCATAAAAATCATTAGCATGAGGATATATATTTGGTTAATTTATATGTTTCTTTATCTTATGCATTGAAAAAAATAATCAACATTAGTATCAATTTTTTGTTAAGACAGCAACTTTGCATAAATATTTTGCTGATTCACAAAATAATAGGTATGAAAGACTTTGGCATGAGAACTTGTAATTGGTTACCTTCAATGTTTATTTTATGCACAGGAAAAAAAAAAATCAACATTTGTATCAAATCTGGCAGTGTATCTACATATTTGTTTAAATATTTATAAAATAACAGCTATGAAAAGCTTAGGCAGAAGCTGTATTAGGTAACTTCACATGTTTATTTAGGTAATGCAGTGGAAAAAATCAACACTAATATCAATCATTCGTGAAGACAGTGTTTGTGCTTGTGTGTTTAACGATTAATAAAATAGAAGCTATGAATATGATTAATGAACTATCAATAAACTATGGTATGATTAAAATAGCAGTAATCCAAATTTAATAAATAAATGAAGACGTGAAAGGTAATCTTTCATTTACAATGACCAATACAAATTTTTACATATAAACATAATAATCATCGAATTCATACTTTAATCATTGAACTCACTCGCTTTATCATTTTTTTTTTTTTTTCATTTTTTGTACAGCAGAGAAATTGAAATAAATGACATCTAATTGTCGAAATTTCTCCAGAATGCTAATGGAAATTTAATAAACAAAAATAAAATGTCAGAATTTTCTCCTAACTGCATAATAATGGTTCAACAAACTGAGCATATTTCCTATTTGTAATCAGCGTTAATTACAATGAACAATAAATCAACGTGAGTTGTTATAACTTTGTACGCTCCAGGTAATTAAAAAAATTATAGATTGCAATATTTATTTCCTCTCACCAGACAACAATCTGATCACGTATTCAAAATATCTTACATTTCATAAATCACATACATTAATGAGAAAAATGTCTTTTTGCGAAAATAATAAAGAGCTGCCTGAAGATAATTATACAACTTTTTTTTTTTTAGAAAACAAAGATATCAATGATGGATTCAACAGCTGCTACGTGAAATTAAATAAAGCAAATTGATTTATCTATTTTTTTATTATTTTATTGATTTAATTCATTGGAAAAGATAGCAATATATTATTAATCTGCTGTCGTATTTCTATTTATCTTTTTAAGACGATATATACATATTTATTATAATCCTTAAAAAGATTTCATGACGAGATATGCATATTTATTGTCATTTTAAAAAATGATTTGGATAGCTGAAAATCAAAATATTAATTTAAAATGTATTTAAGTGAAAATAGCCAAGTCAATTAATATGTTTGATATATTATTAGATATGTATTTCTGATTTGATTATGGAAAATTCTACGCCAACTTTTTAAAAACTAACTACAATAAATCAATTTATTGGTTTTTGCGAGCTAAGTAGTTTGTATTAAATTTAATTTAACACGTGAAATTTTTCATTCTGCACTAAAAAAAATTGCTGCAGTAAAATTAATGCAGCAGAGATTCCAAGCAATAACACACAAAAAATGGGTTTTTTTCTTAGATTAACATACGTTGCCTTTAATAAACGAATTTTGCCCGTAAAAGATACAAATTTACAGCATAGAGTAATTTACAGCAAAATAACGTCAATTTTCACTTTAAGGGGCCTTTGTGTTACTATTTTGAAAACTATCAACAATGGAATGCATACTTACTTCTTTTGTAGGCACGCTAATGTGTGTATGGCACTCTTAAAAATCATGTAAAAATCTACAAATGAAATATTTATTTATTATTTGAAAAAATTATTTGATTATGTGCGGGGAATTTTGATTAGAGTTCCAACTTTTTAAAACTAATTGAAACAAATTGATTAATTTGTGACTTGGTAGATTCTCTTAAATAATTTATTAAAATCTTAAAATTATTTACTTGTTCAATCTTTCAGTATTTTGAAATATAGAAATAATGCAATACATGCATATCATTTATGTATGCATGTATTACATTCTTAAAAATCCTTTAGACATGTTCAAGTGAAAAAAATAATTTTATGGTATTACTATATTTAACTTCAATTACATTAATAACAAATAATTTAAGAATTAATTTCATAATTAATTCAAACTTTAGGCTTGTTTCTTAGGGTAAACCAAGGAGCATTAATATAGCTTATTTTTTATAAAAAGATAAATTCTTTATTTAATTTTTACGAGTATTTAATTCCGTAGCTTCCGCGATACAGTACAGGTGCAGCATAATAAATTATTCTAGGAAAACAAATGTATTAAAATACAAATAATTACCCAATAACCATACATTAAAAGAAATTTATTTAAACAACGTATTTTTTCTTTCTTTCTTTTTTTTTTTTTTTTTTTTTTTTTACAAAAATACATTTACATGTTACAGGTATTTAATTTCATTTAAACGAAAGATTCTTCAATATTATCAGACTGCATCCCAAAAACATCAAGCACAGGTCCAGGACATGGCGTGTGCCGTGCATTCAAAGCACATAAACACGGCGTGCAGAGCGCGGTTTTAATACTTTTTATCAGTTTATTATTTTAACACAATCATAGAGATAGCAAAGATACCATATAAATTCAAAAATAAATCGTAAACCTTTAAATTACAGATTAGGTCGATTTTGTTATGTGAAACTTGACAGCTGTATTTTTATCACAAAAGTATCACATATATATAGTATCATACGTATATATATATAATCACAACCACTTTACTAATGTACTTATGTTTTTCACCTTATTCATATTTTTGTAATTGAACGTTGTAAAGAGTTGTAACAATCTCATATTGTCTCAAGCAAAAATAATAAATGTACTCTTTTAAATTAAAAGTTGCACTACAAATCATAATTTTTTAAAAAAGAAAAAAAACAGAAGAAAAAAGAGAAGAAGAGAAAAAAGAAAGTATCCAAAAAACAAAGCTAATTTATGGAAAAAAAATGGAGAAAAAAAAGAGAGGGAAAAAATATGGCAATAAAACAAAAGATTATTTAATGACATTATATGAAATAAGTAAGTCAAAGGAATATATTCGCTTTCCCCCGTACACGTATTTGTCCATACCGACCTCCTCTGAAACGACTATGTATTGATTACCTCCCCCCCCCCCCAACCCCCTCTCTCCCCACAAAAGAAATGGAGGTTGTGGGGAGAAAACATAATAATGGATGAACAGATGAATCATAATGGGTATATCAAAGGGGAGGGGTGATAAAATGGAGGTATTGCGTAACTTAGTGAAAATGGGGAATGTCACGTGGCATATCGATTTCGTTAAAACAATCTCATGTTTGCAAGTAAAAAACGAACTAATGGAAAGTGCAGTTTGATCTGTTTTTCTTTTTTTAAACATTGAAACATAAGTTAAAAGCTTATAACATTTACAATAAAATAAAGTTTGCCAGAAGTGTTCTTTGTTCATTTAAACTTAAATGAGGTTTTTTTTTTTTTTTTTTTTTTTTTTTTTTTCGTTTCCAATTAAAAAATGGCATTTCCAACTGAAAAATGGCGTTTTTAACGAATTTTAATTTTTTTTATTCTTGTGATTTAACTTTAATTATTGACATGTATGTAAAATCTATCATGAAAAAAAAATCAAAATGAGTTTAATTAAGTATAATAACCAAGTAAATGTCAAGAAAGTAAAAATGAATAATTTCTTCTAGATATAAAAAAAGTGCAATACAATATTCAAATAAATATATAAAATCGAAAAAAAATAATTGTCAATGAAATTTCTACTCACTCATTCTTAGTCAAATTCGTATTTATTTTCATCTGAAATGTAGTTCTGTTCAAACTTTTGTGAAAATCCTAATAACCTGAGCGGAAAAAATGCTACATATAACCAGCATGAAATATTCTCCTTTGTAAAGCACAAAAATGGTACTATCGATACAACTGTAGATCATTTCTCATAATGGCATTAAAATATGATTTGCTCTCCTTACGTTGCGGGTTCAGGTCGGTTTACCAGAAATTATTTTTGCTTGTTCAGATCGGGTTGCGAAAATTATTTTTGCAAGTTCGGGTCAGGTTGATTTAAAATGAATTTTGCAGATTCAGGTTGGGTTTTCTGTATTTTACATTTTTGAATTAGTAGAATGAAAATAGAAAAAGAAAAAAGAATGGAAATACAAACTTCAGCAAACAGGAATTAGTTAATGCATAAATTTTGTCTTGTCACTGTAGATCATAAATGTATATTCTGTGTCCACTAAGGGAAGAAAACTTTCTTTTGTTCGTAAAAAATATAAATAAATAAATAAATATGCTTAACTAAATATGTAAACCTTAATTTTCAATAAATATGTAAATCTTAAATTCAAAATTCACATTTCTGTCATTCTTAACTTAGTGTTGACTAGCCAATTAAACTAGGTAGGCCAATTCGGCAGGATGCAGAGCCGGTCGACCGTTTGTAAATACTTTATGTGCCCGATGGTCACTTTATTTAGCATACTCGGGCCATTTTTGATTAATTTTCTTTTTTCATAGCAGAAGAAAATAAAATATAAAATACATGAATAATTCACAATAAATAAATTGTAAATTTTGTCATTCGGTAGCGAAGAAATTACCGAAATTTCTCAATCACTCTTGCGGAAAAAAAATCCCGCAAAATTTGTTAAAATACCATACATGCATAAATCAAATTCTTGAACCTGAATTTTTTCAAAAGCACTTAAATAAAAAAAGAAGAAAAGAAAAAAGAAAAATTATTTTAAACTCGTTACTAGCATAACCTAGCAGTTATACACGTCAGACATATAAAAATGACCTGCGAAACTATTTTTTCTCGCAAGAAGATTTTTCTACGTTACATATTCAGTGAAAAGCTTTGAAATATAAACGTTACAAAAGTATTAACGAAGAATTCGTATGAATAGGAAAATACATAATAAACTTTAATTTGTAAATCAAAACAAAAATTTCCACCTTTCTTTTTTTCTACGCTGATATTATCTTACATTTCCGTAACCTAATTACATATCAAAATTTCTCAGACAAACACAAATCAAATTTTTGGACCTAAACTTTAAACGAAAAATAAAATCAATAGCTTTTTCAACGATAAAAACTCCTCTAATTTTTGTATGATAGAACACAAAGAAAAGAAAAAAAGACATTTTTTAAACTACGTTATATAGTTTCCTTTGGCTTACTTACCCTCTTGAACTTCAACAAACATTCGCCATCTTTAAACACACTGTGATATATAAAGCGACATTCATACAATCCGGTATATCGAGAACATAGGTCAATATTTATCTTGACGAAAGAAAACTGTGAAGGAATTCATACTGTATCGATCCCACAATTCTAGACGTAAACGGGATCGCCTCCCTCGAGAAGGGTTTTCTATGAGCTGAAATCTCTAGGGAGGGATGTTAATCAAACTGAAAGAAAGTTCTCATCCTGGCTATTATGCCATAAATACGATGGCCTTATTTTGTTTAAATCACTTTTCTAACTATGAATAAATTGTGCTGATAAATTTTAAACTTAAATATGTATGAAAAGCTGCTTTAAAAAAAGCAGTTTATTAAAAAAAAAAACTGCTTTTTATGTGTGTTTGTAATTATATACATACGTTACACCTGTACTCGTCTTTCAGCCCGTCTTTCCACATAGAACGGACGGTCCATCTAACGCAAAAACTATAAAACCGAATCATTTGAAAATAAAATATATTATTGTTGCATAATTTTGTCGAGTCATTTCAAATCTTTTTGAAAATCCAATGAATAGTTCAACTACAGGGATAATCAAAACTATTATGTTGTATTACGGTCAATGGGAAAAAAAGAGTTTCAAGAGCATTTTAATGACGTTACACTCTTTCGAACATAATAAAATTGATATGCATTGATGAAGTATATACTAAAACAAACATCCTGTGGTGCATAGAATATTTTTTGCTAATTTACAGGGCCATACAAAAATATTTCATTGCATAATGGTATAAGAGGAAACAGTGTTTGGGGCACATTTTAATTTTATTAAACGGTTTCACACTGTTTTTGAAACTGATATACGTTGCTTGATAATTTTAAAAAGAAAAAAAAATCAATAACTTTTTCACATAGAATTCAAAGAAAAGAAAAGAAAAAAGACAATTTTTTTAAACTACGCTATATAGTTTCCTTTGGCTTGCTTAACCCTCTTGAACTTCAACAAACATTCTCCATCTTTGATCCCACCGTGATATATAAAGCCACTTTCATACAATCAACTATATCGAGAACATAGACTAATATTTATCTTGACGAAAGAAAACTGTGAAGGAATTCATACTGTATCGATCCCACACTCTCCAAGTAAACGGGATCGCTTCCCACTAGGAGCGTTTTCTATGAACTGAAATCTCTAAAGCGGGATGTTATCTTTTATGCCATAAATACGATGCCCTTATTTTATTCACATCAGTTTTCTAATTATGAATGAATTATGCTGATTGATTTTAATCTAAAAAATATATGAAAATTCCACAAAAAGAAGTACAATAATAATTTTTTTAATGGCTTTTTATTTATTTTTTTTTTTCTGCTTTTTTAATTTTTTTTATTGTTGCATAAAAAATTTGTAATTTCAAGACTTTTACTTTCACTGTCCCTTTTTTTTGTTTCTTTCCTTTTTTCTGTGTTCCTTCTTTGTTTCTTTTATACCTGGAAAAAAGTGTGCTTAATTCGATAGAGAATGATGATACATGAATTTATCGTAATTTTAATGTAATCTGCTGCTGGACTTTTGTGATGGACCTTGTTAGCATAACTCATAATTAAATAACTCAGAAATATAAAAATAGCCTAAGAAGCTATTTTTTCTTGCAAGAGGATTTTTCGATGTCATATATTCTGAAAAAATCTTCCAAACAAAAACGTAACAAAAATATTATCAAAGAAATCCTTAGAGTAGTGAAATAGATAATAAATTTTAATTTGTAAATTAAAACAAAAATTTCCATATTTCTTTTTTCTACACTGCAAATATCACACATTTCAGTGAAATAATTAAATATCAAAATTACACAGACGTACAACAAATCAAACTTTTGACTCTACAGCTTTAAAGAAAAAAAATCAATAACTTTTTCAGCTATGAAAACTCCTCTCATTTTTTTTATCATAGAATACAAAGAAAAAAAAACTATATTTTTTTAAACAACGCTATAGAGTTTCCTCTGGCTTACTTAACTCTCTTGAACTTCAAGAAACATTCTCCATCTTTGAACACACTGTGATATATAAAGCGACTTTGATACAATTCGATATAATGAGAACATAGACTAATATTTATCTTGACGAAAGAAAACTGCGGAGGTATTCATACTGTATCCATCCCAGAACTTTCCAGATAAACGGGATCGCCTCCCACGAGGAGCATTTTCTATGAACAGAAACCTCTATCTCTAGGGCGGGATGTTAATCAAACCGAAAGAAAGTTCTTAGCCTGGCTTTTATGCCATAAATACGATGCCCTTATTTTATTCATATCAACTTTCTAAATAAGAATAAATTGTGCTGATTAATTTTAATCTAAAAAATGTATGATAACTTCACAAAAAGAACTACAATAAATAAATAACTAAATAAATAAATGAAAATAATTAATAGCTATTATTAAAGCTTTAAAAAACTGTTTTTTAGATGCGTTCGTATATAAATACATAACATCTTTTGCCGTCGTTTAATCCGCCTGTCCGCATATAAATAACGAAAAAACTAATCAACAAATCGTTTGAAATTGAGAATATATAATTTTTGCATCATTTTGTTGAGTCATTTCAAATTTTATGAATATCAGATGCATAAGTCAATTACAGGGGCAATCAAAATTATTCGGTTTCAATATGGCCTATGGGAAAATATAGTGTCAAGTGCATTTTAATCATGTTACACTCTTTTGAACATAATAATATTGAAATGCTTATATGAAGTACACACTAAAATATACATTCTGAAGTGCAAAGAATATTTTTTATTAATTTACAGGACCATAGAGAAGTATTTCATAAAATAATTGTATAGGAGGAAACATTGTTTGGGACACGTTTTAATTACATTAAATTTTTTCACATTCTTTTGAAATTGATATACGTCGCTTCATAAGTTTAAAAAGAAAAAAAAATCAATAGCTTTTTCAACCATGAAAAATCCTCTTATTTTTGTATGATAGAATACAGAGAAAATTTTAAAAAAGACAATTTTTTAAACTACGCTATATAATTTCCTTTGGCTTGCTTAACCCTCTTAAACTTCAACAAACATTCTCCATCTTTGAACATACTGTGATATATAAAGCCACTTTCATACAATCCGCTATATCGAGAACATAGGCTAATATTTATCTCAACGAAAGAAAACTGTGAAGGAATTCATACTGTATCGATCCCACAACTCTCCAAGTAAACGGGATCGCCTCCCACGAGGCGGGTTTTCTATGAACTGAAATCTCTAGGGCGGGATGTTAATCAAACTGAAAGAACATTCTCATCCTAGCTTTTATGCCATAAATACGATGCCCTTTTTTTTACTTGATTTTTTTATTCACATCACTTTTCTAATTATGAATGAATTGTGCTGCTCACTTTTAATCTAAAAGTTATATATGAAAGCTCAACAAAAAAGAACAGCAATAAATAAATAATTAAATTTATAAAAATTTATAAGTAATAGCTATTATTATTATTTAAAAAAAACTGTTTTAACCGACTTCAAGGAGTAGGTTTTGATTTCGACCTGTTTGTATTTCTTGTTCAACCCTGATTCCCTAAATATGAACCGATTTTGATAATTCTTTTTTTGTTTGAAAGTTTAAGATGCCCGTGTGATCTCATTTTAATTTCATTAAATTCTGATGATTAGAATTTTTTTAAATAAGAAAATGTGGATTTGATAAAAAAAAATAATGATTTGTCGCAAATCATCTTTCATTGTTGCAACCGTTTTCAAACCATAAGCATACTAAAACTATGCATTCATATGAATTAGCGCCAAGTTGTCACCAAGCTTGATTCTTTTAAGTCGGTTAGTATTTTTTTTTTTTTTTAAGTATAATTGTTATTATCTAGTTGTATATAAAAATTGTAATTGCAAGATTTTTACCTTCGCCGCCTCTTTTTTTCTCACTTTTTTTTCTTTTTCGACATTTTTTCTTTATCACTTTTATGCTTGTAAAAAAGTACGTTTAATTCGACAAAGAACGATGTTATATCAGGGTTATTGTAATTTTAATATAATCTGTTGCTGGACTTTTGTGATGAACATTGCTGTTTATGCTATAACATAATGCTCACTTTGAAGTTATTTTGGCTCTTTATCTGTCTATCTGCCAGCCTGTCTTGAATTGTTATCATTTCATTATTATTTTATTTATTTATTTATATTGCTTAAGAAGGTGTTTTTCCTGGAGTATGTTTCTGGGTTCTCGAGGAGCTTCATCTGTTTGAATTTGGGGTCAGCATTTTAAATAGTACCAGCTGTCATATGAGGTCTTTTACATTCTAAGAACAACTTATAAGTGCATTTCGTAACTAATATGTTACACTGTCAAAAAAAAAAAAAAAAAAAAAAAAAAAAAAAATCCCGGAATTATCAATATTTTCTGTTAATTACATACTGATAATTACACCATAATTGATGTGTAGCAAACAATTTAAGAAAAAAGTAATAGTTTTATGAGCTACGAACATAAGTAAGGAAAAAAATAGTAGCTAGGTAATGAAAAAAATATAATTTTTATAAAATAATCATACCGATCTGTAAAAATATTGGCATGATTTTAGATAAAATCAAAGCAATATATATTTTTTTCTTTGCACTGTTAATTTGAAATTTTGTTTTTCTAGATACTTTAACACACAAAATATACGTTTCAAAAAGAATAAAACATAATTTTGCTTTTAACGTCAGTACTGCATTTTATAATGACTAAACACGTCCTCCGTTTATTTAGAAATATATGCTCGCAATCAAGAAATTTCTTTCATTATTTTTTAAAAGTTTATAAAAGAAATGTTAATTAAAAATAATTTTACTTTTATTAATGTGCTGCAAACAATTTCAGATAAAACATCAGCTTTATGAGTCACGAACTTAGCATCTAGTTAACAAAGAAATATAATTTTCGTAAAGTGTTTTTAACGATCTGAAAAAATATTGGCATGATTTTTAATAAGTTCAAAGCAATAAAAAACTTTTTTTTTTTTTTTTTAAACCCGTAATTTGCAATTTTGTTTTATAATTTAGAACATAATAATTTAGAATATAAGATGTATCTTTCGGGTAACATAACCCATAATTAAAGCCTTTCACAGATTGTGTTACATTGTATAATAACTAAACATGCTTCTCTTCTTTTAGAAATGTATACACACAATCAATTACACATATGTTTTACATTTTTGTAGGGTTTATAAAAAAATTAATTTAAAAAAAATCCCTTTTTACTTTATTATTCTATATTGCAAACAATTTAAGAAAAAGCATTAGATTAATGAGTTAATAAAAAATGTAATTTTAATAAAATATTTTTAACAACCTGGAAAAATATTGTCATGATTTTAGATACGTTCAAACTAAAATAAAACTTTTTTTTCAGATTAATTAAGCACATAAAATGCATGCTTCGGAAAGATTAACTCATAATTAAATCCTTTTACAGACAGTACTGCATTTTATAGTGACTAAACACGTTCTTCTTTTATTTAGAAATATGCGTTCGCAATCAGGGCATTTCTTTTATTATGCGCGACACGAGCGACCAACTCATGCATGCAATTCGCTTTTTCCGCACGGTAAATAAAATATTTTACCTAGGCAATGAACATATCCTCTCTCACGCATCTATGCAATAGTTACTTCCCTTTTAAAAGTAACACACATTGGCCTTCGCTACAGTTTATTATTAAAGCAAATGAGATTGCGGCGTAAATTTAGAGCCAATATTTTTATTTACAGAGCTTTGCACAGGGCCATAGCTATAAAGAAGTGAATAATAGGGGAGGGGACTCAGGAAAATGTAGAGCTGGGGGTTCATATTTTCTCTCTTTCTCTCTCTGACACAGAAATATAAATTAGTGAATATTGATGCTGTAGGTACTATATTTCTTATTAAATTGTTGTAAGAACTTCATTTTATGCTAAGAAAAAAAATATGATAATGAAAAATTTGAGTGTATGACTAGTGCAACAATAAACATCATGTTAGCTTATATGTCGAAATAGAATAAACAAGTATTGAGACACTCCGTTTAGTTACAATTTAATATTTCTGTCAAATTGAGAAAGTGCCTCAAAATTAAATTAGATTTTTGAGCAGAATTTCATTTGGATTTTCGGAACATAAATTAATTTAATGACTTTGGAATCTTTTTCAGGGGAGCCTCAAAATATTTTAGGGGGGGGGGGGCTGTGCCTCCCATAGCACTGTGCCCCTCTTAGCTGCGGCCCTGGTTTTGCATAAAACTTTAATCCAAACATTTATATAAGGCACAATAATTGTGGTTCTAAACATGGTCCTCTTCTTCCTTCCACACACAAAATTACAAAGAATTTCATATAAGAATAAGTGGAAGTTTCTCAAAATTCAATATTAATTAGACTTATTGTATTCTAGTTAAACAAAAGTGTATTTAACATTTATCTGTTTTCCTTGTTTTCTGTCTTAACATTTTGGCATTTCAAAAATTTAGTGCATTCAGTTTTATAGCTTTCGTTAACCAAGATGGAAATCGGGATATAAATAATTAATAAATAATTCAAGATTTTTTTTTTAACTTTAAACATATTTTTCAATTTCTTCCTTTCTTTAAACAGAGTGTTTTTAACTAAAAATATTTCGAAACTGAATTTTACATTTTTATTTTATACACTAAATTAATAAAGGTGACCGGCCACTCGCGGCTTAAGAAGTTTTGTTGCTAGGTGCATTTGGACTCTGTCCGCACGAGCTACCAAACCCGCTCCAATGGGACAGCCCATGGAGCACCTTTTTTTTTCTTTTTCTTTTTTGGGATACGGTAGAAAGGAGGGATATCGTCACCACCAGCAGCGATTCGACTGCCTTGCATTTCGGCCCAAAAATTCTCCCTTCTCTGGCACTACTTAGCATTTCGGCTTTTTTAGTTTTGGTTATTTATTTTTCTAAATCTCCCTCAAAATTGTCCCCCCTGTTGTCTGCTAAGGACATGCCACCGTCTCGGCTCAAAAAAATTTTAGCTCCAGCCCCATTTTACCTGGCACGGCGAGTGGGAGTGCCAAACTCAGTACATTCACAAAGGCAATAAACCACTCAGTCCAGTAACCGTTAGCCACAATCAGCCGACCTCGGCACTTGTCTGAGTAGATCGTCCCCACTTTGCCGGCTAAAATTCCATCATGTACGCTAATGGCGCCTGGATCATGTAAAATCCGTCGTGGGTGCAAAGTCCTCCAAGTTACCTGTGAATTATACCTCTGGAGGTGCCTTGCCAGGTGAAGGTCTAGTCATCTGATCAAGGCTCTAAATTACGAGACCATCTTGCGAAGCCATTTGCAGTTCAAACAACAGGATGTACCATTAATTAACAAGCGAAACAAAGTATGCTAACAACAAGCAAATACTGCAGAAATGATGGCATGCGAAGCAAAGTTTATTGCCACTACGTGGCAATTAGGCGGTCGTCCGCCCCGATACCAGGTATCTAACCCGTTAAGCTGAGAAAACTTGGCAGGTAGGGTCCTGGTCATCGGTTAGAAAGAAAGAAATTTTGTTGCATATCTAGAAAAATATAATCTCATACAAAACTGCCAACAAATTGAAAAAGAACGAAGACCTTTTGCATAACCCTGTCAAAATTAATGTAGCAAAACCATCCAAAATGCAGTTTATGATTACGCGGCTTATTGTAATAAACTGTGTTCATTTTTATGAGGCTGTCATGTATACTTTTAGAGAAATTAAGGTTTTTATAAAAAAGATTATGATTACGCGGCTTATTGTGATAAACTGTGTTCATTTTTATGAGGATATCATGTATACCTTTAGAGAAATTAAGGTTTTTATAAAAACAGTCACAATTTTTTTCAAATTTTTTGCTTATAATTTGCAGAATTCTTAGCATATATTTTTTTTCTTTTCAGAAAATATGACAAATAATATTGTGCATAATACCCTGTAAGTGGAATTTAAAAATAATAAAAATTGTAGGAAAAATGAGCAAGTTTACTAAATAATGTTTCACTGCAATCAAAATGTAATTTGCATACTGTGATACATAATATATATCTCATGAATAAATATTGTGACATTTTATGCAAAAAATGCATAGGATATTTTAAAATATGACAATTCATTATTTTAAAATTTTAATTCTTGAATAATTTTATTTATTTTATTTCAATAGCTTTTTTCAACTTTTTAGCATTTTAACGCCGAATTCTGAATATTACTACTAGAGATTACCATTTGCAAGTCTTAAAATTTTCAAATGAATCCATCGAAAATTGATGAATATGAATTACAATGATCAAAGCTCTATCTAAAAAAAAGGCATTCATTTTTCCTTTCTTTTCTTTTCTTTCTTCCTTTTGTAATTAATGTGCCATTTAATTAGAGTTTCTTTTCATAAAAAAATATGTTTTACCGGTATTTATCACAAAAAGAACTGATGAAACCATGTGTTATCTAATATAAACAAGTTGGAAATTGCGCCTGAAGCGTAGCAAATGAGGTGCGTTCGTACAATAACGAAGTTTTAAAAATATCACTCTCATGTATCAATCTCATAAAATTGTAAATAATTAAACACAATTAAAATGCGCGCCAAACAATGGTCTCCTTATACCATTTTGTAATGGAATACTTTTGTGTGGCCTTGTAAATCAATAACAAATATTCTTTGCACCACAGATTATGCAAAATGTACATTATAATATGTACTTTATAGATGCATATTATTTTTATTATGTTCGAATGAGTGTAACACCATTAAAATGCATTTGAAACATTATTTCCCATTGACCGCAATGTAACGGAATACTTTTGATTGTCCCTGTAATTGAACTATTCATCCGATTTTCATAAAATTTGAAATGACTCGAGAAAATTATGCAATAATTATATATTTTAAATTTAAAACGGTTCGGTTGGGTAGTTCTTCCGTTGTTGTATGCGGACAGACGGACAGACGGACGGACTGAACAACAACTATAGGTGCTACGTATTGTCTCATGTACGAACGCACCTTAAAACCGCAACCTATTGTTTGATTACTATTAAGCAAAAAAATATGTGCTTTAAAAAAATAATTTTTATTTACAAAATAAATTGCAAAAACTAATCTGTAATCGTGTAAATCAGGTAATTTTATAGGAACTTATTTGTTTTACAACTACTTCCTATAAATAATTTTTGGCTTGTTTTAATTACAAAAACACATCAAAAATATGGTAATGCCTTACTGTTTAATGCACAGCAACAAAATAATAATAATAGTAATAATAATGTTGAAAAACAAAACAAAAAAAATATACGAAGTATTAAAAAATATAGAAGGTATTTTTTTTCAATCCATGTATCAGAGAATTACATCTTTCTTGCGTAAGAAGAAGCTGATTTTCCCCGTAATTATTTATAAAAAGGATTAGTGTAACCGCAATTTATTGTTTGATCATTATTAAAACATAAAATATGGCCTTTTTAAAAATAATTTCTATTTACAAAACAAATTGAAAACTAATCTGTAATCGTGAAAATCAGATAGTTTTATAAGGGAAATTGTTTGTTTTTAAATTATTTCTTTTAATTATTTTTTGGCTTGTTTTAATTACATGAATATGGAAATGCCTTAATATTTAATTCACAAAAAAATAAATAAATAAATAAATAAATAAATAAAAAATAATGTCGGAAAACAAAACATACGAAATGTGAAATAAAAAGAAGAAGGTATTCTTTTTCAACCCATGTGTCAATGGATTACATCTATTGTGTGATCACCATTAAAATAAAAAATATGGACTTTTTAAAAATAATTTCTATTTACAAAACAAACTGAAAAACTAGTCTGTAATCGTGTAAATCAGGTAATTTTATAAGGGAACTTGTGTTTTTGTAATTAAAACAAGCCAATCAATATTTACAGGAAGTAATTGTAAAACAAACATCAAGAATATGGAAATGTCTTACTATTTAATGCACAACAAGAAAAATAATGTCGAAAAACAAACGAACAAAACATATAAAAGAAAAAAAAAGAAAAGAAAAAGAAGGTATTCTTTTTTTCAACCCATGTGTCAATGAATCACACCTTCCTTACATAAGAAAAAGCTGACCTTCACCGGTATTCTACACAAAAAGAACTGGTGTAGCGACGGATAAGTTTTCATTGTCGCAACTGTTTCGTTGTTTTTCCATACGTACGCGAGGCGATTCAATATCTTTTCTGAAGAGAAAGTATAAGAGCATACGCAATCAGTTTACAATCGTCTGCCCACTTTAATAAGAAGGTCAGACTGTAAAACAATCTTTTTTTTCGTAACACGAAATACCGGGTATAGATAAAAAGAGTACGGAGTAGTTGCACTTATTTAGTATTATAAATAATCATTGTGGGGTATTGCTTTCAAGATAGATGGATTGAAAGAGATAGATATCTGAAATAAAATATTTTAAATGGAAAAAATTGATCCAATAATTGTTTTGTAATGCTTTTTTTTTTTTTTTTTTTTTTTTTTTTGTATACATGATAAATCATTTTCTTAAGAGATGTATTTTTTAATCCATTATATTATTTTATGGGTAAAAGTTCAACAGATTCATATGTTGTTAATCTGTTGTATTTTTATAAGCAGTTTAAAGTATATTGATGGGGCACGTTTGGCATGAAGTCAGAAATATTATAGACTCTAAATACTCTAATTTTGATTTATCAATCAATTATATCTAAGTAAAAAAGTTTAAATAGGAGTAAATGATATGATAAGGGTTTTGTAATACTTAACTTTAGTATACATGGTAGGTTATTTTCTGAAGAAAAGAACTAATCTATTTTTTATAATAATTTATGGGTAAAGAGTTAGAAGAATCATATAGCTTTAAAACGTTGATTTCAAGGTAATTAAATACAATTTAATACATTTAAAAATATTAAAAGGAAAACAGGTTTGCTAAATATTCAGAAATATTAATCTTAGAAGTGTATTTTTTCTCCGATAGATATATAAATGTCTGAAATAAAATATTTTAAATGGCAAAATGATCCGATAATTAGTTTTTAATGCGTTATTTTAAGAGACACGATAAAGATCTTCGTTATGAGAAAAACGTATCAATCTATCTTATACTTTAAGCATAAAATTTGCTTGAATAATTTGCTACTAAAATGTTTTGAAAACATTCTAAAATTTACAGAAGAAATTTGGATTTTCTAAATCTTCAGAGCTATTAAATCTTCAAAATATATTAATTATCATTGAAGGTTCTTAGGTTAAGTGGCAATTCTACTTTGAGGCTCTAAAATCTACAATTCCTCTTTTCTTTTTTAAGAGATGCAGAAAGTTTATGAAAGTCCTTTTTCACTAGATTATTATACAAATATTAAAATCTGAAACTGTATATATTTTAATTTATTTATTAAAATTGCTGACTTGGAAGGTGATGGAAGATATCGCTTTTAAAGGAGATTAAGTAATGGATGCAACTACTCATCGTAAACGTAACTTACATCAGTGAAATAAAAATATAGTTTTATTTTAATCTAAAAGCTAGCGAGATACGTAACTGTTTAAAATTTTTTTAATAACTAATAAGTAAAAATAGTGCTCAAAAAGGGAAAATATAAATTTAAAACAAAAAATTGCCTTACTTAAAAACACAGAGAAAGCAAGATTTCAATATTAAAATAATAATTATTATTAATAATAAAATAAAACACTGTATTTCATTTAAAAATAAGTGAAGATTATTTTTCAAAAGATAGAAGTGATTGAAAACTGGTGAAGATGGAGTGTTTACTGATTTTGAAATTGTTATTCTGAAAAAGAGAGCTTGAAGTTTCCGTTATTGTTTACGAGCTGTAGCGTGTTCTACTTATAAGATTTTTTTTTAAATGCCCATTCACTTTCGTTTTAATATCGATTTCTAACTAATAAAATATTATTTTTATCACTATAAAGAGTGCTTTAAGCGAAAAGAGAAAAAACAAATTTCAAAATTTTGGACCTGTTAAAACATTAACCCCTTAAGTATCTAATGATGTCTGGCTTTTCTTCTGAATGCAATCGTATTCCATAAAAGCTGAAACTTGAAATAAAGAAATAAAATTAAAACGATATATCACACAGTAAAAAATGAAGACCCAAATTGGGTTGAAAGATTTCTGGGTACAGTAATTTTCCTGAAATGGTACAGTAAGGATTCCAAAATGGTAGAGTATTGTTCCCAAAATAGAAAACCCAAAATGGTTCAAAACAGAGCAGATCTTTATTAACATTAAATTAATCAAAATTTCTGAGGTATAATGTATATACTATCTAAGATATTTTAATTGTTTTAATGTCATTAAAAATCAGACTCATTTAAAACGATTTTGTGCTACAAACTGAACTTTCCAAATTGGAACAATTCTGTACCCAGAAATCTTTCAACCCAATTTGGGTCTTCATTTTTTACTGTGCAGTATCAAATTTATGCCGTTTCTTTTGTGGAAGAGGAAGATCTACATTCCTTGTGCTGGTACATTTTCAAATTCCGAAACTCATAATAATAACAATAATAATAATAAATTGAAAATCGGTCGCGTAAATTTTAGGTATCATTACGGATTGCGAAAAAACACCAAATAAACTGGTAATAATTATTAATTGAAATAATATAGTATGTTGAATTCACCATAAAATAAAAGACAAATGAGGACGCGTTTCGAGCAAAAACAATAACAGCTGGCCATCAGCTGAAGGAGACAATGTCAAAGATGAGCTTGATGCTATTAAGGTGTTACTCCCGAGATCGAACAATGAATGTGCTTACAACGACGCTTTTATTTGTGACAATAGGATATTTGTTAATTGGATCGTTTTATTATTATTATTATTATTATTATTATTATTTAGTCATTTAACGTAAAAAGATTTTTCTAAATACACCAGCCTTAGATTTTGTTGTTTGAGGCTTTTAGTTTTTTATCGTATACGAGTATGAAAAAAACGTTACTAATTTTCTATTTATTTTTTAACATGAACGTTGTCCATGCTAAGATTCTCTTTCTACTTAGCACATTTACGAAATAACTTTCTTTCGTAAGTAGATATAATTGCCTTGTACTGCTCGTTATTCTGATAGAAAGCAATCGAACAATGTTTCGTCTTTTTCCATAAAATGATCTAATTTTTATTTATTTATTTATTTATTTGTCTGTGTGTTTGTTAACGCTTTATCCAAATTATAATTCTTATTTAATTTCAAAATTCTGCGTTTAATTAATATTAAAATTGCCAAGACTTCTTTTCGGAAAAAGTGATAAACTAAAAACTGGGTCAGTTGACAGTTAACTATATGCAGGTAAATGTATATATTTTTTCTTTTTTCGACTAGAGAAAAAAGATGTTTTAAATTTTGCAAATAATGCATGAAATCTAAGCGTGAAGTATTGGCGTGGGCGAGGGGCGACACGCTAGGATTTTAATGCTGTATAGTATAAGAGTTCCAATACTTCTTTTGTTATAAATTAAGTCCTACATACAATAAATGGTAGTAGTATTTTAATCTATTTTTTAAAAGATTGTAATGGTTCTTAAAAAAAAAACGCACTTGATTCTTATCTTAAGGCAGTATCTTGAATTAAGCAGTTCTTAAATTTGAGAGACAACCTATTTCTTTAGTAAAAGGCTCTTTATTGTATCCGTTAAACAAATCACTCAGTCAACCGTTAACAATCTTTGAAAGAAGTTTAAAAGATCTAGGAAAAGCACAAATGAATATTTGCTTGTTAACATAACAGAAATTGAAGCTTTTTTTTCCATTATTATATCATTATTTATTTTCCTTTATTGAAAAATCTTAATGGAGCAAAGATTTTTCAAAAAAAAAAAAAAAAAAATCTCCTTTCAATTGTGAATGAAAGCTTTTAGTAATTACAAATGAAATATGAACAAATATGTGCAAAAACAGTTTTACTATGTACTTATAGTATTCATTGTGTACAAGCTGTCCCGGACATTTTAACAGCTCACTGCTTCCTACACATTTTATACTATATTGAAAAGTTAAATTTTTACCCTTCCTTTTCGAAAAATCATGAAATTGAATCTTTTTTTCAAATTAGAGAAACATAGCCCACTTTTATTATTATTATTATGTTATTAATAAACTTCCATTAATTTTCAAAATACTGATAAGTTTAATTTTTATCAATATTAATCGCAAAATCAAGACATCTGATTCTTTTCTTTTTCTTTAATTAGGAAAACACAGCAACTTTTCTTTTTATTCTTTTCAATATTTTATTAATATTCTTCCCATAATTTAAAAAATATTGATAAGTATGCCGATTTTAGTGTGTGCAGGTATTGTGGGAATGGTAATTATTAAAACAATTACTGCACGTAAGGCATTATAACTAAAAACAACAAAATACGTCAAAAAAAAAAAAAAAAAAAAAAAAAAAAAAACAGAAATGTACTAAAAACAGCACTGAGGAAAAAACAATATTTTATATAAGTTATAATTCATAAAATTTGATTTTTAAACAAAAATCAATTTATAAAAACTACGATTTATAAAACTTGCATATCCAAAATCATAGCTCATTCGCCGAGCAGTTTTTGAATTTTACATAAAAAGCTAACGACTTAAAGCAGCGATTACAAATGAGTTTAATGTTTGAGTTCCAGAATTAAAGCTTTATAATTTTTAATTTGACCAATTGTCTTCCCACTCGGTATCATACGGTACATACAGAAAAGCCAATTATGAAGACAAAAATAGGTATGCGTAATGAAATTTTCAGAATTTAGGACAATTTCAGTAAAAACGTCTTAAATTATTTTTTTAAACATAAATTGAAATAAACTCAGTTAAAAAGATATTTCCATTTTTTTCTGTGAGATTGTATGTTCTTTCTGTTTTAGCTTTTTCTTTTGGTCGCTTGTATAGATATCACATGACAATTTTCCAAAGAAGTCCGATTAATATAAAATATGTTTCAAACATTAAAATAAAATTTTCCTTTTAATTGATGAACGGAACACGAAGAAACATATGGAACTCATCTAAAAGAATAATTTCAGAAATTAAATTAAAAGGAAGGATCGCATCTAATGATGATCACATAAGACTTAATAATTCCGGCACAAGGGAAACGAAGATCTGATCACATACCCGAAATAATGACGACAGTAATCGAAACAGTTTGTTATTGCTACGTTAAACGTGATTTCCGATAATTAAGGAACATAATTATTGAAGTTAAAATGATAACAATGATTAGCAATGTAATGATCACTTTGAAGTCTAGCACTTTGCACCTACGCTGCAAAGTAGAGGCTTATTTTGTCGCGAGCATCTGGTCAACACACAATAGTACATTCGCTTAATGAACATGAATATTAGGGGTATTTTCGATAGTTTGTTTAAGACTGGCTAAACTAATAATCCCAAATAGTTCATCCATTGTTAACAGGAGTTCATTATTATCTCATAAGACGCTTCATTAAATAATAAATTAATAGCTGACATATGTTATACCCACGCGCGCCGCAGAACAAAATCCAGGGAGGGGTAATAATAATTTGTTAACAGATGTGTTTGTAGTTTGATATTAATGGCTATTACTAAAATTTGTTTTGTTTTTATGTTATCTGCGTAAGCAAAAAATGAAAAAAAAAATAACTACAAAAAACGCTAATTTAGAAAATATAACTGTAAATTCAGTCAAGTTTATATGGCGTTTCTGATAATCAAACACTTAGAATGAATATACGATAAAAATTATAAACAACATTATGTTAATAAAATATACATGGCATTATCTAAAGACTAACGTATTCAGAAAAATCTAATTTACGAAACTTTTTTTTTCATATTTCATTTAGCCTTCTTAGCCCTGATGTCACTTGTAAGAGACACTAAGAAACAAACTTTAAAGGAATTTAAATGCTTCTAGAATTACTAAAATTACATCTTGAAATTTTTAATAAATATTTGCATGTCATAATTTTTAATATATATAGGCTGGCACAATTTTGAAGATCTTTTACATTAATTTTAAATATGTTTTTATGATCCCTCATAATGTTCGTTTCACGAATTCGGAGGTTAAGATAAGGAAATATATCAACATATGAATCTAATATATAAAATTAATTTAGAATTATTTTCTCAACCTTGTATACATTCTTTTATGCTTCATGCACATATGTTACAGTTACAACATACATAGAAGAGGTGGTTGAAAGCTGCATGGACAAATTAAAAGGGCAAAGTAGGCATAGAATAAGGATAAAAATAATTACTTAGGAACTTAGGGTTGCAAATTTCATCCGCAGCCGCTAGAGAGTATTTCCATATAAACATGAGCTCAGCAAATTGAGCGACTTGACATGAATAATTTCAGCAGGAGGGAGCTTCCACGCATTTCAGCAGACTACTTAAAACAATTTTCATGTGTTTCAAATTAGAACACATGTGCAAACATTTTTTAATAAGTGCTGGATTGATCAAAGTCGATCAATCACATAGCCTCCGCGTTCACCAGATTTTGTTTTTCCAATGCATTTTTTCTGATGGGATTTTTTAAAAAGACTTATTTACGAAACGCCTGTTTCGAGACTTAGTATGAAAAATTATTGCGGCAGTAGAATGTGTTCTAGAAACACCAGATATGTTTGGGAAAATGCAGCAGTCTACGCAGCGTTGATGTAATTTTATGTTTCAGGCATCTTACATAAACTTTCAGCATCTGCTGTAATAGTATTTTTCGCAAATGCAACAGTCTACGCAGCGGCATTGTAATTTCCTGTCTCAGGCTTCTTGCAAAAACTTTCAACATTTCCTGAAATAACATTGCTCGCAAATGTGTAACATGGGTGGCAATACTTCACAAATAAAATTATCTAGAAGGATTTTTGTTTATTCTTCTTATATTACATATAATTTGCAACTTCCCACTAGTGGCCTCGGATGACGTTTGCGACCCCATGTTCTTATACGATTTTTGATTCTTTTTGTATGTTTGCGTTGGCCTTTTATTTTGGCCACTTTATTTTGAATCACCCGGTATACTTACATGCATAAATACCTACAGCTTACATATTACATTATGTTACATATAACATAGAATAATATAATATATAGAGTGTCCGCTCATATTGCAGCCTAATAGTTAGTACTTAAACCATTTCATTTTAGATGTATTCTTTTTGATTGACAAAAGTATTTGAAATATTTTTTTTTATAATTCTAAAAGCCACATTAAATCAAAATAGCTTTTTTTAATAGCGTCAAGCATTAAAATTGTCTGTAAATCGTTTTTAATAACCATGCAATTAAACGATAAAAGTCATAAGACAATAAACTGACATTCCTAAATGGTCACGACTAACGCAAAGGATTTTATCCGTAGTTTAATTTTACAGTGCATAAAACAAAAGATTGTTTCTGTCATATAAATGGTTGTAAAATTTTGCTGAATATCATAACATAGATATCTATAAGAAACAAGAATGAGAAAAAAATAAAGAATTATGTACACCAAACAGTTTTTGTCTAACATTTTGCCCCTCTATATGTAATCCAACTGCAATAGTTTAATAATAAAAAGAGAAAAAATCTATTTTTGAACTAAAACAAGATTCCATGAAATTGTCTTCCGAGATATTGTTATATGGATGGCCGAAGAGAGAAACCAATTTTTCAAGAGAGATGTTTCAAATTTTTGGAAAGTGGGCTATGGAATCAAAAGAGAAAAAAAAATCGGAAACCATTCGGGTAGAAAATGTATTTTTTTATATATATTATCCATGAGTTACAATGATAAGAAGCTTCTGAACTCAAATAAAATCGTGCATGGTTTAGGAAGAAAAAGTGGGATATGTCTAAGAGTATGCTGCTGTTTTTGGTGAAATAATGCTAGGTGAATAAAATCAGTGAACTGCGTGCAATATATGAAGTGTAGGAAACCAATGAAAAAGGAAAGCAATACAAATAGAATGAAACTTAACATATTATGGTTTAAATATTCATACAAGGTATTATTGCTCGATGTAAAATTAATTAAAGAAGAGAGTGTAAGAAGCAGCAACAACTACGGCTATTTTCTTCAAAGGTGTAAATTAATAGTTGACATGTTATACCTATGAGTACCCACAGAATGAAATCCAGAGAGAGACATAATTTAAGTATCTAAGTAAGCGTTTAAAGGGAAAGAAATTGCGTAAATCTTGCATGGTTTCGGAAGAAAAAGTAAAACGTAAGGATACGTCTAAGAGTATGCTGCTGTTCCTGGTGAAATAACAATAGGTAAATAAAATCCGTAAACTGCATGCAATATATGAAGTGAATTAAACTAATGTAAAGAAAAGCAACACAAGTAGAATAAAACTTAACATATTGCTGGTTTGAAAATTCATATAAGATATTATTGCTCGGTGTAAAATTAATTAAATAAGAGGGTGTAAGAAACAGCAACAACTACGGCTATTTTTCTCAAAAGTGTAAATTAATAGCTGAGATGTTATGCCTAAGAGCGCCCATAGAACGAAATCTAGGAAGGGGCAAGATTTAAGTACTACCTAAGTAAGCATTAAATGTAAACAAAATGGATAATCTATCAAAAATTGCTAATTTTGAAAATAAAACTTTTAAACCAATATAATTTATAAGACATTTATGACAAAAAAAAAAAAAAAAAAAAAGTAAAGTGATCATATGATTAAAAATTATAAACAATAGTCTCTTAGTAAAATAGACCTCCGGAGACTACGTATTCAGAAAATAATGTTAGATAAAATAATTCTATTTATGATAAGCAAAAATATCTTCATAAGGATGCATGTACGTACAAATCTTGTATTGACAATTTTTCATTAGACGGTATTCAGAAGTAAAACAATAAATAAAAACTTTGTTAAATCACTAATCTAGAATGTAGTTTATGATGACATGATTAACTGTAAAAGTTTTCATAGTGAAAATATCCAATTTTACAGCTTTGTGGTAGACACGTGATTGTAGTCTGCTCAGCTGAATTTTAGTAAAGGTTTTTCTGAATGGATTTGTTTTGTGCTCTACTTTAAAAGAAAATTCTAATGATTTTCTTTTCAATTTCATTTCAAAACCATAATGATGACTGCATATAAGCTGCTTTAATGCACTAAAGCAATTAATACATAGCTGCCAACTTTTCCGCGTTTTAGGACCTTAAAAATGTAATAGGAATTTTGCCTTATTTTATGGAAAGATTACGGCAATAAAAAAAAAAAAAAAAAAAAAAAAAAAAAAACATTTACTATAAATTTTTTCTAGTACAAAAAAGCATAAAATATCCAACTACGTTCGTAGATTTTTTTAACTCAATTTTTGATACATTTTTTAGTATTTTTTAGTGTAATCTGACACAGAGTAAAGAAAATTATTTAAAAAAAAATCTAATATGTATTTTAAAATTTCGACAAACTTTGGTCATTGTCTTAGTATTTTTTATGAAAACGATTTTAGCTCTAAAAATAAATAAATAAATAAATAAATAAATAAAAAATGCCTATAACACAAATCTTTTTTCAACATAAGCATATTAGAGACTTGAATGTAATGAACTGAAAACTAGTCAATATACGGAAATCTAAAAGATATGCAGCTGATTGTATATAATTACACAGAAAAAATTCTTCATAAAAATGTGATTCTTCATAAAAATAGCTATATATCAACAAAGAAGTGACTTATAGTTAATTCTTTATAGCAATATAGCGTTAGAGCAATAGCTGTTTACCTTTAACGATGAAAATCTAATTTTTCAGAAACAGGATTTAAAGTCTTCAACTACGGTTTAAATTAACTTCGTCTGCTTTCTTTAGAGAGCTCTAATTTCTTTTTTAATAGGCGTACAAGAAAGAAAAGAACAGATTTAGAAACAGAAATATTCGTTCTATAAGAAAATCAACTTAAAAAAGATAATATTGCGAATTTTCATCGAAATTGACGTTTTAAATGTAGGCGAATAACTTAAGATGTTGACAGCTATGTTAATATCTCCTAAAAAATGGGTCAAATGGTGCTGATAATGATGCTAAAATAAAAAACTGAAAGTGATTTCATCTGTTGGAGTCTTATAATAGATTCACGCGAGGGGACCAATGTTTACTTAACTTATTCCAGTTTTTTATTGCATTTTACGAATAATCTTAACATACACATGCATATATACATATGGTAATATAAACGTATATATCATAGACTAACGAATAAAATTAATTAAAAATTAATTAAAATAAAAAATTCTGAATTAATTTTAGTACAAAATAAAGCCAATGATTTTACATATTTCGAAAAAATGATATCAAAAACATAAAATAGAGTAAATTCCTTTATAGATATCAATTACTATTATTAAACATAAATTATTATTAAAATTTTAAAAGAATCACAAATGGACAGAATTTCAAATTCTTCTCAAAATCTTTATTTTTTATTCTAATAATAATGTTGTTTATGCGTTAAGCTTAATGTTCTTAAAATTGTCAATAAAAATTGCTACCATATGCTATCACTTAAGATAAATTACATTAGGTATTTATTTTCAAATACTCTATTTACAATACTTATTCTTACCTTTAAAATTTATTATTTAAACATTTCAAATATCAAAAAACGAATCAGCATATACTTCTTACCTGAAATAGAGCAAACATAAATAAATCATTTTGCTCCTGTTAATAAAAATAAATATATGAAAAATGCACTTTTTAATATTAATAAATATAAATCATTTACAGAAAATATCTAAAAACGATACTAATTCTTATTCTTTTAAACACAGACGGTTTGTTTTTATAAACATTTGATATCCATTTAATATAATCTGTTGAAATGAAAAATTAAACTGGATATACATATGTAAATGAACTGGAACTTAATATTTTTATGAATTTTCTTATAACTCATAGCTATCTTTTTAGTATAAAAGTTATTAAATATTTAACATTCAAGTGTTTTTTATTTATTTTTTTAATGGCCGATTATCAACACCCGAAAGGTGTGGGGTGCCCTCTGTGGGGGTCTTTCTAAGGGAACCTAACCCGCAAGAAAATCTAAGGTTAAAGAAAACTACGGAAAACTTCGAGCGGTTAGACCGACGGCCACGATTGGGTTCGAACCCAGCATCTGCCATCTACCAGTTGAGAGATCAGAACCTTTCGGACACTGGTGGGGGGATAACATTTAAGGAGTAGGACGATGTGCATTTTTTCATGAATACATAAATTGTAACTCCGATTTCTGATGCACATTTTTTTTCTTTTCACCTAATTTTGCCCAGTAGTTTTTAAACATATACATATTGTGATAAGGATCGATAGAATAATATCTAGGGAAGATCAAGATTACGGAACAGATGAACCTGTGTTGCACAGTTATGACCATTAAAAAATGGTGGACATAAGCGTAAAATAAGTTAAAACAAATTTTTTTTAACAGGACTTCTATATAAAAATATGAACTTCCAGAAGAATTCAGCAATGTAAGATTTAAAAAGTGTTAAATAATAAAAAATCTATCAAAATTTTAAAAAAGAAGAGTTAACACATTATACATAGTTTTTTTTTTTTTTTTTTTTTTTTAAATCAAGAAGTACCTGTTGTTTAAACGTAGAAAAGAAAATTGAAAATAAAAGTTAATTTTGATTAGTGGTAGTTCCCTTTCCTCTTAATATTTAATTATTTTAGATTACATATTTTTTTTTTCTACAATCACTGTTAAAAATAAAGGTGACAAATCAGTTGAATTTGGCGCCCAGGGATGAAAAGGTGTTACCATTTGGCACCCGCGGGCTTGAAAATGTGTTTGGAGTGCAGTTTGATCTCTCACTGGGTATTCACGCTAATTAGGGTGCCTCGCAAAGCATACCGTTGGAAGATTTTCACCCCTTAGTCATTTGCGCATGCTCTGTGATGTGTATTCTTTCCCTTCAACTCGCCGTCACTGATGGATCAAAACAGCAATTTCTCCCTACGATGACTATTACCGCTATGCGCTATCCCAATTTCGTTTAGAACTTCGGATGGCTGACTTTTGGCGAGCTTTTTTATGCAACCTTGGAATTTCAGGACATTTGAACATTTCAGGGAGACTTTGAAGGTAAGCTTGATGGCCGAGCGGTTAGAGCGCTGAGCTTACAATCAGCCTTTGTGGGTTCGAATTCTTCAAGGGCCAAAAGTCGGTTTATATGTTTGTTAATTTTTTATTATTGGACACTCTGAATTAAGGGTGCCATCTTTTCACCCTAATTAAAGGTGCCATTCTGGCTCTCTTAGCGATGTCACCAGTGAGACAAGCCTTTCACCCCTAAAAGGTGCAATGCGTCACCATTACTTTTAATAGTGATGTAGAATGATGCAATGGAACCCCTCTCTCCCCTTACCAGTGATAACGTATAATAATAAATTATATGCATTTTTGAAAAATGCTGAAAAAGAGCTCCTATTTTTTTAAAAATAAAATAATTAAAAAAATAACTTCTATCTACTGGTTTATAGTACATTGTCAATGATTTCCTTTTTTTTTTTTTTTTTTTTTTTTTTTGATTTTTACTTCTTTTTAAAATATATCAATCTTGAAACATCACATGTATGTATAAATGCAAAAATATCCGAAGGTGGATATAAAGTGCAATAATGGCATATACATGCAACCCAGAAAACATCGATTTTCCATGTCTACAACTGGTGAGCTCAGGTGCGAATAAAACGCTTCAGTTTTCAATGGAAACTGCATTTCATATACTTTTCTTTTATGTTTTCCGCATTCTCGCTACACCTTATCTGCGATATCCATACAAAATCCTAACACTGCTTTCACGTTTGGGTTTATATTTCCCAAAAGACTTCTTATTCTGGAAAGCATTTTTTATTATTATTTCCTTCCATATTTTCAAAACTTTTGTTTCAACATCCTTTCATAGTTTAATACAAACTAAATTTTACAAAATTTTAGCTTATAATTTTCTGTTTACTGTTTTCTGCCTTTTCTTTTTTTTTTCAATAGATTAAAGTATGATTTATTTATTTATATTTCTGTATCCATAAAAAATATACATAAGTGAAAAATATTAAACATTGTGCATCTTTTAAGGTTTAATATATAAGTGCATCTTTTTGTATTTTTTTTTAATGGTAAAGTTTTTAAAAAAGCACATACATGTTATAAAAATTCGCATGGATGCATTCTTTATGAATTTCTTGTTTTAATTCCAAAGTTTTTAAATATATATATATATATATATATATATATATTTGGTTAGCAATTTATGAATTAATCATTCAAAAATATTAAATAGTAAAAAGACATTTCAAAATTTTAAAAAACAGTAAACTCACACAATATCTATGTATATATATTTGTTTGTCAGAAAGTCCCTATTTAAAATAACTGCTAAGTACATAAACGTAAAAAAACAAAACAAAACTATACTGTAAAAAAAATCTGTTAAAATTACGGCAAACACTGAGGGCAGCAATGTTGCCTGCAGTGTTGCCAGCACCGGAAAAATTGCAGTGAAATTAGATCTAAATTCTTTTATTACATCTAATTTTACTGCAATTTTTTCGGAAAAAACTGCTGGCGACATTGCTGCCAGAAATGTTTGCCATAAATTGAACGATTTTTTTTTTTTTTTTTTGAGGATAGGTTCTTTTTCTATTAATACTTAATTATTTTAAAATAAATATTACTTTTTTTTTCAGAATCAGAGAAAAGGAAAATTTGAGGCATATTTTGAGTTAAATCTTATCTAGACAGGGACAAGGACTCGCCCCTGAAAGCAGTGAAAAAATTTCCCAAACTTTAGAAAGAAAAAAAAAAAATAACGCATTCTTTCTACTGGTTTATGATACATTGTCAAAATCTTTTATGTGACACTTATTTTTTTTTTCTAAACTTTAGGCACAACATGTATGAATAAATACAAAAATATCCGAAGATTGACACAAAGTGTATAATAACACATACATACATGCAGAAAACATCGATTTTCTGTGTCTGCAATCGGTGATCTCAAGTGCGAATAAAACGCTTCACTTTTCAATGCAAACTGCATTTCATATACTTTTCTTTTATGTTTTCGGTGTTCTCGCTATACCTTATCTACGGTATCCATACAAAATCCTAACACTGTCTTAACGTTCGGATTTCAAATTCCCAAAAGACTCCTTATTTTTTTATAAACTTTCTTCCGCATTTTCGAAACTTTTGTTTTAACATGCTTTCATATTTCTTTACAAATTACATTTTAGGAAATTTTAACTTTTAATATTCTGTTTACTGTATTTTATTTATTTATTTTATTATTTTTATCTTTTAGCATTATGTTCAAGCAAGAATTTTTTGTGTATATTTTTGTATTCTTAAAAAATATACACAAGTTCGAAATTTTAAAATATTAAACTTTGGACATTGAGCCAAGTTTAATAAATAAGTGCATGTTTCTGTATTCTTAAAGAATATAATAAAGTTATAAAAAATATTAAGATCCTATAAAGTCACTATAAACATTCGCAATCTAACATCAAACAAGTGGAATCGTTCTATATCATTCCTCGTTTGCATTTCAAAATTTTCAAATAATTATTTTTGATTAGGAATTCAGAATTTTAACATTTACAAAATATTACATAATAAAAGAATATATCAAACTTAAAGAACGGAGAGCTGGCACAATAATTTCTTATATTTGTCTTAGAGTCCCTGTTTAAAATAACTTTCTAAGCACATAATTGTAAAAAGAAAAGTGAAACAAAATGTTGACATTCATTTAGGGATAGCTCCTTTTTCTATTAATATTTAAGTGTTTTAGAGTAAATATAACTCTTTTTTAAAAAATCAGATTTTTTTTCTTAAATAAAGTCAAATTCTAATATAGAATGGAACAAAGACACAATACCCGTTAAAATACTGAAAAAATTCTTATTGTTTAAATATATATATATATATATATATAAAATGAGATCTTTTAACTTGTTTATAAAACATTGTCAATTAATAATACAATATTTAAACAAATAGTCGGTCTTCCACAAGGTGGGATTGTATCATCCATCTGTGCTGATCTATACTTACATTATTATGAACGTAATACTTCTATTTTTAATTGTTTTTTATACAGGTATCTTGATGATATAATAATTTTATATTCTAAACAGTCATCTAACTATTCTCTACCAATCAAATACCATAAAAAATTAATATACAGTTATAATGATATGCGTAATAATAAAATTAACTTTCTTGATCTTAATATTACTCTTTCTAATAATAAAATTCTATTTTATATTTATGATAAACGTAATGATTTTCCTTTTAAAGCAAACCTTTTTACTCATTATAATTCTTGCCTACATAAATCTATATATATCAATATATTACTTAATTTTGCCCATAGAATTAAAAATATTTGTTCTCCTAATTTTAAAATGCATAATTTAAAAACTGCTCAAGAAACTGCTATCAGATATGGTTATCCTTTACATTTGTTAAAAAAATATTATCTGTATAAACATTTATTTAGTATTAACTGTCTATATTCTCCTCTACCAATTATTGCAAATATTAAATGCTAATTTATGCAGCACCATACGATGTTATTGATAAGAACTCCTATAGTCTTTAATATATAATAAGTTACTACATGATCTTAAAAATAATTAATAAATTGCGTAAAAAATTAAAAAAAATATTTAAAAAAATATTAAAACAAAATTAAAAATACAAAAAATTAAAAAATATGCATAATAGGAAGGATGGGTGGGTTAGATGTTAGATTAGGGAGGAGGGCGGTGTTGTCTGGATAATACGCAATGGTTAATTATTATATATTTAAAAAAAACTTAACTTTACACATAGTATTAAAGTTTATGTTTACCTAAAAAATAATATGCATAACTTACAAATGATCAAGTTATTGAGATAAGATATGGTTGTCCACTGTATTTCTCTTGAAGAAATTATTTGTAAAATATTAAAATAGAAATTATTCTTGAAAATTCTTAGCTATTAAATAATTCATTTTTATTCCAATAATAAATTTCAATAACAGATGGCAGCACCGTAAGTATATAATTTAATTAATATATTAATCATATTGATGGCAGTACTAAAACATTTTTTGTACTAAAAGTTGAAGTAACATATTCTAGCTAAATAATTAATATAGTAATATTAATAACTGTTTAAAAATAAAAATATAATACTTCTAACAGTAGAATTTATTCTTTTTTCTTTTCTAAATGTATTATGAATTTTATAGTATAATATATGTTCTATTAATTTTTATAATTATTGTTACAATTTTAATTTTATTATCTATATGATTTATACTATGACCATAACCTTAACTGTTAGAAAGTCACATGTAATTTATATCTAATGTAGATTCACTTGAACTATAAATAATGCTAGGATTTGGGTATGGTAAATATTTAAGTATGTATATGCTTTTTTTTTCAAAAGAACATTATATTATTGTTATTTTGTCATATTGTTTTTATTTTCTTCAATGAGTATCTTTTTACTAATTTGTAATAGTAAATAGCTTCCAGCCAGTCGGGTGCATTGTGAGTCGAATTCTTAGCTTTGAGCACGACTTATAACAGAAACTGGTTGGATGTTTTTGCTTTTTTTTAAACTATGCACCCCTGAAGAGTAGTTTAATAAAAAAGACTTCTACTGTCCTTTTATCCATTTACCTTTCATTATTTTGGTAATCTGCCTTCTATTTCACTTCAAACTTCAACTGTTTTCAATAAAATGACTGTAAAAATACTGGTTTCATTGGTTTATTGCATGGTAATATATGAATTACTCTGGTTATATAATGTCCATTTATCCATATATTTTTTAGTAATTTGGTAATCTGCTTTCTATTTCACTTCAAACTTCAACTGTTTGTAATAATATGATTGTAAAAATACTGGTTTCATTGGTTTATTTAATGGTATTGTCTGAATAACTTTGGATGTATTAATAAAAATATTTACATATTCAAGGAATATAGGAATTCTCTTAACATACATGTATCTTTATCTTACTTCAAATCTTTAACCAAATTTATTCTTTATCATAATTATATATTATTTAAAAATACAATATTTAAACAAATAGTCGGTCTTCCACAAGGTGCGATTGTATCATCCATCTGTGCTGATCTCTACTTACATTATTATGAACGTAATACTTCTATTGTTAATTGTTTTCTATACAGGTATCTTGATGATATAATAATTTTATATTCTAAAAAGTCATCTAACTATTCGCTACCAATCATATACCACAAAAATTTAAAAATGATATGCATAATAATACAATTAACTTTCTTGATCTTAATATTACGCTTTCTGATAATAAAATTCTATTTGATATTTATGACAAACGTAATGACTTTCCTTTTAAAGTAAACCTCTTTACTCATTATAATTCTTGCCTACATAAATCTGTCTATGTCAATATATTACTTAATTTTGCCCATAGAATTAAAAATATTTGTTCACATAATTTTAAAATGCATAATTTAAAAACTGTACAAGAAACTGCTATAAGATATGGTTATCCTTTACATTTGGTTAAAAAAATATTATCTGTATAAACATTTATTTAGTATTTACTATTTTTCTCTTCAACCAATATTGCAAAAATTAACAAGCTATTTATGCAGCACCATATGATGTTATTGATAAGAACTCCTATAGTCTTTAATATGTAATAAGTTATTACATGATCTTAAAAATAATTAACACATTGCGTAAAAAAATGTTTAAAAAAGTTATAAAAAATAAAAATAATATAAGAAAATAAAAAATACAAAAAAATAAAAAAAATATGAATAATAGGATGGTTGGGTGGGTTAGATGTTAGATTACGGAGGAGGGCGGTGTTGTCTGGATAATACGCAATGGTTAATTATTATACATTTAATAATAATAATAATAATAATAATAATAATAATAAAATATTTAACTTTACACATAGTATTAAAGTTTATGTTTACCTAAAAACTAATATGCATAACTTAAAAATGATCAAGCTATTGAGATAAGATACGGTTGTTTATTGTATTTGTCTTAAAGAAATTATTTGTAAAATATTAGAATAGAAATTATTCTTGGAAATTCTTAACTAATAAATAATTTATTTTTTTCCTATAATAGAGGGCAGCACCATAAGCATATAATTTAATTTATATATTAATCCTATAGATGGCAGCACTAAAATAATTTTCTGCTAGAAGTTGTAGTAATATATTCTAGTTAAATAATTAATATAGTAATATTAATAATTGATTAAAAATAAAAATATAATATTTCTAATAGTAGCATCTATTTTTTTCTAAATATATTATGAATTATAAAGTATAATACATGTTTTACTAATTTTTATAATTATGGTTACAACTTTATTTTATTATCTATGTGATTTATACTATGACCATAACCTTGACTGTTAGTAAGTCACATGTAGTTTGTGACTTACTTGTGATTACATGTAGATTGCACTACAAATCTTGCTAGGATTTGGGTAATGGTAAATATTTTAGCATATATTTTTTTAAATGGAATATTGTATTATTGTTATTTTGTCATATTGATTTTATTTTCTTCTACGTGTATCTTTCTACTAATTTGTCATCTGAATAGCTTCCAGCCAGTCGGGTGTATTGAGAGTCGAATTCTTAGCTTTCAGCACGACTCATAACAGAAACTGGTTGGATGTTTTTGCTTTTTTGTTAAACTATACACCCCTGAAGAAGTGGTTTAATAGAAAAGCCTTCTACTGCCTTTTTATCCGTTTATCTTTCATTATTTAGGTAATCTGCCTTCTATTTCACTTCAAACTTCAACTGTTTTCAATAAGATGATTGTAAAAATATTGGTTTTATTGGTTTAATGTATGGTAATATATGAATTACTCTGGTTATATAATGTCCATTTATCCATATATTTCTTAGTAATTTGGTAATCTGCCTTCTATTTATCTCCAAACTTCAGCTGTTTTTAATAATATGATTGTAAAAATACTGGTTTCATTGGTTCTTTTATTGGTATTGTCTGAATAACTTTGGATGTATCTATAAAAGTATTTATATATGTATAATATATATACATATATATATATATATATATATATATATATATATATATATATATATATATATATATATATATATATATATATATATATATATATATATATATATATATTATTTTAAAAATATATATATGAAACTTTGGACATCACTTGTATGCATAAATGCAAAAATATCCAAATAATGGAATATACATGCAACCCAGAAAACATCGATTTTCCATGTCTACAACCGGTGAGCTCAGGTGCGAATAAAACGCTTCACTTTTCGATGAAAACTGCATTTCATATACTTTTCTTTTATGTTTTCCGCATTCTCGCTATACCTTATCTGCGATATCCATACAAAATCCTAACACTTCTTTCACGTTTGGGTTTAAATGTCCCAAAAGATTCCTTGTTCTAAAAGCATTTTTTTTTTCTTCCATATTCTCAAAACTTTTGTTTCAACATTTTTTCATAGTTTTTTACAAATTAAATTTTACAAAATTTTATTCTTTAATTTTCTGTTTTCATCATTTACTTTTTATTTATTTATTTATTTATTTTAGTTTTTTTTTTATTATTATTATTATTTTCATTTAGAATTAGATATAAGCAAGAATTATTTTATGAATGTTTTTGTATCTTAAAAAATATGTACAAGGGTAAAACATTAAACTTTTTACATCATTATAAGTTTTATATGTAAGGTTATATTTTAACACTTTCTAACTTAGTGAAAGTGTTGAATGTCATGTTTGAGTGTATGAATTCAGTTTGTCTGTCCGTTTATCTGTCAGCACTCTAACTTGCGTAAACGTAGTCCGATTCCCCTGAAATTGATATATGTTATTGTGACTATTATTATTCTACACACTTCATTTTCAATACCTAACACGACATAGCAAATATCAGCGATCTATATCAGTTATCAGGAAATCTGAATATATCTACCCGAGTTAGAGTACAGATAGGCAAACAGATAGATGGCTAAACCGATTCATAAACACTTTTCAAATTATAGAAAATTTTAAAGAGAAGACGGTTACAACGCTATACATCGATCTCATATATCCTACAACAAAAAGAAAGAATAATATTGAAATAAAAAACGAGAAATTAGCAAAGAACTCCTCCATTTTTCTAAAGCAACCCCTCCGACAAACGAAAACACTCGCATGCTAGTGTTAAACACCTATAGGAAGGTTAATTTCAAATATTTCTTTTTCAATTGGACATGGACATCTTATTTACTGCTTTTACAGCAGATAGTTGAGGTTGATCCCTACACTCGGCCGTTCTTGCTATTCAAATTTGAATAAAAGGTTTTTTTTTTTAATATATAAAATTACTTTTGTTTTCGAAATTGGGAATTGCATAGCCCGCCACGCGTGACTTCTAAAAACTATATTCAAAAGTACCAAAGACTAAAGTAAAATTACTCTTTGTGTTTGGTCAATTTCTAGCACGATGAAAAATTACTGATTTGAAAACTTCAAGTGCTCTTCTGAACCTGTAAGTGGAAGAAGAATTTATAAGTAGTGGCTAAACTGAATGACCAAAGAAAGTATACAAATTTCTTAGATAATGAATGTATCAATTCATTAATATCTATTCATTATTTCTAATCTGAAGATGGAATCTAACATAAAACGAGGAATGTATAATAAAATAAAATAAAATAAAATAAAATAAAATTTAAAAAAATTCTGAATTGATATCGATAATTGTGTTTGATTCAGTCTCTTCTTTTCTATTTAATGATTGTCTCTTTTCAAACAAAAAATTATGCTTATGAATAATGGGTCTTTCAACAGTCGAAATTTTAAAAAAGGATTCTAAAAAAATCGAAACCCAGAAAAAAAAAATAGCAAAGAAAAAAAATTTAGTTTGTGGTCGATCTAGATAAGTTATTCCCTAGGCACTCGTGATAGATTGAGATTTCTTAAAAGAAGCTCTTTTTCTCTTGATCGAACCGTTTTTACAAATTGGACTGACTTTTTTTCACGGAGATAAAAAAAAAAAAAAAAAAAAAAAAAAAAAAAAATGAAAAAAGCCCAGCAAATGAAAAATATCACATTTTTTGATTAAATGTAGCTAGATCGTGACTTGCAAGCGAATTAATGAAGAACACTGGGATTTTGTTCAGTTTCTACTTTATTTTAATCTATTTGAACAGAAAAGAGAATAAATTAGAATATTTAATGCGTGAATTTTCACATTACTATACCAAGCGTAAACCAACTTTAGTGAAAAATGTCCAAGCCGGCGATCGAACCCGGAACCATTTGAAAAGCGCTTCAAGTGCTCTACCATTTAAGCTATGAGGTCGAGCCCAGCTCAGCATTTTTCACTTCATATGTTGGTAAAGCTGCTTTTTTGCAGCACGAGATGGAATCGTCTTCATGGGAGAATAAATTAATTATTTTGAATGTCTTTAAAAGCAGACTTTAAATAATATTCTAATAACTGCTAAGGGAGTTTGAAAAAATATATACCTTTATTACCACGTGGCAGCTATTTCCTGGTGCGTTAAAATTATTGATGAATTTCAAGTTAGATTGAGACTGCTAAAAGAAGCTCTTTTTCTCTTGATCGAACCGTTTTTACAAATTGGGCTGACTTTTATTCAAAGAGAGAAAAAAAAATTGAAAAAAGCCAAGCAAATGAAAAATATCACATTTTTTGATTAAATGCAGCTTTTAAGATCGTGACTCGAAAGCGAATTAATGAAGAACACTGGGATTTTGTTTAGTTTCTACTTTATTTTAATCTATTTGAACAGAAAAAAAAATTAATTAATTCTTTTGTCTTTGTCTTTAAAAGCAGACTTTAAATAATATTCTAATAACGGCTAAGGAAATTTGAAAAAAAATATATATACTTTGGTTATCACGTGGCAGCTATTTCCTGTTGTGTTAAAATGATTGATGAATTTGAAGTTTGCGTGAATATTTTAAAGCAAAGCGTTCGCGCTCCAGAAATATGCTTATATTAACATCGTTTAAAACTTTTTCTTGTGTCTAAAAGCAGAATAAAACATCAAAATTCCATCCTTTTTTATTTTTTTTTTCTATCTTTACAAGAAGAAAGTATTAGATTCATGAAAATTTCCAGAATCCGATTTTCGACGGATTTACAAGTTTTAGGGTCAGGGAACTCGAAAAAACATGTTTTTACAAAATGTCCGTCTGTGAGTCTGTCACAAGATTTAAAAAAAATCTGAAAAAATCAAACCGAGAAAAAAAAAACACCAAAGAAAAAAATTTAGTTTGTGGTCGATCAAGATAAGTTATTCCCTAGGCACACGTGATAGATTGAAATTTCTTAAAAGAAGCTCCTTTTCTCTTGATCGAACCGTTTTTACAAATTGGACAAACTTTTATTCAAGAAGAGAAAAAAATTGAAAAAAGCGAAGCACATGAAAAATATCACATTTTTTGATTAGATGCAACTTTTAAGATCGTGACTCGAAACTAAATTAATGAAGAACACTGGGATTTTGTTCAGTTTCTACTTTATTTTAATCTGTTTGAACAGAAACGAAAATAAATTAATTCTTTTGAATGTCTTTAAAAGCAGGCTTTAAATAACATCCTGATGTCTTATAATTATTGATAAATTTTAAGCTCGCGTGAATATTTTAAAGCAAAGCGTTTGCACTCCAGAAATATATATATGTTACAGTAAATTTGATAAATTCGATAATCATTAATAATAACCACGTCATCTGGTAAATTTGATAAATGCTATATATTAATCAAATTTACTGGTTATTATTAATATTTACAGATGAAGATCGTCAGTACGATAAATTAAACTTAAGAGCCCACACTACTGTTTTAAAAAGATCCGGATGATAATGTAAAGTCTATGGGGGGCGTTCTTTTCAAGTATCTCGATTAAATTTTAATAATTTGATGTGATTTTTTTTTTTTGTATATTATAGCTGAGGACGATCCACAACCGGTCTAGTTTTTACTTTTTTTTTATTTTGGTTATATTCTTTTTATATTAGGATAGTTACAGTTTCGTAACCGGTTCAAACCACTTCTGGAAATTTTTTTGTTGTTGTTGTTGTTGTTGTATTGACCAAAAAGTTGGCCCGGTGAGCAGCTTTACATTTCTATATAGCTGTCTTACTCCGCTAAGCAATTTTTTTGTTATCGTTGTTGTTGATTATTTTAAAATCTGACACCAAAATTGAAAAGGTAAAAACTAGGCTGGTTGTAAATAACGTCCCCATAGACTTTACATTATCATCCGGGTCTTTTTCAGTCAGTAGTGTAGGGTCTTAATAACGAATATATACTTCACAAAAATATGTACTATCATAATTGTTTGAATGTAATATCAAAAATAGTTTCTAAGAGACAATAATACTCAATCAAAAGAAACATTCTGTTAATAAAAAACAAAAGATTGCACAGTTTAAAATAATTATATTTATAATTACTGAATGAATTAGATAAAAATTTCAAACCCTGAAATATTCAAAGAATAAATTATACAGCTATCAAATGCATATTTGTAAATGCGTATTTATTTATAAATGCACTGAATATTTAGAAAAAATGTATACAAAATAAAAATCTCAAGCTAATTGAGTTGAAATTTATTATATTTACCAACCTTGATTGGTAATCATTAATAGAACCGGTTGTTTGAAAAATTCTCACAAATTTATCATATTGAGCGGTTTATTTGAATATTATTTAGTTATTATTAATAATAACCGGTTAATTAAATTGACCGTAAAATACAACGGGTGTTTACAAAGTCCCGGACCCATTTTGATGTTTAATAACTCTTAAAATAACAAAGATAGATTAAAATTAATAACATAAATGATTAGATAGACTCAAAAAGTTTCATGATCCTTTTCAATGAACTTCCACGTGTGCCCCCTTCGTCGCATGGAAAATATCAAGTCCATAGTCAATGGATGCTGACATGCTTGCCGCTACCTGGCTTGAAATTCACTATCGACTTGATATTCTCCGTGCGACGAAGGGGGCACACGTGGAAGTTCATTGACAAGGGTCATGAAACTTTTTGAGTCTATCTAACCATTTATGTTATTAATTTTAATCTATCTTTATTATTTTATGAGTTATTAAACATCAAAATGAGTCCGGGAATTTATAAACACCCTGTATATTAACTTTATTTAAAAGCTTTTTTTGCGTTTAAAAACAAACAAAAACATCAAAATTCCATTCTAATTTTTAAATTCTATTTTCCTTGCGCGTGTATTGGAAAAAGGAGTTTTAAATTTCCCGAGCACATAATTTTGTTCTAAAAAAAGACGCTTGACATTGTTATTATTTTATTTATGGAACATTTGTGCAAAGTTTTAGTATTTTTATAAACGTTTTGCAGACATAATGGAATTTCAAGCACTCTTCAAAACAAGTGAAAAATCATTTAAAAGCAGTGAAAAGTGGGTGAATATAAAAGCTTTGTTAAGATGTTCTTCATGTTTATAAATTTTCCACTGCGTAAATATATATTCCTTGTATTTAATTGAATTAAAATATTAGCTAATTTATTTATTATATTTCATTCCGATACCATGATAATACAATCAAATTAATAATATTACATATTTTTTAATCAAAGAGTGCATTTATAAAAGATTATAATTCCATTTTAACTAAATATTTTATCTTCCATCAAGAACCGAATTGATTTGCAAATAACTAGAACAGTTTTTAGATGTGTATTTTAAAATATTTCTCAATTTTTGTGAATAATATTACATATTTTAAGATGAAACAGTGAATTTATAAATTATTATAATTGCATTTTAGCTAAACATTTTATCTTCTGTCACGAACCGAATTGATTTGCAAATTATTATAACGATTTTTAGAAATGTATTTTAAAATTTCTCTCAACAATTGTGAATAACATTACATATTTTAAGATGAAACAGTGCATTTATAAAGGATTATAATTGCACCTTAACTAAATATTTTATTTTCTGTCACGAACCCAATTGATTTACAAATGATTAGAACGATTTTTAGAAATGTATTTTGAAATATCTCTCAAATTTGTGAATAATATTACATATTTTAAGATGAAACAGTGAATTTATAAAGGATTATAATTGCATTTTAACTAAATATTTTATCTTATGTCACGAAACGAATTGACTTGCAAATTATTAGATAAATATTTTTAGCCTTATTTAAAACTTTTTTCTGTAAGGTAAAGTGCCCTATTATCGTCTCCCAGTTACTTTTGGGCCCCTGGAAGCACAACCCGATTAAGGATGAGTGGGCCCGAGGCCTAGCCGCTTTTATGGGGCCCCTCTCGCAACAAAATAGTTGTTTTTCTAAATCATTTTATTCAATTTGGGGTCCCCACCAGCAATGGACCCAAGGCCATGGCCTAGTTGACCTGTGCGGTAATCAGGCCCTGCCTGGAAGATTCAATTTTCAGTGAAAGCCTAACAAATTTGGATTTTGTATAGGCTAACTATACACACATATGGAAACATGGGCAAATGTTGTACCAAAAAAAAAAAAAAAAAAAAAAAAGTTTAATAATACGAAAAATTGTTTTTCAAAAGTATCTCAATATGATTTTTTTTTAATGTACCAATTTCGTCCTTCTGAAAAAAATCCAAAAAGCCAAGGATTAATTTATAACTAAATCAAAATTTTTTTCAAAATTAAAATTATTTTATCTCAACTTAAGGTACAAAGAAATGTACTATTAATCCTAATAATAAATAATAGCATCAATAATACCATAAAACATTATCCATCCAAACATGAGGAACATAAAATTTGTGTATTATTTTTGGCTCCTGAGCATGCTTCGTGTGATCATGTGCAGCAACGAAAGTACTGAACCCATTGTCCCCCATGTTTATCATGAAAAAAAAAATGGTTCAAGCAAGTAGGGCACTCAGCATCATTGTCGTCATCATCGCTTATATTATAATCATGAGGAATTTCAACAAAAGAATCACTTTCGTGGTCAATGATGTTAGGTAGGTCATGTTCGGACTTTGTACACGGTGGATTTTTTCCCTTCTTCTTGAGAGTGGTAGTTGTCAAAAGTTTTTTTTCAGCTGAGCGTTTTTTCTTCGCCTGAGAATTTTTCACTTTGTTTTTATATGGAGATCCAGTGATCAATGTTGCTGAACCTCCTCTGGCAGAAGTTGCTGGTGTGATCAGTGGCACTTCCCTGATCTCTTTAGGGCATATGGCAGCAACAGTTTGTTGAAACCTGACCACTTAACTATAGTTGATCTGATGATGGCATTCCTAATTTCATCCCCAGTACGAAAATAAGAACTGAAAGGGGGACGATGTTGGAACAACGCTACTTCAAGATATGGCAATGCTTCAGTCCTTGTACAATAAACTGAACATTGTAAAACGCACTACATGGTTCTTTTAACATCTTACCTACGTAGAATGCATGCACTGATAAGGAAATAAATACTTACGGTAAAGTAAATATCGTTTAACAAATGACATAGCAAGAATTTAGAACTTCTGAAAATAGGAAATCTGACATTAATATAACACACGGATTCATCTTGACGAGTGAAATTTTCTCTTCTGAATCCTTTTAGCTTCCTTTCGTTTTGTCTTGCGTGATCAGTGGTGCCACTTTCAGAGAAGCGGAGAAATGAATGGGGAGGAAATTAGGGAAGGTGACGATATATGGGCACTTTAACTTATTTATAAAGAAAGTAAAAAATAAAATTCCATGCTAATTTTTAAATTCTACAAAAATGGCCTTTAAATTTCTAGAGAACATAATTTAGTTCTAAAAAAGACGTTTTACTTTGTTATTCATTTACAAAACATTTAATAAAAGTTTCACTATTTCTACAAATGTTTTATGGATAGATTGGGATTTTAAGCGTTCTTCAAAACAAATGATATACTATTTAAAAGATATGAAAAGTTGGTAAATGTAAAAGTTTTCTTAAGATGCCCTTCAGGGTTATGAATTTTCTACTGCGTAAATGTATATTTCCTGTGTTTAATTGAATTAAAATATTACCTAATTTATTATATTTCATTTCCATGCAGTTCTAGAATTCAATATAATGATTTAACATATTTTTCAATGAAATAACAAATTTATAAAGGGTTATAATTGCATTTTTACTAAACATTTCATCTTCTTTCATTAACCGAATATACTTGCAAATTGTTAGAACGATTTTTAGAAGTGTATTTTAAAAGACGTCAAAATTTTAGCGAACATTCCTTCTTAAATAACCATTAATAATGTTTCGAGAGGGTGATTTATGTTAACCCTGCTGTTCTGTTCGCATTTACTATACGTATGTAGTGTTCGGGTCAATGTGACCCGATTTAGAATATCACCTTTTCTAGCAGTAAATGAAAATAACTATTTTAGAAATAATTAAAAAAAATAGTAAAATAAGCTTAAATATATATAAAATAATACAAAACACCAGTAAAATAACTTAAAAATATTTGAATACTTACTTTTATTTACAATTTGGACAATAAAAGTAAGTATGTGAAATTTATGTGAAATTTGTTGTGAAATTTGCAAGTGTGTTTTTTACAATTGTAACATAATATATTAGTTTTGTTGTCATTGGTTGATGGGCAGAACTTGCATCTTGCACGTTTAGTACACAATGAAGTGTTCTCATCTGATTCCGAGGGTACGTTTGCACTTTTACTACGCATTCTCTTCACAATTTTGATTAAATCTTCGCTTCTGGGAAGATGCTCTCTTACTTCAATGTATGAAAAAATTAGAGATTTCCCAAATTCTTCTAAAAAACGCCTTCGTTTGGTTAATTTATTTTCATTCCATTTGCTGTTTATTGAAATCCACAGAATAAATGCATTGTAAGAAGATGTATCAAGCATATTATAGAATACTATCATAGACCAGCTATTTGTTTTTCTCTTACAAGTGTATGTACTCAAAAATTGATCAAGACTATCCACCACCCCTTTAGTTACATTATAATCTAATATCATTTGTGGGTTTTTTTTGTCAGGTCTGTCGCTAACTTCATTTCATGATGGAAAGTGCTCATAAGAATAACATTTTTGTTCTTTTTAGGGATGTAGTTTACAACTGTTGTATCGTCTGTAAAATAAAATGATGAGCTGTGCACTTCTTTGTTTAGCATTTTGTCAGGAAGTTCGGGCTTTTTTTTCTAATGGTGCCAAGCATAGTCACTTTCCGTTTTAGAAGAAGTTCTCCCAAGTTATAGGATGTGAAAAAGTTATCACATGTAACATTGTGCCCCGAATACCCATAAGTAAGGTCACTCACTACCCGCATACCCTGACTTTTCTCTGGCTTTGATCCTTGATTTTTTCCAGTATAAATTTGTGCATTCAGTACATACGAAGTTTTGCTATCACATAAAGTCCATATTTTTATCCCATACTTGGAGGATTTACTAGGTATATATTGTTTGAAAGGGCATCGTCCACGACGAAATCCTACTAATTATTCATCTACAGTAACATTTTCACTTGGATTATACAATTTAGGTTGAATTTCTATTCCTCTTTTCCCAAATATCTCGAACAGTAGCTAATTTATCTACAGACCTTCTTTCTTGCCTGGTACCGTAATTTCGGGTGTATAAGCCGCGGATCAAACAATTATTTTTCGACCCAGAATTTTTTAAGAAACAAATATAACTAGTTAGATCGCCGTAATTATTTGTCTTCAATCACTAAATAAGATTTCTGGGTCCAAAAAGAATTGTTTGATCCGCGGCTTATACACCCGAAATTACGGTAGATTTATTGTCAAAACGAATAACTCTCTATATCATATGAAAGGTTTCGAGGGACATTGTAGCACGAAATATATTTCTGCCTGTTTCTTGATTCTCCAAACTTGTTGTTGATTCTCCATTTGATTTGTACACACCAGCTAATAATACTAATCTGATGTATGCTTGAAAAGTTTCAGTACTAATATCTTTCCACTCTTTTTCATACACTTTTCTTCCTTCTATATTAGTCATTTTCATGATTTCGTTCTCAATTCTAGAATTGAATACCGTCGCAAATGTGCTTTTTATGTCAGTTATTCTTGTCGTTGCATATCTTGTGACACCTGGAGTAGTTTTTTATAATAGTAGCAGACGTTAATCGACCAGAATGAAGAAGGGGATTCAATTTCCATACTATTTCACGATTTTAGACTGAATACTCTGTATATTGTGTGTCTTTTGAATATCAATATCAAAATCGTTGTCAGAACTTTCACTTTAAATTTCCTCACTTGTATGATTTTCATACTCAGACGCATTTTCCTCTTCGCTGTCAGAGGCTTCCATTAACTTAGCAATATCACCGTCGCTCAAATTTCTACGATTCGCCATTTTTTCACTAATATTCAGAGATACAACTGTTCTTCAGATTATTAGAAATTGAAATACAGCAAGAAAAAGAAACGTTACTAACAGGTGCATTTTTTCCTTCCACCAATGATATCAACATTTGACTTTGCTCTCCTGTCACGTGATCTAACACCTGTGCCAACGAAACAGATTTCGAAATAGATACGTTGCAGTAATTATTTTTATTGAATGATTTCAAACAAAATTAAAAGTGCATGATAAAATTATTTTTTAACTGGGGTCAATATGACCCGAACATTACATTAGGACTAAGTTAAAAAATATCTCTTGGAAATATAAATAAATGTAAATACTTCTAGGAATATATAGTTATATTACTAATGAACAAACTCAAAAAGTTTCATGGAAATATCTCTGCGCTAATTTTTTTTATAAGTGAACAATAAAATTTTCGGGTCAAATAGACCCAAACAGAACAGCAGGGTTAATAACGCACGTTTCTCGCAATATCTGAGTCTTTGAGAAGTATCAACCTAGAAACGTATAAACCGCCATGCGTAACCTAAACAAATATGTACTAAAATACCGAAGATTATTGGAAAGTAACTGTTTCTGTTTCATCAGTTTTAATCACGACTATTATAATTATTGATTTAAATTAAAAGTTAAAGTGCCCTTTTGAATCTATAAAAAAAGTTGCATTTTTAAGCAATTACTGGACTGAGTTATCAAAGAAGTTATACAAATTTCTTAGATAATGATCGTTATTTTATCTCTATAATCAAACTGATTGATAAATTCACTAGTATGTCTACGTATCCATCGTTATATTGAACTATTTTACCTGCTGTTTTTTCTGTCGAGTTGTCTAAATGACAGACCAGATGTTATGACCAATAAGGTTATCTGAGGGAAAGATGCCCACCGGTTGTCACCCAGTTAGCTTAAACGGTAAAGCATTGGCCTTGTAAGCCAAGGAACTGAGTTCGATTCCCGGCCTGATCAATTTTTCGCTGAGTTAAAAATATTCAATTCGAATAACTGCATCAATTCATTAATTTCAATTTTAAGATGAAATTTAACAAAAACATTCAAATTTTGAATTAATATCCGTAATTATGTTTGATTCAGCCTCCTCTAAACCCGTTTCATGATTGTCTATTTTCAAAAATTATGCTTATAAAAAGGAGTCTTTCAACAGTCAAAGATAAAAGGGGGGGGGGAGGGCATACTTTAAAAATCGAAAGCGAGGGTAATAAAACAGCGAAGAAAAAACTTTGTGGTCTATGTAGATAAGCTATTCCCTATGCACCCGTGATAGACTGAGTTTTCTAAAAGAAGCTTATTTTCTCTTGGTCGAACCATTTTTACAAATTGAACTGACTTTTATTCAGGGAGATAGGAAAAGAAAATAAAAGAAAAAAGCCGAGCAAATGAAAAATATTATATTTTTTGATTAAATGCAAGTTTTAAGTTCGTGACTTCAAATCAAATTAATGAAAAAATGATTTTGTTAAGTTTCTATTTTATTTTGTTCGGGAAGAACCGAGAGCAAATGAATTGTTTTGAATGTGTTTAAACGGAGTCTTTAAATAATATGCTAATGACTGCGTAACGGTGCTTGAAAAAAAATCTATACATATATATATATATATATATATATATATATATATATATATATATATATTCTTTGATTATCACGGGGGAAGTATTTCCTTATGTTCAAAAATGATTGATAAATTTCTAGTTCGCGTGAATATTTTAAAGAAAACATTTGCACATCGGAACTATTTTTTTCTTACCTTGTTTAAAGCTCTTTCTTGTGTATAGAAAGAGTAAAACATTAAAATTCTATCCCAATTTTTAAATTATATTTTCGCTGCACGTGTATTGGGTGAATAGAGATTTAAATTTTCCGGATATATAATTTAGTCCTAAAAAAAGTCATTTGACAACGTTATTATTTATTTATAAAACATTTGTGATAAGTTTTAGTATTTTTATAAACGTTTTATGGATATAATGGAATTTCAAGCACTCTTCAAAACAAGTGAAAGATCATTTAAAAGTAGTGAAAAGTGAGAGAATGTAAAAGCTTTGTTAAGATGCTCTTCACGGTTATAAATTTTCCATTGCGTAAATATATATTTCCTGTACTTAATTGGATTAAAATACTAATTTATTTATTAGATTTCATTTCTTTGCAGTGCTGGAATTCAAATTAATAATATATTACATATTTTTAAATGAAAGAGTATATTTATAAAGTATTATAATAGCATTTTAACTCAATGCTTTATCTTCCGTCCTGAACCGAATTATTTGTAATTTATTAGAACTGTTTTGAGAAATGTATTTTAAAATATGTCTAAATTTTAGCGAACAATTATTTTTTATATCGCCGTTAATAATGTTTCAAGAGAATAATTAGTTTTGATGATTCATATTTTCCGAAATATCTCTGTTATAGATTAAGAGTATTTTCAAAATTTTTCATACATTTAATTTCTAGTTTAGAAAAAAATCTAAAATTACTTAGAAATTCCTATTTAAAAAATAGTATTAAAATTTTACAAAGGAAATATAGTATACATTAAAACTAATTAATGCAATGCGATGTCAAGCATGAATTTGTTACGCAAGTGTTTTGTTCCAAAATAAATTTATTTTCATATATAATTTGAAATCAGATATTTATTTATCAATTAAAAAAATATAATAGCAGTTTGATGGCGATGTTTATATATGAAATAATATGATTATTGACTATTCAAATGCATAGTCTGTTCCAGTTACATCGGATAATCAAGGTTCTACAATAGTTAAAAATGAAATTTTAGCTAAACTTAACAAAATAAAATGAAAGCTAAACTAAGTATTGCTCATAAAAATATCCAAAATATATAGAAATAACCAAAATTGATTACAATTTTGAAAAAATGCTTCTATTTTTAAGAAAAATTCGGGCCTCATTACTTACGTGAATTGAAAGTGTGGTGCGGTCCTGCCAGAAAGCGGATTGGTGAATAGCTATTCGTGATGATCAGCGATTATAATACAGATTGGTGTCCAAGGTTCAGCTTAGACATTAACTACTTAATCTAATAAAATTAAATCGAGCATTTGGTGGCACAAAAAAAAACTTTGTTTGCTAAAACGAACAATTCTCTTTTTCGTCTCCCACCTATTACATTATTTTTTCTATTTTAAACATAACAACGAAATATTTTTTAAACTTTGTTTTAAAATTTATGAAAATTGAAGTCGGAAATTCACCAACAATATACATAAGCGTGAATACATCAGTAACAGTCACAAATATAAATGTGATTTTATTACAAAGAAATGTGTGGGAAATGTAAAGAATAAAAATTGAATTTAGATGATGAATGAAGGTGTTAAAAAAATAAAGAAAACAGAAAAACAGTTGAAAAATATTTACAGAAACACTATTTACCGCAAGTCGCCAGGCGTCCACATTACAGTAAAGACCATTTTCATCTTCGCTAAGATTTTAAAATCTAAAATATTAAATTAAACGTATATTTGTAGGCCACCGTAATAAAAAATAAATAAAAACGAAACCATTATAAGATGACTCCTGTGTCTGTCTGACAGTTTTTAAAATATATATCATGTGAGGTATTGTACGAAAGCTCTCCATAATGACGAACTCAAAAATACATTTGTTTTAATTCTAGGTGTTATATTACAAGCAATATCGTCGAAAATAAAATACAAAAAGATGCCCTCCTCTCATAAATTTCAGAAACTACCAAAATTTCAACTATAAAAAAAATAGGGAAAGTAGAAGTTAATTCGAATCTTGCAGGAAAACTATAGCGATTATCCTGAATTACATATTTTTAAAGAAAATCGCACTTTTCCGTTACACATAAATTTCACTTTGGGAGTGATCAGCAAGAGAGTTGAGGAGCATTTGAAGCATGTATTATTGCAGAAGTGTAAAAGGATTATTGATAAAGGTTTTCGAAAAAAATATTAGTAATTAGTCGAGATATTGGTCTTTCAAGATACGACGGTTTCGAAATACATAAAGAGACGGGTGGCTTACTCTATGCTCCATCGACTTTTAAAGCCTAGACAAGAACTTACTATTCTTTGAGCAACGATTTTTTGTACTATTACAATTATTAATTAATATATTCAATATACGGAACCCTCTGTACGCGAGTAATACTCGCACTTGACCAATTGTTTAAATATTAATTCAATTGAAGAAGAAAGAATATGCGTTAAGAATAGCACACCAAAACAAGAGAGAAGTTAAAATATTGATTTACCCAGTAAAAAAAAAAAAAAAAAAAAAAAAAAAATCTATAATTCTAGAAACGTAAAATTACAGAAATCTGATTGCTTAATATTTTTTTATGCTGTACAAACAGAAGTAAATCAACAAAACTATTTTTTATAAAGCTACAAAAATCAGTAGCTTTACAAAAGAATCTACTATAATTCTACGTGTAACCCGGGGCGAAATTGCATAAAAAGTTATAAGCATCCAAGTTTCCTAAAATATTTTTAGTAACCTTACATTTTTTTTTAGTGCAAACATGTATCTGTTACATGTATTTTTGTTGTTGCCGTTACATAAAAAGTTCTAGGAATTTCAGTTTTTTACAAAAATTTTAGCAATTATACAGATTTTTTTACAGTGTATCGGGGGATATTTCAAAAATAAGAATCTCTTTCAGCCACATGTTCCATTTTAACGAAGATACGAAATGTACTATTATCATGAACGAAAATCTACAGTAACATCTTCACCCAAAATTCCGAAAAGCATTCCTTTATCTTTAGAAATCTTATAAAAGAATTCACCCTTGAAATTTACAGTAGAATTTATAAAGATAAATTTTTATTAGCTGTGCGTGGTTTTCGAAAGAGTTTACGAATAGCTTTTTTAGTGCATTAATCAGTTTTCTGTGCCCAGAAAACCGGATTTTAGGATGCCATGAGGTCTCAAGTAAATAATTCCATGTTAAGCAAACATATTTAACTGAAAAACATATAGAATTAATCACATGAACGTTAACATTGAAATTACCATTTTTCTGTAACAGTTCTATTTACAATTTCAGTTATGCAGCTGAAAATGTTTAGCTGTGGTCTGATAGCATCCAAAAAATTGCAAAGCATCCAAAGAAACCTGATTAATGCTTTGTAAACGCTACTCGAAAAAGTATCGAAAATTACGGGCAACAAATACATTTTTTTTTTTTTTTTTTATATAAGCACTTTTTTAAATTTCGAAATTAAATAGTTTTCTAGGGTTTCTAAAGATAGAGGAAAACTTTTCGAAATATTGGGTGATTTGAAAAAGGTTGTAGAATATTTTCGTTCACGATTATGGTAATTTTTCGTAGTTAAAAAAATATATATCTGTCTTTTTTAAAAGTATAAATATTTTGCATTTTAAACATTGTGTAGCTAAAATTGGCTACATTAATTTTGCTACACTACTTTCATCATCTTATTTTAGGTAGATTTCGTAAGAAATACTACCTATTGCAATCGCACCAGTTTATATATCTATCTATCTATCTATCTATATATATATATATATATATTTCACTTTTTTATGGACACGATAACTTCTATAATTCTTCACCAATCTCCACCAAACTTGCACATAAAATCAAAGGGGATACAATCTTGGCTAAGTTCGTTAATGGGCAAAATCGGACCAAGGGGGTCGGAATAGGGGGCGTTTTTGTGAAAACCGAAAAAACGCCATAACTTCTTAATTAAAGTAGATATCGAATCGGTTTAAAGTTTATATTACTTCTTAAAAATGGGCCAAAAGTATATGCATGACAGATTTTTGATAAATTTAGAAGTGGGCTCAAGGGGCGAAAAAAACAGGGATTTTGAGAGAAAAAAATTCATAACTTCGTCAATTTTCAAGATATCAAGTCCAACTAAATTTTTTGTAAATGTTCTTAAAATTATCTAAAACTTTTGTATTTACAAGTTTTTGATAAGACCAACTTTTACCGATGAAAAAAATTAAAAACGAAAAGAAAAAGGGCGCTGAAAAAAGAGAAAAATCCATAACTCCGTCAATTTTTAAGATATCAAATCCAATTAAATTTATTTTACATCTCCTCATCAATACCTACAATTTTTATATTGACAAGTTTTTCATAGGACCAATTCGTATAGCAAAAAGAAATTAAACAAAAATAGGAGTTGGAGAAAAAAACCTCAAATCCAAACTGTTTATATTCTGACTCATTTTTAAATTCATTTTTGATTTTAAACGCATCCAAATGGTAGATCCTCTTATTTAGAAACTGTATAAAGTGACGCATTGGTCCATTTTCTGATAAAGACAGAATATATTTCAAAAAAGGCTACCAAAAAGGGTATTTTGAACAGAATTTCCGAAAGTCATCGGGGCTGAAAATTGAAGGAAGTATTCAAATAAGAAATTGCGTTTTTTTCTGACTCGTTTTTAAATCCATTTTTGTTCTCAAACGCATCCAATTTACAGATCCTCTTATTTAGGAACTATATAATGTGATGCATTGGTCAGTTTTTAGATAAAGACGGAATATATTTAAAAAAAGGCTACCAAAAGGGTATTTTGAAAAGAATTTTCCGAAGTCTGTGATTTGAAAATTTAAGGAAGTTTTCACATAGCAAAATGCGTTTTTTATGACTCGTTTTAAAATTCATTTTCGCTCTCAAACGCATCCAATTTACAGATCCTCTTATTTAGGAACTATATAATGTGATGCATTGGTCAGTTTTTTGATAAAGACGGAATATATTTCAAAAAAGGCTACCAAAAAGGGTATTTTGAACAGAATTTTCCGAAGTCTTTGTGATTTGAAAATTTAAGGAAGTTTTCACATAGCAAATTGCGTTTTTTATGACTCGTTTTAAAATCCATTTTCGCTCTCAAACGCATCCAATTTACAGATCCTCTTATTTAGGAACTATATAGTGTGAAGCATTGGTCAGTTTTTTGATAAAGATAGAATATATTTTTTAAAATGCTGTCAAAGTGAGTATTTCGCACAAAATTTTCCGAAGCAATCATGATTAAAGAATTAAGGATGTATTCAAACAACAAATCGGTTATTTTATGACTCATTTTTAAATTCAATTTTTTTCTCAAATGCATTAAACTGACAGTTTTTTGTTATTTAGGAGCTGTATAATGTACTGTTTTGGTCGATTTTTTTAATAAACTCAGAATCTATTTCAAAATATGTTGTCAAAAAGGGCATTTGAGCTGAATTTTTCTTAAGATGATTCTGATAAAACCAGTTTTTGCAGAAAAATGAAATTAAAAATTTTTCATAAACGGCCAAATGAAGTTGTTAAACTGGGTTTATCTCTAATCACATATTTTTATTTATTTATTTTATTATTATTATTATTATTATTATTTTTTAATGAGCACTCTTCGAAATCTACCTCCGCCTATAGGCCCAGCCGACAGGGATTTTTTGAATTGTCTTTGTTATTCCATTTCCTTCTTTTTAAATATTATTATAAAATTATAGTGTGTTGTGTTGCAGTCTGTCCAATGTAACAAACACATGTTTGAGGCCCACAAAGGTAAAAGATTAAATCAGTTTTTAAAAACGCCCCAAAAAGAAAACTGTATAATTTCTAAAATGCTTTTATATCTCCTCCATACCCTTGGAGTCCATTCAGGCTTGTAGAATTTGAGAAAAATAGCGGAAAGATCAGATGAGAAAACAAAACTTAGTTTTAATTAAACATTCTACTTACAGTTACTTTAAACATACGACGCTCTGTTATTTTAATTTAAATGAAAATGAAAATCTCATTTTTTTAAAGTGAATAAAATTTTGCTTACGAAAGTATAAAAGAAAATATCTTGATAACCATAACCACATTTTGATTCGGAGAGTTACACTTTCATCATTCCAACAAATACCCCTAAAACTTAATGATTTATCCGAGATATCACAGGTAAATGAATTATATTTTCCCCTTAACTGAGAATCCTGTGTAGTCGCATAAGCACATTATTTAAATTAGTTACCAAAGTATTCAAGATAATTAATTTATATATATTTTTTCTGGTTTAAATCTGGACAGTAAAAGAAGAAAGAAAAATTACCCGGAGCAAAATTTTAGATATCTCCTTTATTCGTTTCCAAGTCACGATCTTCAAAAAAAGATTCATTTAATCAGATAATCAAATATTTTTCGTTTGGCCTAGTATGTTATCTCAGATTTATTTTATTTTTACTTTTTTTAGATTGATTTGTTTTGTTAGAAAGGGTCAAGAGAGAATCATATTCGAGGCTTTAACCTTTTGTTATTATGAATCAATGATTATATTTAGGAAGTAAATTAGATTAATTTATAAATAACCAAGCATTGAGTAAGCATAGATGAAAATATAAACATTGCTGTTATTTATTCACAGAACCAAATATTTTCATTTCGATTAGTATGTTATCAAATTTTTCTTTTTATTATTATTTTTATTGATTTATTCAGTTGGGGTTAAGTAGAGAAACATGTTACACAAGATATTAACCACTTTACTGATCACTATTTTTGATAAAAAAAATTTCAAATAATGCCTATTTTTCATGTCTTTTACGGAATTTTTAATCTTTTATCATCGATTTTTCAAGAAAGAATTTTTTGCCAAATTGAATCAGAAAAATTTTCGGATTAAATAATGCAAAATTTATAATAAAAAGTGACTGATGAGAATAATAAATTTTGATTAGAATATGGATGCAAGTACGTGGCACATACAATTTATGATTGGCAAAAACATATTGCCTGTATGACGTTTGAAGAAAACTTTCTGAGTCTCAAACATGTGTTTGAGGCACACAAAGATTAAAGATTAAATCAGTTTAAAAAAAAAAACGTACCAAAAATAAAACTGTATAATTTCTAAAATGCTTTCATATCCCCTCTATACCCCTTGGAGTACATCCAAGCATGTAGGATTTGCGAAAAATAGCGGAAAGATTGGATGAGAAAACAAAACTTAGTTTTAATTAAACATTCTAATTCTACTTACAGTTACTTTAAACATACGACGTACTGTAATTTTAATTAAAATACAAATGCAAATTTCATTTTTTTTCAAGTTAATAAAATTTTGCTTACCAAAGTAAAAGAAAATATTTTGATAACCATAACCACATTTTGATTCGGACCGTTACATTTTCATCATTCTAACAAATACCCCTAAAACTTAATGATCATCCGAGATATCACAGGTAAATGATTTACTTTTTTTTCTCTTTAACTGAGAATCCTGCATAGTCGCGTAAGCACATTATTTAAATTAGCTACCAAAGTATTCAAGATAATTAATTTATATATTTTTTTTCTGGTTTAAATCTGGGAAGTAAAAGAAGAAAGAAAAATTACCCGGAGCAAAATTTTAGATATCTCCTTTATTCGTTTGCGAGTCACGATCTTCAAAAAAAGATTCATTTAATCAGATAATCAAATATTCTTCGTTTTACCAAGTATGTTACCGCATATTTATTTTATTTTTAGTATTTTTTTAAATTGATTTGTTTCGTTAAAAAGGGTCAAAGGAGAATCATATTCGAGGCTTTAACCTTTTGTTATTATGAATCAGTGATTATATTTAAGAAATAAATCAGATTAATTTATAAATAACCAAGCATTGAGAAAGTATAGATGAAAATATAAACATTGCTGATATTTATTCACAGAACCAAATATTTTCATTTCGATTAGTGTGTTATCAGATTTTTCTTTTTTATTATTATTAATTTATTCAATTGGGGTCAAGTAGAGAAACATGTTGCATAAGATATTAACCACTTAACTTATCAATATTTTTAAATAAAACTTTCAAATAATGCCCATATTTTCATGCCCTTTACAGAATTTTTAATCTTATATTACGAGTTTTTCAACAGAGAAATTTTTGTCAAATTGAATCAGAAAAATTCTAGAATAGAATAATGGAATAATAACAGTAAAACTTTACTCGTAAGAATAATAAAGTATGATTGGAATATGGATGTACGTACATGGTACGGGCAAATCCTGTTTGTGAAAAACACGTTACCGTATGATGTTCGAGTAAATCTTCGTGGGCCTCAAACATGTGAACAACGTAAGCAAATGTTCAAACATCTCAAACATGTTCGAGGCCAAAAAGATAAAAGATTAAGGAAGTTAACAAAAGGCCCAAAAAGAAAACCTGCATAATGTCTAAAATGCTTTTATATCCCCCTCTATACCCATTGGAGCAGATCCAGGCATATAGGGCCTGCATAAAATAACGGAAAGCTTGGATGAGAAAACAAAACTTAATTTTAATTAAACATTCTACTTACAGTTAGTTACTTTAAACATGCGACGTACTGTTATTTTAATTAAAACGCAAATGCAGATTTCATTTTTTTAGTGAATAAAATTTTGCTTACGAAAGTAAAAGAAAATATTTTGATAACCATAACCACATTTTGATTCGGAGTGTTACATTTTCATCATTCTATCAAATACCCTAAAACTTAATGGTCATCCGAGATATCACAGGTAAATGAATTATTTTTTTTTACTCTTAACTCAGAATCTTGTGTAGTCGGATAAGCACATTATTTAAATTAGCTACCAAAGTATTCAAGATAATTAATGTATATATTTTTTTACCGGTTTAAATCTGGACAGTAAAAGAAGAAAGAAAAATTACCCGGAGCAAAATTTTAGATATCTCCTTTATTCGTTTCCAAGTCACGATCTTCAAAAAAAGATTCATTTAATCAGATAATCAAATATTCTTCGTTTGGCCTAGTATGTTATTTCATATTTATTTTATTTTTATTTTTTTAATTGATTTGTTTTATTAAAAAGGGTTAAGAGTGAATCATATTCGAGGCTTTAACCTTTTGTTATTATGAATCAACGATTATTTTTAAGAAATAAATTAGATTATATAAATAACAAGTATTGAGTAAGTGTATAGATGAACATATAAACTTTGCTATTCACAGAGCCAAATATTTTCATTTCGATTAGTGTGTTAGCAGAGTATTTTTTCATATTTTTATTATTGATTTATTCAATTGAGGTCAAGTAGAGAAACATGTTACATAAGATTTCAACATTTTTTATGGAGTTTGCTATGTGTAGTGTAAGAGAATTTAAGAGAGGTGGTGGAATACAGGGCCGTAGCTATGGAAGCGCTAGGGATCTCAGACTCCCCCTCCCCTCCCTAAAACATTTTGAGCCTCCCTTGGAAAAGATTCCAAGGTTGCTAAATTAATTTATGTTCCAAAAATGAAAATCTGTTTAAAAATCTAATTTAGTTTTGAGGCACTTTTACAGTTTTGCAGAAATCTAAATTGTATTATTAACTAAAATAAGTGTTTCAACATTTGCTCATCCTATTTCCACAGATGAAAATAACAAGATGTTTAATGTTGCACTAGTTATACACTCAATTATTTTCATGGTCCTATTTTTTTCCTTAGCATAAAATGAAGTTATTACAACAGTTAAATAAGAAATATAGTACCTACAGTGTGTGTGTGAGAGAGAGAAAAAGAAAATATGAACCCCCACCCCCTATTATTCAGTTTTAGCTACAGCCCTGGCGAGATATATTATATCAAACCCAATTTTAATCAAGTTTCGCCTTAACTCGTAACTTGTACAACAGGCGAAAAAATATGAATTATTGCTGCTTTGTCTTAAATTTTACAAATATTTTAACATATAAATATCATATAAGTTACCTCTGATCACAATTTATGAAAGTATTTCGCAATACACCTATTTTGTTATAACATATTAAAGCAGAAGTTTAGACATATAAAAACCTACTTGCTACTACAATCATGAAGAATAAAAAAAGACGTGTGGCACTCGGGGACTGCCGCGGTAAAGCTATTGCATAGCATTTTTTATCAACTTATGCAATCATAATTATTTATTTACTTTTTATTTATGCAGTTTTTTTTGTCTTTGATGTTAATTCAAGTTATACTTTTTGAGCATGATGACCGATAACAAAACTTTTTTTTTCTTTTATTGAATAAATGAGAAATTAATATCGTTTAAAATATTTTTATTATCTTACAATACATGTAGGTTAATCAGGAATTTTTATCATTGAAACTATACGTTTATGGTAGCTGAAATAAAAAACATAAGTTTGAGACTTGATATTCTCAAAATATCTGAAAAATACCGCTTTAATGTCTGCCGAAGTCTACCGAAGGATACCGTGCCGAAGACTGCCAAACTGAAGCGACATTAGCCGGAGTGTTAGGTTTTTTTCTCGTTACGGAATTTCTAAATTCTTTCGCCGCGCTCAAAGCCCGCGATAAAAGCTATGCAATACCTTAATAAATTACCAAACAAAATTTGGCCGCACTACGAAAATTAGATCGCGAGTTAAAAGCATTATAAATTTTCCGATCCTCACAGTGGGGGTTTAATGTCACCAAAAATTAACATTGTCTCATTAAAAATTACCAAACGAAATTTGGCCGCGCTACGAAAATTAGATCGCGAGTTATAAGCATTTTAAATTTTGCGACCTTCACCGTGGGGGGGGGGGGCTCCTGTCACCAAAAGTAACACTGTCTCATAATAAATTATCAAACAAAATTTGGCCGCGCTACGAAAATTAGATCACGAGTTATAAGCATTTAAAATTTTTCGACCCTCACCATGGGGGATCTCCTATCACCAAAAATTAACACTGTCTCATAATAAATTACCAAACAAAATTTGGCAGTGCTACGAAAATTGATCGCGAGTTATAAACATTTTAAATTTTTCGACCCTCACCGTGGGGGGGTCTTCTGTCACCAAAAATTAACACTCTCTCATAATAAACTACCGAACAAAATATGGCCGCGCTACGAAAGTTAGATCACGAGTTATAAGCATTTTAACTTTTTCGACCCTCACCGTGGGGGGTCTCCTGTCACCAAAATTTAACACTGTTTCATAATAAATCATTAAACAAAATTTGGCTGCGCTGCGAAAATTGATCGCGATTTATAAGCATTTTAAATTTTCCGACCCTCACCGTGGGTGGTCTCCTGTCACCAAAAGTAACACTGTCTCATAATAAATTACCAAACTAAATTTGACCGCGCTACGAATATTAGATCACGAGTTATAAGCATTTTATCTTTTTCGACCCTCACCGTGGGGAGGGGTCTCCTGTCACCAAAATTTAACACTGTTTCATAATAAATCATTAAACAAAATTTGGCTGCGCTGCGAAAATTGATCGCGAGTTATAAGCATTTTAAATTTTTCGACCCTCACCGTGGTGGGTCTCCTGTCACCAAAAATTAACACTCTCTCATAATAAATTACCAAACAAAATTTGATACGAAAATTAGATCGCGAGTTATAAGCATTTTAAATTTTTCGACCCTCACCGTGGGGGGTCTCCTGTCACCAAAAGTAACACTTTCTCATAATAAATTACCAAACAAAATTTGGCCGCGCTACGAAAATTAGATCGCGAGTTATAAGCATTTTAAATTTTTCGACGTTCACCGTGGGGGGTCTCCTGTTACCAAAATTTAACACTGTTTCATAATAAATCATTAAACAAAATTTGGCCGCGGTACGAAAATTGATCACGAGTTATAAGCATTTTAAATTTTCCGACCCTCACCGTGGGTGGTCTCCTGTCACCAAAAGTAACACTGTCTCATAATAAATTAGCAAACAAACTTTGGCCGCGCTACGAATATTATATCACGAGTTATAAGCATTTTATCTTTTTCGACCCTCAGCGTGGGGGGTCTCCTGTCACCAAAAATTAACACTCTCTCATAATAAATTACCAAACAAAATTTGATACGAAAATTAGATCGCGAGTTATAAGCATTTTAAATTTTTCGACCCTCACCGTGGGGGGTCTCCTGGCACCAAAAGTAACACTGTCTCATAATAAATTACCAAACAAAATTTGGCCGCGCTACGAAAATTAGATCGCGAGTTATAAGCATTTTAAATTTTTCGACCCTCATTGTGGGGGGTCTCCTGTCACCAAAAGTAACACTGTCTCATAATAAATTACCAAACAAAATTTTGCCGCACTACAAAAATAAGATCGCGAGTTATAAGCATTTTAAATTTTTAACCCTCACCATGGGGGATCTCCTGTCATCAAAAATTAACACTGTCTCATAATAAATTACCAAACAAAATTTGGCCGCGATACGAAAATTAGATCGCGAGTTATAAGCTTTTTTAATTTTTCGACCCTCACCGTGGAGGGTCTCCTGTTACCATAAATTAACACTGTCTCATAATAAATTACCAAACAAAATTTGGCTGCGCTACGAAAATTAGATCGCGAGTTATAAGCATTTTAAATTTTTCGATCCTCAACGTGGGGGGGGGGGTCTCTTGTCACCAAAAATTAACACTGTCTCATAATAAATTACCAAATAAAATTTGGCTGCGCTACGAAATTTAGATCGCGAGTTATAAGCATTTTAAATTTTTCGACCCTCACCGTGGGGGGTCTTCTGTCACCAAAAATTAACACTGTCTCATAATAAATTACCAAACAAAATTTGGCCGCGCTACGAAAATTAGATCGCGAGTTATAAGCATTTTAAATTTTTCGATCCTCACCATTGGGCGGGTCTCCAATCACCAAAAGCTACATTATCCTATCTTGTTTTATCTTAAGACGATTTTTTTCTTTACACATTCTATCAGGAATTTTTATCATTGAAACTATAGATTTATGGTAACAAATAAGAAACTTAAGTTTGAGATTTGATATCCTCTAAATATCTGAAAAATACCGCGTCAATGTCTGCCGAAGTCTACCGAAGGATACCATGCCGAAGTCTGTCGAGCTGTAACGATGTTAGCCGAGTGTTAGGTTTTTTCGTTACCGATGTGTTAGGATTTTTCGCGTTACGGAATTTTTGGATTCGGTCACCGCGCTCAAAGCCCGTGATAAAAGCTATGCAATAGCTTAAAAACTAATATTGAATTACTAAACAAGAATTTAGTCATTTTGGATTTACAGAATTAGTCCTTATTTCATCTATTTTAGTCGTTTCATATATCAAGCATAAGATTTGGTTTTTTTGAAGGCTGTTTGCAGATAAACCATGAACATTTCATGCACTGTTAACAGATTAAAATGACAGGTACAGATAATTGCGCAATCGGAAAGACAAATAACTTTCAGAAATTGGTTAAAGAGATCCAATAAACGAATACAAATGGTTATTTACACACTCTGCTGCTTGAATTTTGTTTTACAAAAAAAAAAGAAAGTGAGTGTTGTACTTTTTTGTAACGGTGCGCCCGACGGAAGGTTAATTAAATTTTATTCTTTTAATTTAAATGGAAAAATATTGAAGAAGTGCTTTTCCTTATTTTGAACTAAATTATATCGCGAATTCCAATGTGAGTTTGATATTAGAGAAACACAATTGCTTGCCCCTCAAAGGGTTAATAAGAACGATAAAAAATCCAATTAGGAATAATAATTACAACACAGGTCAAGCGCAACATAAAGAGAAACTGCAACTATCGAAACATATTTAGCTTAATAATTGCATAGAAAATTTATTCTACATATTTTCACTTTTCTTTACGTTGGGCCTTACAAATATCTTTCACTTAGAATTCTACGCATTCGTACAAACACGTTTATTTAATTAGATAAAAAAATAACTATTTGTTTTACTTATTTAAATTTGTTTATTTATTTACATTATTTATTAATTTTTATTTAAATTTAAACGATAAAAATAAAAACAAATTACCCGGAGCAAAAATGCAGATATTTTTCTTACATATTTACCGTTCTTTATTTACAAAGGAGGATTTTAATAAAAATAAAATATAATAAAACTTTATTTAACCAGAGAAACAAATATTCATCGTCGGGCCTAATGTGCTATCCCAGATTTCATTTTTTATATTTTATAAATTAATTTGTTTAGTTAAAACAGTTTAATGGAGAAACATACAGTTCGGGAATTTAAAATTTTGTTATGATGAAGAAGCATAACTTTTTAGAAGATAAATAATATTAACTTAAAATTAATCATACATTGATAAATATAGGTGAAAACATAAACATCAGAAATAATTATTGAAATAATAGTATATTTAGTTTAGATTATGTTATCGCAACGTTTCTTTTCTTTACGTTCTTTTTAGGTACGTTCGTAAATATGTAAATACGTAGCATCAACAATCGTCGTCGCTCAATCCACCTGTCTATCCGCTTATAATTAAGCAAAAACTACCCTGCTGAATCACTGGAAATTTAAAATACATATTCGTTGTTTAATTTTAAGTCAATTAATTTTATGAAAATCGGATCTATAGTTCAATTCCAGGAACAATCAAAAGTATTTCATTACATTAAGGCCAATGGTTAAAAAAAGTAGTTTCGAATGTATTTTAATGGTGTTACGCTCTTTCGAGCATCAGGTGCAAAGAATATTTGCTATTATTTTACAGGGCTACACAAAAAATATTCCATTACATAACGGTATAGGGGCAAACATTGCTTGGGGAGCGTTTTAATATTATTAATCTTTTTCACATTTTATGAAATTGATATACGTTGCTGAGGTTTACTACAAGTTACTTCCTGTGTTATAGAAAGCAGCTAGTATTTACAGGGATACACAAAATATTTCAGATATACTGTACGAATTATACGGATCTAAAGCACTGTGTACTATTACACAAAACTCTGAATTTATGTTAAACTTCCTTATAGTACGGATGCACTTCGTAATCTACGTTTGTCGTGCAATTTCTAACTTGTTTTATTCAGTTGAAAACAAAAGAGATACCATGCTGTACAGGATTTCAATACTTTTTATCATTCCCCCCCCCCCCCCCCCCAGATAGTAATGCAGATGAAATAATGCGCAACGAAGAGTATACATAGTGCAATTTAATTCAATTTGGAAATTCTAACTTCTCTTAGAGTATTAATAATCAATAAGATAATTCTATGTGGCATTATGCAATAATTAAAATATGACTGGTAAAGACTAACATAAAAACTAGTCGTTGGAGACCATCATAATACTTACCCATCATAGATATGCATACCATAAAATGTGAAAATAAAATCAAGTAACAGTGAATTGCGTAAAAGAAACATCCTTATAACTCTAAAAATGATGTTTATATTAACTAACAATTTACCGCGTTAGATTAAGCGTTTCATTTCCAATTAAAATACATATTTGAATTGAAATTTGAATGAAATACAGAATCATGAAAAATCAAAGAGTGTGGAAAAAAGGATTAGAAATATCTCAACAACTAATTATCTGATCGACTTCGTTCTTTATGCAAAATTTGTTTCTTTTTTTTATTGTCTTTTATATTTACTCCTTAATGTGAGTGATAAAAATGTGCCTTTTATCAGAACTAATATTTCGAGTGTCCGAAAAAAATAGTTCCAGATAATCAAGATTACTGATATTAAATAAACTTCGTTACATTGCTATATACTACATACATACTACGTATGATGGGTAAGTAATAGGCACAATTTTCCAAAATGAATTTTGCTTAATAACTGCATGCGAAATTTATTTGATATTTTGGCTTTTCTATATTTTGGTTCTTAGAATCGTCATTCTATTGAGAATCCCAATTCGCACTAGCACATAATTTTAACTACGTAATAAAATATATCAAAATATTTTTATTTATTTATTTGGTTGGTTTTATTTATTTTATTTTAATTATTTATTTTATGTACTTTTTTTTTTTTTTTTTTTTTTTTGCTGGAAATTTAGACGGAATAAGATGGGAAAATTACTCGGATGAAAATTTTAGATACGCTCTTTATTCGTTTACAAGTCACGAACTTCAAAAACAGATTAATTTAATGAGATAATCAAATATTCTTCATTTAGGTTTTCTACGTTACCTCAGATTTTTTTTACTTTTTCTTTTTTTCATGATTTGTTTAGTTAAAACGGATCAAGGGAAAAGCACAATGTTCGGACTTTAATATTTTATTATGATAAAGGAACGCATAGTTTCTAGAAAATAAATTATTTATAAATAGTAATTTTACTTAATTAATATTGTAAATAACACTACAATGAATAAATAAAGACGAAACTATGAACAAAACCGATAAATTATTCAGAAAACAAAATAGCTAAAATCCAGCTTTGTATGTTATCACAGCTTTTATTATTTTTATTATTATTAAGATAGATTAATATTATTATTGACTTATTCAGTTGAAGATCAAGATATGCTGTATAGAAACATGCTGTATAGGATTTAAATACATTTCTAAATGTATGACACTTTTTTTACTAGAATGTAATGCAGGAAAAATATAAAAATCTCCGTACAACTCCAAAAAATTATTACAAAAAAATAATAATAGACTTATAGCAGAAATAATTACAACATTACATCAAGTAACTTAAAAAGATTTTTATCAATTAAATGATTCATTCCAGCAGCGTTGGATTTGCAGGGATGGTTCCATAGCATGGCCTCCCCGGTCTCCTGATATCATTCCGCAGGACATTTTTTGAGGGATTATTTAAAAGATGCCGTGTACCGAAAAAAACTGAACAGTTTCATGGAATTAAAACAAAAGATTCAAACAGTTGTAACTACTATTGGTATTCGTGTTAGCATACTGAACATACGTGAATGGAATTGGAATTTCGATTTGATATTTTTCATACAACGAAAGGATATCATGTAGAAGTATACTAAGATAGTAGAAGAAAACTTTTAAAATTACTCTATGAACTGTTGCAATTATTTTTGCTGTAGTTCTATTATTATTTTTTTAAAATAAATTTTGAAGTTGTACAGAGACTTTTGGGACATCGTGTATATGCATACCTGACGTTATATAGTATAATTTAGAGGTTCTGTAAATCTCAGTAGTTAATAAGATGTACATTTCTTTTAATTAAACTTTTTCTTGGATTCCTATTTGTCTCTCTCTCTTAAAAAAAAAAAAAAAAAAAAAAAAAAAAAAAAAAAAAAAAAACGAACAAACTCTTGACCCATTAAATAGCGTTCATTGTGCAAAAATTCGATAAAAATATAAAATGTGAAAAAATTATTACTCAAAAATGTCCACAAGATCTACCTTCCCCTATTATGGAATTGTAATGGGCGGTATTAAGTTTTCTACTTCACTCACACGAAAACACCCGCTCGCTAATGTTAATCCTATGAGTTAATTTCTTTTTTAATATTTCGTTTGCATTTCAATATTTTTATTTTTATTTTTATTTATTTCTTTATTTATTTTACATTGGATAGCTGAGGTCGATCTTTACAAAGGCCGTTTTTTTTTCGATTTTGTTCGCAGTTATTATTATTATTATTATTATTACTAATTTCGATTGCGTAAATATCCTAATAAAAAAATACTATAGAAAAAATCGAAAAAGTAAAAAACGACTTTTGTATGAGATCGACCTCAGCTATGCAATGCAAAAGAAAAATCATTTTAAAGTAATGAAACGCTAAACATTTTCCCCTATTGAATTAACATTAGTGCGCGGGTATGCTCACGCTATTAAAATAACCTTTTAAGACTAAAATCTGCTAAAAAGATTTTTTCGATTCCTTGTGATTGTGTCTCAGAAGATTTTGCGGCATTTCCATTTATATACATTCGTAAATTGAATAAACGAAAGTCAAGAATTGTATGTTAATATGTAAAAGGAAATCTGTCTTATTTTTTCTAACATGAACGATTTGTTTTTATATAACAATATCAAAAATATAATTTACATATTTATTTATTGGGACTTGGAGGTTAGGTTATTTTTATTTTTTCTATGCTGATATATTAAATGACAGGAAAACAGTCATGGAATACGTTGTAAACAGTGGACATATAAGTTCTCACGCTGCAGATTTAAATAGCAAGAAAGAAGATTATATTAGAAAACTAATTAGATCTAATAAATTGATACTGAATCTTTTGAAACATTTATGAGACATCAAGTTCTGTATCAGATATGCATTGTTATATAATAAAAGATTCTACAAATGCAAATCGCCACAGATATTATTTACAATTGCCGAAATGTTGATCACTTTATTAGTAGAGGTATCATTTGAGTTTATTAGATGCTTTATAAGAAAATAGTCATGAAGTACAATGTAAACATTGATTATATATATTTGTTATCAGGTTGCAGATTTAAATAACAAATAAGATTTCGTTAAATTAATTAGAACTAGCTAATTGAATCGAATTCTTTACAGGAAATTCTGATAAACAAAGTTCAATATAAAATATGCATTGTTATGTAGAAAAAAAATACACAAATGTAAGTTTTCCAAAATATTATTTACAATATCAAAATATATACACCATCAGCGCATTAAATGCTGTCACTTAACCTTTAGCTTCGTATTCCAATCTTAAAAATAATAATTTAACATTTTATATATACGGTAATTATTTCAGAATATATATTTAATGAATCTAAATACAATGCATTTTTAAATAATAATTATTTAACAAAAGAACAACACAAACAATTAATTTCAGTTTGTATGCTATTCTTTTAATCATTTGTCTGATTGTGGGAAAGGTTTTTTTATGTGCTTTATTGACAAATTTTATTTACGCCCAGTGAGTTAGTGTATTACTATTAATTGTTTAATAAAGAATGTAAATATGTCTTAAACATCTACAAATGAATGAGATGAAATGCATTTAACACCTTATACCACTGTGTTTCATATGTGCAGCATACATAAAATCCAATGTTACTTATACAGAGGTAATTAAAAAAAGATTTTATTTATTATTGTTATGTTCTAGCAGAAGTTAATATAAATTGTTCCCCGATGTACAGACTATTGAGGTTTTGTTTCATGCAAAAGTTTTGTTTATCATTTGAATAGTTTCGCGTCGATTTGCTAAAATGAACTTTGCAAATTTTATAAAATAAAAAAATATGCAGACGTGCAAAAATAGATTTTCTACAAATGTGAGTTCGAATACTTTAAAACTTTGTATTAGAAAATTTATAAAAATTTATAAGAAGTAGGCAATTTTTTGTTTATTAAAAATGAGAAAAAAATACTTTTCATCATACATTTTTTAATTTTTATGTTCTAGTTATTATTATTATTATTATTATGTACAAACTTAAGGGGATAGTTTATCCCTAAATTAATCAAAACTCTTTTTTTTAAGTGAATGTAAACCTATTTAGTTGTAAATATTTTAAAACATCATTTTTACTGATATGACAATTACAGAATGAGATTTTTTTTTCTCTTTTCTTGTATTTGAAATAGAGATTCAATTTTCTTTTGTGTTTATTCTTTAATATACATGTGATAAAACTGCACTTGGAATTAGTATTTAGGTTATTATTATTAGTTTTTTTAAATAAATGTATATAAAGATGTGTTAGACGTCATCGTTTTTCACTGCATGTATCTGTAAAAAAATATTAACTGTAAACATTATATTAAAAAAAAATAAAAGGTTATATTAGATGTATCTAAAAATTCACGCGCAGTTTTGTAAAACACATATTATAAAATGTAAAAAAAGCTAAATTAAATTAAATATTGGACAAAAATACTAATATTTTAAAAAGCAGTAGCGATTTCTAAAAGTTCAAATTTTCTTAAACTTTTTAAAAAGCTTAGTTAAAAATACAGTTATTTTTTCAAAATTTAATTTTATTTGAACATTGAAGTGCAATAAGTTAAACATTTAAAGAATATTTTTAAAAAAATTAAGTAAATGGCCGCTTATATATGTTCTATATCTTAATTAATAGTTCTCAAATCGGAATTGCGTTGAGACAGAAAAGTTTAAATAAATGTTCATATATTACATCTGCATTACACGCTTACAATATATTCTACGGTTGATGTGATGCATCCACCATAGCATGCGTACGGTTAATAGGTTTAGCCTCAAACGTTTGCTCTAACATTGGTGTCATTTAATAATTTTTTGCTTTTTGCAATTCGGTATATTAATTAATAAAAAACAAATCATGAAAAATATTGTAAAAAATTGAAATATAAGATCGCACGATGTATATTTAAACAGAAAGTAAGAAAATTACATGACAAACATAATTAGATTTAACGTGATCCAATCTATACTGAGCCACTAATTTTAAAGTTTAAAAACAACCGAAATGCATTTCTGAAAAACGACTGAAAGAAATCTGATTAACTACCATCCTAAAACGTTAACTTTCTATAAACTGTTTGGAATAACTGTTTTTTTCTCGTGGAATATTTGTTTATTTTTCAGAATGTCTTCAAAAATATTTTAAGAAAAAATCTTAGCGATTTCATTAACACGTTGGGTGACATGGTATTAATACTGAACTTCGTTTAGGCCGCATTAGTCACGGGCGACAATATAAAATATGATAGAAAATTTAAAATGTTATTGTTTTAAGTAATTATTAAAAAAGTATAACCTTGTATTAAATAAAAACTAAGGAAATTTTAAATAAATTTTCAGTAATTATTTAAAACAATACATATATTTTAGTTTCATATCATATTTCAAACTGTCAATCACCAGTGATTGACGTGGCGTAAACGAAAGTTCAGCGTCAGTCAAAGGTGACTGATGTGGCACTCAAAATTTTAAGAGATTTAGAGTTTTTATTTCGAGGATATTTTTTTTTTATATTAAGTTTTATTTTCCGTATTTTAAAATGTCGTTAATACACTCTATTACATTGTAAATAATTTGTTTGGAAAGGCCAAAAAGTTAAAGATTCATGCATTAAAAATTTTCTAGGCCCACTATTAGAGCATAAAGGAAAGTAACTTTTTTTTTTCGAAGAACTTATTTTGAAACTTTGAATATTTTTTCTTATATATGAATGTTAGACCTAGGATAAAAAATATAGACTGGTAGGTGACAACGCAGACAACCACTTCATCGAGTTCACGGGTAAAAATTTAGAATTAGTTAAATCTTGATTAGCGTATTAAAAAGCATTCGGTCTGCATTTTGGCCTATTTTCATACTTTTAGGTGCAGGAAAACGCCTACGAGTCAACCGTTAAAATCGGGTTTTTAGCTGCTTTCCTACAAGATATGACTTGGCAGACCAATTGCGTTTTAATATGTGAAATGAGATTTAATTTTTATATAGACTATAGATTTTCATCTGTAAACTGCAAGAGTTAATTGTTTGTGCTGCCTCCTCCCTGTCTAATACACTGGTGTGCAAAAATTAAGAAAGAGGTGTTTTTCTCGAATGTATCGTGATGCAGAAGTTTTCCACATAGACCGAAACCATACCATAAAATCTGTAAGATCGAGATATCAAAATACTGAGCATGTGACCAAAACCATTCAAACAATTCATTTTTTTTTGGGGGGGGGGGCTTTTATAGTAATTTACTTCGTTCTTAATTTTTGCAGACCAACGTATATATCTTTTAAAATTCACAAAAACTTTAATAATAATACGATAAATGTTCTTAAGTGACCCACTACAGTTGCGTCTACCTTAATGAATTGAATATTGAATCCTTTAAAACAATTCTAATAGACCACTTTATTAGTAGAGGCATTAATTGAATTCACTAGATGTTTGACAGGAAAACATTCATGAAATACAATGTAAACAATGGTTACATAAATTCTCACGCTGTATATTTAAACAATAAACAAGATGATTATATTAAATGAATCCGATCAAGGGAATGAATATCATAACCTTCAAATTAAATTCTGATATTTGAAGTTCTGCATAAGATATGTATTGCTATGAAATAAAATATTTTTATACGCATTTCCCAAAAGCATTATTTACTATCTCAAGATATATACACCGCTATTATTTATTTGTGCATATTATGAATTTCATTTTCAAAATTTTAGGCCTCAAGAAGTATTGTTCTCTAATTCATCATTTGAAAAAGTTAAAAAATAAAAATAAACAATAAGCTAGATGTTTATATTAAATGAGTCAGATCAAGGGAATAAATATAATAACCTCTAAATTAAATTCTGATACTCGAAGTTCTGTATAAGATATGCATTGTTATGAAATAAAATATTTTTATATGCATTTCCCAAAAGCATTATTTGCAATCTCAAGATACATACACGGCAGTTATTTATTTTTGCATATTATGAATTTCCTTTTCAAAATTTCACGCCTCAAAAAGTATTGTTGTCTAATGCATTATTTGAAACAGTTAAAAAAATAATAAATAAACAATAAACAATAAACAAGATGATTATATTAAATAAATCAGATCAAGGAAATGAATATCATAACCTTTAAACTAAATTCTGATACTCAAAGTTCTGCATAAGATATGCAGTGTTATGAAATAAAATATTTTTATATGTATTTTCCCAAAACTATTATTTACAGTCTCAAAATATATATGTATCGCCAGGTTTTTTTTTTTTTTTTTTTTTTTTTGTGCATATTATGAATTTATGAATGAACATTTTAAAATGTTATAGGCCTCAAGTTCTTTAATACATTATTTGAAACACTTAAAAAAAATAAAAACATATGTAACATCGATGTTAGTAACCAACAGTTCTTGAATATTTCTTTGAACGAACTTTGCTTGAAACATGATGTACCATTGTACAGGAAAACCATAAATTTTCTGAGTGAAATTTTTGTAATAAATGGTGTTATACCTGTAACATACTTTACATATGAAGTTAAATCGAACGTGATTAAAAGCTAAATTTAAATCATTGATATCTTTCGGCTAAAAAGAAAAATTCTACTAGAAGAATCTATCAAGAGATTAATATTTCATTCATCTTTAAATAAGATTCAAATTAATCTAAATCACGTAAACAATAGTGTAAAAGAAATAATTGCTGTTGTAAGTACAGAACGACTTTTAATTGAAGATATATAACAGAATGACTTTCAATTAACCTATAATTTTTGACTAAAATAACTCTTAATTCATTTCAGTTAGCACTACAAACAATGTTTCATTAAAAAAAACGTGGAAAAGTAATTTAATGGATAAAGTTTTCAAAATGAGAACCTTATGACACAATAGCGCAACATAGTCACGAAGATGTCCAATAACAAAATCGAGCGTTTAACTTTTTCGAACAACAGTTGAAAATTATAAACTTTAAAATACCCATATAATTCCTTAAATGAGATATATTTACAAATATATAAATATATTATTTAATATGTCTCGGAGATCTTCCGAATGCACTCGCGTCCATTTTCAAAGAGGAAAAGATGACTAGCTAGAATAGAAAACATAAATAAAGATAAAACAAAATACCGCGCATAAGCAAGCAAATTACAGTCCATTAATCTTTAAAAGGGGGAGGGGGAGGTGAAAATATCAATTCATATTTCAAGAGCTCTTGAAATACTTAGGATATAATAAATCGCGAAGATATTATAAGAAAGGTCGTCGTTACAAACAGTATCACTCCTAAGTAACATCTCAATGGATTCAAAAATTCGAAGTTTATCTTGATAAATTTCGAAAAAGGCTAAAATGATCATTTCAACATCTAAACTAGACCAGCAGGTGACAGCACAGACAATCACCTCATCAAGTTCACGGATGAAAATCTAGGATTAGGTAAAATCTCGATTCACATATGGAAACGCAATCGGTCCGCCAAGTCATATCTTGGTGGAAAACACCTAAAAATCCTATTTTAGCTATTGACTCATAGATTTGCCATTGTGCTTTCCTACACCCAAAACTATGAAAACATGGTGGATTGGGAGCAGGAAAACATAATGGTAAACCTATCAGTCAAGTGCTGAAATCGGCTTTTTAGGTGTTTTCCATCAAGATATTACTTTTGCAGACCGATTTTGTTTTAATATGTGAATCGAGATTTAACTAATCCTAGATTTTCATCGTGAACTCGATGAGGTGATTGTTAGTGCTTCCGCCTCCCTGTCCAAACGTTACTGTTCAATAATCCATGAATCCATTCAGATTTTACTTAGTAGTGATACTGTCTGTTACGATGCCCTTTATTGTAATATTTCCGCGATTAGGCATAATATCTAAGTATTTAAAAAACTCCTGAAAACATGAATTGATTTTTTTTTACTCCAAATTTAAAACAGTGGGCTGAACTTCTTTTTCGCATCCGTGGTATTTTTATTTATTTATTTATTTATTTATTTATTTATTTTTCTTTTCTAGTCAGTCTTTTTTTTTCCTTTGATAATAGACACGGTGCGTTCAAAAATTTCTCATGGATTTATTAAGGAATATCTTTATATATTTGTAACGTCTTTTAATTATATGTGTGTTTTATAGTTTATATTAATAACAAGATGAAAATTTCCTTCACATTACAAGTTTTTGCAACTAGTTTTGCAGTGATTTGAATCTATAGTTGAAAAGTGCATAGAACACTGTAAAAAATGGGTTCTCAAAAATGAGTAAAAAGTACTCAATTTTGAGTATATCACTTATTCAAAATAGCTCCAATCCACATGTACTCAAAATTGAGAAACACATGCACTCATTTTTAATTCTATGGTTGTGTTCAAATGTAAATCGCTATGAACCGCCCCCTTAACTTAAAATTAACGTAAAAATATACTAGCATTTATTTCTTGCTCAAAATTATCAACAATAACAGTTTAATTGATTGTTTATTAAGAAAAAGAGCAAAAATTATTAGCAAAAGGCTCAAATCAAATATTTTTATGGCAAGAGCCAACTATTCGGAAGCAACTTTAAATTATTTCAAAATACTGTGTATAATTTAATATTTACATTAATAAGCATCTTTTATGCAACCATGAATGAAATAAACCATTAAAGGGTACAAAATCATCGTTAATTTGGATTTGATAACATGTGATGTTTCAAAATTGAGAAAGCAATGTGATCATTTTTGATCCAAACATACTCATTTCAGTATGAATACATCGATGTACTCATTTTTGAGTATTTCATTTTTTTTCAGTGAATCACTATGAAACCAATACGGCGGATTCACTTATGAATGTCATTTAAATAAAACATTTCTTTTTCACGCTACGGGATGCGTATGAATTATGAATTCTATAGACCATACGCAGGTCTACACAGGTGAATTCGTAACCATTACAGAGAATTCGCTTGAATTGTTTAAAAATGTTTTTAACATTAGCCAATAAAAGTTGAAAAGTATTTGTGAATTTGGTTGGTCTGCCTGCTTGCGCTCTAAATCGCGGAAATATAGTCCGATTGCCATAAAATTTCCACAGTGTTATCATGTATCACTATGGCATTATTAAAAAAGAAATACACATCATTTGCGGTTAATTTACAGACATTCTCGAAAGAATGCCATTAGATTGCTGTGTTTTAGATAAAATCACTTGCGGTATATTTTAATACTATTTCATTTTTTAAAACATACTGAAATTTATATATAACTCTAAGGTGTACTGCACGGTGCTAACACTAGAATAGGATGCACATAAAATTTATTGCGCATTTACAAAGACATGCAACAATATTTTGCTAAAAAATATCTTATCCTGTTGAATCCCATGAGCAATAATCAATGCAAGTGCATTTTCTATTGTGGTACTCGTTTTCAAATTGTACTATCTTTTTAAATATTACTTCGTGTGTATAAATTCTGCAGATCATATATAGGGCTGCACAACAGTCATCAGGTAGATTCCGATTTAATCAAGGAAATTGTTGAATGTAGAATTTCATTTACATTCATATAGCATACATATAGCATACATATTGCATACATACAAATCAATATATCATATACAAAGAAGCACAAAAAAAGGATATTTTTTATTATTGATTGTAATAACATGAATTGAGTTTTCAAATGGGTCATGAGTTTTTTAAGCTTGAAAATTCATTTAAAGGTTATACTTCACCTTAATAAACTGTAAAGTTTCACTACTATATTCTCAATGTTTTGGAAAGCATTACATAATCTACACTGTTAAAAATTTTGCTCTAATTTGAACCAAATTTTCGTGCTCAGTAGCTGCCATCATAAGATGGTACAATTTCGTACCAAAATTTAGAGCTTCCTATTTCAACCTCATTCCAACTATTGGAACTATGCCTCAACAGGAACTCCAAATATTGGTTCAAGTTTTCACCATCTTACAGTGGCAGCTATTAAGCACCAAAATTTGGTTCAAACTAGAACAAGATTTTTAATAGTGTATGTTGGATGCATGATTTTTCGTTCTTGTTTAATGCTTAATTAATGAGTCAGTTATGGAACTTTTGGGGCTAATAAGATTTGCCGGTTTCAAGTTGTAAACCAATTCTTTCATATGACCTCATTTATTCATATATGGTGCATAAGGTGGCCAATGGAATAATTGGAATTGAATAATGGCAAGAGAACAACCATTTGGGTATTTATTGATAGGCGATAACTAGAGTTCCAAACTCACTATTAATATTGGCAAAAACACTGCCTGTTCTATGCGGAATGGCACCATCTTGCACAAATCAATTTTCATCTTTGTTAATATCCAAATTACAAATTTATGGAAAAAACAACTGTTTCAACATTTTCCCGAATCTTACAATTTTTCTTATTAAATCTCTTACCATTGCTCTAGAATACTTAGGTTGGTTTCTTAATGTTAAAGATTACATCCATAGAATCAATATTGCATTTTCACAACAAGAATACGAATTTTTAACAATAAAATAGGATCTTCAAGTGAATATGACGTTTTCGGAGAGCATGACGTGGAATTGACGCTAAACAAATTCGTTTTGTGCTCTCTCTCATCATCATCTAGTTAAGCTCTAAGAAGTATTCCGGTTTAAAGTTGTAGGCCACCGTATATATTATAGTACAATAAACTGTGCTTGTCGTACAATAAACTACTCAAAACATGCATAATTTCATTAACAAAACTTTAAAATTTTGACATTTACGTCAAACAGAACGAGATTAAAGACTAAATGGAAGTCTTTGTTATTTCACAGCTAAAGAGAAAAATGTTTTTAGAAGAATCTCATGAAATTAATATTTATTTCATCCCTAAATAAATATATAAATTAACCCTTAAATATATAAAAAATAATTTGTTTAAAATTAGTTTCTGTAACAAGTATATATATAAGTGTACAATAAACTGTGTTTTGTCAAACTTTAAACTACTCAAAACATGACTACTCACAAAACCTTTAAAATTCTACCATTTACGTCAAATCGAACTAGAAAGGCTACAAGTAATAGTTAAAGTAATAGTTATCTTCAAATTAAAGAAAATTCTACTAGAAGAACCTCTTATAAAATTCACATTTCATTCATTCCCAAATAAAATATAAACATTGTTAATTTCAGGGGGTGTGTCGGGGAAGGACATCCCCCCCCCCCGTAATTTTTGAGATTTTGTGTTTGCAATGGTGAAAAAGTGAAATCCAATCCCCTCCCTCTCCACACACACACATATACACACGCACACACATGTAACTCTACAAAGTCCGAGCCACAGAAATACCTCCCCGAAAAAAGTGTCTGAATTCAACACTGAGTATAAATTAACTTTGTATCACATAAATAATATTGTTTTCTTCTTTTTTATCAGTTCCAAGTACCATTACTGCTTATTAAACTGCGTTTTGTCAAGCTATAAACCACTTAAATCATGAATACTTACAAAACCTTTTAATCTCTATCATTTACGTCAAATCAAACAAGATTAAAGGCTAAATTAACCTGATAGTTAAAGAAAAAAATGCTACTAAAAGAATATCTTATAAAATAATGTTTAATCAATTCTAAAAAAGAATTCTAAATGTTGTAAACAATACCTTTTTTTCAAATTAGTTTCTATAACAAGGATATTAGTGTAGAAAACTGTATCTTGTAAAACTATAAACTACAAAAAAAAAGAATACTAATAAAAGTTTTAATCTCTACCATTTGCATCTAATCGAACTAGAATATAAGTTAAATTAAAGTCATTGTTATCTTATAACTAAAGAGAAAAACGCTACTAGAAGAATTTCTTATAAAATTAAGATTTCATTCATTTCCAAATAGTGTATAAATTAACTTTAAATCACGTAAACAACAGTTTTGTTTTATTTTTAATTAGTTAGTATAGCAAGTATATTACTATACAATAAACTGTGTCTTGTTAAACAATAAATTACTCAAATCATGAATACTTTCACTCATAAAACCTTTTAAACTCTACCATTTAAAATGCATTATAGAGATAAACTAAAGCTTTCACCAAACATTTATATGCTCGTAATTACAGAGCTTTGTAACGAACATGGTGAAAATGTTTCTTTCACCCACTTACCGCAGCTGTTACAACACTGCTGTTAGAAATTTAATAAATTTTCACGTACACTAGAATTCCAAAATGTTTCAAACTTTGCTGACTCGCTTCACGAATGTTACTTCTTTTCTAAAAAAATCAAGAAGAAAAAAAAAAAGGAAGGTGGGGGATGGAAAATGCACAGCCGTCTTTGTTATTTTCGTAGACGATGTCAGACATAAAATGCAAAAATTTGTAGTTGAACAGCAGTTTTCCATAGAAGCATTTAAAATGCTTAAAAACAACGTTTTTGAAAAAGTAACAGCAGCTTTTCTCTGAATAAATGAGTGTAATGTTCTAGTTCTTGTTACAATTTTCAAAAAATGTGTGAATAATCTTCTTTGACTAGAACTTCCAAACAGAAAATAATTTTTATGATTTTTGAAACGAAAACTTTATATACGAGGGTGGAGTGTTAGAAAATTTCTTCGCAGTTGGAAAACAAAAGGAACGAGAAAATATTTTAATAAAATATAGCGAGAGTTAAACGAAATGCTTTATGGGCAAATTTTATTTATAAAATAAATGTAGTTTAATCGAAAAAAGAATAATTTGTATATATTTTATTAAATTAATTATATGATTTTAGACAGCATGATCAATTGCTATGTAGGTGTTTCATATGTGTATTTAACAATTAAATTTACTATTAAATTATTTATTTTTGTATCTTGGACAACAGAATTCAAAGCTAACGAATATCCAAACAATGAGGATAATTGGATGGCATTCATTTGGCTGTATGATATTGATAAGCACAATTCATAGGAACATCGAAATATGTTACATACTTTGTAATATTTACAAGTGCAAATATAAATTAATTTCTTGGAGACAAAAGCAGTTTGGTAGGAAACAGATTGAAAAGTAATAATTGTGATTTATCATATATTGGTATCATATTTAGTAGTACTCACCGTGTTTATGGCGATCAGGATGATTCAAACACGAAGCTGCTACCAAATATAAAAAGGAAATCATCAATTCAATGCACAAAGAAAAACCAAGTAATGAGTAAATTTTTTTTGTGTATTTTATCCGTGTAATGAATGAAAATCAAATCAATGCTGTTATAGTATCCAAATGATGATACATAAAGAATGAATTTATAGCAGACATCTGAATCAGAGCACATTCGCAGACATCTGAATGGTTACTTTAGTGGAATTTTTTTTTCTCCAAAACTTGTTGATGCAGCATAAATACTTAGTAATTGCATTTCCGATTATCATACGTTCTTAAAAGAAGCTAATACATCCCTTCATTGAAATTAACTGCTTATGCACAAGATTAACTTTAAATTAGAAAATCAATATCAGTCATCCAATAGTATAGCAGCAAAGCACAATAGAAAAGCTTAAAACTCTTTCAAACAATACTAATAAAACGAAAGTTGATTAAACCCATAATCCATTCTCGGAGTATTTATCAGCAGCTGATTTGCCGAACACTTTAAAAGAAAAAAAGTACAACCTCATCAGTTTAAGAGAACAAGTCTTATAACTAAACTTTATCTTATTTCTTTTCCGCTTTCCGAATCCAGAGTACTTTGTTCCTCATTTGCTGAACCCCATTTGTTTCTGCACAAATACTAAAACGCAATACTGACAAAAGGTGGCCTTTTCAACGCATAAGAATTTTTGGAAAGAATGAGAAGAGAAAAAAAAAATAAGTAGGAAAAGTGAAGAGGAAAGAACATGGAAAAGAGCCGACATTTCGTTTTGTGGTCGATGCAGATAAGGAGCGCTCACTCGTGATGGATTGGGGATTTCTAGAGCTTTCTTTTACACAAAAAGGATTGAATTTTAAGAAGAGCTGTGAACTGCTATAAGGAGCTTTAGTCAAATTATATTAAAAAAAGGAAAGTAACAGGATTAAATGCCCCTTTTTAAATCGTGACTTGCTTGTCAGAGTATTAGGAGTGTTTACAAAAATTCCTTCAACTACATAAAAAGACCAAATTACCTCTTTTATTCTAATTTTAAATATTCTATGATTAGACTCACTCTTTCAAAAGTTTCATTCATTTCAGTTTTAATAAAATGAATTCATTCATAGAAAAGTGCAGCAAAAAGTAATGGAATGTCAAATAATTCTTAAAGAAGTTACATTATATAATAAATTCTTTATAGTGCATAACAATGAGTTTATAAGAGAAGGGAAATATGCAAGATGTCTCAAAAGTATAATGACACATTTTTAGATGAGGTAGGGCACATCATAGGGTTTAATGAGGAATTGCATATCTATCCATGACCGGAAACGTCTTAGAAAAGTAGCAATAGAAGTATAAGAAATAAAGGGACAACAGATGAGAAGCCTCCCCCCCCCCATCATGTTGAAGACACACATTGCATCTCGCATTTTATGGCACATTGTAAAACAAGCCCGTTAGTACCTGCTGAAAAAAGGTGAGATAATTTGCTGATGTCGGAGGTGACGACAACAGGTAAGGCCCAACTAAGAAATAGCGATCAAACCAGCCCAACCTTTTCTTGAACTGCTCATGCATTGCTCTCAGCCAATTTCTACACGAAATGAACGTCTACCAACTGCGGAAGATAGGAAGGAGCCCCATCAAATTGAAATCGCATGCTGCAGCTCACATTTTATGGCACAGTGTAAAGTAAACCTGGAAATACATGTTCAAAAAACCCCTGTCGGCTTGGCCTTAGGCGGAGGTAGATTTTGAAGAGTGCTCATTTAAACAGCAAAGAGCAAAATATGATTAGAAATAAACCCAGTTTAAAAACTTTGTTTGGTCCTTTTTGAAAAATGTTTAATTTCATTTTTCTGTAAGAATGGTCTTGTCAGTATCCTCTTAAGCGGAATTCGGCTCAAATGCCCAATTTGACAGCATATTTTGAAATATATTCAGTCTTTATAAAAAAACTGACAAATGCGGAAATATATTTTTTTTTTTTTACTGATTGTAGTTTTGAGGTCTAGGGGCATATTCGACCTAGTCCTACAAAAACTTTCAGAAATTCCAACTTAGGAGCGACCACAATAGGTAGTATTTCATACGAAATCTACTTAAAAAGGTGGATAATTTATTCATGTCAGAGTTGATGACAACAGGTAAGGCCCAAGTAAGAAATTGTTAACAAATCAGCCAAAGGCTATACTTGAGCTGTTCGTGCATTGCCATCAGCCAATTTATAAATGAAGAGAATGTCTGTCACCAACTTCCTGTTCGTAAAATGTTTCATGTTCTTCTCAAGGTGATTACTACTCAAATGATTGTAATAAAATATATATTTTTCCTCCAGTGCTCTCCTGAATAGCACCACCTAGCGGCGTATGATGACGTTTCCGATCATGGGTTGCTGAGTAATTCTCAATCGTTATGATGTACCCCACCTCCTCTAAAATTTTTACTACATTTTTGAGACACCCTGTATTAATTCAATGCATTAGTAATTTGAAGAAATTAAATTATATTTGCACTTCTACATATTACCAAGAATGTAACGTATTCCGTTGTTTCTCTGAATTGTGTTAATCGAAGCCACAGAACTGAATGAATGCAGTCCAATAATTTTCATTGTTTGGAAAATTCGTTAGGTCTCAATTATGTTGCTTTGATTACAAAGAAAACAAATGTCGGACTTAAATACTATTTGAAATGCCTAAAACTCAATTTATAATGCTGGCTAAAATCATGTAATTAATTAAATAAATTATATACTGTGTATATAATGCTGCACTAGATTTGTTCAGATTGAAAATCTGAAATTTTGAGATTTTGTTTACAGTTTAGTTGTGTTCTTTGTATCTTTAAAAAGAATGAGAAAAAAAGAAATAAGAAAAAAAGGATTCAATTTTAAGAAAACTTGTAAACTGCCATGGAAGTTCCTGAAAGAAATTTATAACAAAATAAAATATTATTGTCAAGATCGCAAATTGTCTGTTAGAGTACAGAAAAGCGTTTTCAAAATTTTTTTTTCAGTTACGCTAAAAGATCAAATTATCTCTTTTATTTTAATTTTAAATATTGTTAGACTACATTCGCTATTCGAAAAGCTTAGTTAATTTCATTCATAATAAATTAAGTTTATTTAAAGAAAAAAAGTATGAAAAACAAATTTTGCGCAACAAATAATTTATAAATAATTAAAATTACATAATAGAAGCGTTACAGTATCTCAATTAATCAAGTGTTTGATTATGGCAACATACTTTGCGTATGCGTTTGAAAGTATGCAGATATTTTGGTACTATCTTTCGAGTTGAATATAGTTGATGCAACCGAGTTGATGCAATAATAGTTGAAATATTTAATGATAGACATCTTGCGGTTAAATTTCAAGAAGATTAGAATACAAAGTACTGGCATTAAATCTTAAAAACTAACCCTGGTGAGTTCGAACACTGACATAATCAAGAGCTTAACCCTCTATCTACCGACGGTACTTATGAGTACCATTAAAATCACTTATTATAAAATTCTTTTAATGCGTCGATCCATTGCAATACTGTTTAGAGTAAGTTACAGATACATTACCTTATTTTGTTCCAAAAGCATTATTGGTTACACAAAACAAAAATATTTTTAAAAGGATGATTTCTTTTGTCTTTGTATCTTTTCAGTTTTCTTGGTGCTGAGGGAAGGGAATGGGGATTTTTTAATTCGGAAATATTTCTATATTAATATTGTAAGAACATCATATTTATACATTTTATAATTCTACGAAATACTAAGAAAACAATTTAAAATAAAAGATTTGAGTGGGGTTATATATATTGCACAAAATGCCTGTAAATTCAAATTTAATTAATCCTTCTAAATCCTTCAATCCTTCTAAAATACTTCAAAAATTTATTAAATGATTATGTAAATCTTTTAGCTTAGTTTAAACAATACACATAAAATGCTTTAGAATATAAAATTTTATGAATTCATGATTCGGTAGATAAATGGTTAAATCTGTCCAAAATATGTAAAAGAGGTGAAGTACCGCAAGTTGTAACTTTTTCTCTATTCATATAAAAAATTGAGATATTGTTTATAGTTTATTTACATAATTTATACTTTGAAAAAGAATGAGACCAGTAAAAAATTAAAGAGAAAAGGACATGAAAAAGAGCCGAAATTTCTTTTTATGTCCGATATAGTTAAATAGAACTTATTTTTGATCCATTCAAGATTTCTGGAGAAATTTCTTCTTAGATATTTTTAATTGTGTTTGTAATTATTTAAATAAGTAACACCTATATTCATCGTCCAATCCATCCATTTGTCTGTCTGCATATCAAATGCAATATGCACGCAAAAACTACCCAACTGAATCGTTTGAAATTTAAAATATATTATTATTACATAATGTTGTCGAGTCATTTAAACTTTTATGAAAATAGGATGAATAGTTCAATTACATGGACAATCAAAGGTATTTCGTTACATTACGATCAATGGGAAAAAATTGTTTTAAGTGTATTTTAATGATGTCACACTCTTTTAAACATAATACGATTCATATGCATCTAAGAAATATATTCTAAAATATACATTCTACACAATCGGTGGTGAAAAATTATTGTTTATTAATATACATAGCCATACAAAAGTATTCTATTACAAAATAGTATAATGGGAAGCATTGTTTGGAGCGATTTTTAAAACTACTAAGTTATTACACATTTTATGAAAATAATATACGTTGCTGAGGTTTACTGCAAGTTACTTCCTGTAAAATAGGAAAACATTTAGTATTTACAAGTGCACACAAAAGATTTAGGATACTGTACTGTATCCGAATACAGTATAGATTTCAGATACTGTATTATATATTTTAAAAACTTAGTTATCGTACGAACGCACCTCATTTCCTACGTCTGACATGTTATGTCCAACTTGTTTTCATACAAAAAGGATTTAATTTTAAGAGAACTGTGTCTTGATATAAAGAGTTTTAGTAATAAAAAAAAGACAAAATATAAATATATGAAAGGATTAAATGTTCTTCCTAAGATTGTGATTTCCACGTCAAATAACTGTAAAAGTTTTCCAAAAATTATTTTAGCTACACAAAAAAAAAAACTACTTTTACTTTTATTTTAAATATTCTATGATTAGATTCCCTGCTTAAAAAGTTTACTTTATTTCATTCATAATAAATTGAATTTATTCAATGAAAAAAGTAGAAAGACGAAAATATTGTGTAGTAAGTAGTTTCCAAAGAGAGAATGCCGCACTTTATTATTCTTGTTCTATTTGTACTAGAAATATGAAATTTTAAGATTTTGTTTATAATTTGTTTACATAGTTTATATTTTAGGAAAGGATGAGAAGGGGCGAAAATTAGAAAGAAAGGTAAACAGAAAAGAACATAGAAAAGATCAGTTTTGAGATCGATATAGATAAGGACAGCTCATTCGTAATAAATTGGAAATTTTTAAAGAGATTGCTTCTCAACTTTCTTTTACATAGAAATTGATTGAATTTTAAGAAAAGCTGTTCAAAATTTGTAAAGAGCTTTAGATAAATTAAAATAAAATAAAGTATAGAAAGATTAAATACTCTTTCTAAGATAGTGGCTTGCTTGTCACATTATTGAGGGATTTTCCGAAAAGTTTTTCAGCTACAAAATGACTAAATTAACTCTTTTATTCTAATTTTAAGTATTCTATGATTAGATTCATTGCTTGAAAATTCGTCCGTTTTAAGTTGATTCACTTTCATTCATAATAAATCAAGTTTATTCAAAGAAGAATATAAAAGTAAATTTATTATGAAAGAGATATTTTATAAAGAAGTAACATTACTTAAGTTGCGAACTGATATAAAAACTTTCTGTTTAATAAAAAGGCATTGTATAATAGCATTAAAGATTTTTTTATTATACCACGTCTTGCTATTCAAAGTATTGGAAGAAATTTGAGAAATTTCTTTAGCTACAAAAAGACAAAATAACTCTTTTATTCTAATTTTAAATATTCTGCGATTTGATTTATTATTTGAAAGCTTTTTAGATTTAAGTTTATTCATTTCCTTTATATTAAGTCAAGTTTATTCAAAGAAACATACAGAAAGGAAAAAAAAAATATGTAACAGATAGTTTATGAAGAAGTGATAGTATTTAAATCACAAACTGGTATAAAGTGATTATGTTAAAAGAAAAAAATTAAGGATTAAAAATGTTTTTTCGATCATAGCTTTCTATTCAAAGTATTGAAATTGATTTAAAAAATTTCTTTAACTACAAAAAGACAATAGAACCATTTTCTTCTAATTTTAGATATTCTATGATTATTGTTAGAGTTGTTTGTAATTTATGTTTGGAATCTGGCATCATTCTTGTTCACTAAATATGTAACTATAGAAACGCAAATTGTTTTCGTTTCCTAATTGTTTTGTTATGCTAGAAGGGCAAGCAACGCTTCGCAATATCTTAAAAATAAAGTATGTACAGTCCATTAAAGCATGTGAGTTTATTAATTACGCACCGCCGCTACAATTAAATTAGTGTTTGAAAAGATTGATTTATTTTTTAATATTGAGTTTAATCAAAAAATGATTTAATAAAGAGTTTCCACAGATGTAGTATCATATAATTGCCTTTTAAATTATTTCAAGAATTTTCGATTCCTTTTAAACGCGAAATTCATAGGGACGTCGTGCTCTACAACATTTATTTTTTTCACATTACAAAAATTTTCAGAAATTCTTTCAAAACACAAAAAGACCAAATTACTTTTATTTCAGTTTTAAATATTCTATTTTTAGATTCACTGTTTGAAAAGTTTACTTCATTTCATACATACTAAATAAAGTTTATTCAGTAAAAAAAAAAAAAAAAAAAAAAAAAAAAAGTGGAAAGAAGAAATGTTGTGAAACAAATAGTTTCTAAAGATTGATTACCACATTTTATATCTCTTGCTCTATTTGCATTAAAGATATGAATTTTTAAACTTTGCTTTACAGTTTGTATACGTAGTTTATAATTTATGGAAGAATGAGAGGATGTAAAAATTAGAAGGAAAAGCGAACAGGAAAGAATCTGATGGAGAGTCAAAATTGCAGCTTTTGGTCGATATAGATAAAAAGTAATCATTCGTGATGAAATGGAGAATTTTTGGGGAAACTGATTCTCAACTTTCTTTTAAACTGAAAATGATTTCATTTTAAGGAAAGCGGTTAAAAATCTGTAAGGAGCTTTAGACAAAATAAAAGAAAATAATGTATAACAGAATTAAATGCTCTTTTTAAGCTCGTGACTTGCACGTCAACTTACTGAGAGAATTTCCGAAATTTCCTTCAGCTATAAAAGGACTAAATTTATTCTTTTATTCTAATTTTTAAATATTCTGTGATTAGATTCATTGTATGAAAATTCATACGTTTTAAACTGATTCATTTCATTCATAATAAATCAAGTTTATTCAAAGAAAAATTTAGAGAGGAAAATTTGTATGCAATTGATAATTTTTAAAGAAGTTACATCTATTTAAGTTGTGAAATTATATAAAAAGTTTCTGTTAAATAAAAAGGTATCGTATAGTAAGATTAAGGATTTTTTTTTTTAAATCGCGTGTTGCTATTCAAAGCATTGGAGGAAATTTCAGAAATTTCTATAGCTACGAAAGAAAAAATAATTCTTTTATTCTAATTTTAAATAATCTGCGATTCGAATTAGTTATTCGAAATTTGGTTGGTTTTAAGTTGATTCATTATCTTCATTATAAATTAAGTTTATTCAAAAAATATATATAGAAAGAAAAAATATGGAATAGATTGTATATAAAGGAGTGATAATATTTAAGTTGCAAACTGGTATAAAGCAATTTTGTTAAATGAAAAAATAATGCATAATAGTATTAAAGATTTTAATTAGATCATGACTTTCTATTCAAAGTATTGAAATTGTTTTGCAAAATTTCTTTAGCTACAAAACACAAAATAACTCTTTTATTCTAATTTTAAATATTATATTATTAGATTATTGTTCGAAAAGTTTGACTTAGTTTTTCATATTGCGTTTATTCAAAAAATGATTTAATTAACAGATTTTACTGAAGTCGCATCATATAATAGCTTTTTAAAGTATGTGATGAATTATTAAATCATTTTAAACGCGTAACACATAGGGGTTCCGCGTATTACAACTTTTATTTTACTTACATTGCAAATATTTTCAAAAAAATTTTCAGCAGCACAAAAACATCAAATTACTTTTATTTTAATTTATGATATTCTTTGATTAGAACCACTGCCTTAAAAGTTTATTTTATATCATTCATAATAAATAAAATTTATCCAATGAAAAAAGTAGAAAGAAGAATGTTGCGTAACAAATAGTTTCTAAAGACAGAATGCCGTACTTTATATTTCTTGCTCTATTTGCACTAATTATATTAAATTTTAAGATATTCTTTACAGTTTGTATAGGTAGTTTATAATTTATGAAATAATGACAAGAGGTAAAAATTAGAAGGTAAAGAACCTGATGAAGAGTCGAAATTCCAGTTTGTGGTCGATATTAATTAGGTGAGTTCACTCGTGATGAATTGAAAAATTTTTGGGGAAACTGCTTCTCAACTTTCTTTTACACAGAAAATGATTGCATTTTAAAAAATACGGTTAAAAACCTATAAGGAGCTTTAGACAAATTAAAAGAAAAAATACTTATAACAGGATTAAATGCTTTTTTAAGCTCGTGACTTGCTTGTCAACTGACTGAGAGAATTTCCGAAATGTCTTTCAGCTACAAAATGACTAAATTAACTCTTTTATTCTAATTTTAAATATTCTGTGATTAGATTCATTGTATGAAAATTTCGTTTGTTTAAATCAGATTCATTTCATTCATAATAAATCAAGTTTATTCAAAGAAGTATATAGAAAGAAAAACTTTTTATGTAAGAGATATTTTATAAAGAAGTGACATTATTTAAGTTCCGAAATTATAGAAAAGTTTCTGTTGAATAAAAAAATATTGTATAAAAAGATAAGGAATTTTATTAGATCGCGTCTTGCTATTCAAAGTACTGGAAGAGTTTTGAAAAATATTTTTAGCTACAAAAAGACAAAATAACTCTTTTATTCCTATTTTAAATATTCAGTGATTAGATTCATGAAAGTTCGTTAGTTTTAAGTTGATTTATTTCCTTCATAATAAATCAAGTTAATTAAAAGAGAAATATAAAAAAAAATATTTAAGAGATAGTTTATAAAGAAGTGATAGAAATTAAGTTGCAAAGTGATGTAAAGCGATTTTGTTAAATGAAAAAAAAACATAATAGGATTAAAAATGTTTATTAGATCGAGGATTTTAAGGTATACAAAGTATTGGAAAAAGTACTATTCAAAGTATTGAAATTGATTTGAAAATTTTCTTTAGCTACAAAAGGACAAAATGACTCTTTTATTCTAATTTTAAATAGTCTATGAATAGATTTATTATTTCAAAAGTTTGATTTATTTTGTCATATTAGGTTTATTTAAAAAATGATTTGAATAAAAGTTTCCATAGAAATAGTTTCGTGTGATATGTCAGGATTTTTTAAATCAATTCAAACGCGAAACATAAGGGACAACCGCGCATTACAACTTTTATTTTATTTACATTAAAAAAAAATTTAATTTCTTGTGTTCTTGAAAGAAATATTTAAACTTTTTGTAATGTGAATTAAATAACACACACAAAAAAAAAAAAAACTTTTATTTCAATTTAAAATATTCTATTATTAGAGTCACTGTTTGAAAAGTTTACTTTATTTCATTCATACTAAATAAAGTTTATTCAAATAAAAAAATAGAAAGAAGAAATGTTGTGTAACAAATAGTTTCTAAAGACAGGATGTCGCATTTTACCATTTTTTGCTCTAGTTGCACTAAAGATATGAAATTTTGAGACTTTCTTTACAGTTTATACTCGTAGTTTATAGTTTATGGAAGAATGACATCAGGCGAAAATTAAAAGGAAAAGTAAACAATAAAGAATCTGTCGAAATTCCATCTTGTGGTCAATATAGATAAGAGCTCATTCGTGATGAAATGGGGTGTTTTTGGGGACGCTGTTTCTCAACTTTCTTATACACTGAAAATGATTGTAAATCACTTCACCGACGAAAGGTATGGGGAAACAATGCTTTTACCCCCAACTTATCTAGGGGCAAACGATGAAGCTGTTGAGAAATATGCTTAAAAATTTGTAAGGAGCTTTAGACAAATTAAAAGAAAATAAAGTATAACATGATTATAATGCTCTTTTCTCAAATCGCGACTAGCTTGTCATGGAACTGAGAGAATTTTCAATATATCCTTCAGCTACAAAAAAGATCTAATTAACTCTTTTATTCTAATTTTAAAAATTCTGTGATTAGATTCATTGTTTGAAAATTCGTTCGTTTTAAGCTGAATCATATAATTCACAATAAATCAACTTTATTCAAAGAAAAATATAGAAAGAAACATCTTTATGTAACATATAGTTATAAAGAAGTCAAATTATTTAAATTGCGAAATGTTATAAAAAACTTTTTGTTAAATAAAAATTTATTATATAAAAAAATTAAGGACTTTTATTAGATCGCATCTCGTTATTCGAAGTATTGGAATAGATTTGAGAAATTTCTTTAGCTACATAAAGACAAAATAGCTCTTTTATTCTGTTTTTAAATATTCTGTGATTAGTTTCAATCTTTGAAAGTTCGTTAGCTTTAATTTATTTCCTTTCCTTCATAATAAATCAAGTTTATTCAAAGAAAAATATAGAAAGAAAAAAAATATTTAATAGATAGTTAATAAAAAAGTGATAATATTTAAGTTGTGAGCTGATGTAAAGCGATTTTGTTAAATGAAGAAATAATGCATAATAGGATTAAATATGTTTATTGGATCGTCACTTTTTTATTTAAAATATTGATTTTTTTTAATTGTTTAGCTACAAAAAGATAAAATAACTCTTTTATTCTAATTTTAAATATTCTAAGATTAGAATTAGATTTGAAAAGTTTAATTTATTTTTCATATTACATTTATTCAAAAAATGATAATATTTAAGTTGCAAACAGATGTAAAGTGATTTTGTTAAATGACAAAAAATATATAAAATGATTAAAGATGTTTTTAGATCATGACTTTCAAAGTATACTAAGTATTGCAATTCAAAAAAGTGCTATTCAAAGTATTGAAATTGATCTGAAAAATTCCTTTAGCTACAAAAAGACAAAATAAATCTTTTATTCTAATTTTAAATATTCTGTGATTAGATCTTGTGTTTGAACAGCTTGATTTGATTTTTTATATTATGTATTTTTAAAAAATAATAAAGGGGAAAAAAACTTTGTTAGTTTCCATATTGCAAAATTTACTATCAAATTACAATTTGCATTAAAATAAACATTCCTAGACATCTCCAAAAAGTGTTTAAACACTTGTAAATTTCTATATTGTTATGATTCTTATCCTTGCTATTCCTATATGTATATGTAAAAAAACCTGGTGTTGACATTTATATTTTTATTTATTTAATTTCTTATTGAAATTTGATTTGCGTTTTTCAGAGTTTGCTTGTGTTTTGTGCTTACCGAGATCTGTATAATGTAAATATGAATGTCTATTGCCGGAATCCTACTACTCTTGTTTGAAATGTTCGAAAAAATGAAATTTCATTAGAAATAGCTCAGATTGATTTTTTTTTCAGGTATTGTTGCTAGTAAGATTGATAAATAAATTTAAATTAATGTTAGCAAGAAGTCTTAAAAGTTTAAAATTGATAGAACTATGCAGCTAAACATTTTATGAACTAATGAAATTAAAATTCTTATCATATTTGTGCAAGTATTTAATTCTAGAAACAGCTACTGTATTCCAGAAATTTCTAATTTTGTTTTAATTTTATTTTGAAATTTTGTTTATAAAAAATATATATATAGTTATGTATTATATTTTGGAAAAAAAAATAATGTTACATTGATTATTCATTGATTACGTCTTGTTTAATTCATCTAAATGTTTGAAATATTAATGTGAAATGATTATCCACTTTTGCTCATTTCAAATCACACCAATAGCATTAAATAATTAATTAAAACTGAAAAATTCTTACTCACATGTCAAAGAATATTCTAATAAAACAGCTTACCTGAAAAGGAATAGAAAAAAGCTTTGTTAGTTTTCATATTGCAAAAATTATTATCAAATTACAATTTGCATTTAAAAAAACTTCCTAGAAATTTCAAGGAGTGCTTACACACTTGCAAATTCCTATATTGCTATAATCCCTATCCTTACCAATTCCTATATTTATATTTAACCTCTCACTGACAAGCTCGTGTTAACACGTTCACTAAGCTCCAGTTTTTACGGCAATAGAAGCAATATTTAAAATAACAAAATTCTATTAATTTAATAGAATTTAATACATTGAAATAAAATTAAAGCGTTCAAGGATAACATTCATTTTCCCTTTTAAGATTTTTATATAATTTTGAAAGAATCGTCTTATTTTAGCATTTAAAACCAAATGCAGGGAAAACAATCTTACAATTTTGCCCTTTTGCAAGACTGTCTGGGGGTTTTAAGGGTGTATTTCGATTCAAACTGCTTATTTTCCGATTTATTTTTAAATTCATTTTTGTTCTCAAATGCATCAAACTGGCAAATTGTCTTATTTAGAAAGTACACAAGGAGCCGTGATTGCCGAATCTTTGATAAATGCAGAAAATATTGCAAAAAAAGCAATCAAAAACGGTATTTTGAACCAATTGGGAGATCTGGGAACGAAAAAAACGGTCATACTGAGAGGTTAATTGTTTATAAATCAAATTCTAATGCATTGAGCGTAAAAACACATCACACGGCACCTTGTACATCTCTTCAAAAATCCCCTCAGCAAGTTTCATGTTTCTACTTTTAAAAATGTGTCTGATATTGTATCGGAAAATTTTGAGCTGTTGAAGATGGAAAAGCGTTTTTTCAAATGCACCCTTAAGTAAGAATTTTCACAGAAGTAGTATCATGCAATATGTTTTTAAATTATGTCATGAATTATTAAATCACTTCAAACGCTTAACATATAATGACGCCGCACATTACAACTTTTATTTTGTTCGAATTCCAAAAATATCCATAAATTCTTTCAACAACACAAAAAGATAATATTACATTTATTTCAATTTTAAATATTAGAGTGACTTTTTGAAAAATTCACTTTATTTCATTTATAATAAAGTTTATTCAATGAAAAAAGGTAGAAAGAAGAAATTTTGTGTAATAAATAGTTTCTCATGACATTCTATTTGCACTATAGATATCAAGTTAATAGACTTTCTTTACAGTTTTTAATTTCTGAAAGAATGACAAGAAGTAAAAATTAAAAGGAAAGAACCTAATAGAAAGGTGAAATTCCATTTTTTTGTGGTGGATACAGATAAGGAGAGATTATTCGTTATGAATTGGAGAATTTTGGGGGAAACTGCTTCTCAATTTACTTTTACATAGAAAATGGTTGCATTTTAAGAAATATTGTTAAAAATCTGTAGGATGCTTTAGATAAATTAAAAGAAAAAATATATATATAACAGAATTAAATGCTCTTTTTAAGCTCGTGACTTGCTTGTCAACTTACTGACAGAATTTTCGAAATGTCCTTCAGCTATAAAAGGACTAAATTAACTCTTTTATTCTAATTTTAAATATTCCGTGATTAGATTCATTGTATGAAAATTCGTCCGTTTTAAGCTGATTCATTTCATTCATAATAAATCAAGTTTAGTCTAAGAAAAATACAGAAAGAAAAATTTTTATGCAAGAGATATTTTATAAAGAAGTGACATTATTTAAGTTGCGAACTGATATAAAGTATTTTTGTCAAATGAAAAGATATTGTATAATAGGATTAAAGATTTTTATTAAATCGTGACTTTCTATTCAAAGTATTGGAAGAGATTTGAAAAATTTCTTTAGCTACAAAAAAGACAAAATTACCCTTTTATTCTATTTTTAAATATTCTATAATTAGATTTAGTGATTAAAATCTTTTATTTTTTATTTCTTATTACGTTTTCTCAAAATATGATTTAAATGAGAATTTCCACAGAAGTGGTATTATATAATAGCTTTTTTAAGTATGCCATGAAGTATTAAATCAGCTGAAATGAGTAATCAATTGGCCTACCGCGCATTGCCGTTTTTTTTCTTACTTATAATTTAAATCTAATATTTTGAGACATTGTACAGATTTTACAGTTTATTTCATATTAAAAATAGATTCTTGAATTTATCAGCTACTTATTTAAACAATTAAAAACAAACTTTATTAAAACAAACATTTATATAACAATTTCAATTTAATGAATTTTATTACAGCACGAAATATCTTTATATGATTTGTATAAAAAGCATAAGCACTTTTTTTTAGTTTTTTTTTAATATTATCAAAGAAAAGTGTATAAAAGGCTTTTAAAAATCAAGAAAAGTGCGTTCATTTTGGTGTATTTTGTCGGTTTATGATATATCTTAATATTTAACCCTTTCAGCGGCCTGCAAAATATTCCATTCATGTTTAACAATTCATAAAATAGTATTTATAAAAGATATTGGTATGAAAATTTTTAATTGACAAACTTACATATTTATTTATTTTATTCACTTCAAAAAATTAATTTTAATATTGATTTTGTGTTAAATCAGCCATTGTTTCTAAAAGTTACATGACGGAAAAACCCGGTTAGGCCGCTTAAAGGGTTAAGTCAACTTTAAAAAAACATACCTTTTCCTTTTCTGTGTATATACCATATGATATATCGCATCTCCACTAAATTTGTAGCTTTTCAAAAACCGCACAGATAGCCCATGTATAAAGATTTTCAAGTCAATTTTTTTTAACTCGATAACGACGCAGAAGAGTTGAAAAAGATATATTTATTACTTTTTTAGACATGTCTAAGGAAAAATAATGGCTATTAGAAGTATCACCGACTTGACGGCTTTCTAAGCTAAGACTTCTATACTAGGAGTTCTATTCTAAGCTAGGAATGGGGAAAAAGCCTGACACAGAAAGTGCAAAAAATGAATATCCAAGCGGCCCTTTTCGTATTAACCGATTTTACACCCCACAAAGATGATGAAGGAAACAAAATGGAGAGAGAAAATTGTTGGTGATTTGAGAAGTAAGCAGTATCTTAGATGAGAAAGACGCGAGAAACATGCCGTAGCAGCCCCAAGAGCTGTGTAGACAACTCGTCACCTGAGAATAATAAGGTTCTACCTGACATTTTGAAAAAAACTGACTTTTTGGCATAGGAATGTTCTATTTGTATCAATGAATGCATTTCTGCATTAAAATTTCGATATATATAATTTAAATCCGCTTGCGAAAGAGAATAATATAGTTCCATCAGAAATTGTTGAAAGCAGTCAGAATAACAGAGTTCTATGTGCAAAGTAATCGCAGACAGCATATAAGATAATTAATTATTATTTTATTTTACAATATATAATGAAAACCAGCAATCTTTTATTTCTTGTATGAAAGAATATATTATTTCGATAATTAAATCGTTTTTCGGTAAAATACAGAGGAAATTTTTATTAGTAAAAATCCTTTTAAATATGGTATTTTATACATCGATATGCAAAACGAATTGTGTTTAATTTTATTAATGGACTGATCCAAACAGGGATGAAGGACTAATCCTAATTCATTTAGATTTAGAAAACCGTGTGGTAAGAATATATGACAATTTAGATGAAGCACCAGCTCTAGATATTCTTCAGTAAAAATAATTCCTACAAATCCAATTGATAGCAGGACTATGGGTTTTTCTTAAGTTAAAAGTGCCTTTATGTACTTATGTACATCCTACTGGCAATACCTTGTGTCCAGTTACAAACAAAATTCTCGAGATAAATTTTTTAAGCAGAATAATCTCAAATGATATCAAGAATAAGATAACAGCTCATATTGAAAGTTTTCTCAAGGTTGAGTCACACTACAACACAGCAAGCATTAAAAAAACACACTTAGAATCAGGGCTTACAGAAAATGTATGAATTGTAGTTTCAGAAATGGTGAGAAAGCAATGTATAGTCAGTGAAATTTTCATGTTATAGGCACATATTTAATACGCAATTCAACATAGAATTAAAAAAACCAAAGAAAGATAAGTGTGATCACTGTGAGGAGTATAAACATGCTGAAACTCAGGGAGAAATTAATAATGACATGCAATTTAAATATGATCTGTGCAAAAAAAGTTAAATCCACCAGAACTCTCAGAAATGATGACAGAAATTCCATTGATCAGTCACTCACTTGTTTTGCATTAGAAAAGTTATAACATGCCCCAAAAGTGATGTCAGTTACTTTTTCTATAAAGAAAATTAACTTATATAACATAACAGCACATGCAACATGGAAAAAAGAAAAGAAAACATATTGTTGATTGTGGACAGACGACATATCAGGCAGATGGGAATGACGTAAGTTCAGCTGTATCAACGACTGTTCGGAAGATACTGCCAGATTTTCCACATGCTGATAATTTAATTTTATATTGTGATAGTTGTGTTCCTCAGTATAGAAATCAAATGATACCTTATGCAATTGCAATACTTATACAATCTCATCCACATATTATGGACATTACTCTAAGATATTGTACACTTGGACAATCATGTGTGCAAGAAGCGGATCATATTCAGAGCCAAATAGAAAGAGCAAAGAATGTAGCAGAATATTTTTAGCCACTTTCATTTATACGTCTGTTGCTGAGAGTAAATCACAGTAATCCATTTACAACCTTGAGAATGAAAATCAGAATTGATGATGAAATCAGAAAATCCTTGAAATGAAATCAGAACAGTTTTTAGATTTCTACTCGTGTAACAAAAAAATTACCTGTAATCTCATTCCGTAGACCAAGTTGATACAATAATGATTTACACCAGGGGTGCACAACCTTTGGCCCGCGGGCCACAATTATACCACTATTTTTATGCAGAATAATCTTCCTTATAGTAATGACAGAAACTTTACTATTAAAGAAAAGAAACTACACTTTTCAAATATTCTGGTGTCAACCGATTTTCTGGTAAAAAGGTTGTGCATCCCTGATTTACACAACTTCTTTATAATATTGAGTTTAAGACAAGCAACTGTTGTGACCAGAATTTCACAGCAGTGAATTTGCAAAGGAGCCCCTCCTAACGACGAGAAGTATCAACATCATTTACACAAAGGACTTTACCAAATCCTAAAGTAGCACAGAGAAAGAAGAATTGCATTAACAAAGATAAAATAAAAGACCTTCAGAGCATGCTAAAGTAGTTTTCGAGAGATGAAATATTCTATTTTCAAAATATGTTTAAGAAAAATTAGCCTAACTGTAATGTAAAATAAAGCATGGTTTATGGAGAATTCCAAAATTTCGACTAATAAAGGAATATCAAAGTTATTTTGTTGCCTTAAAAAGAACAAGAAAGTTTTTTTCTTAGAGATATAAAATCTTTTCTTTAGATCAAGAGTATACCTGACTGTAATAAGAAAGTTTTTATTTATAATTCATTTAAATTTTATCAATATAATCACAATTTTTTGTATTAATTTTCATACTCCTCCACTAAAATAGTTCGCTAAAAAAGGAAAACTGTTAAGTTCCTACTTAATAAAATTAAATATTTAAACTATTTTAGGTTCAGTTAAATAATATATTTAACTTATGTATATTCATTAGTTTTGTGAAGATGGTTTAACTAGCATGTACATGTGGAAGCGGCAACTTGCTGTTATTGTGCTACAATATAGATAATAATAAATATTTTACTATTCACTGAAGTTTATTCGAATTAATCAGAGAAATCGCATTTTTAAAACTATAAAAAATACCCAAATTAAGAAAAATACGGTTTTTTCATGATAGAACCATCTTATTCTAAGGATAACACGATGTTGGAGAATAATATGGTTCTATCACATTTTTTAAATTTAAAAAAATCCATGAAAATATTAATTAAAAATTTTGATTTTGCAGAATTATTGTCTATACCTACATATGAACCTGTAACTTCCAAAAGTTTTTTGCAAACTTTAATAATTTCACGTACACAGCATGCTGATTTTCAATGTCTTCTAACTCGAAATTGATTTTTGGCCAGATAGAACCATCTTATTCTCAGGTGACGAACTGAGTTCGGCTTGGATTCTGAAAAAGTATCTTGATGAGCCTTATCAAAGATTTCGCTAGAGATTTTTCGTGCATACTGCGTCCAATTTAATAATAATTATTCAATATTTATTCGTATATAATTTTTCGTTTTATAATCAGCATTTAATTTGCTAAAAAATTTAGTGTTTTTATTTTTTGGCGCGCCCCGATTGCTAATCGAAGTATACAATCCTTACCCATTTATTCTTTAACTCTTTACGCACCGTTAGTACTTTAAAGTACCATTGAAGAAAACTTTATGTAAAACTTATTTATTCTGTTTATTAATAAAAGTTGTTTATTCTTTCCACACAAAGCACTCTTCTCGATCACATTTAGATAGAATAGAGAAACAGTCAAAGTTAAATATTTTCAAAAAATGGTAGTTTTATTACCGATATTTATTATAGGTATTTTTTATTATTTTTTTTAACTTTCTTTAAATAAAATTACATGAAACATATTTAACTGCAAAAGCGTTTCCATTTATAGAGAGGATCATGATGCATTTAAACTCATTGCTTTTTTAAGAATTGTGATATATTTTCAAAAGAATAATTTTGGTTAATTAATCTTATTATTTTAGTAAATATTTCACAAAAAAATTATAACTACTGATATATTTAATCAATTTTAATGAAAAAACTTATCTAAATTCCACATTAGTATTATGTAAAAATTCCAGAATACTTTCAGATATTAAAGAAGATAATTATTGAGGTGGATGAATTTCTTTATAAATAATTCGGTAGATAAACGGATAAAGCAGAGCAGCGCCCTCAGCCAGCAATTCTGATCCCATCTAGGAGCTGTATCACTTCTCACAATCGAACTCGTGAAAAGTTATATACAGCAAACCTTACAACCAGATATTAAAAAGTCTTAGTAATAAAACGACTTTGTGGAAACGTAACTTATAACTGAACGAAATCAGGAGAATAGAATACAGAATACTGAAATGTGAAATATTCATTTACTTGCTTTGCTGAAAAAGAACTAACAAGGAAGGTCTCCATACGGGCATACTCCGAAAAATCTGAAAAAATTACAGAATGTTCTTCTCATGAGGATATATACGTTTATAAAAAAAAATTTCGGCGGAACCTCCTTACCCTGTCCATAAAAAAATTATGAAAATTTCGTTATTTGACGATTTATCATCGGTTGGCGATAAAAAGCAAAGTCCAGTAAGCATTGTCAATTCGATTTTGTTGCTATGGAAATAACTTTGTTTTATTTTTGAATACGCTTAAATGTATGAAAATAATTTTACTGAATAAGATTTTTTTTATGTATGAAAATATTCTTTCCAGAGGTAAATTAAATAACTACAGTAACAAATAATATATATATATATGCAATTTAATATAGATATCTGTATATAATATATTAAACTCTGTCATTTTTTATGTTTAAATTCATTAAATACCATTTATACGGATTCTACGGACTATACGGCGGGGGGAAATGCTGTTCGCCAAATCGTGTGACACTTCCGTCTTTTCACGCCAAATATTCAAAAGTATTTTATTTTTTTACACGTTTTCTAATGAAATTCCGCCGCTAATTTTCACTTATACTCTATTAGATACATCAGTAGTTTAATTGGTATTTTTTTTTTCAAGAAAATCTGAGTATGCCCAGTATGGAGACCTTCCTTGTAAGTTCGTTTAGACCAAATACTCAAAGTAACATTTTTGTCAATTATTACAACCATTTCATTTTCAAAAATATATTTTCATAATATTAATTATTTTAAAAAGTAAATAGCTTAAAAGTAGTTTTAAAAATATGCAATTAAAATTTTACTACAAAAATGTAATTAATATATATATTTTTTTTTTAATTTGTTTCATTCAAACAATCTGTTAGTTTAATTACAATAAAAATCGCTTATAATGAATCTGAAGGGGTCATGAAAATTATTCGGTGTTTATGAACTTCATTTTAACCGGTTTTTTACAAGTGACATGGAAAAGTTCAATTTATGTAGTACTTCGATTTAGTCGGCTTCATATAATTTGGATTTAATACATACCAAGGAATGTAAAAATTAAAAAAAAAATTCCTTCTGATAAATTTTCATGTGTATCAAATTATTATTTTCGAGTTATTTTTATTTTCAATTTGTGCCATTTGTTACAAAATAAAAAAAATCCACTTATCTCAATTTAACTTAATTTTTATTTTGGCCTTTCTCAAAGTGTGAAGTTCATTGACTTTCATTTCAACTGAAACCAGCTTTATCAAGAAAATTTTCACTTTCAAATTTCAGTGATGAAAAAATAAAAATAAAACTTCAGACCATCTCATTTTTCAGCTATATAGTTTCCAAGTGAAAAGTGTTGTGTGACAGCAAGTAACTCTTTTAAGAGCTTTACAAAATAAATAAAAAAAATTTCACTGCAAAGTGAAATTTTTATCTTTTTGTCACATAATCGTAGCCGTTATATTATTTCATTTATTTAAATTATAAACATTCAGAACATTTATAGAAAACACGATTTACGGTTATCTAATATAAGGCTTCATTTCATTTTTTAAACTTTTTTTTATCGAATCATAAACACCAAATTATTTTAATAAAAGTAAACTTTAATTCTATGAAAAAAGAGAAATGTAAGGCGAGAAAAAAAAGGATATGAACGTGCATAGGGAAAAAATTCATTCAATAATCGATATAGAGACCGAACTCCCACTTATGATGGATTAGAAATTTCGGGAAAAAACTTCCCTGTGACCTTTTTTTTTTTTTTTTTTTTTTTTTTTTTGCCAAAAATAATTAAGTTTGTAAAAAAATGATGAAAATTTCTTTAAGGTTTAGAACGAAATAAATAAATTAAAAATACAGAGAGAAGACAAAATAGAAAAAGTTTTTTTAATTTAAAAATTCTTAAATTTAAAATTATTTTCATACAACGGAGCAATAACGTGTAGGTGTATATATGTGTGTTTTATTACCGTATGTACTGGTATATAAGTCAACACCCCCTCCCAATTCTTAAGAAATTTTTTTAAGTTAATTTCCGTGTATAAGTCACACGGTTCACATTTCTGGTAGTATGTTGAAACATAATTTGTAATCGAGGACAAAAAAAATTAGTAAATTTTCTCTAAATTAGTAAACTATTTTACGTATCTAATCAGACATTCACTTTTAATATTCAACGTTTTAAAACTGTACAACTATGTAAAAGCCAAGAAACTTATTTTGAAACCTATTCGCATCGTTTCCATAATATTTTAAAATGTTTCAAAAAATTTTTAAAGCCTTATTTTGTAGAGAAACAATTTCTTAAAATGCTAAAATATAGTACTTTTTTTTTATAATTGTAGGAAATTTAGGAGAGATATCTAGCAGTATTCTCAAATTCAAATTTTTTAAAAAAGGGGATTGAAAGTAACGCCCCTGTACTGGAGGGAATTCTATCCCAAGAGAAAATGGCAGAACCTTTTAGGGATACTTTATTGTATTGAACTTTTTTTTTTTTTTTTTTTTTGTCAATTATAAGAAAATGACCACTGTTCGCTTTAATTTTTCTCTCCAACCTAGACCCCTATGTGATTACTTAAAATACTTGCCTATTTGTTGATTATCTGCAAAGTGTTATTTTTTTTTTCTTTTTGCTTCTCGTGTATAAGTTAGCCCCCCATTTTCAGCTCCTAAACTTATACACTAGCATACACGGTACTAGAAAAGCTCCCCTGGTGACTAATAAACTTTATTATTTTCTAACAATTTAAAATTTAAAAAAGATTAATTTGAGACCAACATAAAAAAAGGAAATAAGAGGCCTGAAAACATTTCTCTTCTCTTAGATTACGCAGTTTTTATAAGAATATCTTTTTATAGCTAAACTCTATTTGACTACAAATACAACATCAAAAAAACTAACAGCATTTTTTTTTTTTTTTTTTTTTTTTTTTTTTTCGCGCATACACATTTCCTTAGAAACAAAAATTGCGCAAAAAATAATAAAAAAGCAAGAACATGGAAAGTGCTTTGTGTCTAATACAGATAAGAAACTCCCACTCATGATGGATTAGACAATTTCGAAATTGAAGAGAATTAATTTTAAGAATAACTCTAGAACATTGTATAGAGCAGTATCTCTATGTAGAACATTGTATGGAGCATATTTCTCAACAGATGTGCGGGACACACTAATCTGTCAGGCTCGTGACATATCTTGGTGCATATCTTGGTACAATATGAGCAAAAAGGAGCATCAAATTGTTATTTGGGTGTACTATCTCACCATAAAGAGCCGGAAGGAAATTTTAACCTGTCATAAATGTCATTTAACTAACACAATATACAAATACTTCAGTCTGCCTCATGATATCTTAGCACAATAAGAAACAGAATGTTGGATCAATTGTACATTTGTACGATACTATTACATCATCAAGTTTTGGGAAAAAAATAACACGTGCTCTCTTGATTTTAAGGGGGATCCGAGACATAAAAGTCTAAAATTTCATTAAAAAAATGTATATATATTACAATAAAAATTTCTCTGTTTTTTTATGCTTATAATGACATAGAAGAGGAAATATTATATTTTTTCTTTTGGTTAGTTTTCAAACTTTAGCTTTCAAGCAATGTTTGTTTTGGAAAATGGCTTCTTGTGAAAATATTTTTTTCTTTATGATGAGTTTTTTCAAAATTTCTCAGATACTCAATTTATCAGATCAGTTATAAATTGTTATAACTCAAAAACCGTTAAAAATAAATGCTTCAAACTTGGAACATGTCTCTTTAATTATTTTACTTTAATTTTGATTCAGCAAATTAAAAAAATATATTTACTCCTGTAAATATGATTTTAAAAAAAACAGTTGCATCATTTTTTTTTTCAAATTTTTATTTTAAATGTTTTTAATTTTTTTTAATTAATATCTTTAAAAATGCTGAAACAAAATTTAGATAACTTTTTTATTTAAATGTAAAAAAATGAAATTCTACAAATAATATTTTGAGTTAAAACGATTTAAAAATACTCTACACTTTTAATAAATTTTAAATTTAAAAAAAAAATCACAAAAAATTCAGAATTTTAACTTAATAAATAAAAATTGTTTTGAAATGTGTCCCGGACCCCTTTAAAATAAATCATGTTGATGCAGCTCAAAAAATTCAGGTAGGATATTTTTCAAAAATCCTTATGCGGTCTGCTCGATAAATTGATCATTTTACAGTTATAAAACTGCTTAAAATGTAGTAAGTATTTGTTTATCTAAAGATGCGTACGTCAATAAAAAAAGTTTAAGTGTTATGAACAATAGAGCTTTATTTAGTGAAAGTAAGCTATTTTTAATATAAAAAGTTACCAAGATAGTAAAACTGATGACTCAGAAAATCGATATGTTACCTCATCAGTATTACTCTAAAAAACACGAAAGAAAAATCTTGCATCAAGTATGGATTATAAAACACTTTTAAAGACTTTCAGACTTTTTTAACGGAACTCAATTGTTTAAAGGTAATGAAATACCTTAGTAAACAATTTAGAAAACGCTTAACATTTTTAAAAGCTGATTTCATAACTTGTCAACAGCAGTCGAAAGAATTTCATAATTTTTCTGTGACTCTGTATATCATACATGTACTACACAGCATGCTAAACTTTAGTTCCGTTAAGAAATGCACGGCACTGACGAAACTTCCTCTTTAGCAATTTTCATCAACATGCAAAAATGCACTCTAAACCTTTTGTGCAGCCCTTTAAGTGAACTTCTGAAAATACACCAAGTAATATACAAAAAATTGCGCGACATATTAAAAAAAGAATTCCATAACTGAAAATGCAATTCAGAAATATATTCGCACACAGAACTTACTGTAACCGAAGTATTTTGTGTACCCGTGTAAATGAAAGAAATGTAGTCCCCATATAATGTAGAATCCATGTAAATGATATAGTGCATCTCAAAGATACATATGTTTCAAGTAGTATAACATCATTAAAATGTACTGAAAAAGATTTTTCGCTATAAACCGCAGTGTAAAGGAATTTTTTGAGTATCCCTTTCAATGAAGGATTAATACTACACACACCACATTCTGTACTAAGAATGTAGAAACAACTTGAAGTACACCTCAGTGATATAAATCACTTTGATTATTTTTTAAATAATTTAACATTATTGAAATCATTCTCAAACGATTTTTTTCCCATAGACCGTAGATTACGGAATTCATTTGAGTGTAACACTAACAAACTATACAGGGTGAGTCATAAATATCGAAACAATAGGCTATCTCCTTAAATATTGCCCCTAGACCCATACTTCCAATTGCAAAGTTTCATAAAAAAAGGGTGAATTTTTTGATAAGATAAGTTGCAACTCCATAGGGGGTCTGTTTTAAAAAATACGAAAATTAAATTTTTATACGGCCTCCAGAGGATAAAACATCCAATTAGAAAAATTTCCCTTATTCATTCCTGAACTGAACAAAAAAAATTTCATCTTGATATCTTCAAACCTCGGAGAGTTATGACAATTTTAATAAATCGTGAGGTTTCAAGGGATCGGACACAAATTGAAATGCGTGTAATTGAAGAAACAATGTTGCTGTAATGGGTCCAGGAAACATTTATTTTATTTATTTATTTACAAAGTTAGAATTTTGAATATTTTGTGATGGTTAACCATATAATTTGTAAGCATTATCACATCATAAGACTTCTTAATATTTTTTTTCAAAAAAAAAAAAAAAAAAAAAAAAAAAAAAAAAAAAAAAAGAGTAAATTAAAATTGTTATAACTCAAAATATTATTTGTCGCGTTGAATTTTTTTCTTTTAATTAAACGAAAATGTCTAATTTTCAATTTTAATTCAGCATTTTAAATAATATGTATTTAAAAAAATAAAAGTATTTAAAATAGCAATATTAAAAAAAAGTAATTTTTGTAAACAAATCATATTTTTAAAAGTAAATTTTCTGAGTTGAAAAGTTACCGTAACCGACGGTTATTGACGTATGTCAGTTTAAAACTGAGAACTACTGAAATAAAAACATTTGATGCAGTTTTAAGATGGGCAAAGATGGGCTCCTAACGTTTAAATGCTGTATAGTTTCGATTTCAGATTTTGTTTAAGTTTTGCCATTTTCACCTTCTTTAATTACTGTTTAAATGCGTCAGTTGATTTAAACTTTATCTTTTATCACGTCGATTTCAAATTTTTTCATTGTGCTGTGACTCACAGACAGACATTTCATAAAAACATGTTTTTCGGTATCTCTGAGCCCTATAACGTGTGAATCCATCGAAAACCGGAATTCAAAATTTTTATGAATCCAATACTTTCTTCTTGTAAAAATAGAAGAAAGCAAAAATAGGTTTAAAACCTTCATAAATTTTGAAACTGAATACAGTAAAACCTCTAAATAACGGACATCTCAGGAACGCAGAAATTGTCCGCTATTCGGAGGTGTCCGCTATTGGGAAAATCAAAGATATTCAAAAAGTGCTATGAAACGTTTAAAATTTTATTAATTGACTTTTATGTGTCCTAAAACCTCTTTTATATGATTAATCAGAAATTAAAATTATTTTTTAAGCAATGGGGCTAAATAAAACTGGACACACCTTTACCCACTGTTCAGTACATGCTTGTGAAAAAACTCTATTACAAAAGTTAACTTTTGCTTGCGATTACATGTAATTTGTTTTTCAAAGTGACATTATTGGACATTATAGAGTTCCGGTCGGGGAAGGGGATTGCACTTTTTGGCTGTTAAAAGCATAAAATCTCAATTTTCCGAGGGGATATTTCAATGCTCTGGAAGATGTCCCTCCTTGGCAACCCCTTCAATTCAACTCTGAACGTGGGGGGGGGGGGGGATTTTCCACAGCTTATTTATCACAAAATTCCCTGATAAATTTAGAGGCCTTTTTACTTTTTTTCATTTTTTTGTCCTTAAAAAATACTTTTTCATCCTTTATCGCCTTAAATAGTGTCCACTATTCGGAATGTTCATTATTCAGAGGTTAAACATACACAAATTTAGGTTTTGTGAATGGGGATTGAAAAATAGTCCATTAAACAGAGGTGTGTGCTATTCGGGAGTGTCCGTTATAGCGGTTTAACTGTTGTATAAAGTAGATTTTTTAAAATATTTCTATGTAATTTATTAAAATATACTTCCATTGAATCCGCTAACAGAAGAGTCATTTTCGCTATTACTATATTTACTAAACTTATTGCCTGCGCCAATAAGTTTTTAAGGCACTTTTAATGAGAGTTTAATTAGTATCACTTAATTTGATAAAACTTTTAATAAGTGTTTAATAAGACGGTCCGTTAAATGAGTCGTGCCAGTTACGAAGTTGGCGGCAAGGTCGAAATATTGCAGACATCTAGCATATTTCATCGAAATTTAAAGCAAAAACCTATACGCTTTTATTTTATATCTAAAAGTTTAAGTGTTGTCTTGGATCGACATTTAACAATACGTAAATTTATGGTCGATCCCTTAATTGTACTTCAAATGAACTGATTTTGCTGCACTCAGAGGCATGCTTAAGTGGTGTAAGTCAGGAATTTTGGAAAATTTTGGATATCAATATCTTTCGGGGATTTGCAGATATCGAGATGAAATTTTTTTTGTTCAATTCAGGAAGGAATAAAGACATTTTTTCTAACTGGAAGTTTTATCCTCTGGGGGCCGTATAAAAATTTAATTTTCGTATTTTTTAAAACAGACCCCCCATGGAGTTACAACTTATCTTATCAAAAAATTCATCTTTTTTTATGAATTTTTGCAATTGGAAGTATGGGTCTAGGGGCAATATTTAAGGAGATAGCCTATTGTTTCGATATTTATGACTCACCCTGTATACACTACTGCCTATACGTAAACATTGTTTGCTATGTTGTTTAATGAAATTACATTATTTTAAACATACTGAAATTTATGTATATTACTAATGCGTGCTACGAAGTACTTAATATAAAATCTGATGTGCATACAAATTATTGTTCATTTGCGGTGTCACACGAAAGAATTTAAGTACAGTCAAGTGTAGTCAATGAAATTCATTGACTGTCTATGAACAATAATTGCTAGAAGAGCGTTTTCAGTTGCGTATCACATTTAACGATTTAACTGTCTTTTTCCATATTTACTTAGTGTGTTCAAATTCTAATAATAATATAAAGGACTGCACAAAAGATTTCAAGTAAGGTTCTGTTTATTGAGGGAAATTGCTGAATGGAAATTTTCAACTATGTTATACGTTAAATTAAATTAACTTTTTACTGACTATGCAGAATATATACAAATCTAAATAGATAATATACACTGCTACACAAAACGAACTGAATATATTTCCAACTAATGATGGTAACTGCAGAAATTGGGTTCTCAAACATATTATGAGTTTTTCAAATTCTTTATTTCGACATCATATTTCACTTTAATAAATTGTAATGTTTTATTATAGTGAATGCATTGAAAAGTGTTTCATACTTTATGTTGTTTGCATGATTTTTCAATTTTATTTTTAACTAATTTTCAAGTCTATTTGTTTCAGAATTCAAATGGCAGTAAATCTGAAAATGCATTTTCTTTTAAAAGCTTAATAATGGTTGCTAATTTTAAAGAGTTTAATGATTCCGTTGAAAGTTTTGCAGCCTCTGTTAAAGGGCTTAAACAAGCATTTATATTGCATGAAATAAATTAAAGTAAAAAGATTCCAGCTATTATTTCATGCATGGAACTAAACCTTTGTAATTTATTGTTTCCAAACGATCCAAAATCACTTAAATTTAATAAAATTGTTGATCTTATGATAAAATATTTAAGCACCGTCCAAAATAAAATTTGTGATAGGATAAGATTTCGAAAAATGTTTTCAGCTACAAAATAAATGCATTCAATTTTTCAACAAGATTAAGAAAATTGCCGGTTTACTGTTCTTTCTTGGATGACACATTAAATGAGAACCTTTCTGAACAGTTTCTTAGAGGATTAAGGAGAGAAAATGTTTTTGAGTAAATTAATCACTCAGGTTGGTGATTTCAATACTGAGAAAGCTGTCAAAAAAGCTGTGGCTTTATAAAACGTAAAAGTCTACATTTCAGAATTAAAAAGTAAACGTATGAATGTCTATAGATGCCTGTACTAAAATGGGAATGTGTAGGAAATTTCAAAACAATTCTCAGAAACAGAATATCAGTAATAATCTTTATTATAATAAAAACAAAGATAAATTTAAATGTTAATGGTGTGATAATTCCTCACTATTAGTTCATTCTTTCAAATATAATCTTTTTTTTTTTTTCAATAAACGTAGTCATTTTGGTAAAGTTTGTAAAAGTAAAAATAATAATTCGCCCAGAAAAAATGAATACATTAAATATACAGTTGATATTTTATGTGTGAGTTATGATAAAAATACAACTTTATTAAAATTTTGGTACTAATTGAAAACCATTCAAGAAATTGTATGGAATTGAACCCTAATTGAATGATTTTAGCAGTACCTTTTAAAAGATTTTGCTGAGTTTATTCCAAGTTAAAAAGGTCTCTGGGTTATATTCTGTCAAGAATTTTAACTGATGAAAAATCTTATACCTTCTATAAGTATGTAAATGTAGCTCCCTCTAATGATAAAATTTAAAATGTTAAATTGCATCCGATAAAAGAAGATAAATTTCCATTATTATTCGATAAAAATTAAATTTCTAAATTTATCTAATTTTCCGACGGATACTTTACGGATCAAACAATTCTATTTGGACCCAGAAATTTTATTTAGAAATTGAAATAAAATATTTACGATCTAAAAAGTCACATTTTATTTTAAGAAAATTCTGGGTTGAAAAATAGTTGTTTGATCCGCGGAGAACACGCCGGGAATCACGCAATATATTTCCGAATAAATTGAAGTCGGCATATGAAAATGAACTTGTAAATTCTTCCGACTGTTTAGAAACATTATTAACTTCTGACTTGTTTACTAATAAAGTCGAATGGATAAAATATACAGGGGTCGCAGCGCCCCTAAAATTTTCACACTTTCTTACCACAATTTTTGTACGACAATATTTATTCTAAAATTTCATTGGTGATCTTAAAGAAATATGAATGGAAGATATTTGATTTAAAATGCTGATAGAAAAGTGCGAAAATTTTAGGGTCGCTGCTACCCCTGAATGTATGAAGACAGACAGCCATTTAGGAAAAGATTCTAACCCTATGTTTTGCAACTTACGTACTGACAACCACATTTCGTAATATGGAGCCTTGGGTATATGATGTCACAACCACATAGTCACCAACTCCCGATTGTTTTAATACCAATATTTTCATATAGAAATACTTATTTTATGCAATTTCTGCAATTAGATAAAACCAGAATTTTTATAAAAATTTTACTGGTATTCAAAAAATTGAGAAATTGACAACTATGCAGCCATAGCAGACAAAGCCCATTTAGGAAAAAAATAGGTAATCCATTTAGAAGGCGCATAAAATCTGTTTTATCCACTCCCACAGTGAACCAAGTTTATTTTGACATACATTCTCATTAGGGTGGAGCGAAAAAAATTATTTTTTAAAAATCAAAAACGGGTAGGTGCCAAAATTTGCCTTTATGCTAGTACATCAACTTCGTGAAATTTTACCGCTGAAAAAAAAATGGCTTGAGACTGCGCTTTTGCTCCAAAAATCGAAATTTTAGGTAAAATTTGTCATTTTTTGACATTTTTTAAAAAAAAATTTAAAAATTCCTACAGAGCTGGTTAGTATTTAAAAGTGTTGCTTAGACCTTTATATTTATCTGCTTAACATATTTAAACTACAAAACAATATCTGTTGTCTGTATAATCGAAGCAAATCTGACAACTTTTTGTGAAAAATCAGCGTTAACCTCTCTATTGGAGCATACAACGAAATGTTGTTTTGAATGCATTTCTTACCCAGCTGCTTTCAAAACTACTCTGTATATAACTCATAGAGGTGGCATTTCATATCCCACCCATCTCAACCACCCAATCATCTAGGCCCAGTGTTTTATTTATGTATTGAATTGTTATTTTTCCCCCGAAGACGAGTATAAGTTTTCTATATATCAAAGTAGTTTACCTCTTCTTTGTATTCACTGAATTTGGGTGATACTGGTGTGACCTGCTGCAAGTATATTTTTATACCATGTATAACAGAAGAGAAGCTGAGTAATGTATTTTTATGTTGTTAATTGAACCGATTCAGCAGTCTATTATCTTCATTAGAATTTCATGCAATTAATACATTATGATTGGAAGTTCTGTTACCACAGTATTCTTTCAATCAATTACATTTTATATGTAATGATTTGCCTAAAAATTGATTGTATGAATTCAATTTCTAGCATGTCATCATTTATTGAACCTATTACATTGAATATATTTTGAGAAGCTAGCTGTTTAATATTATGACAATCGTCACAGAAGATTGCAAACAAAATTTGCGTGTAAAGTAAAATTATTTCTAAAGAAGTTTTAGTATTTCTTTTGTGTCGTTTCCTGTGTTGTTTCATTGTCGAGTAATTTCTAATAAGATTTTAGATCTATTCTTTAGGTGTGTATTACATTTGGTATAAAACATCCCGCGGTATAAACTTTGATTATATATTTTGTTAGTGAACTTATAGATTCTGACTGCCAATCTGTGCTTACATAAAGCGAAAAATTTTATTCGCTTTATGAGCTGTCTTTTGTGTGAGATGTTTTCTAAATTCCTATTCCCCATTCTTTCTGAGAAATAGCTTTCCTTATGAATTAGTTTTGCAGTCTCCGACAGAAATTTCTAGTCTGTTCTGAGTATCTCTTTCTCAATTTGAGAAAATAAATTTTTAAAAATTATTCTCCATTTTATAAAAAGTTGCAATAGGAAGTGAATAGTACGTAGACAAAGATTTTCCTTATTGATCCAGTGAATCCATGTAGATTAAAACGTTTTATATTGACTTCTCTAATAATTGACGCAGAGGAAATTCACTGGAGTTAAGGTAGCGTATGATTCATTATCATACACAATTCTAAGCTTGCCCCTTGCAAATGGTTCACAGCGACAAATAGAATTCTCCTAATTTTAAATGAGTACTTATAGTCGATTAGAATCCGTACATTCCCTCATAAAGTACTATGTATTATAAGTTTATGCCCAGGACAGTTCACCATGAAATGTTGTCCACTCATAAAAAAGGGATCTAAAAGTTAAGAGGAAATTACCTGGATAGTAAAACACACAGAAAATAGCATAAACTAATGCAAAAAAAATGTTCTTTACAACAATGGTTGCTTTACATATCGATAACAAATTTTCATTGCAATTCTCTCTGACGACCCCCATCACATTAAACAGCTCGCTTCTCAACATATAAAAAAGGCAAAAGTAGAATAAATGATGGCATACTTATAGTTGAAATATCTGAAATCATCTTTGAAGCAGATCATTACATAAAAAATATAATTGACTTAAAAAATGTTGTGGTAACAGAACTTCCAATCACTTTCATCAACTGGATGTAAGTTTGATAAAGGTAAAAGATGGCCGAATAGATCCCTTTAATAATGTTCTCGTGCATTACTCTGCTTCTCATTTTTTTGTATAAACTGTAAAAATATACATTAAGATAGTTACAGCAGAATGTGGATGCAAAGAACAGATAAACTAGGTGGAAGTATCGAAAACGTGCCAAATTTTGATAAAGAAAATCCAAAATCAATATATAAATAAAACACTGTACTAAGATGATCGAATAGTTGGGACGGGTGGTATATGAAATAAAGCCACCTCCATGACGTATGTCCAAGGTAGTTTTGAAAACAAGAGCTGTATTAAAAACAATTCATTGTATGACCCAATAGAGTGGTAACGCTGTTTTATTAACCAAAATTTGTCTGTTTTGCTCCAGCTAAAGAGAGTAAACATATTGTTTTATACTTTAAATATGTTAAGCAGATAAATATAAAGGTTTAAGTAACACTTTTAAATAATAACCAGCTCTGTAGGAATTTTTTAATTTTTTCGAAAAATATGTTAAAAAATGACAAATTTTACCCAAAATTTCGATTTTTGGAGCAAAAGCGCAGACTCGAGCCATTTTTTTTTTCAGCGGTAATATTTCACGCAGTTGATGTACTAGTATAAAGGCAACTTTCGGCATCTACCCGTTTTTGATTTTCAAAAAATAATTTTTTTCGCTCCACCCTAATTCTCATATATGTCATCTGTGTCCAGACCGAGACTTATGAAAAGACAGGTTACCGTAGAGCATTCCACATGTCTTTTTTTACAGATCGCTAGAGTGACGTGATGCTCTTTTTGTACAACTGCATTGGTGCATTCGAGCATCACGTGACTCCAGCGGTCTGTAAAAGAAGACACGTATAAGGCTCAGTTCAGACTGCAATACTCTCCCTTAAACTGAATTCTTGGAAAAAGTAGGGAAGTCTTTTGTATAGGATCCATTTGCGGTTTCTTTATAATAGAAACGAGGGGAATTAACAAATAGATCTGGAGATAAGCAATCCACCCTACTTGATCGAAAGATTTTCCTTTTGCCAGACAATTTAAAACAAATTATCCAAAAATCCTAAAATTTATAATTGAAAACAAATATGTAAACAAATTTTGATTTTGAAATTCGAAGCATCTGATTTCTGCAACAATTATTTAATGAATATTTAATACGTGAATTATCATTTGCTATTTAAGCGTAAAATCAATTTGGTGAAAAATGTCCAAGCCGGGGATCGAATCCGGAACACTTGAAATAGCGTGCCAATTGCTTTATTATTTAAGCTACGAGGACGATGGCAAGCTTGGCATTCTTCACTCTCATTTGTTGGCAAGGCTGCACTGCAGCACGAGATGGAATAGTCTTCAAGAGCACACAATCTTTAGGCGTAAAATTATACATAATCAAACTTGGCATCGGTGAACACATATTTTGATTTTTTAGCTGTGAAATTACGCTTGAAATCGTTGAATATTTAATACGTGAATTATCGCGTGCTAAAAATGCATAGAACCAATAGGGTGAAAAATTAATGATTAAGAATGCCAAGCTGGGCATCGTCCTCGTAGCTTGAATGGTAAAGCACTTGGAGCGCTATTGTAAGGGTCCCGGGTTCGATCCCCGGTTTGGGCATTTTCAAACTGATGGTTCTACGCTTAGTTAGCAAGAGATAATTCACGTTTTAAATTATCAATAATTTCTCAGTTTAAAAATTTAATGCATTTGCTAATAATCTGAAGTTTATCGAACCTCAAACAAATCATACTATTAAAAGTAAAAGTTATTTTGCATTATAATAGTTTTTATGAAACTCCATACAAAATGTTAAACACGATTCCTTTTATGTTGTAATAATCTTGAAAAAAGAAAAATTTAAATTTTTTTTAAATATTTTTATTTATTTATTTATTTGTAAAATCCTTAATATGTATCATAAAAACACACCACCTTCCATTTCTGAGAAAACAGCGACAAGCTCAATTTTTCACGGGGTGGAAGCAGAAGTTAATCGTCTGTGGATAGGTCGTTGCCATTAATTTGAATATTAAGCGAAGCAGCGAAAATGCTGATGCTTCAGAGTTAAACATTAATGTCATATGAAAGGTTATTTAAGCCTCAAAAGAAGAAATTAGCTGGTTAAAAGAATAAAAATAAGATGAAAAACAATAAGCATATGATGTTAATCAGATCGTATTAATGTGCAAATTACTTATAATTGCTTTGCAAGTAATTATATAAAAAATGTGTATGTATAATTGCTATCCTAATTACTACAATCAAAGTATTTTGAATTCAGGCATTTTTGACATTATTAACGGTTTTGTGATTTTAAATGCAGTATCTCTCAGAATTCTGTCAGATTTATTCAAAAAAATAAATCAAATTATCGATAAAGCATAAATGATGAGCCAAAAAAAGCCATCGAAGGTTAAACTATAAAATTACAACATTTATTATTTTAATACAGATTAAATAAAGACACTTAAAAAAGTAATTGCATAAATTTTACGCACAGTAATTTAAAAAATGTTTCAATTTTTAATAAATAGATGGTATTTTTCTACCGCAATCTACAAATATGCTCAAATCAACTTCCAATCTCAAACATTTCAGAACTTTTAATCGACAATAACAAACTTTGTTTTAGACATTTTTAAAAATTAAAAAGTTTCAAAACTATAGAAGTTTCAAAACTCAATTATTAATTTTACGAAACACAAGTCACAATATATTAAAATATGGTTACGATTTGCCAAAAAAATACACTATTTTCTTCAAAAAACTATTAAATCTATAACAAATATGTATCATATTTGAGAAAAATATCATCAATGCGCGGCAGAAAAGCAAATATTTTTATTATTCCATTATTATAGTTATTATTATTATTTTAATTCTCCTCTCCTTTCCTTCCACAATGGTTTAACTAACATTACATGACTGACCACAATAGTATAAACTTTAAAAATAAGTTTGAACTTAAGTTGTACAATCTATACAATTTTATACAAACTAAAGAAAATAGCACACTATAAAAAAAGGACGATTTTACGGAAGTATTACTGGTAATCTGGACGCCAGTACAATTTACTGTTTTTTAACGGAAGAAATTCCGTAAATTCCAGGAAAAAACTCGAAAAACAGAACATTTTTTGAAACTTACAGACATTTTTCCGTTAAAAAACAGTAAATTCTACTGGCGTCACGAAAAACTCAAAATATTTTAATACAGACATGTTATAGTAATTATCTGCATACGCGCATAATAATAACAAGCTATATAATATCAATTATACTTGTATAATAATAATCTACAACATAATAAGAATCTATGCAAAATTTTTTTAAACGTATTAAGATACAATACAAATACATTTCATATTTGAGAAATAAAATGCATCAGTCAGTAGCAGAAGATAAAATCTTTTTATTAAACAAATCTAACTAAAACAAACAGCAAATGCTTGCCATTTTCGTTTGCTCTAGGAATATTCAAGAAATTTAATACACTGCCCCCCCCTCCCCCCATCCTCTTATATCCACAATGTACTAACTTGCATTACGTGAATGTTGACTCAAGATCGGTTACGTGTGGACAGTGATATTTGACTTCGTATAATTCTAACCAATATTCGTGCTTGGACATCCGGTTTGGTTTAGAAGATTTACAAAAGACCTGGAACAAGAAGTTTAATCGGCCTAGAAAAGCGCCATTTAATTTCACGACGATTACGACTGCAGAAATTTTGATGTTCCTAAATATCTGATAAAAGAACACACGCATCTGTGCGTAACGCTGACGTCATTTTGCAAATGGCAACAGCAGACGATAATTCAACTTTAATTTAATTTTACTGCATTTTTTTATATTTCTAAATATCACAATTTTTCAATTTTTAAACCGGCAAATAGAAAAAATATGACACTTTAAAATGCAATTTGTTTGAAAACTGTACCTTAATTTACTCAATTTTTATTGTTTCTAAAATAAATTTCAAGTATGATTTTATATCGTTAAAAATGTTATTCTAGATTGAACCAAATTTTGGTGCTCAGTAGCTCCACCATAAGAGGGTGAAATCTCGTGCTAACATTTGAAGCTTCCAATTTCAACCTTGTTCCAAATTTTTGAAACTATGCTTCAATAGGAGCTCTAAATGTCCGTTCAAAATTTCACCATCTTACTGTCACAGCTATTGAGCACCAAAATTTTGTTCAAACCAGGATAAGATTTTTAGTAATGTATTAAATCTATTTCTGTTACTTACAGACAGACGATTACAAAATATAATGAAAATGTTTAATCTTAATATAAAAAAAAAAGTAAAGCATTTATTTCCAGCTGATATTTTATAACGAAATTTAAATATCATCAGTCTAAAAATAAACTAATAAAAAACACAAATTTAAGACATGTAAACGAACCACACTTGAAACATTGAAATCATCAGAATAAAAAAGGACTAGCGATATCTTCAGTGATTTCTTCTACTGTTGATTCCTGGCATGAGGCCGATAGGAAAGTATCGCTTTTAATAAATTTTAAAATTTTATTTGAAGACTTAATTGCTATTTTCGTATTTTTAAATGATTGTTCGGGTTGTTCGTAAAAAGTCTGAAAAATATGTATTAAATGTAAAATAATAATAATAATAATAATAAAATAAACACTTAGAGTTTTAATTAAAGAAAACATATAAATGATTTTCATCTGTATTTTATAACCTTTACAAAACTTTTTAAACTTTCCATCTTTTAATATTCTGAAATCTTAAATTCTTGAATTTTGGTATTCTGAAGCAAATTTGGATAAATAAAACCAGATATCAAATTCATAGCATCAAATAATAATAAAATAAAAAATTAGAGTTTTAATTAAAGAAAACATATAAATGATTTTCATCTGTATTTTATAACCTTTACAAAACTTTTTAAACTTTCCATCTTTTAATATTCTGAAATCTTAAATTCTTGATGTTTGGTATTCTGAAGCAAATCTGGATCAATAAAACCAGATATCAAATTCATAGCGTCAAACTTAAGGAAGAAACCTGTTAATATAAATGCAATATATAGAGTAATTTAAACAAAATATTTTGGCCTAATCATTATTTTTAAAAGTCGAGATTGTAAAAATGTCCACACTCGAAGAATTGGAATTTCTCTTTTTAAGAAGTTTTGTCAAAAAAATAAAATAAAATAAATAAATAAAAGATTTTTTTAAATTATTACTAAAAAATGAAACCCTAATTCCGAACTCTAATACTTTTCTTATTTAATTTGCAATTAAATAATAAAAATAATACTATTCAGAAATAGTGGCAGATTTTTTAATAAAGAAAACGCCTTAATTGACAGCACTTTTCATGTGCCTTTAAATTATTAAAATCTAATTTTGAAACCCCTAAACAGTGCATTTAAATATATAAATCGATAATTACACAGCTTACCGATGACTTTATTAATCCTTTACTAAACTTTTTTATTCTTTCATTATTTATTTAATACAAGTAAAATAAACCCAAATGCTTGGCCTCTGATTTTACACTATGTACATTCATGGAATTCAATCCTCTCCTTTCCTCTGCAATGTGCTAACTTGCATAACATGAATGTTGACATAAGATCGTTTACGCTTGGGGAGTAATATTTGATTCGTGTTATACTAACCAGTATTCGTACTTGGGCATCTGGTGTTCGAAGAGTTACTGAAGACACACAAAACGCGAACTTTAATCGAACTAGAATAGCGACTAATACAGCCGCAGAAGTATAGCCATAAAACGGTTAATGGAGTTCCTCCAAGTATGAAAGCAAAATAAAGTTTACTTCCTGTTCTCGTAGTGTATTATGTACAGAAACGTTTTTAAAATGCTATTTTTAAGTTATTGAAGGGAGCTGATTTATGGAATTTGGCATGGTAGTTACTTATTAGATATAAATGACATCTGATATCTTTTCATTTAAAAAAAATCAAAATTTAAAAAGGGTGAAAATGAGCAAAAAACGTTCTGAAAACAATTCTAATTACCACCTTGTGAGCAATTTTAGAAAGTAACTTAAAGTTTGGCATAATAATTATTTATATGAAGTAAATGCTCTCCAAGAACAAACGGTTCGGAAAAAAATTTAAAATTTAAAAGGGGTGCAAATGCTTGAAATGAGTTCTAAATTGTGATTTCTATGTTCCTGAAATATCAATCCGATTTCAAAAGTAATGGTTGCAAATGCATAGCGACAGTCCTTGTTTCAGTATAGGTTATATTTTATGTTGTTGTCACTACTGCAAGAGTAAAATAGGGGAGAATGGTGTACTTTGGACGTATGTGTACCTCGGATCTATGCGAATTCTAGCTTTACTTGTTTAGATCATTAAACAAGAACATTTGTACATTAAATATTTGCCACCAGAGGTCTCATTTAAGTTCTTGGCATTTGTTTATAAGCATACTTTTAGAAGCATAGAAGCATTTTTAGAAGCATACTATTAATTATACAATATTTTTATAAAGGAGAATCATCTTTCAAAAGTAATTTTTTCTTAGAAATTTCTATGTTATCTTTATACTAAAACGTATCTAATTTTTTTTTATGAGGATTATGAATAATAAAGCAATGTTTTAGCTACTACAACACATGCTTTAAATAAAGTTAGGCCTAACCATAGCATCATGATTGGTAGTTTTGTTTTTAAGTGTCAAGTGGTGCACCTTGAAGCTAATAAAACTGTTGTACCTTGAACTGAGTCCAAGGTACACTAGGTATTGTCTAATGGATCTGAAAGTCAACTCAAGAAGTTAACATTTGGAATTCACTTATCTAATTACAATCTTGACTAAAAATAAATATAATTACTAATATAAATAAGTTTTAATGTCTTTTGTGATCATAATAAATATAATTGTTCTGAAGTTTTATGTCTATTTAGATTTTCTTATTTTTTAAACCTAATAAACAATGATTTGTATCAAAAATTTATATATGTAGCTTCTTGATTAATAAATGGTGATTTTATTTGCTAAAAACAAGTTTTTTTTTATCCCAAGGTACACCACTATTGGTGTACTTCGGTCCTATTTTCATTTTATTTTTAATTCAAAATTTTTCATGGAAATTATTTATATAAAACTTTTACACAAATATAGTAGTCTATAACATCATAAAGTTTTATAAAATCTTTTCTTTTTTTAGTTTTAGCTTTTTTTAAAAAATTAAAAACTAAAAAGTCAAAATTGGTCCGAAGTACACCACCTTCCCCTATGTTCTAAATTGCATCTTTTGTACAACTGAGGCGACTAACATTTGAAAATTTGGCATGATAATTACTTTAAAGATACAAATACAATTTTTAATCTGCACTACAAGCAATATGCACAGCATATAAATTGTACACTTTATAAGGAGAAATAACAATTACATCCAAAAACAAACAAAAATGTTACTATTCATGCTCCAATAGTGGATGAAAAAATTTAAATTATATCGTTACCAAGCGATATGAAAAATGAGAGGAATCCTAGAATATATGAACTTGCACAAAATAACCAAGAAAACTTCTTAACGCTTTAGAAAGCAATGGAGGAAAAATTAACCTAAGGTAGGAATCTGTTATCTCAAAAAAACTATAAAAGTTTAATCTTATAAAATAATAATAACAGTATAAACTTAGATGGAAACAAACATAATTTAAAATCTAGTTAAATTTCTCTACAAATTTATTATAGTATCTTGGTGTTTTTTGTGTAATTTCAGCCTGCTGTGCATTTCCTTTAATATCGTACATACTAACGTCCCAAATAAAGGAATAAAAAAACAGGTTTTCTTTTTCTTTCCAAATTCTCTTTTCCAAATGTCCTTTGCAAATTAATTTCTTTTCGTTCTTATTACAATTAAATTATAAAAGTGTTCAACTTAATGTAAAATTGCAGCAAACTACTATACAAAATTACTTAACAATTTCTTTTTTTCCTTTTTAATAATAAAAACATACAAGTATCGAGATCCAATTTATATCAGCTGCACCAAATTCAGCCTCTAAAAGATTCAATTTATTTAACTTTCTAACGGATAAAGCATTTTCATTGCAAAGATGTTGAAATAAACGAATGACACCGGTAACCAGAGTTTCCCCCAGAGGGTTTCAGGAGGGCGCTCCGCCCCTCCTGCCCTTTGGTTTAAAAAATAGCGCCCCTGTTGCCCCTAATCCAAAAATTAGCGCCCCTTTTGTCGCTCATAAAAAAAAGCACCCTTCTTGTCCCACATTTGAAAAAATGCAGCCCTTCAGCGATGATGCGGACGCGCTATAGAGCGTAAATTGCGCAAAAAATCGGCGACGGAACGCAAAAAATAGCTCTTACGCGTCCCACGAAACGCATTATTCCGTCAAAGTATCGTGGAAAAACTGCAAATTTCGTTTTTAAAAATCGCGAAATAACAACTAATTTCCGGCAAGAATCGCAAAAAAATGGCTAATTTCGTCACAAAATTCCGAAAAAGTGGCAGATTTTCTCAAAAGATTATGAAAAAAAGACGACAAATTTCGTCCAAAAGATCACGAAAAACAGCAACTTTCGTCAAAAAATCGCGATAAAACGACAGATTTCGTCAAAAGATTAGCGAAAAAACCGCCAATTTTCGTCTAAAAATGGCAATAAAACGGAAAATTCTTTCAAAATAGTCGCATAAAACTACAAATTACGCCAAACATTCGCGAAAAAACGCAAAATTATTTAAAATTTCCCGAAAAAACGGCAATTTCGTCAAAAGATTGCAAAAAATGTATATTTTGGGAAAAAATTAATGCCAGAAATGACTTTTTCTGTTCTATAAACTAATTTTCCTGCTTCAAAATTGTGTTTTTATTGTTCCAAAAGTGGATTTTCCTGATCCGCAATCATTTTCATGCGAAGAGAAAATTGCACCCAGCGCATAATTAGAATTTGACGCCCCTCCCAACTTTTTCTTGTGACAGCCCAAAAATGACGTTTGTAGTATAAATTTGGCGCCCCCTAAATTTACGCGCGATATATTTTATGTAGGATTTTTAAAGTTGCAACCGACTTTTTTTAATTTTCGGAATTGACTGGTTTAATTTTTGTCATCTTTTAACAAAATTTGCCTTTTTTTTTCGATTATTTAGCAAAATCAGCCGTTTTTTCGCGATCTTTCAACAAAACCTTCTGTTTTTTTGCAATCTTTTAACAAAATCTACCTTTTTTTTCTTTTTTTCAATTTTTGACGAAATTTTTGGACTTTTTTCTGGATTTTTTGACGAAATTTCTGTATTTCCAGGATTTTTTGGACCGCTACATTCTAGATTCAACTCTATAAAAGTGCCCTTAAAAATGAAAAAAGTGCCCTGAAGAAAGTAAAAAGTGCCCTTTTCAGAAAAGTAGCGCCCTGCCCATTTTTAAACCTGGGGGAAACTCTGCCGGTAACTTTGAACAAAAGTATTTGTAAATAAGAAAATGTGATTTTTCACATACATAATAAAATGGATTTTTTAAAATTCAAATTCCGGTGTCATTATCACATATCAAAATTAAAATTTGTCGTTTTGTAGAGAACCAATCAACGTCAAAGGGTTAAATATAGTCACGATTTACTTACAAAACTGCGCAATTTACATTTAAAAAAAACTATCAAATTCCACTTTGAAATAATTTCATATCTGAAAACCAAAAAAGCATCAATCTGCATCAGAAAAGTAAATCGTTTTATTTTCCCATTATTAAACCAATCTAATTAAAATATACCAGAAATGCTTGTTCTTTGAGAATGCTCTATTCAGAAAATTTAATACACCGCTTACCCCCTTTTCTTTCCCTCCGGACGTACTAACTTGCATAACATGATTGTTGACAAGATCAGTTACGTGTGGACTGTAATATTTGACTTCTGTTGCACTATCCAGTATTCTTGATTGGACTTCTGGCGATTTACTGAAGATCCATAACATGAATTTTAATTGGACTATAGATGTGACATATATTTTAACCCTTAATCAGAACTGATAATTTTTTCTTAACTACTAGCATCATGATAAAATTTCTTCCCCAGGTAGTATAATTTATATATATATATATAATAAATTCTTCAAAAATTGGCATTTTTATGTGGCAAAATTTGTTAGATGGATAAATCAGTAACTATATTCACTTATATACGTTGCCATTTTATCTTAGTATTCTTTTTCGGTGAAGAAGTTATCTGAATAGAAAAATATATGGGAAGTAAATAGCTCAACAAAAATGGTTAATAGTTTCGACGGCTTTACTTATAGAAATATAGACGGAAGTAGTCGAGGGCGCGCTGTGACTTTACATTTTGTGCTTCAATTCCATACTGTATTGCCATATTTGAAGTTCATCATGGCCATTTTTAAATAAATTGTACCCTTTTGTAGTTGAGACCACAATAGCCTGTAATTTGTTATTGGTACACTAGATTTATATTAATTGTTAATAGATTTCACATTTTGTAATTGTTTAAAGTTTGATAATTACGATTTCTAATATCACACTAAGTTTTTTTTTTTTTTTTTTTTTTTTTTTTTACCCATAGTGCTAGCAATTAAATAAATGAGCACATGGGAGAAGAAATGATGCCATAAGCATTTTTTAAACCGTAAACAACACATCATGATATACATTACGTTTGTAAAAATAATTTTATTGTTTTTTATGTAATTTTATTAGTTTTATCTATCCTTCTCAATGCAATTATGATTTATATATTAATCTACACAATTTGCTTCAAAAATTTTCAACTCGTTTCTAAACATATTTCATGTTAGGAAACTAACAGACGACAGCAGCAGAAAAGCAAATCGTTTTATTATTCGATTATTTAACAAATCTAACCAAAATAAATTAAAAATGGCCTTTTGAGTTTGCCTGAGTTTTAGAAAATTCAATACACTGCCTCTCTCCCTCCACAGTGTACTAACATGCGTTTTGTGAATGCTGGTCTGTCATGTATAAACGGTAAAATTTCACTTCGTGTAATACTATCCATATGACATTTTTTATTTGCTTCACGTTTTTACTTCTCTGCTGGATAATTAAGATTTCTGCAATCTCAATAACAAGACAATTACTTTTGGTGCTGCTCGCTTCTAGCATCGAGACCTAATGCATTTTATAGCCCTATGCGTAAAAGTTAGAGAACCGATAAAAAAAATTCTGTTAAAATCATATTTTGTATATTGTTTCATCCTTTAAATTTTTTATTATTGGATTTTTATTTTTTTTATTTCACTCCAAAAGTGAGTTAAGTCGTCATGTATGGCGCTACAAAGTCTTATCAGGAGGCTATGACATTCAGCTACGGTTGCCGAAAAACTCTACTTTTAAATATTCGCCAAATGTTTCCCGGGTTAAAAATGAGATTATAATATCGTAATTTTTCAAAACCAAATTCGTAGGTATATATAGGACAGTTGCACCATAAAATTTAACTAATAATAACACATTGCTCAAAGATCAAAAATCTGGTATTTATGAAATCCCCATCACTTTATCTAATAATCTTTAAAAAGTCTACATCGGCATGACAACACGGAAACTTTTAATTAGAATTAAAAAACATCGCAGAGATATAGAAAAATATAAAGAGAATACTGCCCTTGCTCACTTCTTCTTCGCGAACAAGGGTTGCCATTTTAATTTTGAGGAAGCCAAAATCATAGTTCCATGCAATAACCCAGTTCAAGGTAAAATAATAGAATCCATCGAAATCATAGCACGAGAAAATAAACCATGTAATGATAATTTATCCTACAATATACCAAAAATATGGCATAACATCATAAAATCTTAAAATTTTTATTTCCTTGCAATATTTTAATTTTTACTCACGTGTAATTGGCAACATTTTTTAAAATTTTAATTCATTTAGTTTTTAATTTAGTAGAAATATTATCTCTCGAACAAGATGCAAACGTAGTCCTTCCATTTCATATTTCCTGAAGACGCCCGCAGAAGACGGCGCGAAACGTTGAAAGTTTTATTTTATTTTAATATGTACTAATGTATATTAAAATTCCTGTTTTGTGCACCGCTGAGCAATATGTTATTATTAGTCAAATTCGTAGGTTTATAAAGGATTTTTAAATTTTTTTTAAATATTTTATATTTATTATTAACTAATTTATATTTTTAAATGCTTTTCTTAAAGAAAAAAAATATGTTAATAGTCCGATAAGTGGCCTCGAAAATAGCATTTTTAAAAAATTATGCTGCTGCAAAATTAAAAAATGTACGGCTCTAACAGAAAAAAGTTTTCGATTCTCAAACTTCCTAATATATTGTTTTAAAATGTATCAAGTCTCAATGCTTGGTGCCAGGGTTGTTTGGTTTAAACCAGGCTGGTTTAAACCGTGGTTTAAACCATGGTTTAAACCAAGTGGTTTTTTAAAAAAAACCATGATGGTTTTTTTTAATTTGGTTTTTTTCCCTTTTCCCTAATGTTTTCATTTATTTTACACATTATTAAAATGTGCAAAATCAAAGTTATGGAGTAGCTACAAGCAAAGCTAAAGACAAATTAAATTTTTAAAGTGACAAACATCTTTAATCAATCTAATTTTTCTTACTAGCTATAAATTGACATGGCAAAATATTTTTCTACAGTGAACTGTGGAGAATAAAAAAAGGTAGTTAGTTTTAATTCTTTTTTAAACCTTTTATTTAAAAAAAAAAAATGCAAAAATGGCATATGCCAGCCAAAAATGCAATTTGACTGCTTAGATAGCTTGATTATGATTTACTAAGGATTGCATCATGTATCAAAGCATCAATAATGACATAATCATAAGTCATTCTTTCCATTGGTTACTCTTGTTCTGTATGCTAATGAATGATTGGCTATGAATTTTCTCTGTTCCATAGCTATTGGTTTTAGTAAGCTTTGGTTTTTCTTAGATTGGATTTGCAGTTTTTACATTATTTTTTTCTGTTTCTAGTTACTTTGTATTGTATTTTATTTTAAGAAAGCTACTTATATATATATATTGAAATAAAAGAATGTCTAAAACTAGAAGAAAGGAAAATATAATCTGGTTTTCATTTGAGGGAGTAAGAAATACATCAAAAACATGTTTAAGAGCCAAATGTAAAAATTGCATGCAATGTAAATGCTGTCAAAGTAGCTCTTTCTTATAATACTAGGTGTGATTCATTTTCAGATGCTTTAGATGTTTACCTTAAAAATTGCCCCACTTAAAATTTGTGTAGAAAATAGGAATGTTATTGATAAAAATATCAAAAGCTCGTATCTGTCTAATTTTTATTTTAAAAGAAATGTTGAAGATATGTTTAAACTGTTAAATTCTATTGCAGTTGCCCTGGATAATATCTAAAGTAATAAGTTCCATTACTAATGCAGTTTATAATTGGACAGGTCTTCAAAAAATATTAAGAGAAAAAAAAATGTACAATAAAGAAGTCTCATAGTTTTTTAGTCCAGGTATAAAATAACCCTAACACCCATGTCCTTTTAGGTATACATGCTTGAACCACAATACAGTCAAAGTGAACTATGTGAACAAGAAAAAAAGGATACATTAAATTTTACAAAACAAAATTATCCATGTAACTTGATGCTTGCACAGATAATAAAATTTAATGCTAAATCTTCACCTTTTGAAGAACAAAAAAACAGAAAAAATAAAGATTGTATTTAAAATAATAATAATAATTTTTCTAAGCCTACGTCTCAATTTGTGTAAGCATTACATTCGTTGATGTATCAAGTAAGTCAATACACATGTATTTTTTAGCATTAATAAAATTCATATTTATATTTTTTAAGTAAATATATGTAGTAAGAGATTAATAATCATTTGTTGATGTTAATACTGTAAATAATTTCTAAATTATGCACAAGAAAATGTTTTCTATTTCAGCTTTTTTCTGTTAATTTAGTAAAATATGTTTGTTTGCCCTTTACTATGTCCTTCATTATCAACCTGCATGTAATTATTTCTTAAATTATTATCTAAAAGGTTTATATAAGTATACTAATAAATTAATAGTTTTTTTTTTTTTCACACAATGAATATTTCCCTATAGAAACCTAAACTTATAAGATAATTTAATTATAAATTTTTATGCTTTAGTTATTTAATTATCAAAAAAATAAATACTAATGTGAATGTTTAACATTAATTAACTATTAATTACAAAAAATCCTCATGACTTTCTAAAACTCAAGCTATTTTTCTTGGAAATGCGATTTAAATAATGATTTGAAAAAACCCCGGTTTAAACCAAAAAAACCTGGTTTAAACCAAAAAAACCCGGTTTTTTGGTTTTTTTCAAAAAAACCGGTTTTTATACCAACCCTGTTTCAAATGTATTGAAACTGATATCAATCACTGAATTTCATTGTGATAGTATTTGTTCATTGTGATAGTAATTGATGGTATTTGTTGTTCACTTACAGGGGCACACAAAAATAAGCCGATTACAGTAGTGTCTTTAAATAATTGTTATTGAAAATGCATTTTCAATTTCGTCATGCGCTTTTAAATTTAATTGTTTCTTTTAAGTACACTCATAATTATATAAATATGTATCATCTATAGTTGTCATCTGGTCCGTCTGTCTGTCTGCCCGTCCGTCCGCATATAACAGTGCAATCACTACTCTGCCGAATCGTTTGAAATTTTAAATATATATTTGTTGAAGAATTTTGTTGAGTTATTTCAAATTTATAAAAATCGAATGTATAGTTCTAATATAGGGACAGTCAAAAGTATTCCGTTACATTACGGCCGACTTACAAAAAAGGTTTCAAGTGCTTTTTTAATGATGTTACACCCGTCCAAACACAATGAAACTGATATGTATTTATGAAGGATATTTAAATACAAATGATACAGAATATGCTGCAAAAACAATAGTTATTATTCATTTAATGAGCTACATAAAATAATTATGTACCATAATGGTTATGTAACGTAATTAAGTGTTTTTCAATGATGTTACACCCGTCCAAACACAATGAAACTGATATGCATTTACGAAGGATATTTAAATACAAATGATATAGAATATGCTGCACAAACAATAATTAAATTCATTTACAGAGCCACACAAAATAATTATGTACCATGATGGTATAAAATAACCCTAACACCCATGTCCTTTTAGGTATACATGCTTGAACCACAATACAGTCAAAGTGAACTATGTGAACAAGAAAAAAAGGATACATTAAATTTTACAAAACAAAATTATCCATGTAACTTGATGCTTGCACAGATAATAAAATTTAATGCTAAATCTTCACCTTTTGAAGAACAAAGAAACAGAAAAAATAAAGATTGTATTTAAAATAATAATAATAATTTTTCAAATAATAATAATAATTTTTCTAAGCCTACGTCTCAATTTGTGTAAGCATTACATTCGTTGATGTATCAAGTAAGTCAATACACATGTATTTTTTAGCATTAATAAAATTCATATTTATATTTTTTAAGTAAATATATGTAGTAAGAGATTAATAATCATTTGTTGATGTTAATACTGTAAATAATTTCTAAATTATGCACAAGAAAATGTTTTCTATTTCAGCTTTTTTCTGTTAATTTAGTAAAATATGTTTGTTTGCCCTTTACTATGTCCTTCATTATCAACCTGCATGTAATTATTTCTTAAATTATTATCTAAAAGTTTTATATAAGTATACTAATAAATTAATAGTTTTTTTTTTTCACACAATGAATATTTCCCTATAGAAACCTAAACTTATAAGATAATTTAATTATAAATTTTTATGCTTTAGTTATTTAATTATCAAAAAAATAAATACTAATGTGAATGTTTAACATTAATTAACTATTAATTACAAAAAATCCTCATGACTTTCTAAAACTCAAGCTATTTTTCTTGGAAATGCGATTTAAATAATGATTTGAAAAAAACCCGGTTTAAACCAAAAAAACCTGGTTTAAACCAAAAAAACCCGGTTTTTTGGTTTTTTTCAAAAAAACCGGTTTTTATACCAACCCTGCTTGGTGCGAGCAACACCAAAAGAAATTCCCTAGTAAATACTTTTTGTTCCTTCATAATGCTAAACGACTAAATAAATAAATGCATGAAGAATGAAACGATACCAAAAGAAATTTCAAACTGTAAACAATTCATTATGACCGACATTCCAAGAAGTGTAAGGATGTTCTATCGATTTTCTTAACATATTTCGTTTATATTTGTTTATTCTTCTACATACAATCATGATTTATATAATAATATACACAATTTGTTTAAGAAAAACTACCAACGCTTTTCAAGTATGTTTTATATTGGTAAACTAACAGTTTGCAGCAGAAAAGCAAATCTTTTTATTATTCCATTGTTTGTGAAATCTAACCAAATAAATCGAAAATGGCTCTTTGCGTTTTCTCCCAAAAATTCAGGTAATTCATTACACTGTCTCCCTCCTTCCACAGGGTATTAACATGCGTTATGTGAATGTTGACTGAAAATCGCTCACGTGTGGACAGTAATACTTGATTTCGTGTAATACTACCCCGTATTCGTGCTTCACAATTGGTGTGTCGGAGACTTACTGAAGATCCAGAACACGAACGGTAATCGTACTACAAAAGCGACATCTATTTTAAGATGATTACATCTACCGACATATTTATATATATGGAAGCCGGGGTCATTTGGAACGTTTAGTTCTAGTTCATTTCCTCTACAATATTGCTATTGCTATGCATTTGCTTTTGCGTAATTTAAATTCGTTGTTATTACATCTTTTAATACAGTATTCTGAAGCTTAAGTTTGATTATTTGAAGATAATGAAATGCATACTTTGAAATATCGAAGCTTAAACAAATAAATATATGCTGGATATTAAAAGGACAAACTTTAAAGGATAATAAAAATTATAAAACAAATATGTGCAGTTTATCAGGGTTGCTAATGTGACTTCCATTTTTATCAAAACATTTCGACTTCAGACAAGAACTTTTTGAAGAAAAATTTTTACTTTGTGTAATCAAGAAATGTCTCACATAAAATAAAAATACTTTTTGCATTTTCAAGAAGGAATTCGAGTGTTTTAAATAAAAAAGGCTGCCAAATTGGCAACCCTGTTGTTTATTTGCAAATAATAGTGCAAATTTGCAAATAATAAACATGTGTAACAGCAGATATTCAGCATAAACAATCAAATTTCCATAATTTGGACATCCATCAATTAAAAGTTAATAAAATTTCAAAAACCAATGTTATTATTGGTAGCAAATAAATAAATAAATAAATACATTAAGAGACATTTTTTTTAATGTAAGAGCAAAAATTTTAAATACACCTTTGCATAAATCACTTTGAATATCTGCAGACAAGTAGAAAAAAAAAAGTCGAAATAAAAATCAAAAGAGAAATCGATCCATAAAATCATTCCGCAAATATCCTTTATAAAACACTTTCCCTTCTATCGCATAATACCACTTTTGACTGACAGATGCCTATATTTATGATTCAAGGATCTAAGCTACTGGAAATAAAAAAAAAATATAAAACAAAATGCCCTGGTAATAAATATTTCTATATCTGTGTCTCTGGAGTAAGAAACGAAGTTGTCAGAATTTCTGACAAACTGCAACCGAAGCATTTCACAACCTGACACTCTCTAAATGTCAGGCATTGCTTACGTCACTCCAAAACAAAGCCACAAAGTAGAAGACAAGAGGGGGAGGATGAAAAAATTGAAGAAAGTTTAATAGTAAAATATAAAAATTGTTTTTTGTCTTCTTTTCATATAATAGATTTTTATTTTGATGTTGTTATTATTTTGATTTTGTATGACTATCAAGGATTGAATTGTTTAAAAGCTTTTTGGAGGAAAAATAATATAAATAACTAATAAAAACATTACTTCGTACAACTCAAACATAATCCTGCTTGACACACATATTTATAAAGAACAGTCCATGTCATATTTGTCAAAACAAAAACTCGAAACTTTTTTGTATGTGTGCATTAGCTTTGAATGCTCGAAAAGAGCTCCTAGGTTGGACAAATAGCCATTATCCATAACACAGCGTAATTAGTATATAATGGGTACCTCTAATAACTATTTTTACATTTCATTTGTACCATTATTTCAAAAGAATAATTTCTATGACATATATCTACAATACGTGCAAGAGGAAACAAGCGTTACAGAAAATTTTGTTTGAAACTGCTGACACCAATAAAATATAACAGCTTCTGTCAATAACACCCCCAAAGTATTAAGTAATAATATGTGATATGGAGAACTTCTGGACCAAATTAGAAAGTAAAGGGCAGAAAAATTATGTTAAAAAGCTACATTTTTAACAGAGGGACATATTGGTCACAATTAAAGCTTTTAGATGAAAACATTTTAGGTGAAAGTTGGGGAAAATAAAGAAGCAAATGTGGGGGATATGCGTTTATGAATTTACATTATGCAGAGTGAAGACAGACAAAGGATCATGCTACAGTGAAACCTCCAAATAAGGGACACCTATGGGACCGGAGTTTTTGTCCCTTAAATAGAGTTTTCCCTTATTGGGGGGTTTTTTATATTATTTTTAATTAATCGTTCAGAAGAATGTAAAAATAACAAAGCGTTATTGGTGAAATATAAATGTATCTGAAGTGTATAAATTATGTTAAATAGACACCAAAGAAAGAAAATAAAATTAATAAATTAAAATTTTCATTTGATTACTAAATCATTAAACGATTTGTAGAATTATTAGTTTGTATTTTTTATGCAAAATATGTACATGCAAAAAGTATAAAAACTTTCAAAAGAATTTTACTTACAGTAATCAATTAAAAGGAATTGTTTTGCAAATTTTAATTTTTCGCTACAAACCTTTTAAGAGTCATTTACCAAACTTATAATTTTTAGTTCTTCATTACCAACAGTTTTAACAAAAAGAAAAATGTATTGAAGTGCTTAGCGTATTTTAAGGCAGCAATTCTCTCAATTGCTCTACTCATAAAGCAGAAAACTTTTTGTCATTCATTTTTTAACAGAAAAGCTTAAAATTGGAACTCTTGACTATGAAAGCGATTATGAATTGAATTGCGTTTTCATTTTTTTTATCAATAAATTACCTATTGAGTTATAAGTGATTTTGATCACGTGATAAAGGCTGTTTTACCCTTTCCTGAGTAATCTTTCTTTCGCATGAAAATTCGGTTCAAAACGACCCCTTTGATAATATTTTCTGAAAGATCTGTTGCATTTGGAAAAAAAACAGCTTGATTACATATTTTCTGAACAACAATGTCTGCTAGTTTCAGGTATTTCCGAATAAAAATAAATTAAAACGTGTCTCAAAAATTTGCCTTTTTTAGATTTAAGAACAGTCTAAAAGTTAAGTTATTTATACCTTTTTATTAAAGTTATTCACCTTGGGGTTATAAAAGAATATTTAAACATACAAAATGAAAATTATGATATTTTGTATTGATAAAAATGTGCTAAAGATATATAAATATAGGTTTTTAAACATTAAAAACCATCGTAGATGTTAAACTGATGTTACAGTCAAAAGCGCTCGAGTGTCAATTTTGGGACAACATTTTAACATACATGGTGGTTATTATATTTTAAAACCCATATTTTTATGTTTTTGCGCGGTTTTAATAATAAAAAATCATAATTTTGATTGTATATATTTATATGTTTTTATAAGTTTAGTTGCTTAAAAATACATTGCATTAGAGCTTGCTCAAAACTGTATTTTACTCTCAATAGTTCATTTAAAATCTTTTTTAAATACAAAATATTTTTATTTCTTTTATTTTTTGCACCACGAGACAAACAGCTTCAAACATTGATAGCAAATATATTTCAATATTTTCATGCTGATTTTCAATATCCATTTTTCACATATATTTTCATTAAGTACCGTATAAAAATGAATTAAATTGAAATATAATTGCCAAACAGCACAATATTTTATTTTAGGAATCTACTTCCATATATTTCTATCATCTGATCAACCACAATGCCAAAACGTCAAGTCACAACAGTAAACTTAAAAATAAAATTATAAAGTATCACATTAAATTTGCATAAACGTGCAAAGCAAAAGTCATTTGTTGGTGTACATATTAAATAATGCGTGGATCATGCCTACAGGACTCATAGTCTTTAGATGAATCTGAAAAAATAAAGATATTATTTCCATTGCTTACTAGATATAACGGCCTGCGCATTTCGCTAAAAACCGCCGAAAAACTGAAGCTGGATTCAGTTTTAATCCCTGAACCACTTCATTGGACCATGTGGCACAAACCCTGCCCAAATTAGCATTGTATGAGCTGATTTCTATTATGAGCACATGGTTATTGTTTTGGTTCATGGTTTGCACGATTGGTCAGAATAACTTGGACAAGGTATCAGAGTTCTCTGGCGGGAGACTTCATACATTAATCTCAAATAAATGGGCCTTATAGATATAGTTGGCCATGTTATTACATTTGGCGTGCTTTTTTACTGAAAACATATTGCCACCGGTACTTGAATTAAGTTTGCATGAGTAAGTAATCTAACAATAATAAGAGACTAATAAAAGCAAAAAGCCCTTTCTCACAACTTATTTTAATGATGTTCGTATAAAGTAATTTTTTTATAAGTTTGGATATATTTTTATTTTGCTATAAATAATTGTTACTTACTAAATATAATGCGTCAAAAGACATTCCTTGAAGTTTAAAATCTAATGAATATAAATATCATTCATAATTTGTAAATACTTATAAATAACATGAAATGCTTAGATAAATCTCCACTATCTTAAGCTATTACATTTTAGCCTAGATTTACTTATCTGAGGTCAAAACATTTTTTACAATAGAATTAAATAGATTTTTAAGTAAATAAACTTTTTATTTTTTCATATTACCAATGACAATCAAAGCCTAAGAAGCTTATAAAAATTTTCTTTAAAAATTCAACCGCATGTATCTTCTTGTTGGTAGATTTAAAATTGCTCATGATTGAATCCTTAATACGGATAACAGAAAAAAAAAACGAAATTCCTTATTACAATCGCATAAAATTTGTAAGACTTAGCATAAGAATGTAATTAAGATCAAAATAACTGTACACTGTTGAGAGGGAGGAAATCTCCTCTTTTATTCAGGCAAATGAAAAGATATAAACTTAAATCCTGTTGCCCACCATTCATAAGTGTATTTTGGAATGATATATTATCTTCGATTTCTCAATAAATAGATTTGAAATGAGCTGGAATGATTCTTTCGTGAATGATTAGAAGAAGGAGAAGTCGAAGTGCACTTTAATTTTGACTAAGATTGATTTAAATTGCGCAGTTTATTTTTTTATTCATTTATTACTAAGATATTTTTTTTATGATACAGTATTAAAAAAATGCATTTTGGAGAATTTCATTAATAAGTATGGTGTAGACAAATTGCAAACAATTTTTTATATCTGAGGCCAGAAAAATACAAAATTTTCCAACCTCATCTATAAAAAATCGTGTGGTATTAAACTTTTCTTACAGATATTGAATGGCAACATTAAATTAATCTAAATTCATTTGGGGTGTAAATCACCTCTATTTTTTTAAGGTTACTGAGAATGTATTGATATGATAGCTTGTTCTAAAGATTTTATGATAGAATATCGCCAGAAAAATTATTATTTTTATTGTTATTGTTAAGATTACGGAGATTGTATTGATGTGACAGTTTGTTCTAAGGTTTTTTTTAGTAGAATATGGCCAAATTAATCACTACTATTACTATTTTTTTAAGATTACTGAGGATGTATTGATACTATAGTTTGTTCTAAAGTATTTATAATAGAATATCGCCAAGTGAATTATTATTTTTTTACTTTTTTAAGATTACTGAGAAGGTGTTGGTGTGATAGTATGTTCAAAAGTTTTTATAACAAAATATCGCCGGTGAATTCGCATTATTACTTTTTTAAGATTTCCAAGAATGTATTGACGAGATAGTTCGTTCTAAAGTTTTTATAATGTAATGTCAAATATTAAATAAACTGCTTGTACATTTAATACATTGATATTTATTTCTTAAAAATATAAGAATAATTTTATAATAGAAATAAACGCTGCCAGAAAGCGCTTTTGAAAATTTTATTTTTTCTCGCTAAATTCAATCTTGTTTTCTCTCTATCGTGCCAAATCCCCTTTACAAAGAAAGCTTCAATGACCTTTTTTAATTTTAGTTAAATAAATCAGTCTCGGATAAATCATATAAAAAGGTCAAAATTTTAACTTGAACAGCCTTATTTCATTTAAACTTAAATGCTTTTTCATTAATGAGAGGTATCCTTTATCTCCGAAAATCATGAATTGTTTGACATTAATCATTTTCAAGGAATTATAAATGTCTTTTCTTCAAAAATAATAAAATCGTGGACAAATTTATTTGAAATAATGCGATTGAAATTTGACTAAAGATCAGAAAAAATTTTGGTACTTTTCTTACAATCACATTAAATTTATAGGGTTCGGAATAAGAATGTAATTAAGTGCAGAATAACTACATTATAATAAGGAGAAAGAATTTAATCCTCCTCCGAATAAATTGGAATGAGATGAATTTGATTCTAATCGGCTGACATTCATAAAAGTTCATTTCAAAAGGATTTATTCACTTCTGTTCCTAAACAAAGCTATCTGTAATGAATTCGAATGACCTTTTCTTGGTTGATTACAATTTTTGAAAAATAGTTAAAATTCGAAAACAATCTTCATTTTTAATCAACATGTCAGGATTTTTGGAAATCATTTCAAAGATAAAAAGTCCAAAAAGTACCATAAATCTGATACCATAAAATAAATGCGATGGTTGTACATTTTAACATCTGCTAATTGGTTTTTATGTGCTTTTTAGATCTAAATCAGAGATTTTTTTTTCGTTCTATGCATTAACTAGCAGAAATATTAAACAAATTACTTGTGCGTTTAATACATTGACATTTCCCCCATAATAATGTGCCTAACTGATGCGATTTTATAATGTAAGTACAGACTGACAGAAAAAGCTTTTGAAAATTTTGATATTTTTCGCCAAATTCAATCTTTCCTTTTCTCTAACGCACTAAAAAGACTATATAAAAAGGAAGTACCATTGAACTTTTCTAATTTGAGTTTAAATCTATCAGTTACTGCTATATTGTAGAGTAAGGTCATAATGTTAATTGTAACTTGAATGACCTTATTTAATTTAAACTTAAATGCCCAACATTAAATAAGGAGTATCCTTTTCGACAAAAATCTTGATTTCTATGATTTTAATCATTCTCAAGAGATTATAGATGTCTTTTCTTCAAAAATATTAAAATCGTCGACTAATTTATTTACAATCACCAGCAATTGAAGTTTGCTTAAAAATCACAAAAAATTGGACTTTAATAATAATCACATGAAATTCTTAGGATTCGGAATAAGAATGTAATTACGCGCAGAATAACTACATTATAATAAGGAGAAATAATTTAATCCTCCTTCGAATAAATTGGAATGAGATAAATTTGATTCTAATCGGCTGCCATTCATAAAAGTTCATTTCAAAATGATTTATTCCCTTCTGTTCCTAAACAAAGCTATCTGTAATGAGTTCGAATGACCTTTTGTTTAATGATCAGAATTTTTAAAAATAGTTAGAGTTCGAAAACGATCTTTCTTTTTAACCGTCACATCAAGATTTTTGCATATCGTACATTTCAAAGATAAAAAGTCCAAAAATAGCTTAAATCTACTTCTAGAAAATAAAAACGATAATTGTATTATTTAATATTTGATAGTTGATTTTTATGTACGTTTTAAAGCTGAATCGGAAATTTTTTCTTCTTGATCTATGCATTAACTAGTGGAAATATTAGACAAATTGCTTGTGCGCTTAATACATTGATATTTTTCTCATAAAAATATAACTACCTGGAGAGGTAAAGTAAGTATAGGCTGCCAAAAAATCTTTTGAAAATTTCGATTTTTGTCGCCAAATTCAATCTTTCCTTTTTTACTACCGCGCCAAAGACCATATAAAAAGGAAGTACCATTGACCTTTTTTTTAATTTGAGTTAAATGAATCAGTTCTTGGTGAATTGCGTAGTAACATCAAAATGTTAAACTAAAATGACCGTGCACTAATGAGAAGTTCCCTTTATCTACGGAAATCTTGAATAGTATAATATCAAACATTCTCAATAGATTTAAGATGTCTTTTCTTTAAAAATATTAAAACCGTGGATTTATTTATTTGAAATTGCCAGTAATTGAAATTTGACTAAAGATCACAAAATATTAGACTTTAAAAACAATCACATCAAATTTGTAGGATTCAGAATAAGAATGTAATTAAGCGCAGAATAACTACATTATAATAAGGAGAAAGAATTTAATCCTCTTCCAAATAAATTGGAATGAGGTAAATTTGATTCTAATCGGCTGCCATTCATAAAAGTTCATTTCAAAATTATTTATTCCCTTCTGTTCCTAAACAAACCTAGGTAATGAGTTCGAATAATTTTTTTGTTAGATGATTAGAATTTTTAAAAATAGTTAGAGTTCGAAAACGATCTTCATTTTTAACCGTCACGTCAGGATTTTTGCATATCGTACATTTCAAAATGATTTATTCCCTTCTGTGGTAACTCAAAGCTATCTGTAATGAGTTCGGATGACCTTTAATTGCATTATTACAATTTTTGAAAAACAGTTAAAATTCGAAAACGATTTTAATCATCACGTCAGAATTTTTGGAATTCATTTCAAAGATAAAAAGTACAAAAAGTACCATAAATCTGATACTACAAAATAAATGCGACGGTTGTATTTTTTAACGTCTGCTAATTGAATTTTATGTGCTTTTAAGAGCTAAATCATAGAATTTTTCTTCTCGTTCTATGCATTAACTAGCAGAAATATTAAACAAATTACTTGTACGTTTAATAACATTTAATAACGTTTAATAACATTTTCCCCATAAAAATGGGCCTAACTGATGAGATCTTATAATGTAAGTATAGGCTGACGGAAAAAGCTTTTGAAAATTTAGACTTTTGTCGCCAAATTCAATCCTTCTTTTTATCTAACGCGTTAAAAAACCATATAAAAAGGAAGTACCATTGACCTTTTCTAATTTGAGTTAAATCTATCAGTTACTGCTATATTGCAGAGTAAGGTCAAAATGTTAATTTTAACTTGAATGACCTTATTTAATTTAAACTTAAATACCCATACATTAATGGGGAGTATCCGTTTAGACAAAAATCTTGATTTCTATGATTTTAATCATTCTCAAGAGATTATAGATGTCTTTTCTTCAAAAATATTAAAATCGTCGACTAATTTATTTAAAATCACCAGCAATTGAAGTTTGACTAAAGATTTAAAAAAAAAATTGGACTTTAATAACAATCACATGAAATTCTTAGGATTCGGAATAAGAATGTAATTAAGCGCAGAATAACTACATTATTAATAAGGAGAAAGAATTTAACCCTCTTCCGACTAAATTGGAATGAGATAAATTTGATTCTAATTGGCTGCGATTCATAAAAGTTCATTTCAAAATGATTTATTCCCTTCTATTCCTAAACAAAGCTACATGCAAAGAGTTCGAATGACCTTTTATTTGATGATTAGAATTTTTAAAAATAGTTAGAATTCGAAAACGATCGTTATTTTTAACCGTCACATCAGGATTTTTGCATATCGTACATTTCAAAGATAAAAAGTCCAAAAATAGCTTAAAACTGCTACTAGAAAATAAAAGCAATAATTGTATTATTTAACATATGATAGTTGATTTTTATATACTTTTTAAAGCTGAATCGGAAAATGTTTCTTCTTGTTGAATGCTTTAACTAGTGGAAATGTTAAACAAATCGCTTGTGCGCCTAATACATTGACATTTTTCTCATAAAAATATAACAAACTGGTGAGGTAATGTAAGTATAGGCTGCCAGAAAAAGCTTTTGAAAATTTCGATTTTTGTCGCCAAATTCAATTTTTTCTTTTTTCTATTGCGCCAAAGGCCATATAAAAAGGAAGTACTATTGACCATTTCTAATATGAGTGAAATGAATCAATTCTTGGTGAATTGCATAGTAAGGTCAACATTTTAACTAAAATGACCGTGCACTAACGAGAAGTTCCCTTTATCTACGAAAATCTTGAATTGTATGATATTAATCATTTTCAAGAGATTATAAATGTCTTTTCTTCAAAAATATTAAAATCACGGACTAATTTATTTAAAATCAACAGCAATTGAAATTTGACTAAAGATCACAAAAAAATTAGACTTTAATAACAATCACATCAAATTTATAGGATTCAGAATAAGAATGTAATTAAGTACAGAATAACTACATTATGATAAGAAGAAAAAATTTTATCCTCTTCCAAATAAATTGGAATGAGATAAATTTGTTTGTAATCGGCTACAATTCATAAAAGTTCATTTCGAAATGATTTATTCCATTCTGCTTCTAAATAAAGCTATCTGTAATGACTTGAAATGATTTTTTTTATGATTAGATTTTTTAAAAATAGTTAGAATTCAATTTTATGTTGAATAGTATTTCTTGTTGCATAAATTCACTTTTTTCAATACCTAAATTTTTAGTTTTAATGATATTATTTTTTTCTGGGGCAAAAATGTGTCAAGTTCATTTAAAATGCTAAATTATATAATATGTTTAATTAAAAATAGTACATTGATAAAACCTATCGACGATAAATTTATAACTAAGTTAATATTAAATCGAATACCCTATTTTAAATAGAACTTAAATACATATGTGAGTATGTACTTAAGTACATAAATGAAGGGAATATTTTTCTACAAAAATCCTGAATTGCTTTCTCAAGTAATTGTAAATCTGTAATTTATATAATATTAGTAAATCTGTAATTTATATAATATTACTTACGATTGAAATTTGACAAGAGATCGCAACTATACATAAACCATTGTATTTTGATAACAAATTGCAGTGTATTTGCAGGTTTCGTATGTATTTATGTGCAAAGTTGCTACATTACAATAATAAAACAGAATTTTACCCTTCGCTGAACAAATTTGACTCAATCGGCTAAGAAAATCATTTATGAAAGTGTATTTTAGAATGAATTCATTCACTTCTGATCTTAAACAAAGCAATTTTAAATCATCTATTGAAATAACCATTTCGTAAATAATTAAAAGATTTTTTTTTCTTGTAATTACAATTAGTTTTTTCCTTCAATAAGACATTTTTATATTTATTATTATTATTACTATTGTTATTATTATTATTATTTTATGTGTGTGTATGTGCTTGTGTTTGTGTGTAAGAAAGCAGGCAAGTTTTGCTCATGCTTAAATCAAATCATTTGACATTTTAAAACTTAAATCAAATGAAGTACTTCGATTATAAATTGCCAAAAATCGAGTCAAATAGTCCTTATTAAATTGAATTACTTTACCGGATTTTAACTTTTTTGATCATGTGACTAATGATCACAAAAAAGAACATTCAAATAAGTTGGACTTTAATAAAATCACGAATGTAATTAAGTGTAGAGTATACTACATTAGAACAAGAAGGACGAATTTTATTCTGCACCGAATAAATTGGGATGAGATGAATTTGATTCTAATCAGCTGCCGTTCATAAACATTTATTTTGGAATGGTTTATTCATTTCTTCACCTAAACAAAGCAATCTGTAATGACTTTTTATTATTATTATTATTAAAAAATAGTTAGAATTCGATTTTATTACGTTGACTAAAATGCTTATGCATAAATAAAGTATAAATTTGCAATAAGAAACTTTAAATGCAAGACATTCATTTCCACAATTGATTATAAATTTCTTTTCTTTAAAAAAACATTGAAATTGCGAACTGATTAATTATAATCGCCTAATATTGAAAATCTGACTATAGGCAGAACAAAAAAAAGTTGGACTTTGATGAAATCACATCAAGTTTGTAACGACTCTGAATAAGAATGTAATTAATTCCAGATTAACTACATTATAATAAGAAGGAAGAATTTTATTCTGCACCGATTAAATTGGGATGAGATGGATTTGATTCCAATCAGCTGCCGTTCATAAACATTTATTTTGGAATGATTAATTCACTTCTACTCCTAAACAGAGCAATCAGGAATGACTTTTTTTGTCTGCTTAGATTAAAAAAAATAGTTACAATTCGTTTTTATTACGTTAACTAAAATGTTCACGCATAAATGATAAGTTTTGCAAGTGACTATAAATGTATTTTCTATAAAAAACATTACAATTGAGCACTAATTTATTTAAAATCACTTAACATTAAAATTTGAATAAAGATTGGGAAAAAAAGTTGGGCTTTAATTAAATCAAATCAAGTTTGTATGACTCTGGAAAATAATGTAATTAATTCCAGTTTAACTACATTATAAAAAGAAGGAAGAATTTTATCCTACACCGAATAAACTGGGACAAGATGAATTTGATTCCAATCAGATGTCGTTCATAACGTTCATTTTCGAATGATTTATTCACTTCTGCTCCTAAATAAAACAATATGTAATGAACTTTTTTTTATGTTAACTAAAATGGTTATACATAAATGATAAGTATAATTTTTGAAGTAAAAATTTTAAAGTCAAGACATTCATTTTTGAAAGTGATTGTAAATTTCTTTTCTTTAAAAAAACATTAAAATTGCGAATTAATTTATTTAAAATCGCCTGATCTTTGACTTTGACTAAAGATTGCAAAATAAATAAATAAATAAATAAAATAAAATAAAGTGCCAAAAAAAAAGTTGGACTCATAAACTCACATTAAGTTTGTAGGACTCTGGATAAGAATATAATTAATTTTAGAATAACTACATCATAATAAGAAGAAATAATTTTATTCTGCACCGAATAAAGTTAGAACGAGATGAATTTGATTCCAATCAGCTGCCGTTCATTAACGTTTATTTCGGAATGATTTATTCACTTCTGGTCCAAAACAAAGCAATCTGTAATGAGTCGGAATTATTATTTTTTTATGATTAGATTGAAAAAAAAGTAATCAGAACTCGCTTTTATGTTAAATAATAAGTTTTTTTTTTTTTTTTTTTCCAAATTTTATCATGTTTTTTTTTTTTTTTTTTTTTTTTTTAGTATCTATCACTTCAGATTTTTCTTTTTTACTCCAGTGAATAAAATGAAAATTTTTTCGTAATCAATTTTCATTTCAAAATACTGTCACCAAAACCTATAAAAGCTATTTAAATTAAGAAAGCATTTATGACAGTTCAAACTAAATTTATCATTACATTTATCGTCAATTTCAATAGCACGCAAATTACTTATGTGTAGGGATAGAATATCTAATTTTTTTCAGTTGTCAGTAAAAACGTGAAATTGATTTCAATTAGCTTTAATTACAGAATAATGAATTTAAGTGGGATTTATTAGAATAATACTTAAAGATGTGGAAATTTGCAAGTCTTTACAAAATACTATTAAGTTTTTAAATTTTACATTGAAAATTAATACTATAATTGTATAGACAAAAGCGAGGATTAACTATTTTTCTTATTTTTCTAGAAAGAATTTACGGGGAAAAGCATGTTTTTTAACCGTATGGAAATTATTTGTTTAAACATGAAAAATAATTCAGTGTATAAAGATGAGTTATTCTGACAGTGTAATGTTATATACTGTTATATACATTTTTAAACACAATAATTTTAATATCGAAGCTTGTAATATCTTCCAGTAAATAATGTGGAACGTTTGCTTTTCTTCCTCATCAAATTGTTTTCATTTTACAAAACTTTTTAAATAAGTAACGATGGCTATAATGACGGAATTCAAAACATTTTTTAAATAAGAGATAAATGCTCCCGAAGCAAGCGTGATTTTAATAACATTTAACAATATTTCAAAATATTTGAACAATAATAAAAATTAAGAAACATAATTTCATAAAAATTCGGATGTAATTAATCTTTGGGTTTTAAAGTATCATTTCCTGTCCCATACAAATCATGAACCGAACAATTATCCTAAAATTACCCAAACTGATCAGACTTCCTTATTTACATTATTTTTATATAAATTTATTATATGCTACGTAATATTTCAGTTATATGTAATTCAGCTTATTATTATTACATATTTAATATTTATAATTACATATCATATGATAATCCTAAATCCCATCATGTGATACATTTAAAATACATAACGTTTATTTACTTCCATCACATTGTTTCCATTTTTGAAAACTTTCTTAATAAGTAACGATATTTATGATGATGAGAATTCGAAATCTTTTTTTAAATAAGGGATAAATGTAACAGATGTAATTTTTCCATTTTTGAATTTTGGGTGGGAAAAGTCCGGGCCAGGATTCGAACCAGGGATATATTGGCTGAAGCCACCAATGCTCTACCAACTGAGCTATCCCGGACACGAACACTGGAGGACTATTTCACCCAATTAACCCAAGGGAATTAATCTAAGGGATAAATGTGTCCAAAGCAAACATGATTTTAATAACTATGTCCTTTAACAATATTTTTTTAAAAATATCAACAATAATAAAAATTAAGAAACATATACGATTCACAAAGATTCCTATGTAAATAATATTTGGGCTTCAAAGTATCATTTCCACTCCCATAAAAATCATGAACCAAACCTCAATTTATTCTAACAATTATCCTAAAATTACCCCAAGACTTCTTTATTTACATACATCATTAAGATTAATTTCAGTGTCTTAACTCCATATTATTAAAGTTTCTCCATCTATTAAACAAAGGCGTCTACACGCTGCTCCCTCTTCACCCGACTTAAAATCAGTTTTTCGTTTCATTAAAATTTTCTGGGAATGATACGGCGGAATAATTTTGTTTCAAAAGCATCGCAAAACTCTTCAAATGCAATTTTATTTAGATTAGCGGCTCATTTTCGATGCGGCAACAGCGTGTGTGAACTCCATTTTTCATTAAGTTGTCACAGAGTGACACACAATTTTGCCATGTATGTTTTAGAAAAGCTAATTTACTTTCAAAAACACTGCTCTTATTGGATAGAAAATGATTCTGAATTCTTTATTTTTCATTGGTTGTTTAAGAAAGTATTAACAAAATTTCTATAGTCTGAAACGCGTATTGGATGACATGCATTTAATTGAAATTTAAATGTGATTTTCAGCACCTGTGTGATGCTTCCAAAAGGAATAGTTTCTTTCCTTTTATCACGTTGTTTTCATTTTTCGTATGTATAGAAAATTATATACAGAAAGAACGTTAAGCATTATCTTTAAAACAAGAAAGAAAGGATTACATAAAAAATGTTGTAACATATGAAATTCAGTTTAAGAAAATATAATTCCTTTTTTTAAACAATATGTTGTTGATTTTCATTGAGATTTTTATAATTCTGAATGCTTTATTTTTCGTTGGTTGTTCAAGAAAATATTACAAAGTGTTATATGATGTGTATATTGGATGACAAGCATTTAATTGAAATTTAAATATGATTTTCAGCACTTGTTACACTTTTAAAAGAAATTTTTTTTTTAATCACGGTTTCTTTATTTTTTAAATACTCATAGAATTATCATTTTAAAATGTATTATATTATGTAAAGATAAATTACATATTATCTACCTACATATATAGTCCATTATTTATATGTATGTATTTATATATTATGACTTTTATGCAGTACATTTATAATAAATAAGGTACACTTTCTTTAAAAATGTTGTAACATTTAAGTCAGTCTTTGAAAATATAGTTACATTTTTAACCAAGATATTGTTTTTTATTTAAATTTCTTGGATTCTAAATCCCTTATCTTTGATAAGTTGTTCAAGAAAGTATTAACAAAATTCTATAATCTGAGATGTGTATTGGATGACATGTATTTAATTGAAATTTAATTGATTTTACCACCTGTGGAACTTTAATATATACACTGTAAAAAATATGACTATTTTGCTGCATCGTCACACCACCGCTTTTATAGAAAACGACTACTTCAGGCTATTATGGAGTATTCTCATTGGCCAAAAAAGTGATATTCTATAAAATCGGGGGAGTGACGATGCAGCAAAATAGCCATATTTTTTACAGTGTACACTGTAAAAAATATGACGATTTTGCTGCGTCGTCACTCCACCGCTTTTATAGAAAACGACTACTGCAAGCTATCATGGAGCATTATCATTGGCCAAAAAAGTGATATTCTATAAGAGCGGGGGAGTGACGATGCAGCAAAATAGTCATAATTTTTAAAGTGTACATATGTAATAAAATAAAAAAAATTGCGCCATTTTTGTTCTCTCTTAGCTTCAATTCTAAATTTGTGGAACATATTTCAATCTTAGTTTCGTAACTTGTAACAGCTAAAATTCTTTTTCTTACTTTAGTTATTAATAAATTATTGCTTGCTTCTCAAAACGGCGGGAGGAATTTCGTAAGCTTTTTACTTTCTGGAATATTCCTGGTATTTTAATTTTATTTTTTATTTTAACATCGCGTGACAGGTGTTACTACGCGTTGCTAAAGGGCTTGTTCTTCCGAGGAAAAAATATAGTTCTTGCCAAGTACCGCCTGCTACGACCAATTAGAATTGATCATTTTTGCCCGTTTGAGGCTCGAGTTCATCCTAATTGGATTTTAAAATGATTGACGCGGAGTAGGAGGGCGCTAGTTTGTCGTGGAAATGTCCCATATTCATTTGGCCTTTTAGGAGGTTAGAAAGCATCTTTCCTTTAAACTGCTCGGAAGCCATGTCATTTTTTCCGAGAATGTAGAACGCCGGAATGTTGCAGCTTAGTGAACGAAGGCCGTAGTGATAGATGTGTGGAACGGTGATCTGTGGAGTAACTTAAGTTCGTGCTCTAAATAATAAAGAACTAAAACTGATTTTCTTGCATTGTTATTGGAGAAACTCCTACGAGAACAAATCCATGGCTTATCCACTTACCAGAACGACTGCTCTGCTCATCCCGCTATTGATTCTTAGTGAATAGTAGTATTCTACAGCCAACATGGTATTCTACTAGAGCTTATACACTATTATAGAACATCGTCGTCGTTTTATTACATGTATATATCGCATCATTTTCTTTTTTCATCTCAAACAATTTTTAAGTAACCATGCATTATATTTATTATAAAGATTTTTACGGCTGATACTTACAATAATTAAGAATTACTTTTTTTTTAAATATTGTAATATAAAGTCAGCTGTTCAAATCAAAGATATTTCACTATGCACGGTTAAAAAAATACTTCATAAGCAAAGTGTCCCCAAAATTTGTAAAGCATTTTAAAATTTACCTGTTAGAGATACAAAGACAATTTAAATTGCAAAAGCATTCAAATTAAAGTAAGAATAAAAATTATATCGATCGAGAGTTCCTATTATTACATTTTTAAAGTTATACTTTTCAAAAATTTCATATGTTTCCTTGGTATTATTAGTTACAATTTAAAAATATTTCTTCATGCTCTGACAAATACAACAGTAAAAATTATATTCCTTTATGAAACAAAACACACCGAATTATGATGCTTTGAATTTTATGAAATTTCCAATTTCCCGACGCTAAAAACGAATACACGATTTTTTTAGCAACGGAAAGCGCATGGAATTTATATCATCATAATTCTATGAATTTGGTAGTCGATGTATACAATTTTTACCACTGTACTGGTCAGAATATGGAGAAAATATGCTGTAAATATAATCAATAACATCCTGAAATCTTATACAAATTTTAAACGTGTTAATTAATTTTTGTTAATCAATGCAGAACTGTCTGACCTACACAGTCGTAATTCGAACCTTATTTTGAATACTTTTATAATTTATATTGCCAGTGTATATTTATTAGAAAAGAAATCAATGCGTATTTTAATAACAGAGGATAAATCGTGAACAATGCAAAAGTTTGTATAAATTAAAATTCATCAAAAATAAGGGGGAAAAATGTTTTTGTAAATGTGAGATTATATAGGGAAATTAAAGAAACCTTGACATTTCCAACTATCACAGAAATAATTAAATTAATTACTTTATAATTACATTAAATAATATATAATTATTAAGCAAGAAAGAACCAAAATACTTCCGTATTCAAAATTTCTTTGATCTCTTAATACATTCTTCTTGAAATGCAATATGATATATTTCTCTGCCTAAGGGCAAAAACTTAGATTTCCCTACATCATACAAAGAAAATGTTTTCATAAGAACTTTTTTCTTTCTTATAAAAACTTTCGATAAATCTATGCTAGTATATTTTAGAAACAAAATTGTTTTAGAATATATTTCTTCATCTTTACATCGAAAAGAAACTTGAACATATATATATATATATATATATATAGTTTTTAATCAAAAAGTATGAAAATTCAAGAAAAATTGAATGAAAAAAGGTGCAAAACAAGATAACTGTAAAAATATTAAACAATTTTGGTTATAAATTAATTGGTTCATTTTGATTACACAGCAGTTGGTATAATATATATATATATATACATATATTAACAATTAGTGTTTTGTATGATTCGGAAATACATAAAGTTATGTATAAAATTAACAATAATTTGTATTTGAGAAATTGATTTATAGCCCTGCTATTTTGTGTTCATTTACGGTATTCAAGTAATGTTCAATTTCAATATGGAATTATAGTGTATATATATATTTAAAAAAAATCATTTCAGACAAAAGTCGTATTACCTTATTAACAAAGTCATGGAAATATCCAATAAATAATCCTCCACTGTCATTTTTTTAATACTATAGAAAAACAGATTAGACAGACGCAAACACGGCAATAGAATTAAATAAATTAGGCTGGTGACTATTAATTATATATTTACCCTTATCCATAATTTAAAATAGATGCAACTAAATATTTGAGAACTCCATATGCAGTATATAAACAATTCTTTAACAAAGAGAAACTGATAACTCCGACAATCTTAGAATTTTAAAAACATGATTTTCTTTGAAATCTAATATTATTGGTCAGAACAATTTTTGTATAAACAAAAGAAGTTTGCTTTTATGTTGTATAAACAGCTGAAGAAGTACAAGCGATTCAGTTTAATTACAGTTAATCAATACTTTTTATTAGATAAGCTTAGATATCCAGATTCTCAATTACAGCATAAAGCTGTACTTTTTTAAATCACTTTTATAAATCATAATATAAAATATTATGAAAGAAAATAAAAACACGTCACAAATTTCAAAACAAACAATTTACTTGCAATTGAGCAAAAAAATCATTTTATTGGCACTGCTTATTTTTATTTAGTTACGTTGAGCCAATTGACGTATTTCAGCAAGATTGGTTTGGCTTAAGAGCTATTTTTGTGTCAATCACATTGAATTTTACTGTATGTTGTTGCCATTCCATTATCTTTAAAAATTAAAGCGGGATAGCATATGTGCAAGTGCATGACCCTGCTCAGATAGATGTTTTTGTCCAATCTGTTGCAAACCACATTCTAGAACTTCGCTGTACTCACCTAAACCAGTTGTATTAAACAAGGGAGGAAAGTAAACAAACATAAATTTGGCAATAATGGCTGACTCGTTAAGTTTTTGTCCTAACTCCTTGTTACTCGAACTGTGAAATTTTATTCTCATATTTCGCCTTAATATTATATAAAAAGACAATGTATAGACACATTGCTCACGTTTCTTCCAAAATCCTCTCGATAAATGAGTGATTAATTTATTATTGCTCCTATGTTCTATTTTATAAAGGTACTCTATTCCTCGTATGCTAGCTTTCTCTCATTTATAAAAGCAATCTACTTCTAATCGTTAAGTTTGAAACATATGAGACAAATACGCATTTAAATATTTGATGTGCCATGTAAAAGAAAAATTATATACTATAGGATGAATCCTTTTTAGCGTTAAACCACATTCAATTTCGTTTTATGATTACTGGAAAGATTGAGGACATACATACATATTACTAACGATAAAAAACAGAAGATTCTTCTTTTGACGTTGCTTAAAATATTTATTTTCAATGCTACAAATATAATAATTTATACATTTTTAATTGCATTCGTTTTTATTTTCAATTTATTTATTTTTAATATTCACTTAGCATGTGTTTTAATGCTGACTTTTATTTATTTTTCTTTTCAAAATGAACAAAAAAAAGTTTGTTTTAGTAAAATATTGATGCACATATACATTTAAGAACTGAAATTTTAAACGTTATAAAATATTTAAAGTTGTTTCTTTATTATTGGGATGTTTCCATTTAATTCTATTTCCTTATTCTCAGATCATTAAAAAATCATCACTCACTAAGAAAAGCAAAATTAATCTTGTTGTAGTTGTAAAAGCTTTTAAAATGTATTTTCCGAAATAAAACAATATTTTAATGTTAATTTGTGCGATGATTTTTTAAATAAAAGAGGTTTGTGGTATCATTCAAATGAATAATTAATAATATAAAAAGCTACTCTAATATCAAAGGAAAAATATTGTAAGAAATTAACTTGTTAATTTTAATTTCAAAATCCTTTAGCAATCAAGACATTATGTAACTTACTTACTGCAATAATTTTAAAAATAAGTTTGAAATTGCACGTCAAGCGTAGCAAATGTGGTGCATTCTTACAATAAGGAAGCTTTAAAAATTTTCACATCTGGATGTAATAGTATGAAGTATAATAGCCGAAATCTCTTGTGTGTCCCTTTAAATATTGTCTGATTTCTATTATACAGGAGGTAACTTATAGTAAACTTCAGCAACGTACATCAAATTTATAAAATGTGAAGTAGATTAATATGATTAAACGGGCACAAACACTGTTCTCCTCCCCATACCTTTATACAATGAATACTTTTGTATGGCCCTGTAAATTAATAATAAATATTCTTTGTACCACAGATTGTAAAGAATGTATATTTTAATACATACTTCATAGGTGCATATCAGTTTTATTATGGTTGAAGAAGTGTAACAGCATATTAAAATGCATTTGAAACTTTTTTTTCACATTGGCCGTACTGAAAATAAATATTTTTTTTATTGTCTCTATAATTAAATTAAATTTTCATAAAAATTGAGATTATTTCACAAAATTATGCAACATTTATATATTATAAATTTCAAACGATTCGAACGGGTAGTTTTTGCATTGTTTTATACGGGCAGACTGAACGACGACTACAGGTACTACGTATTTACATAATTACCAATGCACCTAATAAATACACGAGAAAGTGCGTTAAAATGCAGAATAATTGTACAAATAGTTTATAAATTAAGAATATTTTTGGTTTATAAAGCTCTTACGAGTTTCTAGAGCTGGCACCGTATAAATAAGCTGAAATATTGATTTTCTTCGGGAAATGCTTTTAACTCTGAATAAAGTTGTGTATAAACATTCATCTATGATGTGTTGTTTACCATGATTTTATTCGAAACAAATCGGAAATTGCACGTCAAACCTAACAAGTGAGGTGCCTTCGTACCATAACGAAGTTTTAAAAATATTCAGATCTTGGTATAATAGTATACAATATTTCAGATACTGTATCAGGGCCGTAGCTAAGGGGGCGCTATGGGTGGCTCAGCCCCCCCTAAAATATTTTGAGCCCCCCCTGGAAAAAGTTCCAAGGTCACTAAATGTTCCGAAAATTCAAATGAAATTCTGTTCAAAAATCTAATTTAGTTTTGAGACCCTTTCACAGTTTTGCAGCGTTACTAAATTGTATCTAAAATACGTGTTTCAACAGTCGCTCATCCTATTGGTACATAGGAATCTAACAGGATGTTTAATTTTGCACCAGTTATACATTCAAAATTTTCATCATCATATACTTTTCTTAGCATAAAATGAAGTTATTACAAAAGTTTAATGAGAAACATAGTATCTACAATGTGAATATGCATTCATTTATCTTTCTGCATTAGAGAGAGAACAAAAAAATATGAGCCCCCCCCTACATTCCCTTGAGCCCCCCCCCCCCTATCATACACTTCTAGCTACGGCCCTGTACTGTATAAGATTCCGAAATCTTTTGTGTGTCCCTGTAAATACTGTCTGCTTTTATTATAGAAGAAGTAACATTTAGTAAAACCTCAAAATCGTATATCAGTTTCATGAAACGTGAAATAGTTTAATAAAATTAAAACGGACCCCAAACAATGTTTCCTCCTATAACATTATATAATGGAATACTTTTGTGTGTCCGTATAAATGCTATCCGCTTTCTATTTTACAGAAACTAACTTGTAGTAAACCTTTGTAACTTATTTGAATTTTATAAAATATGAAATAGTTTAATATGATTAAAACGCGCCCCAAATAATGTTTTCCCGTATACCATTATGCAATGGAATATTTTTGTGTGTCTCTGTAAATGAATGAAAAATATTTTTTGTACCACATATTGTGCAGAATATCTAGTGTAATATATGCTTCATAGATGCAGATCCATTTTATTACGTTCGAAAGAGTGTAACATCATTAAAGTGCACTTGAAACAATTTTTCCCAGTGGCCGTAATGTAACGGAATTATTCTGACTGTCTCTGTAATTGAACTATGCATCCGATTTTCATAAAATTTGAAATGACTCGACAAAATTAAGCAACAATTGTTTTAAACATTTTGGTAGGGTACTTTATGCATTGTATTTTGCAAACGGACAGATAGACGGATGAACGGGTCGGACGATAAGTGTAGGCGCTAGGTATTTGTATTATTACTAACGCACCTAAAAAGTGCAAAAATTTAAACACTCGTGGAACATAAAATGGTTAAAATTTTTGAGTTTTCCTAAAAAATTATTATCGGCCTAAAAAATAAAGCTAAAATATTATGGTGCTAAATGATTATGGGCCTAAAAGATTATGATGCTAGAAGGTATTTAAATAATATATTTTATTCACAGTGGATGTGCACATAGTTTTTTTACGTTTTTCACTAAATGTGCTTTTTTATACATTTTTCTAGAATTTTATTTTAGGTAAACCGTTGAAACTTTCCAAAAGTTTTTAACTAACTTGTTACTTTAAAAATACCTAACGTTATAGATCTGAATATTAAAAAATAAATAAAATAATGAAAAGTATGCTTTGAAAATTTTTGCGATTTTCAAAGTTTTTTAGTAAAATATTTTTAATTTTATTTCTGTTAAGCCAAAATGAAAACGCTTCTTATTATTCTCAAATAGTGTGTTTTCTTACGCTACAAAAAATTTAAGGTGATATGTTCAACTTTTTTTACTTTCTTCTATCTCCAATAGAAGAAAGTATTGTAATCGAAATTTTTTTCGACGGATTTACACGTTTCAGGGGTCAGAGATTCCAAAAAACCTATTTTTACAAAATGTCTGTCTGTGTGTCTGTCTGTATGTATGTTGCCATTCTACCCTCAAAAAATGTATGAAGATATGGATAGAATTGAACCAAAAATTTTGTAAATGTTTTTGGCTGTAGCAAGCAGGCCCTCCTTCAATTTTGAAATATTCCGTCGGAAGGGGGCACTGCAATCGCGGTTTTTGTTTCATTTTCAATATTGTACCGACCAAAAGTGTATGAAGTTATGCATCGAATTGAACCAAATTTTTTGTGTAAGTGTATAGTTATGGCTAATTGATACTCCCTGAATTTCAAAAAAATCCGCCGGAAGGGGGCGCTGCAATAGCGAATTTTATGCCATTTTCAATATTGCACCACCTAAAAATGTTATGTAAAACTTAGTTCTAGAACTGAACTAAATTTTTTGTATATGATTATTTTTTGGTATGGCAAGTAGTTCTCCCTGAATTTGAAAAAAAAAATCTGCCTATCATTCTATTGTCCATCGGCTTGTGCAGAGACGGAAATTCGTTTTTACTCAGATTCATTGACTGAAGCAGAAATTTAAGATGAAAATCAAAGTTCGTATGGTATTGAATTAAAATTATTAAAGCATTAAAATGAGTAACTATTTTTTTTTTATATTAAAATGTACGTATGAGGTAGAAGAAAGTTTTGGGATTGGCACATCCAACTAGTTTTTAGAAAAGTGTACCGAACTTACACATTGTTCACATAGAGATATGTAAAAAGTTTACATGTGTATATATATATATATATTTATACAGGGTAAATCTAAACGCTTGGGCAAAACTTTAAGGAGGTGATAGTACACATCAAGACAAACAATATTAAATAAAAAACAAAGGGTCAAACTGAACTGTATTGAGAAGTTGAAATTTGAACTAATTTTTCCGTTTTTTAAAATAATTTGAAATTTTGGATCGTAAATTTTAATGGTGCCTATCTTCTTCGGGAGGCGTTTGGGACCCTAAGTTTCCTGTTTAACCTCTTCGGTCCCTGGGTACCCAAATGGGTACATCCGTTTTGTCCCATTTTATTGATATAAATGAAATAAATAATATAAATGAAATTTCGATATCAGAATAATATGTTTCGAATTCTAAGGTTCGAGCTAATGAAAATAAAACAAAAATCTCGCTCTGAAGTCAAACGAGATAAGAAATAATTCAGTAATAATTAATAATACTGCATTAATACTCAGTAGAGAAGAGGTTAATATTGTTTGTATTGATGTTTACTATCACCCCTTAAAGTTTTGCCCAAGAGTTTAGATTCACCTTGAATATAACACTGACGCCCAGTTTACCGAAATTTAATTCAGTACTTTTTGTTTTAATTCAGAAAATTTAATAGTTAACTTTCATTATACACACACACACATATATCAATGTGACAAAACTACAGTTAAAACAATCTAAAACTAACAAAACTAAGGATTTTTAAATTTATTTAAACAATTTCAAAATGAAGCATATTTACCTTAAGAGTATTTGATAAAAGAAAAAAAATGTTTTTGTTTTATCGCCAACCGGTGATAAATTGCCAAACAGTGAAAATTTCATCATTATTTTAAGAAAATCCTTGGAGCTTTCGCTGATTTTTTTTAAGTATATATGTATATAAACATATCTATCCTTATGAGAAGAAAATTATTTAATTTTTTTCACATTTTTCGGAGTATGCCCGTATAGTCCAGGAGCCGACAACAGAAAACCCTACGTTACCTAACACAAGAAAAAAAACCCTTTATTTTATGAAGGAGTAGTAACAGGGGAATCTAATGATCCACGTCTGCCGGAAGCGAAGTGGTGCATAAACCAAAAAATTAATACCACTAGTGGTTGACGCGTTAGCTTAGCATTGAGTTTTCCTGAACCCAGTAAATTCCATATTTTCATACTTTTGATTGTAAGACAAGCACAACACTAAACCTTCGAACCAACCACTCGTGGTATTAATTTTTGGCTTATGTACCACACTGTAAAACACTTGTGGAAACATTACTCCATACAATTGGTGTGAAAATGGTGGCAAATGCTGCCTTTAATTTCATGGAGTAATTGTTTTCACATATGCAATGGTATAATTTAAACATATATTACTGATGTAACATGACAACGTTACACCGGTTTTAACGGTTAAAATACTCCATAAAATTGGAGGCAGCAATGCTGCCACCAATTTTACGGAGTAACGTTTCCACAAATGTTTCTCAGTGCACTACACTTCCGACAGACATGGATCATTAGATTCCCCTGTTACTACTCTTCCATAAAATAAAAGGTTTTTTTCTTGTGCTCGATAACATAGGATTTTGTATTGTCAGCTCTTGGACTAGTATAGATACCTTACTTGAGAGTATTTAAAGATAAAAAACCAACGATTATAAATACACAAATGAAGTAAGAAAAGGTAGCAAACAGCCGTTTCGAATCTACTATGGAGATTCTTCATCAGTGCAAAACTCAGCGAGCTAACAGGAACATTAGTAAATAATGATGTAACATCAAAAGAAACCATCATTTGGCCTTGTGGCTTAAAACTACGAAGTTTCTTGACAAATTCAAAAGAATTTTTAACAGTGAAAGAATTACCGCTTGAAAGAGGAGAAAATATGGAAACAAGATATTTAGCAAGTTTATAAGAAGCCTTACCGATATTGGAGACAATGGGTCTAAAAGGAATGTCAGGTTTATGAACCTTAGGTAGAGCATAAAACCTGGCACAATGAGACATAGTGCTATGCACAGAGCATAGTGCTATTTCTCCTTCTCAAAAAGAGTCTATTAGACATCTCATTGCCAATACTGTCGATTTTAATTCTAATGTTTATAAGCCAAATCTTAATAGTTCAGTTAAATATTGTCTTAAAAGTTTATGTTCTGATCCGAATTTGACCATAACTAAGGCTGACAAAGGTGGTCAGATTGTTGTTCTTGACAAGTCTACATATTTGGAGAAATCCCAGAAATTAATTAATGATGGTCCCTATGTGGATATCCACAAAGACCCTTCCTCTCGTGAAATTGATACTATCAAATCTGCCATTAAGTCTTCGCACATTATTTCTGCTAAATTAAAGAGGTCTCTTATTCCTTCAGTTGCTCATTGTGCTAGGTTTTATGCTTTACCTAAAGTTCATAAAACTGACATTCCTTTTAGACCCATTGTCTCCAATATCGGTACGGCTTTTTATAAACTTGCTAAATATCTTGTTTCCATATTTTCTCCTCTTTCAAGCGGTAATTCTTTCACTGTTAAAAATTCTTTTGAATTTGTCAAGAAACTTCGTAGTTTTAAGCCACAAGGCCAAATGATGGTTTCTTTTGATGTTACATCATTATTTACTAATGTTCCTGTTAGCTCGCTGAGTTTTGCACTGATGAAGAATCTCCATAGTAGATTCGAAACGGCTGTTTGCTACCTTTTCTTACTTTATTTCTGCATTTATAATCGTTGGTTTTTTATCTTTAAACATTTTGGCACAAAGGCTTTATTTGCTATTTTAATTTACTTGAGAGTAGTTTGGCATTAGAGGGGTCGTCCCAATATATACACTATACAAAACTACCAATGGCGACTATATTTTAATTATACCTTACCCCATTTTATGAAAACACAAATCTTTCACATACACATTGACAACATGTGCTATAGAAACATACTACAAAATTAACTTTTTAAAAATAGTGGTGATAATAGAATATAAAATATATATAGAATATAAAAATAATAAACAAAATATAAAAATAGTCGCGAGTGGCACCCTATATATATATTCTAAAAACAGAAGATGCAAAAAAAAATTTTTTAAGTTTAAAATTTGCAACTTTATTTTTATTTATTTATTTATTTTAAATAACACTTTCGAAAGACAACTTACATTTTAAAATAAATATACTGTATGTAAGTAGATATAAAGAAAAAAAATGAATAAAAATTATTTATAAAAAGGAAAAAAAATTAATTGCGTGTCATGGACGACCTTAATTCAACAAGCATATAACTAAATAAATCTTTTAAAATCACGTATAAACTAAAACAATTGAACTGATTTAAGCAATTATATTATTATAAAGAACAACTCTAAGAATTTCAATTATGTTTATAATTAAAATTAACAAATATGAGTTTGCAGTTTTTATGAAATGTTAAATTTATTTTTGACAAGCTACAAGTTTTACAACATTTTTTCCCCCTTCTCCTTGTCAAAAGAATATAAAAAGGAAAAGGTTTTTAAAATGAAATAATGAACGAAAAAAGTAAATTCCCGGCTGGAAAAAAAAGGCAACGTTTAGAAAAAATGAGAAATGTATGCACCTAATTACTTTTTTATAAGTGCTTCATTAAACATATATAAATTGATTAAAAAACTGACATGACTGGAATACGTGTCTGTAATAATTAGAATTAATAGGAAAGGAGGTACAGCGTTTGTAATTTTGCTGCGGTATTTAAATAAGCTGCTTTTTCTCTAAATAATCCAAGAAATATTTTAAATATTTTTTACAGGAATAAAGCTATGATTTTTTTTAAACTAATTATTTTTTTTTTTTTTTTCAAATTCCAGTACAAAATATCGGTAAAAGTTGATAATTATAAAAAAAAATCTTACGTTATTTTAATATGATAATGTAATAAAATGATAGTATTCGTAGTTGAAATAACATAAATTAGATTTATTTTTACCAAAAAAAAAAAAAAAAAAAAAAGATTTAGACAAGGGATGGAGCCTGAATATCTTGGCTGGCTATGAAATTTTTTACCTAATAAGGATGTCTTCCAATCCAAACAGCTTATTTTCTTATTTATTTTTGCTCTAAAACGCATCAAACTGGCAAATTTTCTTACTTATAAACTGCATAATGTGCCATAGTTGTCGATTTTTTGATAAATCAGAAAATATTAAAAAAAAATTCAGTAAAAGTCGACGTTTTGAACAGAATATTTCGACGCGGGAAATCTAAAAACGAAAAAAATGGTTATCCTGAGAAAATAATTGCTTATAAATCAGATTTTAATTAATAGAGCGAAAGAGAAATTACACGGCATCTTGTATATCTCTTCCAAAATCATCTCAATAAGTTACAGGTTTTTACTTTTAAAAATTAGTCTGAAAATGTATCATAAAATTTCGAGCTGTAAAGGGTGGAAAAATATTTTTTTCGAATACACTTTTAAGCTATCTGGACAGTATCTGGCAGACATATTTAAATATTATTTGGTCTCACCAGTGGCCGAGAGTTCTGTTCTCAAAGCTGGTAGACGAGAGGTGCTGAATTCGAACCCAGTCGCGTCCATCTGCCCAATCGTCCGGAATTTTTCGTGTTTCTCTTCAGACTTTTGATTTTCTTGAGTAAATAAGGATTAGTTTCCTTAGAAAGACTCCATAGAGGGTCCTTCCCTTCTCTGGCCCATATCCCTTGTACAGATATACAACATCATAAAGAACAACATCAGTTTTATTTCTTTGATATGTAATAGCCAAGGTATTCAGGTTGGATCTATGCTCTGGACATTTTTCGCTCTCTTGAAATAAATATCAATTGTGCTAAACCAACCACGAATATGATTTATCCAGTTGATAAAAAATTCCTTCTCTTCATTATAAAAGAATAATTTAGTGATACATTGGCGAACGAATAAAAATCGTTAAAGAATCAAATTCCTTAACAATGATCTTCATTAATCGAAAAATCTCTTTCTGTCCGAATATAAAACGAAGCAACGTTATACTAAAGCGAGAATACAATAAAGCCAAATTTGTATTCATAAGCAAAATAAACAAAACAGCGAAAAATATCTTAGTAAAACGAAGTATTCTTTAGCAGATGAATTTGTTAGCCAACGTATCGCGGTATTTTGTCGTAAAACTTTATACGTTTTGTGGCATGCAGCTTTATATATATATATATATATATATATAAAAGTAACAAAAAAGCTGCGTACAATTTGAAACAATTCGTCAGTCAGCCGTGAATGGCCACAAGAATCATAATTGCATGTGCGTATACATCATACTATTATATAAATCAGGATTGTGTTTAAACATTTCGGTATGAGGATAAACTATAGTAAAATAATTTTAAAACATTAATTATAGTATGCAGTTCTGAGTGATACATACATTAAAAACAAAAAAGATACATGATTAATTTTATGCATTCTACATTATTACATAAAACCCGGTCGTACAATAATTAGCACATTGCGCTGATTGCATATTCGTCAAAATAAATTTATATTTCCGCATTTGGTAGAGATGCGTTCAGTCAGAGTTGTATTCAGAGTTGAATTCAGACACTTTTTTCCGGGATGGAAGGCATTAGAAAATTCCAGATGAAACATTGTACTTTTTGACCATATAAAATAGAAAATCTCACATTTTTCGAAGGAAGATATTTCATTGATCTAGGTGGGGATGTCCTACCCAGGCTACACATTGAATTCATCACTTATCCAATATTTTATCCCTTATTATATAATGAAACAACACCCCCTTCTTTGGATAATTAAATGTTTGAGTTTTTCCTGCGTCAGGCTGAACTTTAAAATAATAAACTAAGAAAAAAAAGACAAGAAACTGCAGCATATTATGTTTTTTTTTTTTATTCTAACGAAATTTAAACGAAAAAATAACAAGAAACTGTCCTTTCAAAATTATAACTACATATTCTTAGTGTAAAAGGAAACAGTTGAAAACGTGAGCTACCTAGTTATTAGAAAGATACCGTTAAATTGAATCCAGCTTCCAGCCCATGAATATGACATGCCAAAAAATTCGCAGATAAAGTATAGCTTATTTTCTTTAGTCTAGTAACATAAGATAAACATAAGATACAATACAATGAGTTACAATAGAAATTTGATTTCTTTTTAAATAGCATGATGTGCAATTATTCACATTGACCGTTCACTGCACGATTTAAAAAAAATCTTTATGGGAAAAATTATTTGTAATCCATAAATCTGTTTAATAATAGGAAAAAATAGTAAAAAAATATTTTTTTAATTTTTAGCACAATTTAATATTTTATGGCATGTACCCTTTATACACAATTAAGGTTTTTACTTATTGAGTTTATATATTTTGCAATTATATGGGTTGTAATTAATTAATTTTAACTGCTCAACACTCAGGAATTTTCTTTATATTAACATTTTTAAGAATTCTGTAAAATTAATAAAAATAAATTTTGCCTTAATAGCTTGATTATTATTATTTATTATTTTTTTTTCCAAGAAGAAATTTTAATTTTTCCCCAAATATAGCCATCTGGCATGTACAAAATAAGTATTATTCCATTCTTTAGAATGTTTTGAATCAGTTACAGCTACCATATTGGCCAAATTCACGGCACATAATGAGAAGTATAGTGATTTTAGGTATGTGCCAGGTGTGGCACACGGTGCAGTGAAGTTTTTAATTACCTCTTTTCCTTTAACAATTATATCTTTTACTTGATTTTTCAAAAAAAAAAAATAATAATAATAACAATTTTATTTAAAGAAAACAAAAACAAATTGCTCAAACTTCACAAGAAACACAAATTCCGCAAATAACGCTTATAAAATTTGAGATAAGTATAAAAATAGTAAAATAAATAAAAAGAACAGATGTATGCAAAAAGTCAAAAAAATATATTTAATATTACCAAAGGTCTCATTACTGGTGCATCAAAATATTGATGTGATCGCAACAGAAAATCTCCAAGATCTCGTCGCTCCGTATTACTTACAATGTAAAGCTCACTGAGTAGAAAATAACCCATTTTTTGTAGGAAAAATTAAGGGCTAATTAAGGATGATAATTAAATTGGTGGTTAAGCAGTTTACGGTTTATTTTGCTAAACATCGTAAGATTCAACTAATAGCTTGACATTTGAACTTCAAGTCCTTGTAAAAAAATGCAATCTAAGTAGGAAATGTTTTTTTTTTTTTTTTTTTTTTTTTTTTTTTTTTTTTTTTTTTTTTACTAAAAACTTATTTGATATAAATATGCACTTTATTGCCAAATATCTGCTTATTAAAATCTCATACCACTATTGTCAATATTTATTTCATTTTTTTTTTTTTTTTTTTTTTTTTTTTTTTGCTTTAAAAAAAGGAAGAATTTTTTATTTAATATATTTTTAAAAACATGTTATTTTCATGTAACTAATAAAATTTCTGTCTGGAATTAAGATAGATATTTAAATGATTTTTACATATGCTGTAATAAATTGTTCTTCATCACTCATAATTTTAGACAAAATGAACTTTAATAGGTAAATTTTAACAATTAAAAAAAAAGTTTATTAAAATCCGTAGAAATTTTTACGAGATTGATGGTTTGACTTGAAAGAATTAAAAACTTTCCAAAATTATCTTGCAAAAAACTATTCTTAATTTTAGTTCATTTGAAAAAAGTTAACTTTAAGAGTTTAACTCAAAAGTGACAGAAGAATTAAATTAATTTCTGAAAAATCTAAATCACAACCATAAATTTCACCACTCATCTACCAATACTTGCATGCTCCCTGAACTTAACGATTTCTTTATTGGAATATGGGTAAGTTCAAATTATAACAACTTGAAAGTTAAATAGCAGAAATCAATCTTTTTGAACCAGATGTTACTGAAAAACATCGACTTTGGGAGAAAAATGTCCTCCTTAAATATTTATTTATTTATTGAACACATACATCTGACTTGCGTGCTTGACATGAAAACCCACTTATAAGTCAACGGCAATGTACAGGGACAAGATAGCACAAGGAAAAGTACAACACAAGAGAGTTACAGCCGAGAACTTCACTAAGGGTATGCAACGAAGCGAGAGGGAGTCGAACCCACAAACCCCCTGCGCTCTCAAGCGATTAGTGGTATGGTTCCTTAACCACCCGGCCACGAAGGCTCCAACCCTTAAATACTACCCAAATAGCTATACCTGAATTGTCGTAAAATTTAATTTTATTTCAAATTCGCATTCTGCCTAATCTCAATTTTGACTGCGAAAAATCAAAGTACCTTTATACGTGAGTAACGCTTATTCATGCACACAGGGTAGTTACGACGACGAAATATCCACATTCAAGCATAATGTAAGTAAAACATCTTTATGAATACGCAAGCTTTCTACATAATTTTACCTACTTTTAACTTATGCATTCCATAAAGCACAAGAAATTAACTCGTATAATTACCAATAAATATGTTCATTTCACTTTGATAATATAAACACTCGACTCTAATATAGCTAAATAAATTCATCAAATAGATACTTTTTGTCTTATACTTTAAAACTCTGTTCTAATGTTAAAAATATACAACTCGGTTATCAAATGTTATCTTATGCAACAAACGCTAATACATTAAACATATTTTGTCAGATATATATTATGTTCATATGGAAATTAAGCATAATCGCTGGTAAAAGCTAAAAGAAGTTTATCAAACTTAGCAAAATGATTGATGGTTATCATTAATATTCGCTTATAATAGTTACAGTTTAATCCTTTTGACCGCAACACATACACCGCTTAGTAAGTAAATTAACGAATTGCTAAATTTTAACAGAGTAACGAGAGAATGAGTATTTATTACTTTGGCGATTATTATCAACATTCTTAATAATAATAAAGGATAAAATTACAGTTAACTGAAAAAAATAGCCGTTAAAATTATAAGACAATAGCAAATATATTTAAGTAAAATTGTTTTCAGGAACCAGAAAAAATGCACAAAATATTTAATTTACTAAAGCAGTGTATTCCGTTATCAATTTGAACCATTTTATATTTTGACTGTAGATCTGTAATATTGGATTAAACTGAAGAGAATAAAACAGAACAAAAAAAGAAATCCTGTCGATATGTGCTTGAGAAAAAAATAGCTTTCATGTTCCTTCTTTTTTTCAAATATAACTAATTTTATTCAAACACACGAAGTTAAAATTAGTGGAACACGATTTACATGATTCAATAGAAACTCCTTACTTTTTGGTTTAAAATTTTTGCAAATTTTACTCAAATTTTAAAAAGTTAAAATGTAACATTCCCGATAAAAGAATATTCGCCAATAAGGAATTCGAATGAGAATTGCACCAAATTAGTAATTCTTAACTCAACAAAATATTTAACATGAGAGTAGGAACAAAGTTTAACGTGACAATTTTGCATATAAAACCAAAACGAATTTTCATTGTAAATTTCGTGTTTTGCTAGGATTTAATATCATTTTATATCTATATTATAAAGGCCAAACATATCTGTGCGTAACGCATACGTCATTTTGCGGATGGCAACACTTTTCCATCCACTTTCGGTTTTACAAATTTTTCTACTGCAAATTTTGCGCTTCAAATCATCACACATTTTAAGTTCTTACACCGTCGTATAGAGAAAAAAAATGTACTTTTAAATGCAATTTGTTTGAAAACTGTATCTCAATTTATTTTTGAGATATTAATTTATTTTTAGTTTTTAGTATCAGTTCTGCAATTGTGGCAACAAAATCACTCCATTTTCTCTTAAAATTGAAAAAAAAAGTATTAAAATGCGTATAAATGTGTCAAAAATATCGTCTCTTATAAAATCCAATGAATTTACATTTTATTTCGTTTTTATTCCTCAATTAAATGTTTCTTAGTTTATTGCAAACTTACTTTACAAATAATACAACACTTTCTCTTCACAAAAATGTATTTTAAAGACTATTTGCATGACTTTCCTCCGCATTTATTTAATTTGTATCGAAAAACTGAAAGATTGTAATTTTATTTATCTATGTGTAATGATGGTTTCCAAATTTTGTAAAAAAAAAACCCAAAAAACCAAATGAATAATTTCTGATAAAACATGGAGCTACTATAAACAAACAAGTTAAGGCCTTATGAATCATTATGTACCCGATTTATTTCACCGAGCCTCTTGAATATTGCTTTTTGTTACGTTTGTGCATTATTCCTTTCCGCGGTAATGACGTCATATGCACACTTTTATATAGATGTTGTTTAAGAATGGATCCGTAAAGGTGAAATGCTTTAAAGGAGGCAATTACGTCATTTTATAACAAAATGAATATTGCTCAGTTAAACTGATGGCATTGAGCTCGCAGGCTATGCACACTGATTATAAGTTGCAGCCTTATATTTTCAAGGAATAATTCCTTCAAAAAACAATTAATGGGAGAAAAAGCGTCCCCCCCCCCCTCCCCAATAAGTATACTATCGCTTCTACAAGCTTCGTGAATTTTTGTAGGAAATTATATTCATTTTATAAAACTTCACTTTAATTAAAAAATGATAATAATTAATACTGAAATTTTTTAATAGTGTAATCTAACTGTTCAATTGTGTTGCTCAGTTATTCCTCTATTTTATTACTAAACCCATACTTTATATTTTCCACAATTCAAAAATATATTTAAATTAGTCTTTTTCTTTTTTTTCAAAAATTAGTAATGCAAACATTTTAATGTTGTTTTTTTTAGCTAATTATCTTATCTAATTATCTTTATCTTATTTTTTTTTATTTGGCACTTCCTAACAGTTCAAAATTATCACGTATATCATGAAAGACAAATATTTTATTGAACAGTATAGTTAAAGGAGTAGCTGTTTAAAATTATATTTTGAAATTTCGCTTCACATCTAAATAACTTCTTCACTATTTAGTAACTAAGTGGCCTTCGAGATCGATGAGGAATTAGAAATTCCGTCTCCAGTCAGATTCTATCACATATTGATCTTAAACTAGCAAAAGGAAGTCGGTTTCTTCGGTCACCTTGAGGTTCTTGCTTAATATTTGAATCTGTTCTAAAATCACTCAATTCATGTGATCATTGGGAAACATAGGCCTAAATGGAAAACTTTTTTTTTTTTTTCTTGTTTTGGGGCTATTTTTATTTTTAGGTGCGTTAGTAATTGTATTAATACGTAGCCTCTGAAGTCGTCGTCAGATCTGCCTGTCTATATATCTGTCCGTCTTTCTATGTATAACATTTCAAAAACTACCCAACCTATTTATTTTAAAATTAATATATATTAATCATTGCAGAAGTCATTTCAAATTTCATGAAAATCGAATCAAAATTTAAAAAGATATTAATAAAAGTTTTCCCCATTCTATCAAATCTTATCATACATAATTAATTTAACAATATCCCATGATACATAACGATTCTAGGTTGTCATGGTGATTACGTCCTATTTAAGATGAATTTATATTATTTCCGTATTACAAAATTTCATATATACAATTGCAATAAATTTTGCATTTATGCATTTTTGCATAAGAAAAAGCAATTAAATAACCAAGATCTGAATATAAATATAATTTATAGTACAAATGCATCTCATTTGCTATGGCAAACATACAATTTTCAATTTGTTTATTACTGGAAAAATTCAATTTTTATCTTAATAATAGTCCTTTTAAATTAAGCACTAGATTTGTCTAAGTATTTAAAAGAGTAATTTATATGGTTAGTTTAATTAAGTTTTACACTGCATAACAAATCCTTAGAAAAAGTTCGAATCCATTCAAGACATAAAATAATGAAATTTAAAATATTTAAAGTCTTAAAATGTAGCGTTTTCTTTAGAAAAAAAATGAAATAAAATACACTTCTTTGAATAATCTTTTGTTTATTTTAAGCAATAGGTCTAATATTCTTTTCCGGCAACAAGCTCTAAAAATTTTGCTAACTTTGGATAAAAACTATCTAAAATTATTTCTTTCAAATCATGTGATTCTTAAAGTTTACCATTTCTCATTCTTTTTATACTTAAAAACTTTAATGCAGTCTTTATTTAAAACTATTAAAAGTTCAAAAGTGTCTTGTTCTCTTTTCCATGAAATTATAAAAATATTTAAAAACATTTAAAACACAATATCAGTTTCTTTTAATACAATTAGATAAAAGGAACTTTTTAAATATATATATATATATATATATATGAATGAAATTAGATTTTCCATGTGAATGTGAGAATACATAAATACGAAAAGGCTTTAACTTGTATTACACTATCTAAACATGATTGGAATAACAAGCAAAGATTTGCTTAACAATAAATGAAACGAATTCCAAAATTTTTGTTCATTACTTAATAACTATTTATATTTCCTTTAAACAATACATTAATTTAATATTCATAAAATACAAATGAAACGTTATACTTTATGAATTTGCGAAGCATCTAAAACAGCCGAAATGTTTAGGAACGTATTAACTTGAATTCATTAAATAAAATTTTAATCATAAAAATACTTTGAAAGAAATTATTATTTTAATGGAAAAAAATGAATTCTGAAAAGATAGAATTTTAAAACCAAACTGAAAGGAAAAACACTAGACTAAAGAACAACATCATGAAAATTAAAATAAAAGGAAAATTTTGTTTAATTTACTTTTAAATCTCTGGAATTTAAAAAAAAAAAATGAAGAGGAGAAATTACTTTAAAAGAAAATTTTCATGCAATGCAACAGAAAAATGTTTAAAAAGATAAAAATTACTTATTTTATTCACTGCTGCTTAATTTTACATTTATGTTTAAAATATTTATTTATAGAATGTTTATAAAATCTATTTAAATATTTTTAGAAAGACAAAAAGGTTAAAAAATTACTATAGCTGTTTGAAACTATTTTTTATTATTGTTTCACTGATTTTTTTTTCCGACAGTCGAGTTTCCATATAACTAACTTTCAAGGTCTTATGAGAAAATTCACTACATAGGAAATTCATTTAGTGAAATTGCTAATCAAATGTACAGTCAATCAGGGTAACTTTGACCTATCAGGGTAACTTTGTGCCAAAAGACAAAAAAGATTAAATCTGCTTCATCACATGAGTTAACGCAAAGTTTTGGTCTCAAAATATAAATAGCAGCACAAGTGTGAATTTAGCAGCTCACTGGAAATAATTCGCCAAGATTTCACCAAGGCAGAATGAATCAAAGTTTCGTATAGATGGAGCAAAGTTACCCTAATTGACTGTACCAAAAGGAATTTTTTCCTTTAATATTTCTTCGAATATTACAAAATATATTTTTTTTCTACTATGAGAAGCTGATATTGCATAAAATTCCAAATATTCTGGATGTTAAATTTCAATGTTTTGATTTAAAATGACAGCAATGTTTTAAATAATTGCTGACAAACTATACCTGTGACTTTCAAACATTTTAACGTCGTTTTTTCCTTAGAACGTTACTCTTCTATTTCTTAAGATTTGAAATTCACGTCATAATCGACAAACATCTCCATTTATGTATTTTTGGAAATTTCTTTTTCTATTGTCTAATGGTGATGATTTCTGTCGAAAAAAAAAAATGCATACCCACATAGAGACATAAACATTATTTTACTGACAAAAGGATGGTGTAGGGCTATTCATTTTTCATTGGTAGGCAAGCAAATTAAGAATTCTTATCTTACTCCATCGTATAAAATTTGTGTACTAAAGAAGTGCGGAAATTTTCCTATGAAGAAATTACCAGAGAATTCTCGGGATAAAAAAAGTTTCGCTAAATGGGAAAAACGTTCGTTAATTTGAAATTTTATTTAATTTGTAATATTTGGAGACTTCACTGTAAAAACAGAATGTGAACGAAACTGAGAATCCAAAAATGCCCAATTCTTTAAATTTTTGCAAGCTCTACATTAAATCCATGCATTTCAGAATTAAAATTAGACAAAAAAACTGACTGAGCATATGGTCCAAATAATACAAAATTTGCAATGTCAATGCAACTCTAATTTACCATTATTATTCTTTTTTCCTAAAATTCACCTCTGATTAATAACTGACAATTTGAAAATTCAAAACAACATGGGGACACCAGCTTGCTTCTAAATAAAGATATATGTTTCTAAGGTATTAACATTTGCAGTATTTAATTCGTAATATCTAGAGACTTCACTATAAGAACAAAACGTAAACTAAATTTGCGAGCCCAAAAATACCTAATTCTTTAAATTTTACACATTAACACAATGCATTTCAGAATTTAATTTAAAAAAATCTGGCCAAGTATATTTTCCAAATAATGTAAAGTTTGAGATGTCAATGCAACTCTAAATTCCTGTTATTATTCCTCCTTCTTGAAATTCACCTCTATTATTATTTATCTGACAATTTGAAAATGCAAAACGACACAGGGACACCAGCTTGCTTCTCAGTAAAGATATACGTTTCTAAAGTATTAACATCTGCAGTATTTAATTCGTAATATCTAGAGACTTCACTATAAAAACATAAAAAAAAACGTAAACTAAATTTGCGAGCTCAAAAATACCTAATTCTTTAAATTTTACACATTAATTCAATAAATTTCAGAACTAAAATTAGATTTAAAAAATCTGATTAAGTATATGGTTGAAATAATAAAAAATTTGCGATATCAATGCAACTCTAAATTATACTTTATTATTCCTTCATCCTAAAATTCGCCTCTAATAATAATTAATCTAATTAATCGCCTCTATTAATAACTGAAAATTTGAAAATACAAAACGATACAGGGACACCAGCTTGCTTAGTAAAGGTATACCCTTCTAAAGTAATAAGGCTATTCATTCTTCATTGATAGTAAAACAAATTAAAAATTCTTATCTTACTGCATCGCATGCAATTTATGTGCTACAGAAGGGCGGAAAGTTTCCTATAAAGAAATTATCAGAGAACTCTTGGACTAAAGAAAAACTGGCTAAATAGGGAAAACGTTCGTTAAATAGAAATTTTATTTAATTCGTAATATTTGGAGACTTTACTGTAAAAACAAAAACTAAATATCGAGCCCAAAAATGCCTAATTCTGTAAATTTTTGCAAGCTACACATGAACTCAACGCATTTCAGAATTAAAATTAGATTAAAAAAATCTGGTTAAGTATATGGTTGAAATAATACAAAATTTGCGATATCAATGCAACTCTAAATTATAGTTTATTATTCCTTCATCCTAAAATTCACCTCTATTATTATTAATAACTGACAATTTGAAAATGCAAAACGACATAGGGACACCAGCTTGCTTCTAAATAAAAATATACGTTTCTAAAGTATTAACATCTGCAGCTTTTAATTCGTAATATCTGGAAACTTCACTATAAAAACAAAATGTAAACTAAATTTGCGAGCCCGAAAATACCTAATTCTTTAAATTTTACACAATAATTCATTGAATGAATTAAAATTAACATAAAAAAAAATCTGGCTAAGTATATGATCCAAATAATACAAAATTTGTGGTGTCAATGCAACTCTAAATTACTGTTATTATTCCTTCTTCCTAAAATTCACTTCTATTATTATTAATAACTGACAATTTGAAAATGCAAAACTACACAGTGACACCAGCTTGCTTCTTAGTAAAGATATACGCTTCTAAAGTAACTAACATCTGCAGCCCTAGCAAAGAATTACAACCTTGTACAGATGAAGCGACCACGTTAATGCAATTTAATGTTTGAAAGAAAGATATAATACACCGAAAGGACGAGATGAATTTTGCGGGAGAATTCTTGCCAGTATAAGGGGGGGGGGGGGGGCTGCAGGAGGAAATTGGCATTAAGCCAGAATGTCAGAAAACGCGGGTTTCTGATCTCTACAAATCAATGATCTGCTCTGGAATTTCTCGAAGTGGCTCGAAAATTATGCCTTTCCTCCTCAAATAACATAGGATGTACTAGATTTGCAGTCATTGGCTGAACAGGTCCGATTATGAGCACATGATGTTTGGGATCGGTCACTAACTTTCCACACAAATCGGGAGACGTGAATCGGATAGAATCTATTTTTAGAAACTGGGCAAAACTCTTCCCCAAAAAAGCTTGTTTACGCTCGTGACACGGTTTGTAAGAAAGGAATCCATCGGGCAGCGAGATCGATACCGCCGAATAATGGAACGTTATGAATAAGATTCATGCATGGCCGCTGCTTAAACGGACGGCCATCGCCCTGAAATTTTAATTGACTGAATTTACTTTTTTCTTAAAATAAAATAATTGAACACTAAGAGAAAAATAGGTTTTTTTTTCTTTCTTATTTCTTTGTCTTTTTCTTTTCGTCAAGGTGAAGTTGTTTCACTAGATTCTCTAAAAGAAGGCAAGTTTAAGTTCTATTTTATATTTATTCATTTATTTATTTACGTTTTGTGTTTAGAAATTATTCTAAACCAAGGTATCGGGGAGAGGCTGTAGAAAAAGAAATTAAACAACTTTAATTTTCTATTTTGATTTTTAAAAACTAGAAGCTTAGCTTATCGATCGAGGTCTGAAAATTTTCTGTTGTGGACAATATTTCGCCTTATACGAAGTTTACTTTATGTCTATAGATTCGCCAGGATTTGAAAATCCCGTTGTGGAGATCTGCGTCTTACACAAAATCTGCCTTAGACCAAGTTTGACGTACTTCACAATGAATTTTAAAAAAAATGAAGACGTGACTTAACCATTTACAAGCTTCGATTCTTTTAAGCACCATGAAAATATCTTGCTATAAATTTTATGCATGCATCGATTTGTAGTAACATAGCATAGAATGAGTTACAAATACTTTAATCTATTTTGATCTTTTTTTTTTTTTTTTTTTTTTTTTTTTTAGTCGCTTAGCTCATAAACCCTATCATTAGATCCAAAAAATTTCTATACATATACATAGAAAGCATTTTCTAAGGTGAAATCTAGTAAATTTCAATGTAGTGTATTCAGTGAAATACAGACAGTATACGCAAATAACATAGGATGTACTAGATTTACAGTCATTGACTGAACAGGTCCGATTATACCACATAACATTTTGGATCGGTCCAGGGGTGTAGTCGTAAAAATAACAGAGGGTATACGCTCTAAGCAGAGGGTATACGCTCAAGGCAGAGGGTATAGACTAGAGTGTGTATACTACAGCTTTCTTGAGAAACAGAGGGTATACGATGTTCCTTTAAAAAATCCAGAGGGTATACGGCGTATGCCCCTCCAACCTCCACTACATCCCTGGATCGGTCACTAGCTTTCCACACAAATCGGGAGACGTGAATTGGATGGAATCTATTTTTAGAAACAGGGGGCAAAACTCTTCCGAAAAAAGCTTGTTTACGCTCGTGATACGGTTTGTAGAAAGGAACCCATCGAGTAATGAGATCGATACCGCGAATATAATGCAACATTATGAATGTGATTCCATGCATGGCCGCTGCTTAAACGGAGAGCCATCGCCCTGAATTTTTAATTGACTAAGTTTACTTTTTTGTAAAATTAAACAATTAAACAGTAAGAAAAAAATGTTTTTTTTCTTCTTCTTCTTTTTTTCTTCTTCTTCTTCTTTTTTTCTTTCTTTCTTTTTTTTTTCGTTTCGTTAAGGGAAGGTTGTTTTACTAGATTCTCTCAAAGAAGGAAAGTTTAAGTTCTATTTAACATTTATTTATTTATTTGTTAATAAATTATTCTAAACCAGGGTATCGGAGGGGGGGGGGGTTTAGAAAAAAATTAAACAGCTTTAATTTTCCGTTTCGATTTTTAAAAACTAGAAGCTTAGCCTATCGATCGAGATAGAAAAATAAATTCTGTTGTTGACAATATTCCGCCTTAGACAAATTTCGCTTTATGTCTATGAATTCTCCAGGATTTCAAAATCTCGTTGTACAGATCTCCATCTTATACAGAAATCGCCTTAGGCAGAGTTTACTGTATTTCACCATAGATTAGAAAATGAAGACATGACTTAACCCTTTATACACCTTCGGTACCTTAAAGTACCATGAAATAACTTATAAAATTCATTGAATACATCGATCAGTAGTAACACAGTTTAGAATGTGCATTGCGAACTTTACTTTATCTTGTTTCAAAAGTATTATTGATTGCACAAAACAAAAAATATTTTTAAAAGGATGATTTCTTTTGCTTTTGCATCTTTTCAGCTTTCTTGACGTTGAAAAATTATGGGGATGGGGAGAGGGGGGATCAGTTCGAAAACTTTTCTATATTTCTACTGTAAGAATATTATATAACATTTCTAAATTTTACAAAATGCTAAAAAAAAAGTATTTCAAATAAAAGAGATGAGAGAAGTTATAAAAATTGCACAAAATCTCTATAAACTTCAGTTTTATTCATGAACTTTAATTATAAAATCCTTCAAAAAATTATTAAGTGATTGCGTAAATCTTTTATAGTAGTTTAAAAAATTCACATAAAAGGCTTTAGAAGATGAAATTTTCATAAATTCATAACAAAAATTATTTTTTTAAAGGATTATTTCTTTTGCTTTTACATCTTTTCAGCTTTTCAGTTTTAAGATTACAGGGGGGGGGGGGGGGATGAATGTATGAATTCATAGTTTGGGACATAAAAGGCTGAGATTAATTTTGTTCTGAAGTTTCTCAAAGTGGATAGAAAATTATTTCCTCCTCTGCAGCATAGTATATACAGTATAGAGCACCGATTATCCGGATAAATTGGAAACGAACCCGATTCGGCAAAGGAAAACTCCGGATAATTGTACAACTTAAAAAAAATGGCTATATGACAACTTTTTTTTTAAAGTAACTTCCCTTCACACATGCTTCAGGCTTAGGACTACCAGTTGTAGTAGTGTACTTTTTAGCATATTACAAATGGCGTGTTTAGAAGCTATTATTTTAACTTTTGACTAAATTTTATTTTATAAAATATTGGTTCAAATTACACATAAAAGTACATATACAAATTATTACATGTACATGTGCATACACTGTACGAACAAACGCGAGAAAAAAACAGGACAGGCCTAAAAAGCTCTTGGTTGTTAGGACGGAGTTCATGACTTCCCTGCCGACCCAATTGGCAGAGACAGCTCTTTTTTGTAACGCCCCTTGCTAGAGCAGTTTTCTCACGGGATTGGGTCGGCGGAGATATGTGATCTGACGTCATGAACTCCGTCCTAAGCCCCGCCTTAATAAACAAAAGCTTCTGTGGTTTGTGCTAGGAAGCTCTTTTTTCCTCTCGGAATTGCACTTACACTCTAAAGCTAAAGCTGAGTTCCCAAGGTGGACCAGGTGATACTTCCAAGCCACCCAGGCCTATGAAGCTCGTGGTTGTTAAAACAGTTCATGAGATCATATCATGCCGACCCAATCAGCAGAGATAGTTTGCAACGCCCCTTACTAGGACAGCTTTCTCGCAGGATTGGATCGGTGAAGATTATACGATCTGACGTCATGAACTCCGCCCTAAGCCCCACCTTAACAAGTAAAAACTTGTGTGGCCTCTATTGAAGTTGGCCGTTGCAAGGGTCTCTCTTTTCGAGGTCATCGGGGGACAAAAAGGTAGCTTTGAAGGGATGGGGATTTTCGGGGCAAAAAATATATGCATAAGACTCACGCACGTTAGAGGTAAAACCTCTTAATTTCTAGAAATAGTTGATTTTATGATTACATTTTTCACATTTATGGGTGATTTTCTTATTTCAGAATTATGAAGTGATTATTTAAAGGTGTTAACTTTTGTGACATCTAGCCAAATTTAATCCCTACCACGCCTTAAGAAATTTCACTTCAAAAATTTTGAAGAAGACTAATAAAAAGTGGTCCTTAATAGAACCGGTTAATTGGACATTCTGGTTAATCGGAGTTCAAATAATCGACGCTCGACCATAATAAATTTGCAGCTATTGACTAAACAGGCCTGAATATGCCAGATGATTTTTCAACTCAGTCACTAATTTGGCACAAATCGGAATACGGGACTTGCATAAAATCTATTTTTAGAAGAAGACAAAACTCTTTTCAAAAAAGGCTGTCTGTTTTCATGACACAATTATAGCAATGAATCCATCAGACATCGAGATCCATGCGAAGAATAATGGAACACTATAAATGAGATTTCGGGATTTTTTTACTTAGTAAGAAAGGAGGAGAACAGAGAGTCATTGCCCAATCGCTGAATTAAATTTTCTTTCACTCTGGTGATTTTTCGAAAATAAATCTAATCAAGTAGCATAAAATAATTAAACACTAAAAGTTCGGGATATATTTTTTCTTTTAATGTTTATGTCTGTATTATGAGAATAAAGTGTTTCAATTTTCAATTTGTACTAAAGGCTGTAAAAGATTAGTTTCAGAAGATTTTATTTATTTTTTATTTTTTGTTACATTTGTGTATTGCTTTTTACGCGGGTATGTATAAAAACGGTTTTGAATGGAAATTTTAATAAAATATCCTTATGTTAGATTATTCTGTTTTTCTTTTCTTTTAATTAGTTACTGGGCAGCAATAAGTTGGGCACATGTCTGCATATTTAAAACACAAGGCAGTATTTTTAGGCATCTGTTCATTGTTAAGATGTTTGATAGGAAATAAACCAGAGCCAACGATGTACACTAAAGTATGCAGAGAGTATGCAACAATGAACTAAACCACGTGTTCGTCCTGTTTGTGTTTGATTGTTTATTGAACAACATACATTCGATTTGTGTGCTCGACATGAAGCCTGCTTATAAATCATCGTTAATATTACAGGAACGAGACAGCACAGGGAAATTTACAATACAAGAGATATACACCCGGGAACTCCACACAAAGAGTGCTTGAGACGGAGCCAATGGAATTCCAACCTCCAACCTCCTACGCTTGAAGGCGATTAGTGGCGTGGTGCTTTGATCACTCGGCGACGGAGGCCCCACGTGTTCGTTCGAAGAGAGGTTTGTCTGAAGTAAACAAAACGGACGAATGCGTAACACACTTGCTCTACGCTGCCAAAAGTAGCTGGGCCCTCAACCCTACTGTTTTGGAAAGATCGTCTGTGGAAAGATTAGCCTTTAAAAAATCCTTTAAGACGCAACACTAGGCACAGAAAAAGACCCGGATGATAAATTAAAGTCTGGGAGCGTTCTTTTCAAATATCTCACTCACATTTTAATATTCTTACATGATTTTTTTTGCACAAGATAGCTGAGGACGATCCATAACCGGCCTAGTTTTTACTTTATCAGTTTTGGTTTCAGATTTTTTTTTTTTAATAATTTAAATTTCAAAACCGGTTTAAACAGGTTCTGAAATTAAAACTATCGTAATGTGAAAAATATAGAAGCAAAATCGAAAAAGTAAAAACCAGGCCGGTTGTAGATCGTTCTCAGCTATCCTATGTAAAAAAAACGTGTAAAAATATTAAAATGTGAGCGAGATATTTGAAAAGAACCCTCCCATAGACTTTACATTATCATTCGGGTCTTTTTCTGTGCCTAGTATGGGGCCTTAAACAGTGGGCCGCGGGGTTCCTGATCACACGTTCATTCGGAAAGAAGAAATTCGTTTGCCGAGAGGTATGATATTTGCAAAAGCAGTGCAGATTGCGCATAGCAGGCAAAGTGTACACTGACGATTGCTGCGAATTCCTCAATGCTAGATTCGTTTTAAGAGATTATGCTTTAATAATATAAATTCATGTTTGGTTTACAAAATCGAATCTCATTGTGAGTAACATGTCTGGAGTATGTTGCCGAATGCAGTGCGACTTTCAATCCTAGATTCGTTTGGAAAGATTATCATTTAATAATATTAATTCATGCAATTTTAAAGGCCCGAAATATACATTCATTCGGGAAGATGCACTTTTGTAAATTTGTTCTTTGACTCGGTGTTCGTATAGAATGACTATTTAGGGAGGGATAACTTAATTAATTTGAGGTTCGACGAAAAAAAGAAAAAGGGACAAGCGCGGCGTGTGCAGCACCATTGTAATAAAAATAAAAATAAAAATAAATTTTTGAGGTGTTACACAAGACAATCCATATATATATTTCGCTAGCGTATGAGACACAAAAATTGCGATTATTTGTCAATTGTTTTATGGCAACGTCCAAATGAAACGCTTCTTATTGGTTACTGAGCAAAATTCTTTTGGCAAGATTTAGGCTGCGGTAATTTGGATTTGTTTATGTTTTGTTCTTTCGCTGCATTAATGGAGCTTCAAAATATCATTATTTTTATTTTCTTCTGTTCTTTTTACTTAAAAAAAATAAAACTCATTAATTTTAAACTTTTTAGTTTCGAATTAACATATTATAAATGAAATGAGTAAAATGATTATATTATTATATTTTAAATAAAATTAATGAAATATGAAAAAATGCCATGAATACAATATTTGGTGATTTATTATCTGCGCCAGACTAGCATAAAAATACTGAGTTCTTGATTTATCAGCACAGCTGTCATATATGCACTACATTGGCGCTATTTTTTCTAGCGCCAACTTGGCAAAAACTTTATTTTCAAATTCCAATTACATGCACATTTTTCTAACAAATTTCTATTATTTTAAAAAGAAAATAATATTAAATAAAAAAAAGTTTAATTTATAACTATAGAACAAAACAATTTATATCATTTTTAAAAAGAAAATAAAAATAAACAAACAGTATATTAATAAATAAACAACAATAGCCGGGTTACTATGTGAGACATAATTGCCATTTTGTTGCAATCGCGCCAATGTGGTGCGTATATGACATATGTGTCTATTGATCTAGCAAAATCTTCTAATTTTGGCATAAAAATGAACAATTGAAATGAATTATGAATAAAAGCAAAATGATTTAATGCTTAGTATACATTCAACGGAGACCAAACTAGTCGCCAAGGGCGGCTAGTTTTAGAAATTTCAAAATATTTTTTTACATATTGTTTTTTAGAGATATCTTTTAAAGATGTGAAAAAATATAAATTAATTAAATTTCTTTGATCCAGTATTCGTTTGTAATAACTATTTAGGAAAGGATAAATTAATTAATTTGAGGTTAATCTGAAAAATTCAACAAACGGAAGATGCACAATAATAATAATAAAATTTGTTTTTTATCCTTCATGTTATTTCTTTCTTATATAAAAATCATGATGCATTCATACGACATTCTGAAAAATACCAAAATATCTTATTTCTATATTCCTTTCAGCTGATATATATATATATATTTTTAATGCGGAGAAATACAAATTAATTTATTTTCATATATTAGTCTCCTAGTCTATGTTTAAGTAAAATACTTTAAAAAAATATATTTTTTCCAAAACGTTTCGCTGATTTTATATATTTTAAAAATACCATTTTTTAAATAACACAAATATATAAATATTTATACGATTTCTCTTAAATTTCTTTTTTGATGAATTAATCATATTCATTTTAAACTAGTCTATTGGATTAAAACTTGAAATTTTTTTTTAAGTTTTCTCCATTTTTAAATGTTTTTCCATAACCAATAATTTCAAACATCCTTTAAGAATTCTTTTTCCTCTAATCTTTATTATTATCAATACTATTATTTCTCAAGAATGCTAATGGTCTTGTTTGTGAAAAAAATGTACACTTGTTTCTAAAATGATAAATATTTATTAGAATTATAAACTATTAAATGCAATTATATCATCTGAAAATTCCAAAATTTACATATTTTCCATACAACATTTTTAATGTGGAATTTTGTAGTAGATATCTATCGAATAAAATAAAATTCATATTCTTGTTTACAAAGCATGAGTTGAATTTTATTAAAGTGTGCGAGCAGAATTTTTAAATAATTTAAATCTATTATTTTATATTTTTTGGTTGTTATTGTCGCGTTTTTTCAGTGCCGCAATTAAGTAATTTTATGATAAATATGCATAGAAAACTATAAATTTAATAGCTTGATATAATTTATTAGAGGGAAAAAAATTGTTTATTGCTTATTCAAGAGCATAATTCATGCTGTAAAAAAATCAGACAACTTAACCCTTTCGGATCCTTACTTTTGCGTTAATAACATTAACACTGGTTATCCAAATAGATTAATTAGTATTTAATGAATATTTAATTTTCTGAAAGATAACAAATGTTGTTGTTTTGTATACTATTCAATTCATATTCATATGACGTTAGGCTAAGAAAGAATTTTTGAAGATGTTTAGAAAATACTGTATTACAATAAGATTTAACTTATATTACAACTTTTTAATACTTTTTGCACTTTATTACACATGATTTTTTCAGGAAAGTAACTTTTATTTTAAATTTAAAGAGTGAAATATGTGTTTTAAATAAAAGAATCACAAACGGCGCAAAAAGAATTAAGCAAATAATAATAATTATTATTATTATTAAATGTCTAAACATAAATTAAATAATAAAACAAATACATATACATATATTAACATTGCTAAACTTAAATAGTAGCAAAATTATTTTTAAAAACAAAATAATACTCCATTAAAAGACATGTACTATTAATAGTACACCAGACCCAAAAGGTTTAACTGTGTACTGGTAATCAGTACGCGAGCACAATTTACTGTTTTTTAACGGAAAAATTCTCATAAGTTACAGGAAAAAACGGGAAATTTTGTGGAATTTACGGGATTTTTTCCGGTAAAAAAAATGAATTATAATAGCGTTCTGATTAGCAATACAATCTTTGTAAAATCATTCTTTTATTCTGTGCATTCACGCAATCCCATTTGAAATTTGATATGACCAACGTTAAACTTATTAGTTTAACGTTGGATCATTCTGTACAAATTTTTCGTTCACAGTTTAATATTTTGAAATGGTTATTTCTGCATTTTTTTTTGATTTTGTGTTAAAATTTTGAGACCAAACAAACAATTTGTTTCCAATCTTATAAGTTTCTCCAGAATTAAATTGCAACGAAATTAAAAAAAAATCGTTAATATAAAATATTGAATCGAAAACCAGAAATTTGCAAAGAAAGTTTTGATTTATTTAACATTAGCTTAAGGAGAATGTCTTCGCGTGACTAGTGTAGACATGAGTTTCCTATCTTAATAAACAGCTAGTTGATGAAACGTCACTGTGACTTCACAAATAGTCACAACTGTCACAGTCACAGCGACTGCTAAAATGCTATATCTCAAACTTGTTGAGATTGTGATTCTTAGTGACTTCAAAGTGAAATCATCGTGGTCTATTTTTTCATTTTATTCATTCATATTTAATGCAACATATTGACTTCACAGTGACTTATATTCCAAGCCACATAAAATTTAAATCACAATGTAAACCCTAGAGTTGCATGTGGGTCTCCATGTTTGCATATTTTGGTAACATTCGGGTATCTATATTATACAGTAAACCTATTAGGAATCTATGCTTTAAAGTACAATCATGCCCAGTTTTTAACGATGGACGCCATAACGATAGTGGCGACGATTTGAGTTATTGCTTTCGTTTTTATTGGTATGTAATTTCTCCAAAATATCACTTAAGGCCCCACAATAGTCACTGAAAAAGATCCGGATGATAATGTAAAGTCTATGGGAGCGTTCTTTTCAAATATCTCGTTCAAATTTTAATATTTCTAAATGATTTTATTTTGCATAGGATAGCTGAGGACGATCTACAGCCGGCCTAGTTTTTACTTTTTCTATTTTCTTTATACATTTTTATATTATGATAGTTTCAATTTCAGAACCGGTTTAAACCGGTTTTGAAATTTAAAGTATTTTTTTTTTAAATCTGAAACCAAAATTGAAAAAGTAAAACCAAGCCCGGTTGTAGATCGTCCTCAGCTATCCTATGCAAAATAAATCATGTAAAAATATTAAAATTTGAACAAGATATTTGAAAATAACGCTCCCTTAGACTTTAGATTATCATCCTGGTCTTTATCAGTGACTATTGTGGGGCCTTAAGTGATATTTTTACATCACCAAATGGAAAAGAAAACTACTTAAAAGAAAAAAACTATAAATGAACTATTAAAAAAAACTATAAATGATTTTACTGATTTATTAATTTTCCTCTATCTTTAGATTAGGATGTTTTAGATTCATAAACAATTTCGACTTCCGGTTTTCGGCTGTTTTACATGTTTTACAATCGCCTGAAATCGATTTGATTGTTTTTAGGAATTGTCTGCGTGTATGTCTGCTTCTCATCGTTACACAATAATGTATTGCAAAATCAATCTTTTATTATTATTATTATTATTAACGTTTAATTTTTTTATACTGAAAACACAGTTTTCTATTATATAAAATAAGAGATTTGTTGAAATTGTATTTAATTTTTCGTGTGGTAAAAATGTCTAACTGTAAAGAACTTTTGTACGTGCTTTTCAAATTAAACTGACGCATTCGTGATATGATGCATATATTTTTTCTTTAAATTTTTGCGATGTTTTGACATTTTTAACAAAAACCATTTTTGAAAATGAATACGAGATTCTTAAAAACAAAGTACGGTTGTATTTTGATTTATATTGTTATTACTTATAGATCTTATTTTTTGTACTAACGAAAACGCTAAAGCTCAACAATCTAATTTATTTTTATCGCCTGAAAACGAAAACCATACAGCAAATTGAAGAGACATTTTGCAGCGAAACTTCAAATCCGTTTCAGTTTTAAATTATTAATATATTCATGCCTGTCAAAATAATTTTAAATTTTAGAACCATTTACCACGAAGTATTATTTAAATCTACTAGCTTAGCAGTGTGTATTAATAGAAAAAATGCATATTAATAATAGATGAGGATATAAAGAGGAAAATATTCAATTTCTATTACTAAGGCACAACAACATATTATATTTTATTTATATTTTTTTCTTATTAAAATATATTCTGAAACAGCATTAAGAAAATTCTATTTGGCTCTACTGCAGTGATATCTCAAAAATTTAATGTTCAAGAATAATGATTTAACAATCCATTTTATGAACTCATTAATAATCTTCCATTATACAAGATAGTGTAAAAACAAATAAAAGTATTAAGATTTTTTTTTTGTTATATTTTTAACTAGCTGTGAGCTTTTTGTGGTTGCATGTAAAATTTAGTATTTTTTTTACAAATTTGTCATTGCTTGATGATTTTATTTAAATGGTTTTCTTCGTCTTCTTTTTAAATTGCCGCCTTATTGTTTTTGAAATACTCTTTCGTACGATTTTAATAATAAGATTTGTACTTTAACTTTTATTCTGACTATGCGTCAATCGGCTGTTAAATAAGTATTAGATATGAAAAAAAAAAAATTACCAATAATAAGACAAGTTAAAAACGGAATTTGTATAATTTCGTGAAAATACACATTTTGTCATTGATACTGATTTAACCTACCAATCAGCCCTTTGCTAGTAATACAAAACATGTATATCAGGTTTTTCTACAATGATAGAACAAATTTATAAAAATAATAATGTCTATAAATTCATAAAAATATGCACTTTGTCACTGGTATTGACATGATGCATCAACTAGGGTTTTATGAAATACAAAACCTGTAAAACTACTTTTCCACTAATAATAGAGCCAATTCAGACAATTTCTATAAATTACTAAAAATGCGATTTTTTTATTGTTACTGAAATAACGCACTAACCAACAAATTACTAAATACAAAACCTGCCAAGCTAATTTTCTACAAATGATAGAGCAAACTTATAGCAGCAATTTCTATCATTTTATATTATATAAAATGAGAGATTTGTTGAAATTGTATTTAATTTTTCTTGTGGTAAAAATGTCTAACTGCAAAGAAATTTTGTATGAAATTTCAAACAAATTGACCTTGTAAATCGACGTATTCGTGGTATGATGCATATATTATGCAAAAAAGTGCACTTCGTCATTGCTACTAACTTAACGCACAAACCAGTAATTTACTAAATACAAACACCAAAAACTCCTTTTTTAGCAAAGGTAGAAAAAACTGAGCGAAGCAATTTCTGTCAAGTCGTAGAAATGTGAGCTTCACTATTAATACTGTCATAACGCATTAACTCATAGTGTAACACCCCCAGTAATTGGCATGCACCAGTGATTGGCACATTTTACAAACATGTCCTAAAAAAAGATTTATATCCAGTCTTTTAAAAATTCAAGACCATATATCAGTTATATGCTCATTTACGTTAAATATTATAACTTTGATTTATTTTACAACATGACAATAGAGCCTAGGAAAGAGAAACAAGTATGGCTTGTATCAAATTAGCCATTTTGTTGCAAATTCTTCTTTTTTGGCTTAAGGAAGGCATGCTTTTCAATTCATTATTATGTGATTTATAATATATTTTAAATTTTAATTGACAACAGTTTTGTTTAGTTAAAAAGGGTTACTTTAATTGTGTAAAAGTATTTTCTACACAAATATTTGGGTTTCTGAATTCATGGTAGTTGTCAATTAATGGTGCTTCAATTTTGCTAGTTCCAAGTAATTGGCACCTATTCCAACTACAAGGAATTCGCAAGGAATTTGAGATTAAACCATTTATTTTGGAAGTACTTTTAAAAGTATAGACTAATTTTGTTTATCATTTGTTTTTATTTGAAAATATAAATTTATCAGTAATTGGAATCAATTAAAATTTCATATGACAATTACTGGGGACAGCATGACAATTACTGGGTATTAATGTAAGTATATTGTATTGTTTTAAAGTGTTCACATTTGAGACTAATATGCTGATTTCTTACTCTCAAAAACCTGAAATATGGCATCTTCATCTACAGTAAATTAATTTAAAGCGATTAAACCCAATGCAAAATGTAAAGTTTTTTTTTAATATAAACATATGCCAATTACTGGATCACAAGGTGTCAAACATTGGTGCTCTAGGTGCCAATTACTGGTGATTTCAGCAACTTTTTATAAATATATTTTTATAAAAATACTTTTTAATTTTTTTTTTTGCTTTTAGTGGGCAAAATAGATGCACAGATATGCATTCTTTGATTTAAAAATATTTCCAAGTAAATATCTTATTTCTTTGTAATGAAAACTGAAATAAGTTTAAAGACAAATTCTTAAAGTGCCAATTACTGGGGTTGTTACCCTACTTAAATAAATACGAAATCTGTAAAACTACTTTTCCCGCAATGATAGGAAAAACTACAGAAACAATTTCTGTCAATTGCTACAAATATGCACTTCGTTATTGATGTTAGCATAAAGCATCAACCAACACTTTACTAAATACAAAATATGTAAAACTACTTTTCCAGCAATGATAGGATAAGCTTGTTGACATAATTTCTGAGTTACTAAAAAATTGCACTTCGTTATCGTTACTGACATAAGACATCAACCGGCTCTTTACTAAATACAAAACGTGTAAAACTAATTTTTTAACATAGATATAACAAAATTAGGGAAGCAATTTCTGTACTTTCGAAACATATGCGCACTTTGCCTTTGATATTGACATAATGAATCAACTAGCATTATAGTATTAAATACAAAATCTGTAAAAAAAAAATTTTCAGCAAAAATAGGAAAGGAAATTTTTGTCCTTTCGAAACAAATGCACACTTTGCCTTTGATGTTGACATAATGCATGGACTAGCATTATACTAAATACAAAATCTGTAAAACTATTTTTTCCATCAATGATACAACAAAATTAAAGAAGCAATTTCTATCTTTATTTAAACATGTGCACTTTGACATTGATACTGACATAAAGCAACAACCAGCAATTTACTAAAACAAAAACGGTAAAACTACTTATTCAACAATGATAAGGAACTTATGTGATTTCCAAGAAATATTCACTTTGCCTTTGATACTGACATAACACATCAACCACCATTTCACTAAATAGTAAACTTGTGAAAATATTTTTTAAACAATCATCGAACAAAATTAGCTAACATAACACATTATTGAAACTATTTCTTCATCCATGATTGATAAACTTCTGTCATTTCTAAGAAATGTGCCCTTTGCTTTTAATACTGACATAACACATCAACCAGCTTTTTACTAAATTGAAAACCGGTGAAGATATTTTTTAAACAATCATCGAACAAAATTAGCTGACAAAACACATTGATGAAAATATTTTTCCATCGATAATTGAGAAACTTCTGGCATTTCCAAGAAATGTGTCTTTTGACTTTAATGCTGACATAACACATCAACCACCTTTTAACTAAATAGAAAACTCGTGAAAATATTTTTTAAACAATCATCGAACAAAATTAGCTGACATAACACATTGATGGAACTATTTCTTCATCGATGATTAAGAAACTTCTGGTCATTTCCAAGAAATGTGCACTTTGCTTTTAATACTGACAAAACACATCAACCACAATTTTACTAAATACAAAACTGGTGAATATATTTTTTAAACAATCATTGAACAAAATTAGCTGACGTAACACATTGATGAAACTATTTTTCCATCGATGATTGAGAAACTTCTGCCATTTTCAAGAAATGTGTCCTTTGACTTTAATACTGGCATAACACATCAAACACCATTTTAAAAAATACAAAACCGGTGAAACTATTTTTTTAAACAATCATCGAACAAAAATAGCGAAGAAACTTGTGTCATATCCTACAAATGCTCACCTTGTAATTGATACTGACATAACGCATGACTTATTTTATCATTATAAAATAAGGTTTTAGATTACTGTTTTATTTTTCCTATATTATATGAATGAAATTGAACTTTGTTCCTACTAAAACTTGAAAATTTTTATGATATCTTACTTTAAAAGCAGGCTCTTAAATATTTAAGATTTGCCAGTTTGCTTTGCAATATGTTTATTCAAAATATAAAATTTAAAAACTTCGAAAAGCATAATGCGAAATGCAAAATAAAATTAATTAAAAATTCTGTTTAAAACCCAAGGGTGCATAGAGGTATTTCCAAAACTTCAAACGATAAATTTATCCACAATTAATTTATTATAATTTTGTGAATAGAAACTTATTTCGGCCAAGTAATTTTATTAGAACTTTTCATGTTTTAAAGGTAACAACAAAGACGTATTTTACAATTAAAAGTGATTTAGAGTATCTTAAAATGACAAAGCATTTTCAAAACATAGCAGTTTGGATAAACAAAATGATTTGTTGTTATTAATAAAACATTAAACATTGCCCCAGTAATTACATAAATAAATTTTATTTTGATACTTTCTAACTTGATTTAAACATTTGTATTTTTACATATATTATATTATTTATATTGATAAAACACGGTTTTATCAAAAGTAGATATTTCATCTCATTTTTTAATTTGAAACTACTTTCAGATACATGCACGGTATCATACAATTTAATTGTTAATTCAGAGAAATAAATTTAACATTACATCGGAAAAAGAAATTTATCACTTATTTTATTAAAATAAAAAATGATATTTGATTAAAGAAATTTTTCATTTTACACACCTGTGTTTCGTTTAAGGGGGTCTGCGACAAAAAAAAAAAAAAAAAAAAAAAAAAAAAAAAAAAAAAAAACTTCAATTTTCGAAAAAAAAAATTATTGCATTGAAAAAAATTTCTATTTTTTCTATTTAAAATAACATTTAAATCATGTATCTATCTTATTGGAACGGGAAATATTATTTTTTTTTAGTTTTGATTTATTTTCAAAATCTAGCTTTTAAGCAATAGTTGTCACGAAAATGAGTTTCTGTGGAAATGTGTTTTTCTTCATGATGAGTTTTTCATCATTTCTCATACTTAAATTGTTATAGCTAAAGAACCGTTAAAAATAACGTGTTAAAATTTGGAACATGTATTTTTCAATTGATTTAACTTAATTTTGATTCAGCAAATTTGAAACAAAAATATTTACTTTTAAACGTATGTTTTTTTTTTTTTTTTCACATTTTTGTTTTATGTATTTTTAAATTTTATTCAAATTAATATTTTTAAAAATGCTGTTCAAAATTGAAGATTATACATTTCTGTTTGTTTAAATGAAAACAAAAATTAAATCCTACAAATAGTATTAATAGTAGTAATTTTAAAAAATATAAATTTTAAATTTTATATATTTTTTTTTAATTCGGGAAATTTACTCATGTGACTTTTTTTTTTTACAAATAATATAATTAACCATCACAAAATTTTAATTCAAGAAATAAAAATTATTTTAAAATGTGCTCCGGACCCCTTTAAACTAATTAACCCCTTAGTACTCTTAATATTAAATATTACATTTAAAAATCTACTTTATCACTTATTTTCACAAAAAATTATTTGTGTAATAAATTTGGAAAATGAAATCCAAAATAATGGATTTAATAATATAAAAAAAAAATCACAACATTGCAATAAATAACTTTGTGAAATGTTACTGAAATATTGATTTAATCTAATAAAAATTTAAGACACTTTTGATTAGGTGTGAGTTATAAATAGTTAGGTAACATTCAAGCAAACATATTAAAAATATCGTGCAAATGAATATTGCTAAATTGTCCGTAAAAATCCCGTAGAATTTTCGATCTTGTTGATAGTTAGACATTTAAAATCAAATAATTAATGTAATTTTGTAATTTAATCCTATGTGCCATATGTGGAACGATAGTAGAATTATTCGCTATACAAATTAAACAAAATATCTAACGAGTACCATAAGAAACAATGTAGACGCATTTTAGTATAAACGAAAATTCCTATATAGGGGAGAGTGGGGATACTTGAGCATAGGGGATACTTGAGCCACCCCTATTATCTCTACAGTTGGTCAATTTTTCTTTCTAAAACTGGCAACATGGTAATATATTTATAGTTCTGAATATGTAAAAAAGAAATCACATACCTTGGTACCATTTTGAAAGTATGATGATTAACCCTTTGAGCTTTGCTGGTAGAATTTTCTACCACATAATTTTAATTCTGAAATGTCACAACGACACCAGAAAATTCGATAAAATTTATTTGAAAAACGTTTAATGCATTTTTTCGCGTATATTGTAAATCGGTTTTTTTCTTTGCAAAATACTTGTGCGAATGTGACATCTGGCTCAAGTATCCCCTCCATGGGGATACTTGAGCCACGATGTAAAAGAAAAAGTAAAAATTTATTAGACATAGAAAAATAGTTCAAAATTAATTGAAAGTGGTTTTCAATTAAAGAAAAAATATCAAATTTTCCTTTTCAATATTTTATTTTGTTCTGAGAAATTATAAAAAAATTTAAAAAATTAAAATTTAAAAAATGGCTCAAGTATCCCCATCTTCCCCTATATGCTCCAATCGCCAAATAACTTGTTCAGTTTTATTATTGTTGTTATTGTTCTTGTTGTTGTATAATAGTAGATTACAAAAATTAAAATTTTAATAAAAACTATTTGAGAATACTTTCAAATTAAAAATAATGCTATATTCAAAGAAACCTGTGCTAAACAACTCTAAATACGTCTTTCATAATAAAAATGCCAAAATTTGTGATAGTTCATTGTAGAACGTAATAAAAGATATATGAAACATAAGATTGATTGCTAATTCATTTGAATTTGATCATATTCCCGATTTTGGCGATGCACAAATTGTAAAATCTAATTTCTCCGCATATATTAGCCGCACTTTCCTTGAGGGTTCGATGACGGTTCACTGTTAAAAATAAAGGTGACAAACCAGTTGAATTTGGTGCCCAGGGGTGAAAAGATGTTATCATTTGACACTCGCGGGCTTGAAAATGTGTTTGGGGTGCCGTTTGATCCCTCACTGTGTGATCCACATTAATTAGGGTGCCGCGCAATACATACCGTTGGAAGATTTTCACCTCTTAGTCATTTGCGCATACTCTGTGACTTGTGTCCTTCCCTTTCAACTTGCCGTCACTGGTGGATCAAAACAACAATTTCTCCCTACGAAGACTATCATCGCGCATGCACTATCCCAATTTCGTTTAGAACTTCAGATGGCTAACTTTTGGAGATCTTTTTATATAAAGCAACCTTTGAAATTCATTTGAACATTTCAGGAAAACTTTGAAGGTGAGCTCGATGGCCGAACAGCTGGAGCGTTGAGCTTACAATCAGACGTTGTGGGTTCGAATCCTTCGCGGGCTAAAGCTCGGTTTACAATTTCTTTTTATTATTGGGTACTCTGGATTAGAGTGCCAACATTTCACCCTAATTAAAGGTGCCATTCTGGCTCTCCTACGGGTGTCACCAGTGAGACAAGCCTTTCTCCCCTAAAAGGTGCAATAGGTTACCTGTAGTTTTTTTTAACAGTGTTTTGGCTGAATCGTCAATAAAAGAAGCTACCCGGGTTCCTGCGGATTATGCTCTTCTGGTTAAAACGTAATTTTAACTGTTTTTATTTATTATGGCTATTGAATATTTTTTGACACTGTTCGAGCGCTAAAGCAATCTACGGAAATAAGAGAAGCCTATACTTTTATGCATGTTTTAATATTTTCATCTATGTATGTACATAATCATGTAATTTATGTAGAATTCATAGTTATCCAGGCATAATCATGTATATACTTTTAAATTTTTAGAAGATATATAAAATGCAATAAAAGTATTTTTTTTTTCTACTTAAATATTTATTTTTGATTTTTTTATAAATTATTTTCCCACGATGTAAATCTAAATTAGAAATACATATACTATTATTTTAACACAATCAAACTGATTGGTAAATTTATCATACTAATTGAATATTTCTAACTGAGCGAAAAATTGCCCAGGACAGGAATCGAACCCAGATACTTGGCTTACAATAAGATAATCTGAGCGAAAAATCCCACCCGGTTATCGCCTAGTTGGCTTAACAGGTAAATCATTGGCCTTGTAAGCCAAGTACTTGGGTTCAATTCCCGGCATGGGCAATTTTTCGCTCAGTTAGAAATATTCAATTCGTATGAGAAATACGCATATTTATTATTTCGAAAAAAAAAATGCTTAGAAACGTGCATTTTACGGTTTGCACAAATTCTAACAATAATTACTTCTTAAATTACAATGTGTTATTTGTTTCTGTTAAAAGTTCGTAAGTATACTGAATTAAAAAGTAAAAAAAGTAAATTTTGAGTGGTCCATTGTCATCCGAAAAGAAGTTTTAAGATCAGCCAAGATCTGGTCATTATAGTTTACTTTTTCAAACGTACGTTAATAAAACAAAAGTCACTTAATCTTTAAGCAAAAACGTTTGAAAATTGTTGTTCATTTCACTCTAGCAAAATTATAGATTTTCTGATTAATTGGCTTCATTAAATTCAAATTTAACTCCATTATTTTCAAGTATCTGGAACTATTCCAAAATGGATAGAAATCTGTGAATATTTTTTAAACAATCAATAGTTTCAGTATTGTTAATAGATAAATTTAAATTTTGCAACAGATGCTGTTCTTTTCACTTCCCTATTTATTAAGTATTTCATTATTTGTTTTACTTGTAAAAATTTGGATATTATTTTGCTTAATGTTTTGACAAAAAGTAAACTATAGATTATTCATACGCATATGCATATATACCGGATGATTTAAAAATAATAATAAAAGGGATACTACTTAGTTACCCCGTTGACCAAATTACTGTTGCCAAATTCTAAGATTAAATGCCATTAATGGCGATCGCAAATGCTACATTCACTTGTTATTAAACATGATATACATGTTTGTTACGTCATCAAGTGACTTTTAGTTTGACTTTTTATTTGTATTTTTATAAATTTTCTACTAAAATATTTGTTCTTCTGTTATTTAAAAAAATTTGCATCAATTTGGCTAACAGTTTGGCGATTTGTATAATTTGGCGAAATTGGTCGACGGGATAACTAAGTAGTACCATAAAAGGAATATCGACAATTTCTTAAAATCCTAATGATAGAAATACAGGATGGTCGATTTAAAAGAGTACCCGTATGAGCAAATAAATAAATAGATTGCTAAATTCATTAAAAAGGTATACTTAAAAATAGACTATGTGTAAATTACTTAAACTGATGACAAAAAAAAATATGTATTAAATTAGTTTAATTTTTAATATTTTCAACTGTAAACACAGTCTTTGTCAGAGAATACAAAGTACTTTTATTAACGTCTTAATTTTTAAATGCCACGTAGTTGATGTCAAAAAGAAGTGAAAGTGAAAGTCGATTTTCAGATTCAGTAAACACTGGGAAAATAAAACATAGATATTGCAATATATTATACATATTAACAACCAGAGCTAAAAAAATGACTTTCACTTTCACTCCTTTATGACACCAACAACGTGACACTTGAAAATAATAATCTATTGCGCATTATAATATTTTTCAAATGCAGAATATAGAAACGTGCGTACGTAATTTTTGAGGAGGTAAAAATAACCTTACGTTTAGATTTCACGTGAAAAATAATTATGTGATCATGTCAGAATTAAATAATTTTCTAATAATTTGAAAGGTCGAAGTTTCTGGAATTAATATTTTGGTAATTTTAGGTTAAAAGTAATATTTGTTTAAAGTAGGGATGCACAACTTGTGGCCCGCGGGCCAAAATGCTACCACTATTTCTATGCAGAATAATCTTCCTTATAACGAAAACAGAAACTTTGCTATTAAGTAAAACAAACGTCACTTTTCGAATATTCTGGTGGCAAACGATTTTCTGGCAAAAAGGTTGTGCATCACTAGTTCAAAGAGTTAAACTAATTAATATAAGAAGAAATTATATTGTATTAATTTTGTAGATTTATTATAAATTCAATGATACAACTATTACTTTAAACAATTTTTTAACAGTTTCTTTCATCGAAATTTGATGAGTTTTCTCTCATAGGTTTTGTAAATTTTTTTAATTATTTTCATTTTATTCTTTTGGCGCGTCTTATTAAGAATATTCAAACACAGCAACTAAATAACACCAACTCAATTAGACAGCAAACTTTAAAACTGTTATCATAAGCTGAATAACGCTTACTTAACAGGCGATTAAATAATCAATAATAGATGTTAAAAAGAAAATATTCTCTGGGGAAGAACCTGTTTGGAAAAGGTTTGAAAGTACTAAGATTTTTAAATAAAATTAATTTTTAACATCTATAATTGATTATTTAATCGCATGTTAAGTAAACATTCATTTTATTCATTTTATGTTAAAAGCAAGGCGAAATTTTCATTCCGTCATATATTTTATATTTATTTAAAACTGTTAGTTTATAAAACCTATCTATAACAGTGTTGAATTCAGACACGTTTCTCCGGGAGGGCTATTTCTGGCTTCGGGGGGGGAGGGGGGCATTGTAGAGTTCTGGGGGGGGATTGTCACTTTTGACCATTGAAAACATAAAATCTCAAAATTTCCGGGAGGGGACATTTCAGTGCTCCGGGGGGATGCCCCTAGGCCACCCGCTGAATTCAACACTGATCTATAACTTTTCTGAAACTTTTCGTGGCACATCTGAGAGCCTCTCACAGCATACGAGTGTGTTGCCTTATCAAATTAGAATCCTTGATTTTAAGGGGTCTTGTACCTTTTAAACGCGATAAAAATCAAGAAAAAATGAAAGTTTTGATTGATGTGCCTTCAAAACCTTATTAAGTACAAGCAAGATACTTTTACAATAAATTAAACACGCTGTACTTTATACTATATACCATTAGAAACTGACTAGTCCTTTACAGAATCTGTGTACTGCTAAAATTTAAATTTTTTTTTTTTTTTTTTTTTTTTTTTTTTTTTTTTTTTTTACTTTGTAAATCATTGCGAGAATGATATTTTGCGAACGTATGTAAGGATTGAAACAAAATTTGATATACATAATGCATAAGTATTTTAAAATGATTTACTTTAAATTATTTACAGTGTTAATTATTTTAGTTATGACTAATTTTATCAACCAAAAGATATCTTTATCTTTAAATATTTTATTTACAATGAAATTTTAAATATTTTAAATACAATAGCTAATGAAACAATTTTGAACTAAGAATATTATTTTAAAACGATAAATGTACTTATTATATATATCAAATTTCATAACAATCCATATGTTCTCAAGATATCATTCACTTAAGGGAGACCCGTAAGAAAAAACCCAAAATTTTTATTATTGATTTTAAAATAATGAATTTTGGTGTACTACTTAAGAATAATTTTGTAAGGAATAATTAGCAAAAAAATTCACTTTTTATTAAAAAGTATGTTTTTTATGGGGATTTTTATAATATTTTTTTGTCGAAATATACACTTTTTAAAAGTACTACTACTCATTCAATTTTCAATATTTTGGTATTACTAAAATTTCTTAAATAGTGTTATAGTATATAGAAAAGAACTAAGGAGAGATATTTTTAATTTTCTATTTTAATCGGCTAAAAAAAATAAAAATAAAAATATGCATGGTAAATTTCCTTAAATTCGTTATAATTTTCATGTTTACCAATTTATGTAAAATTTTCAGAAATAGTTAAAAAGTATATCTCTCCTTACTTTTGTGGCAAATTTGTTTAAGATTCTAAAAACAAACACTTTGTTTCTAAATCATTTTACCACTGAGCCTTAGTACTTTGAACTTAGGCAAAATATGAAAAAAGTCATTTTCAGGAAAACACGTTTTAAATGGCCGCTAGTCCTTTAAACTCTATAGTGAGTACAATTAAAAAAAGCTCATTTTCTACCTGTTCCAAGTGTCCCCGAGTTCTGAAATTTTGCATGGATATTCGCAAATATGTATTTTATCGTTTTCTGACATAATTTTTTTTTTTTAACTTTTGATGATTTTTGGCCGAAAATGGGGTACGGGTCTCCCTTAATAACCGACAGTTTTAGAAAAGAGCTGTTTAAATTTCAACAATACACACGATCGGTAAAAGTCCAGTCAGTTTCTAATGGTAGTATATTAAAAAGCGTAATCTGTTTAATTAATGGTCCATGTTTCATGTTTATATTGAGTAAGATTTTGCAGATACACTAATTCTAACTTTGCAAGATTTGTTGATTTTCGTCATGCTTAAATAGTACATGGTCTTTTAAGTTATACTTATGAGCTGCTGCAAATAAGATTTAAATCAATTTTCGGACTTTATATATACGTGGTGGAAACAGTCGAAATTTGACGAAAGAAAATCTTTACAATAAATATACAAAATTAGTTACAGCAAAAAGTATATCTAATATTGGCCAGTCTAACTCAAGTAAATATTATTTTAAGCTAAAATTAACAAAATACTATAAAACTCAATTATCCAAATTATTAAAAGAAATAAAACGGGAATTCACCGGATTTTATAGCAAACGCATTTTAATATCTTTCTTTCAAATTTTAAGAGAAAATAGAGTGTCGAATTCTGTTGCCACAATTACAAAATTGGTACTGAAAACTATAAAAAAATTAATATCTCAAAACAAATTTATATACAGCTTTCAAACAATTTGCACTTGAAAGTACATTTTTTCTCTATATGACGGTGTAAAAATTAAAAATGTGAGACGTTTAGAGCTGTAAAATTTGCGGTAGCGAAAATTGCAAAACCGAAATTGCATGGGAAAGTGTTGACATTCGCAAAATGACGTATGCGTCACGCACAGATACGTTTGGCCTTTATAATATAGATACAGTAAAACCTCCATAACGGACACTCCCGAATAGCGGACACCTCTATTTAACGGACAGTTTTCTAATCCCCATTCCCAAAATCTAAATTTTGGTATTTTTAACCTCTGAATAACGGACATTCCGAATAGCGGACAGTAATTTTGTCGACAAATGATGCAAAATCATTTTTTAACGAGAAAAAGAAAAGAAAAAAAGTAAAACACTTCTAAATTTAACAGAGCAATGTAGCACAGATTTTGTAATTACAGATAAATGTAGGGGATGGGCTGGAGGAAAATCCCCACTAACTCCAGAATTCAAGAGGTAGCCCGGGAAGGACATTCCTGAAGAGCTTTGAAAATTCTCCCCCTGAAGATTTGAGATTTTATGCTTTTAATGGTCAAAAACGGCAATTTCTCCCTGGAACTCTAACATGTCCCCTCCCTCCCGGAGCCACCAAAATTCCTCCTGCAGAAAAATATCTTAATTCAACATTGCGCACATCCGAGAAAGATTTAGGATTTTTTGCTCATTAATCTCTAGAAGTACAAATTTTTTCATCTGCAGAATTCCATAATCCATACACCACTTTCTCTTTCGTTTTGAATTCGCATAAGTTAACTTCGATTTTTTTTTCTTTAGAATGTAATAAGCAGTGGATAAAGGTACACAAATTTTAATTCAATTTTATTGCTTAAAAATAATTTTAATGCGATTAATCATATAATAGAAATGACATATAAGGTCAGTTAGGACACATAAAGTCAATTAATTGAACATTGAGCATTTCTTAGTAGTTTTTGAATCTCTGAGCTTTTCCCAATAACGGACACCTCCGGATAGCGGACAGTTTCCGCGCTCCCGAGGTGTCCGTTATTTGGAGGTTTTACTGCATATCCATCTAAATAACTTAATGCAGTTTCAATATTACCAGTGTTGTTTTATATCTAACACGTCATTATTTCTTTTCGGAAATTTTGTTGAACATTCATCGGTACTTTACGAATTTACGATTCTTTTAAACTTTTTGAACAACAAACAAGAAAACTATTTCTAAAATGAAAGTAACAATATAAAAACAACAAAGAAAAAAAGAAGCAGAGGAATACAATCTTCAGTAAAACTAAAGAATGCTGTTTTGTATTTCGGAAGCTATTTATAGTTACTACAACTCTTCTTCTATATCAATAATACGTTATTTCTTTCTTCAAATGCATATATTTGTAATACTTAGTGACATTATTTTTGGAAATAATCAATATGAAACGCCACTCTTTACTTAACATAAGAATTCAATGAAAAATAGCAAAGTAAAGCTAACAATAAAAGGAATAACTGTTTAATTTCGAATAATTGAACTGGAGAACAGTTTGTTTCACCTGACTAGAAACATGACCAATTATGATTTCAGATTTATGACTTTTCTCTCTCTAACTTTTACTTGCGGCGTATTTGTTTTTACTAAAAGTTTTGCGCTTTTCTTGTTCGTTTGAAACATACTGAAATGAGAATTTAAAAAAATTAAAATAAATGTTTACAAACATGTGTTAAAGTATCATACATGTATCATACATTGTTTTAAAAGTTCCCAATTCTTTTTTTTTTTCTTTCTTTCTTAATGAAATTTTTTAATACATTTGTAACGAGTCAGAAGAAAAAAAATATGACGGAGCTTGAATCAAAATTTTTGGGTATTCAAAGTGAAATGATAAGAGGGGGGGGGAAGGAGGACAGGACAAAGATAAATCAAAAGCGACAAATGATTTTGAGGTGGAAAAGCAAGACTTTCGACTTCACATTGTAGTTCATTATTCAGTCACATACAGTCACATATTGCAGTCACATATCAGATCTCAGGAGTCTTACTTTTTACCTGGCCGTGCAATTTAGCCACATGTCACGTATAATTTTGTTTTCTCAGTCCATATGAAACATAAATACATAAAACTTTTAATATGGACAACTTAATATCTCTTTTATTTAAAATATTTTTTTTTAATATTCTATATTGAAATTTTATTTTATTTTATTTTTGTTTAATTTTTATTAAAAAAAATTAAAGGTAAGGTAAACGGTGAAATAATAACAGAGAATCTTAATCGAATGATTTTAACCGAGAACTGGTGTAAATTTACAGAAAATTTCTGTTTCTTTTCTGTATTTTACGGAAATATTTAACAATTAAAGGAATTAAAAAATTCCAAATGCGTTTAAAGTCAGCTCAGAAAATCTTTAAATACTTTTGGATATATCAGCTTTTATTATAAACAAAAAACACGGCTGTTTATTAGCAACTCAAATAATATTTTCAAACCTATAATAAGCTAACCGCATTACTCAATTGAATAAAGCTATTGCATAAATCAATACAGTTACTTTTCGACCAAAAAAAAAGTATTTATAATAGAAATGACTTATCTAATTAACGAAAATATTTTTCTTATTTAATGAACTTCCTGAATAAAGGTAATAAAAAAACATTGTCTGAAGAACAGTAACGCAATATCCGTTATAATTTATCACAGTAAAGAATGATCTCAGTCTATATTAATTAAAAGTAATGTGTTTCGCAGTACGATTTTTTTAACAGTTCATTTAAAAATTATTGTATAACATAATTCAAATTCGTCTTCCAAACAAAAATTAGCCTTTTTAGATTAAATTAATTTATTATTCCACAGTACTTATTTTTTTGTGTGTAAAAATAGCATGTCCTGACTCTTTTAAGAATTGTCTTATCAAAGAAAATTAATCGAATGTGCCAATAAAAAAACTTTATTCTTTCTCAAACACAATAATATTTCAGAAAACTTTATAGACGTGTCAATAGTTTAGGGTTATTACTTCAATACTACAGCAACTTTTATTTTATATTTTAAGTTACTGCTTCATTTTACTAATCTGAATAAAAACAAAATAATTTCTATCCCAATATAAAAAAAATCAATGTTTTCTGTTATTTTGTTGCATTTTAATAGCTAACAAATCGCCGGCTTAGCTGGATGCGAAATTCTCGTCACTGCACGAGCTATCGAAATACTTGCGAAATACTCTCAACGGTACCCATTTTAATTTCTTCCTCTAAATTGGTTCATGAACTACTTTTTACTAGAAGCACCCACGAAAGATTAGGTATCTAAAGGTATAACAAAACAATCATCAAAACAACAGGCTCTGAAATTAGATCGGCCGAGGATTTATCTATTGGATGGCCGCCATGGTGGACAAACACTCTGATGCCAGGCAAGTAATTTATTTGGCTAGGAAAATCTGACAGCTAGGGAATCTGGTCATCGGATGGGAGTCAGCCGGATAGCCTGCATGTACGCTAATGAAGCCTGGTGCATGTAAAATCCGTCGTGGGTACAATGTCTTCCAAATTACCTGTAAATTATACCTCTGGAAGTGCCTTACTAGGTGAAGGTCTCGTCTCCTGACCAAGGTTTTAAATTACGAAATCAACTTGAATAGCAAAACGCAAGTACCAAACAACAAGAGCAAAATGTTAAGCAATCAGATTAACAAAGTTTACAACTATACACTAGGCAATGACGTTAGTAGGAAGATCTAAGTGATCATCAGATTTATAGTCGCAAAGCGATGATTATGCGGTCACTGCCCTGATACCCGGTATCAAACCCATTAAGCTGGGGTAGCCCGGCAGATAGAGGCCTCGTTATCGGTTAGAAAGAAAGAAAGAAAGACCTGACAAAATACAACAGAACTAGGAAAAATACGCAAAAAATACTATTGCAACCCCTCCCTTCCGTTAGAATATTCTCAAATTCACTTGTTACCTACTTTTCATAGCCAAAAATAAACATATGAAATTTCATGCAATTATATTCATAACTCAATACATTTTCCGATGGGGCAGTAATGGAAATGGCACAAAAGTCTCTATTGCAGCATCCAGTCCCGGTGGAATACATCCAAATTCATGGAGGACCTTCTTGCCATAGCCTAAAATACATGTATGAAATTTGGTTCAATTCTTATGCGTAATTTGATATATTTTTCAATGGTACAATAATAAAAATTGAAAAAAAAATCAAGTACAGCCCCCATGTCCATCAGAATATTTCCAAATTCCAGAAGAGCTGCTTATCACAGTCAAATGCATATACAAGAAATTTGATTCAATTCTGCGCATAAATTCCTAACTTTTCGAAGATATAAAGCGGAGACGCGAACTGATACTTTGTATAAATATTTTTAGGGATCTCTGATCCTAAAACATGCAAATCCGAGAAATTAGGAAGTCAAAAAATTTTCTAATATAATACTTTTTCTGTAATAATAATCTAAGCAAATAAAAAGTAGTTAATTGTAAAAAGCTTACTTTTAAAATGCACACAATAAAATTTAATCAAAATAACATAAAATTCATAATACCACTATTAATTAATTATTAACAGGGTGGCTACAGAAATGATGAAAAAAAGTTCCCTGATTTTTCCCTGATTATCTGTATCAAATTTCCCTGATTTTTATTATTAAGGAACATACCCGGTATTTTTTTAACATGTGGTACTATCGCATATAACACACTTATCCATCTTGCAAATATATCTTTCGGGAGGATAAAACAAAAATTGCAATTTTTAATTAGCAAAGATATTATTATTTAATCGTAATTATTACAGATACGCAACATAAGTTAACGCAGGGCTTCGAATAAAAAACATTGGTAATTTCATCGAAAGATTTCTTGAAATAACACTAATTTTAACATAGGATCGAAGAAAAAACATGAATTTTTGTCAACAGATCGTATAAAAAAGTGCTCATTTCTTCAAAGTTTTGTGAAAAGAAAAAAAAAAAAGCACAAATTTAGTCAAAAGATCGTGGAAAATTAGTCCTAAAGATCAAAAAAAAGATGCGAATTTCATCCAAAGCTTGAATTAAAAAAATGTGAATTTCTTGAAAGGTTTGTGTAAAAGCGTGTATTTAGTGAAAAAATCATGAAAAGCGTGCAAATTTCATCTAAAAATTGTGAAAAAACATGCAAATTTCATTTTAATATTACAAAGAATGTACAAATCTCACCTAAAATTCGTGAAAAATACACAAAATGTTTAAAAAAGTGTGCAAATTTTGACGAAAGATTACAAAAAATTTTAAATTTCGTCAAACGATTGCAAAAACATGCAAATTTCATCAAAAGATCACGAAAAATGTTCGAATCTTGTCAATAAATTGTGAAAAACATACAAATTTTGAGGGGAAAAAAACATGAAAAACATGCAGATTTTGTCAAGAACTCATGGAAAACGTGGAAATTTCGTCAAAAGATCGAAAATGAACTAACTTATGAAAATTTGGGTTTATAGGACAATTTAGCTTTCATGCAGACACATAGCTCTTGGCAGCAATACGGCTTTATGTCTCTTTATCACGTCTTCTTATTGATTTAAACGTAGCCTGTTTTGCAACAAATAAATATTGTTGGTAAGGTGAGAACAGAAATATTTTTGCACAAAGAAAAGTTTCCCTGATTTTTGAGTATTTTTTATAAAGTTCCCTGATATTTCCCTGATTTTTCCAGATTGATAAACTTCCCTGATTTTTCCAGATTGATAAACTTCCCTGATTTTTCCCTGTTTCCATGATTTCCAGAATCTGTAGCCACCCTGTTATTAATTAATTATAATAAATATAACAACAACAATAAAAAAGATACCATACACTGTTAAAACTACAGGTGACACATTGCACCTTTTAAGGGTGAAAGGCTTGTCTCACTGGTGACACCCCTAAAGGAGCCAGAATGGCACCTTTAATTAGGGTAAAAAGATGGCACCCTTAATCCAGAGTGTCCAATGATAAAAAAATTTAAAAATATACAAACCGGCTTTTGGCCCTCAAAGGATTCGAACCCACAACGTCTGATTGCAAGCTCACCGCTCTGACCGATCGCCCATCAAGGTCACCTTCAAAGCCTCTCTGAAATGGTCAAATATCCTGAAATTCAAAGGTTGCTTTATATGAAAAGCTCGCCAATTTTTTCCATCCGAAGTTCTAAACGAAATTGGAATAGAAAATGCGAGGTGATAGTTTTCGTAGAGAGAAATTTCTGTTATGATCCACCAGTGACGGCGAGTTGAAGGGGAAGAATAGACATCACAGATCATGCGCATATGACTAAGGGGTGAAAATCTTCCAACGGTATGCATTGCGCGGCACCCTAATTAACGTGAATCATCCAGTGAGGGATAAAACGGCACCCCAAACACATTTTCAAGCACGCGGATGTCAAATGGTAACACCTGAATCTGGCCAGAATCTAAATTGTGGCACTAGAAAAAATAACCACATGCCATCCCCTTAAATTCCAGTTCCTTTTGCTACAGAGTTTTAGAGTCTCCTACTAGAATTTAAAAACGTTTATATATATTCTCGTGGTCAAACTTAGTAAAAAATCTCTGTAAACAGATGCGAACATCAGAGATTAGTTTTAGTAACTATAATTCTAGTTTATGAAACTATTCCAAAAATCAAACAATTTCTCTCTACTAAAATGATTCGTTATCGTTTTAACAACTAGAAAACAAGAGACTAGAAACTCTAGATCATTTCGTCTATTCAGCTTAGTTATTTATCCTATTCGTACAGCTCGGAAATCAATATTTCTAGTTAAGGAATTCAGACAAAGACTATCTTCTCTTTCTAGATCAAGGCAGTACTTTCCTCCCTCAGTACATTATAAGAGAACCTATAGAGATGTAAAATTGAACACGTAAAATTGCCATATGTAAAGATGCAGCATCCTTTAATTAACCAAAATTGTGGTTGGAGTTACTCAATGGTTATGGAAAAATAAACACCCAAATAAAAAAAAAAGAAAATAAATAATAATAATAATAATAATAATAATAATAATAATAATAATAATAATAATAATAATAATAATAATAATAATAATAATAATAATAACGTGCGTTGCATGAAAAACTAAACGATGGGGTTTCGAGTCATTACATTATTAGATCGTGCAATTTCAAAAAATGTTATTATTCATTTGTTTTGAATATGATTCGGGTAGAGTCATCAGTCAAGTAAAATCATTTTATTGATTTTAAAATTTCAATCTTACACTTTTTTAACAATTAAAAATACTATAAATTCCGCAATATTTTTTTCATTTCATTTAATTCTGCAGTTTAAAAATGATTTCTAAGACTTCTTTTTCGTCAAAAATACATTTAATGTAACATTACTTTGTTTGAATCGTAAGAAAAAAAAAGTCAGCTATTGTATTTCAGAGAAAATTCAGTATTTTTAGATAATAGTATGAATAAAAAAGCAAAGTCAGCGGATTTCTCTTACATTGCTTTGAATCATTCGAATATACCGAAGAAAGACACTCGTTTTCGGCTGATGCTGCTTTTACTAAATCTTTTCCCCTTTTTTTACAAATTTTGGTTTTTCACTTAGCTATAATATTCAGTTATCTATCACAACGCCCACAATTAATATTTTTTAATTCCTTTAGGAAATTAGATAACATAATCACCTTTTGTCCTTTTTAAGGCACGGGCCACTTGCCCTATTTCGATTTCTTTGAGATAGAGGAAGACAGCGACATGAAAGAGTTTTATGAATTACCCGCGACATGAAAAAGCTTTATGAATTAGCCTTTAACACTTAACATGAACTCATTCCTTAACCTCAGGGGAAAAAATTCTCAAAGATAATAGATTTTCGGTTAATATATTTTTTATATAATTTTCTCAGATGTCTATATATATATATATATATATATATATATATATTCCTTTCCTTAAATTATTTTTAATTAAAAAATTACGAGAAAACTAGGCAATATTATTACTAGACTAAATAAACTTTCCCTAATGTGTTAATTTTTGGGGTGATAATAATACTAAAATAACCCAACCATAAATACATTTAATTTGTAATTTTAGAAATTTTATAGTATAAATTAAAAAATTAATATTAAACAAGTTGGAAATTGCACGTGAAGCGTAGCAAGTGAGGTGCGTTCGTACGATAACGAAGTTTTAAAAATATCACTCTCATATATCAATCTCATAAAATTGTAAATAATTAATTACGCTTAAAATGCGCACCAAACAATGTTCTCCCTATACCATCATGTAATGGAATATTTTTGTGTGGCCTTGTTAATCAATAACAAATGTCTTTTGCACCACAGATTATACAAAATATATATTATAATACAATATATACTTTATAGATGCATATAATTATTAATTGCAATAATATTATTATGTTCGAATGAGTGTAACGCCATCAAAATGCATTTGAAACATTTTTTTTTTTCCACTGACCGTAATGTATCAGAATACTTTTCATTGTCCATGTAATTAAACTATGCATCCGATTTTGATAAAATTTGAAATGAATCGACAAAATTGTGTAATAATTATGTATTTTAAATTTCAAACGATTAAAATGCATTTGAAACTTTTTCCCCATTGACCGTAATGTAATGGAATACTTTTGATTGTCCCTGTAATTAATATATGCATCCGATTTTCATATAATTTGAAATGACTCGAGAAAATTATGTAATAATTATATATTTTAAATTTCAAACGATTCGGTTAGGTATTTTTTGCGTTGTTACATGCGTACGGACGAACTGAACGAAAACTATAGGTGCTACATATTTACATAATTACCAACGCACCTAAAAAATACATCAATTGCATCCTACAATTTTTTGATAGATCTATATTTGTTATGTCCTGTTTATTGCGAATTTTCAATTTCAAAATTTAATTCTAAGTTATTTTAAAACTGTGATTAAAAAAAAACAAAATAAAAATGATGGTTTAGGAGTCCATCTATGATCTGCAGAAAAGCTTAATTTGAAACTTATGTATACATGAGGACTCCAGAAGCCAAAGGTTATAAGTGACAAATTGAAAAAATGGATTAAGTGCACAGACAACCAGGAAATATGCTTTTTAGGTGCGTTCTTAATCATGTAAATTATGTATGTCGTCGTTCAGTCCGTCCGCATATAACAAAGCAAAAACTACCTAACCGAATCATTTGGAAATTAAAATATATAATTATTATATAACTTTGTCGAGTCATTTCAAATTTTATGAAAATCGGATGCATTAGATCAATTACAGGGACAATTAAAAGTATTCAATTACATTACGATCAATGGGGAAAAAAGTTTCAAATGCATTTTAATCGTTTGAAATTTAAAATACATAATTATTAGACAATTTTGTCGATTCATTTCAAATTTTATCAAAATCGAATGCATAGTTCAATTACATGGACAATGAAAAGTATTCTGATACATTACGGTCAGTGGGGAAAAAAATGTTTCAAATGCATTTTAATAGTTTTACACTCATTTGAACATAATAATATTGATATGCATCTATAAAGTATATATATTAAAATAATTAAAGTATATATAAATTTTTGTCACTTGTACCCCTTGGCTTTTGAGGTCATCATATGTTACTCGTTTTATTATTATTATCATTCGGAAGGCAATAGTAGAAACATATTAAGCGAGTGAAATTGTCATAATGGCAAGAAATAACACATTAATAGTAGTGACGTAGTCATTCTGTAGCGTTTCAACAACCGAATACGAGCTTCAGTTTGGATACAACCCCTTAAATAGTCTCATTAAAAAAGTATTAATTTCTCTGAAACTAATCGTATGAATTTCATGAGAATTTTATTTAGGCTAATTGAAAGGTGTTAAATTTATTTACAGTGTCAAACTTGGGTAATTCTATTGTAAATAAACAAAGTTTTGGTTCGTTTTTATATGTAGATGCCCCCTAAGAAAATTTTATATACATAATTTAAAAGTAGACTTTATTACCAATAGTTAAATACAAGTAACTTTTCTCTATAATAATTTGTTGTAGAATTAGTAAAAGGTATTTTGTTGTTGTTGTTGTTGTTGTTTATGACTGTACCGTTTAGAAGAAAACTATTGCTACGGCTTATTAAGTAAATGGATAAGGGTAATTTTCTCTACATGAAAAAACAGGGAAAATGTATTACAACTTCTAACTAATTATCAACATTTTCAGCTAAAAGTATCAGATCATTTTATTATTTATATATTTTACATTTTTACTTATTTTATTATTGTATAATTAATATTATCGTCTAGAATTCAATAAACAACTAACTTTGTATAAAAAAAGCAATCAGTAAAAGCATTGTACCATTAAAAATTAATTCTATTAACAACAGTTTAATAAAGCATTTTGCTAAAGGCATGTGGCATATTGCAAATATTTGAAGATAAGTTAGAGTAATTGAAATAATATCATCATAAAACAATAAACACAATGTGTTCACAAAAGTATCCAATATATCAATAACTTCATAAGAAGCAATAGCTGATAAATACCAGCATCGCGGTAACAAGTCACATATTGAATTCTATTTCTATAGTTAGCTTCTTCAGAGCATATTCGCAATTACACTCATAAAGTCACATGTATTAGTTTCCCTATAGAAAATGAAATATTAAATATCTTCAGTTTCATATCTGTTCAATATCCATCTGCCGAAGCAAATGTACGAGACTATTTGACAAATATAGCATTTCTTACTTACCGCTTACTAAGTAAATAGTGTATTGGATAATATTTGCCGACAAGTATCAATTTTATTTGATAAAATAAATATATATATGGGGATCGAAGCTGTTATTAAATAAATTTCTGAGAGTTAAAATCTGTTTTTTTTTTTTTTTCTCACAAATGCATTTCGATTATGACCTTTTGAAACACTTCGGGTAATTTATTTATAGAAAAAATAAAACTGCATATAAATTACTCAGAGCACGATTTTATGATTTGTTCGTAAATTTTTATTTGGTATAATAATAAAATTTTCCTTCATCTGAAATTAAATTCATTGTTCTCATTTTAGAAATATCGGAGAAATTAATTATTTTCAGGAAGTAACAGATAAATTACATATAAAATATTAAGGAATATGCTATGAATATGCTTATATGACCTTAATAATACTTTATTAAGGTCAAATTTTTCTCTGTATTTTAGTAAAACAATTTTATGTGAAATGTGAAAGAATCTTATAAGTTAATAATAAAAGATTTCTTCGTATGAAAATTTCATTGTTTCCATTTTATATTTATGATACAAGTAATTAATTTTAAAATATAATAGATAAATTATACGTATAACCAAATTATCTATGTATGAGTGTGTATAGAATTTTACAGTGTGGTCATAAAAAAACTTTGCCGGTATATGGAGCTCTAGCGGCCAATCCGCTCAACCGATCGAGGTGAAATTTCAGATATAGCTATTCAGAGGTATGAGCTCGAGATTCTGTGAACGACAACAAAATGGCGCTCACAGTTACGGTTATAGTTACAGAAACTCGAAAATTTCCAATGGTAACACCCATTTTTTTTTATCGCAAAATGCTCAGCGCATGCGAAAACCCTAAAGAGCGTTGGAACCGTATGTGTATCGCAAGAAACGGACATGTTATGCACGCACAAAAAAACTGTTCTACGAATCCTCCCCCCCCCCACATAGAAAAAACTCGATTGGGGCGCAAGGAGGAAATTTGCATATGACACAGAGTCAGTACACTAATTTCTGATTACAATACAGATCGGAGAAATTAAAACTTTTATTTTGATTACACATTTTCCACATGGGTGCCATCACCATTAATTGCCTGTGATGGCACCCATGTGGAAAATGTGTAATCAAAATAAAAGTTTTAATTTCTCCGATCTGTATTGTAATCAGAAATTAGTGTACTGACTCTGTGTCATATGCAAATTTCCTCCTTGCGCCCCAATCGATTTTTTTTATGGGGGAGGGGAGGATTCGCAGAACGGTTTTTTGTGCGTGCATAACATGTCCGTTTCTTGCGATACACGTACTGTTCCAACGCTCTTTAGGATTTTCACATGCGCTGAGCATTTTGCGATGAAAAAAATGGGTGTTGCCATTGGAAATTTTCGAGTTTCTGTAACTATAACCGTAACCGTGAGCGCCATTTTGTTGTCGTTCACAGAATCTCATGCTCATACTTCTGAATAGCTATATCTGAAATTTCATTTCGATCGGTTGAGCGGATTGGCCGCTAGAGCTCCGTATATCGGCAAAGTTTTTTTATGGCCACCCTGTACATTAACAATACTTCAGTCAGATCAAAATTTGTCCTGTATTTAAAAAAAAATAATAATAATAATAATAATAATAATAATAATAATAATAATAATAATAATAATAATAATAATAATAATAATATGAAATGTGAAAAATCCTTATAATAAATATAAAAATGCAGATAAAAATAAATATGCAGAAAATTAGATTAAAAACTAAACAAATGTTTAAAACATTTTCTTTAAATACAAATACTTTTTTTAAATCATGAAGTATAAATATCTAATTTGTTTATTTTGCATGAATCTATGAATCTCTTATTTTAAAAAATATGAGTGAAGTTAATTGGAGAAAAAGATACATTAAATAAAATCCAAAATATAAATAAAAATAAAAACATTTTTATTTTTTGAAACTTAAATTTTAAAGTGAAATGCAAAAAATTCCATTACCAATAACTTTTTTTTTAGTCGAATTAGGTTGAACTAATCATTTCTTTTCAAAATTCGCCCTTTTAATAATATTAAATCATTAATTATGTGACATTCAATATTGTTAAATACTTAAACTGATGAATAAAAAAAGGCTATTTTATTTTTTTCCTTTGAAAGTGAATTATTTTTAAAATGTAGAAAAGAAAAACGTTGTCTAATTACCTAAATTGGATTTAATTAACAATGTTATGAAAACACACAACGTTTTATTAATTTTTTATGATGAAATTTTCTTAATTTAGAAATCTTTATTAATATTTTAATACGTCTAACAATGATAAAGGTTGCTTATTTTAAATCAGATGATATGCTATCATAACCATTAAATATAATCCATAAGCTCATTAAAAATATTTTTATAAGAATACAGAAGATTTTTTTCTTTTTCACCACTTTACACAATATTTCCAAATAAAAATGAAAAAAAAAGTTAGAAGACTGGGAAACTTTATTTTTTTTAATAATTCAGTTCATTCGTATTGACCATGACACAATTTGCATTTTTTATATTATGATTAGGTTCTCATCTTGATTGCAACCGAAACATGTCAAAAAGGATTTCTTTTTAATATATTTTGTAACACCCTTTTTTAAGCAATGAAAAATGTTTATTGAAAAAAAATGCATTTAATTATTTAGCACCGATGTACGATAAATTTAGAACGATCATGATAAGTTGTGTACATACTATAGCTTAAATTTCATTTAGAGTGCCATTTTCAATTTATGAGATGTAAAAATTTTAAATCCTGTTTTCAATGAATAAACAAAAAAAAATTACGTCGATAATATATTCCATTTTTCTCAAACATACAATTAAAAAATCATAATATAGCTATCATTCAAAAAACATGTAAAAGCATATGTATCTTTCTTTAAAATATTCATATTTAAATAGCGTATCTGAATATTCAAATTTAATTTTAACTATATCTGAATATTTAAATTAAAAACCTATTTATAGATCTTTCAATAGTTTATGCTGAAATTACTAAAAATCTAATGTAAATTATAAGTATTTTAAGCATCAAAATATTAAGTCTTTTGTATTAGAATAATTCCTTTTACCCAAAGGTAATTAAGTTTTAATATTTCAGAAAAGAAGTAAGCAGTTTCTTTACTGTAAGAAATAGAGAAATGCTAAAATAATAAGTATTTTGAACTGGAATACTTTATTTTATCTATAAGAAATTAAATTCTAATATTGGAGAAAAGAAGTAAGCAATTTCTTATTCAGTGCAAAAAAATAGAAATATGTTTCTTGAAATATTGACAAAGCATATGAAAATATCATAAAATATCTCCAATAACACCTATTATGATAAAAGCTTCTTTATTTTCATAAACCCCAGAATCCAATAGATTTCCGAAATTTAAAGAGTAATTCCTGAAACAAAAGCTTCTTTTGCTGCCTGTAATTTGTTAAAATATTTCCTAGTATTTTAAAAGGTATGTATCAGTATTCTGAAACTATAATAATCTGTTCTCCATAAATTGCTATCAATATCAATTTATCGCTTTTATGTTTACAGACTTGTTCAACACTGTCCCATGCAAAATACTGGATTAACATTATTAACGTAAAAACTACCGTTATTTTGTTACTCTTGAATGTAAAAAAAAAAAAAAAAAAAAAAAAAAAAAAAAAAAAAAAAAAAAAAAGTTATGCAGTTAGAAATGTTTACATGAGGATTGGCGACATAAAAACAGATATTCTGGATTAAGAAAACCAATTAATACACTGTAAAAAGTACTCCGAATACTTTCCAAAAATGATTGGCATCAAAATAAACTGTTGTTTCAGAAAAAAAAATTTAAATATCAGAAATTTTGGGGTTCATGGTGTTTCTAAAGATAAAGAAACGCTTTTTGGAACTGTTGCAACAGGAAAGAGATTGTATTACATTTTTGTAAGCTTTTTTGATAGATTAACACTATACAACATAAGTATTATTTAAATCTGGCGTATTTTTTATTCTTTAATTTCGAGTTTACACCAGAAATTTTTTAATTTTGATGTTTGTTTATTTTATTCACAAAATGCCTCATTCTAATAATCAAAAATAACTATTCAATTTTTTTTTCCGGAATTTGGAATTTCTTAAAGCTTTTAAATGAAGCATAAATGTTTCAGCGGCCTATATATAGCTTTAATACACAATTGCCGTCTATAGAGGTTATGTTTAAAAACATGATTTATCAGACTAAAAAATAAAGAATCGAAAAAAGGTTAAATTATTTTAAATGAGGTGTAAACATAAGAAATAAAGACCTGCATTGTTCATTTTAATAGCATTAAAACCTTAACTAACATGAAAGATTTATTCATTATTTTTTAATAATACGTGATTCCAATGTGATTTATAAGCATTAATTTTCGGTACTTAAAAAAATTCCACTAGAAATTAAGTAAATATCATGTGTACTCTCATAAGAAATGCTTGTTTCCTAAAACAACTGGATATACGGAAATATACAAATTAAGTATGTGTTATTTATTCAAAATTCCCTTTTACGGATTTGTTTTATCAAACTTTTAAAGAAAATAAAGAAAAGAATTGATAACTAATCCCATATTCTTATATATATATATATATGTGTATATATATATATATATGTATATATATATACCGGATGTCCCAGATGGATTTTAAAATTCAATAACTTGCAAACTGTGACAGCGATTTAAAAATGTTTTGCAGGAGGGTTAGGCATAATGTTAGGAGTTTTTTTTTTTTTTTTTTTTTTTTTTTTTTTTTTTTTTTGCCGTAATTTTTTATTTTAGTTCGAATTTCAAAAAATAGGTGGCGCTGACGGCGATTGAAGGCCAGGAGATCAATACTGAGTGAAGCGTCGACCTAGCCTTCAATCGCCGTCAGCGCCACTTATTGTTTGAAATTCGAACTAAAATAAAAAATTACGGTAAAAAAACTCCTGACATTATACATAACCCTCCTGCAAATTTTTTTAAAATAGCTGTCACCGTTTGCAAGTTATTGAATTTTATAATCCAACAGTCATTTTTGGGGCACCCGGTATATATATATATATATATTATAGTTTCTCTAGGAGTCAATAAAATCAAATAGTGAATAATGCTAACAGCTCGAAATAAAATAGCAAAAATAAACGGAGAGAAAAAGTAGCTGTACAAATAAAGTTAATCTTGCACTTAAAATACCTTTAATACATTAATTCATTTATACTTTACAGTGTATTTGTGCAAAACAACATGCTTTTGATGGATAAGGACTTTTTAAATTCAGGAAGATATAATTTTGATTTCTATCATAATTCTTGATACAGTATTCAAATTCAACATTCGCTCAAAAAATTGCAAAAATAAACAAGAAATATTATAAAAAACCTTTTTAGGCTATTGAAAAATTATTACTTAAAACTGTGAAATTCAAATTAAACTAAAATAGCTTAACCTACTTTATGCAAACTAAATAAAAATATTTAGAAAAATTGTAGTAATTACGCAAATGTAACAGTAATTAATACATTTATCACATTTTTAATTAGAAAAAAATGTTAATATATTTATAAAAAACTTCAATTAATTTTTTAGAAAATGTTATGAAGTTTGTAAAAGTGGATTTTTAATTACTATCATGTTTGTGCTAATATTTATGAACTTGAATATTTTTAAACTAATGAATTATATAAAAAATATCTTATGTATTTACATATACACGCTGCACACAAGAAGACAGAACATGTCAAGTATAGACATAGATGTGTGTATTTTTAGAGTGTGATCAAATATATATAATGCATGTAATAAAGAATAAAAATTAAAATTAAAATTACTGAATGTTTTCTCATACATTGACATATATTGTAGAATAAGGACAAAAAAAAATTATAGACATTAAAAAGAAAAATAGCATTTAAACATAAAATACATATTTTACTCATTGGAATTTATTCTTTTTTACGTTATAATTTGTAATTTTTATTAGTGATGCAGGGAAAAAAATTAAGGGTTTAACAAAACTACAAAATAACACATAAGCATTAAGCATTTTATATATAAAGTGTCTAGTTTTAGAGAATATGCTAAAAATAGATAATTAATAAATAAAGATCTAGGTAAACAAAAATTCAATATTCTACTTCTCAAATGTTGTTGATTGTTTTTATACTTTGTAATTTCTATAAATATTTACATTATCAGAAGAAATGACGAACGAATTTCGAAAATCGGATAAAACACAATCATAATGGCATTAAAATTTAATTTTATTTAGTTGTATTATTTTGATCAACAACTCACATGTTCCAATTATTAATACACTATTTCAAGTCAAAATTCCCACGCTGCATCTACATTCACAAATCACTTCAACGTAATCACAGATTTGATAAGGGAAAAGTACAAATGCTTGCTCTTAAATATATTCCTAAGAATTCCTAATCTTTAATATTCGCTTTTTTAAAAATTATTATCATGTCCACCTGACATTTTACAATGACTATAGTTATAACAAAAATAAAAGCAAATGTCCTATTGTTATACTTTTACACAAATAATTTCTTTTTCAGTAATTATTTCAAAAAATTTTTAAACAAGAAAACAGAAAATCAGCTTTTTTTCAAAAATCCAAAAATGGACATTTGGGCTCTTTTACTACCAACATATATATACATACATGTATATCTATATACACACACACATAAAATGCCAATTTTCTTGCAATATTTTTTTTTTTTTTTTTTTTTTTTTTTTTTTTTTTTTGCTCTTTTCTCACACATTTAAAATAGATAATTGAGAAATAAAAATGGAAATAAAGAAATGAAATGTTTTACTTCTCTAACGTTATTGCCAATTTTTATCCTTTAAAATGCATGTAAATATTTATTTTATCCTAAAGAAGACATCACATACGAAATTTTCCGAAATCAGCTTAAAAACATTCATAATCATGTTTTCATATCACATTACGCTTACAATATCTGATTAGATTCCGTGTAGCAATTCGCAGCGTAAGCTATTTCAAGCTTTAACGAATGTAAATATTGAGCTTTAAGTACAGTTGCAGTGATACTAAAGATAACTAACATACGCAACAGCTACCGAATTACGGACAAGAGATATTGATAGTAAAACCATTGATGTAATCTTGGATAATATCAATCGAACAACGTATTATTAGCATTTATCGGTCCTCAAATGCGAGGAAATCCAATAAATCGGATTTAATTTAAATTAGATTACCGAAGCATGATCAATAGCAGTATTAGCATTTTTTTATCCCTCATTCGGCATTGTTTTCATTCTTCGCCTGATGACTTGGATAAACAGTATTATAAGTCAAAATGACGTTATAATCTAATCACCGTTTAAAAGAATCACGTATGTGCGCCAGAATTTCATTCTATAAATTAGATGATGAGATTAAATTAGGATTTATATAAGCATTTGCAACTTCGTTAAATATGATTGCACAAAATATTTGTTATAATCAGGTAGCATTTTATTACTCTCTAATCATTAAGAGGACGATGGGCTTTTAAAATTTGTTTTTATTACTCACTATGTCATTCCAACAAAAAATATTTCAATATGGTTTTCTATAAATGTTTGAAAATCATCTATAAATTGAGCTGACATTAAAAACTGTAAAATTATTCATTAGATGTTGTTCAATGAGATTCGTTTTTTCATATTTCCTCCATTTTTTATCTAATTTTGAATTTGGCAAATAGCTATTTAAAAAAAAAAAAATAACTGATATGCAGCCACATTTTCATTGAAAAAATGGCATGTTAATACAAATTATTAATAATTTGAGAAATTTAATAAACCAGCATTCCAAAACGGATTAGAAATCTTATTTTAATGTATCTCAAAATAGCGCTTAGACATATGGAGAAAACTGAACAAATTAAACGCCTGAAATTATATATTTTAATATGGTAGATATTTATTATTTTTTAAATTGTCATGAAACTGCCCTTTCATTTAAAAAATTGCCACGTTAATATTATTAATTTGATAACTTTAATTAAGCAAAAGGAAGATACACAGAGTTACATTAGAATCATTTTAAATTGTCTTTTAAATTTGAACAAATTTGAATCCTTTAAAGATATATATACAGTAAAACTTCTGTTTTGAGGAAAATACATTTGAAATACTTTATGATGTATTAAGTTCATTGCTTACTTTTGAATAATATAAAAGCTAATTTTCTGCCAAATACAGAGTATTTTATTGATATTTTTTGAGTAGCACAAAGATAAAAATTGGCATTTCTCTTTGATTTTAATGTTTTATACTTGAAAAGGAAAAAACGGAACCCTTATATAGTCTTGCTTTGGAAATTACGATTGTGAAAAAAATCAAGAAGAAATCAACATAAAAGTACAAATTAAAAAACAGACAAAAATAGTCATTTAAAAATTATTTATTTAACTTAAGAATATGCAAAAATGTTTAAAAATTTAAATTTATTTCTTCTTATTATTATAATTAATTTCAGATATCTTGGTCACCGATTTCATAAATATGAAACAAATATTAATTTAAATATTGAAGTTTTTAATCACAAAATGCATTATATTTTTGTTAATTATGATTACATCATTTAAAAATAGACTATAAATATTTTTTTAACCAAAAACATCTATAAAAATTGCTTTTTGGAAAACTATTATGTAAATCAATAGTTCTGTAATAAATAAAATTTCTAAAATAACTAATTCTACTATATATATTAACAAATTAGTATTTATTCAGTGTTATTAATAGTAGTCTTATTTAGGCTAAAAGTAGAGCCATTATTATTATTATTATTATTATTATTTTTAATATTCGGGTGTTCAGGTTTTTAACTTACATGGCGAAGGTTACTAACATTGTTTCTGATGTTGTTAGTTATAAAGTTTTAAAAAAAATACATATATTTAAAATATTTTTAAACAAATGATATTTTTTAAGAATTTTTTTTAAGTGTTAATATTTCTCTTAAAAAATATTTGAGAATCAATACTTACTATTAAAAGTTTTTACAGTAAAAGGACATATTTAACATTAATGCTAGTAAATATTTTCAAATAAAAGCAAGGAAACTTAATATAGTTCAAAAATCGGATTATGCTCATTATTGATTTTCTAGTTAAAGAACTTATTTTTATTCAATATTTTCTTAGCATGATATTTATGTACAAAACATTACAATATTTTCCTTGCTCAGTTGGTAATAGCTTTAACTTTAGAATAATGGATTTTATTATTACTACATTAATACGTATACTCGTATATTTGTAAATGGACAAAATATTAATATAAATTAGCTTTCTACTAACATCGTCTAATAATTTCGTAACGTAGTTAACAAGAAAAAAAAAATTGCTACTTTTTTCTGATTCAGAATTTCCCAGTTTTCTTTTGTGAATAAAAAATAATGATAAATATTATTCCTTCATTTATTAAAATGTAAAAACGTAAAATTTTCATGCACATCATTTAATATACAATAATTTTTCATTTTTAATTTATAAATAATAATTGGCAAAAAAAAAGAATTATTCCTCAAATGTTTTAGTAAAAAACAGCATTGCTGAGAATTTTAAAATAAATAATGGATTAATTTGTCAAATTAGAATATAATTAATTAAGCTTTTTAGTCAAGCTTAATTAGTTAAGCTTATTTTAATGGAATAAATTGGTTTTTAATTTTATTTTTAATTAAAAGTGCCTGTTCATATCAATCCTTCTCGTCTTTTATCATTATTATTTATTTATCTATTTATTCATTCATTTTTATTCTATTTTTTATTTATTTATTTAATTTTTATTTATTTATTTATTTATTTATTTTTGTAAAAAATATAATATACGCTGGAAAACTATAGATGTAATTTAAAGTTTTCAAAATACATACTTTTTAAAGTAATAAATTTTTCATATAATTTACAACAAAAAAAGATTTTTTGCAAATAAATTATGCGTTTTATCCGTTATTATTTGTGAATAGTATATTTCACAAACTAGAACTATCATTATCAATTATTTTATTTATTTATATCTTTATAGATGGTCCGATTTTTAAATGAATTGTTTTTATTATTATTTGTAATACTAATACAGCGGTTTATTTCAAATGTTTTGTATAAAATTTGAGTTAAAAAAACATAAAAAAGCTTTTATTCTAATGAATCTTCTGAATAAAAATATTAGGATTTATTTGTATTTTTTCTTTTAAAAAATAATTATACATATATTTACGTATTGATATTTTTCTAAAGTATAATTAACACCCATCTGTTTAATTTATTTTCAACTAATCAGACGAAGAAAGAAGTACTCCTAGTAAAACATTTATTTCTTTATTTACTTTTTCTTTGAAGCATTTCAGGAAAAAATGTATTGAGTTCTTAAAAAAATTAAATATCTTGAAATACAAACATACGCCCACATACACATGAAGTTCAGACATATTATAAATTTAAGTTTTCCCCTCTTTTTCTTTGTATTCATAAGCTCACAAATATTATTATTTATTTATTGAGTATGTATACATATATATATATATATACACAAAAAATCTCTTTGTAGGTATATACTATAAATTAATGCATATTAAATCTTTTAATGTCATAAAAACTGTTAAATGCATAATGTGCATAAAATTCGTGTTTATTGTTATAACTATTTGTATTTTGAAAGTTTCAAATTTAAATACTAACTTATAGTTTGTGATTCAGGAAATATTTTAAGTCATTAAAAATATTTTTTTAAAGGTAAAAAAGTATCTGGAAAATTAAAATATAATTTAAGTTTCAAAATTATATTATTGAAAATTTATTCTTCAATATGTGATACATTTTCCTTATAACGTAATGCAAATAAAACAAGATTAATTACTGTTGAATATATTTTACAATAAAAAACTTATTACATTTTTAAAATAAAAATGTGAATTATTTTTATTTTATTTTATTACTCTTTATCATCCCAAATATTCTAATTTAGAAATGATCTGATGAGGAAAAAATTCCTTAAGAGAGCAGCTTTCGATATTAATCACTAACCTTCAGAGGATTAATTTTTGTAAACGAAACAAATTTTTAAATTTACGCCTTTTTATCATTATGGTTGAATATTAAACCTAAAAATAATGAGTAAAGAAGGGCGTGGCGATGAAATTTTAAAATAAATATGAGTTAAATTTCATTCTCAAAATTAGTTTCTCTGCAATATACGAAAAATTTGCTACGAGTACTTTGTTTTAAGTATATACTAATTTAAATGCAACAATTAATATAAAAACTAATTTAGAAATTCATCATTTCAAAACTATTTATATACTTAAAATAGTATTTTTTTTTTTTTTTTTTTTTTTTTTTTCTGGAAATGTAATTTTACTCTTTTGGTTAGAGAAATAATAAAATAATACTCACTTCTTCATTAAATTACACTGTTCAGTTTATAATTAACATGATATATATTTGAATAATCTTTTGAATTAATCTGAATTTTATAAACATTTTTATGTCCTAGTAAATAAATCAATTTAAAAGCAAAAAAGAAAACCTCTGAAATGTAATTCATGATAAATTTTTAAAATGGACTATACAAAATTTTATGAATAAATTAATGTGTTTAACTATTATATAACAAAAAATTATTAATTTATTAAAGTAAAAAACCGTGTTAACAATAAATTAAAATTTTAAAATATTTTATTTCTATAAAAATTTATACTGTCATTTTAAAAACAAAAAATATGATTTTAAAAATATGTAGAAACATTTACTTTTAATGAGTAACTAGTTCTTGGATTTAAAAAATAACTTTCAAATTTAAATGCATAAAAATCACAAGAAACAGATAATACAAAATCTACGTAATAAAATAATGTATTTAATTTCTATATAATAAAAAATAATAATGTATTCAAATAAAAATATTTACTTTGTCCTCAATTTGTGCAAGTGATTTTATAGCTTTTAATGGATTTTTTAAATATTTTGTTCCAATGTATTTCAATCTCGTAAATATTTTTTTTTATATATATATAAACAAGCAATTAGTTTATTTTTTGTAAGAAAAAAATCCTTAAAATATAATTAATATAAATTTCGAAAAAAAAAAACCCTACAAAATTGAAGAAATAAAATAACGTATTTAATGTTTTATGTTATTAAAAAGAATAATAATTTATCTTTAAAAAATACTCTCCAATTTAATTTAACCTTTTCAACAAAATATTAAAAGCATTTTTTAAAAATAATAATATGAATTTTTAAAGATACTTAATGTTGTTAATTTTAAAATTTATAAAGTAATAATTTATTTGTTATCATTTTGCATAAAATTTTATTATAGTAAAAAATACCTTATTTTTATATAATTTATCTCTACTATTTTAAAAGTCTATAATTTAGGAGGGGGAGTACTTAAAGACTTATTATATAATTATTTTTATGTAATAAAAAATAATAATTTAGCAAATAATAAAATAATTACTTTGCTTATAGTTGAATTTGAATAACACATAGTTATATTTAAATGAAAAATAAAAATACTAAGTTTTAAAAAGTTATTTTGATTTTAAAAAAATAAGGAATGTAATAAAATTGATTATTTTATAAGCAGTAAAAATTTAATAAAATGAAAATGTAATTAATTTTCTAATAATTTCTTTTAAATAAAAAATATTTTAATTTTAATAAAAAATTATTGTTGTAGTTTAAAAATTAATCGATTTTATGTTTAAAAGAAATAAAGATTGAATTACACTTTTAATTAATTTTCGGATATATTATTGATAATATAATAAAACGTTCTTTTATCTTTTTGTACAGAATAAATCATTTATTTAAAATAAACATAAAAGATGCATATTATCGTCACAGTCAAAAAATATTTGGAATACACTTGTAAATATGAATGTTTTATTTAAAATTTATTAACTTAAAATTTTTTATTAAAAACAGTTAAAATAACTCATATATTCGACGGAAAAATACCGAAAAGAAAAGTGTTAAATAAGTGTAGGATTTTTCTTTTAATTAGGTTAATCTTTATATTTAGTATCTGGTACACATAAATATAAAGAATATAAATATTTACTAGCAAAAAAACATTATAATAATATAAAAATTATCCATTTTTAAAAAGTAAAATCTTGAACACAAATCAATAATAAATTTTATATTTTCTAGGAAAAAGTTGAATAGAATCCCTATATTTTTTGTTAGCTTATAATTTCTAGATAAACCAGTAAAGTTACTCCATATCTGTTTTTAGTGTAAAGAACATGGAAAAATACATAAACTTATAAGTAAATAAAATGCAGTTTGTAAAATATACGCAGTGTAATTATCTGCTCTTAAATCCACCTAAAGAAATTAATTGATTACAGATGGAGCTGAAATCAAAGAGACTTGGAAACAAAACAGCTTATCCTGAGAGCATTCCATTTACCGCTGAAATCAGTAGCGAATATACAAATTACAGGTATCACCAAAAAAACCACGAAAAAAATCCAAAATCACTTACCTTTGGTTGTAACCCATACACATACAAACAAAGCCAGTAGCTGGCATGATTTCTTCAAAATCATCTCATCAAGTTCCGTCTTCTTTCGAACTGTTCCACCTTCGATAAAAACTCGATATAAGATCGAATCCGATCTAGGATCCTTTCAGCCTGTTTATAATCCTCGCAGCATATTCGGCTTTTTAATCTCTCTTCTCTTTTTTGAAAGGGAGGGGGGAAAAAACAAAAACACAGAGAGCAACACAAGATTCCGTAGCGCTCAGCTCAGTAGCGAACGCTTTCCCTCGCTACACACCATGGCGGTGGTAGGATAGAAACACCTCTGCATCTTTAGCGGTCCGGAAGAAAATTTGACTGCTTTTCTTTCGGTTTCACTTTCGGTGGTGGTGCCGAAGATACAGGGGTACTCTGATCGCCATCATTTCACGGAGAGTGTTATTCCCATTTTCTTTTTTTTTTATTTCTCTCAGAGCGAGAGGACAGACGGACGCACACGAGAACAGATGTCGCACTTCGGGGTAACCCCTGGCCGCAGTCTCCTGAGTCTCAGCCGCAGCGCGAACGCCTGCCGCCATCTTTTGAGTGCAGGGAGAACTAATACTCAATCCTGTAAAAGAAATCCGATGAGTTAGTAATCAAACTATTTAATGTTAAATCAATACGAAGATAGCTAATTCAGAGAATTCGGATTAAGTATTTTTAATTAATTTTCTTAGAGCCATACACAAGGTTATATTTTTAATGATTTTTTTTTATTATTGTTGTTATTATTATTATAACATGTTTAGTAAACTCTTATGGTACCTATATAAATTTATTATTATTACTTCAACGAATGATATTTTATTTACATTTTTTGTTGATTGTACATTTATGGTTTTTAATTAATTAAATATAAAAATATTTTCTTAAAATAAATGGAAATTTTTACACAAAAAATTCTGTAAATATTTTGTAATTAAATGTATCCTGTTTATTTATTTGTTTATTTATTTATCTTTTTGGACATTCTACATTCTTTTAATATTTTAATAAAAATATTTACAGATGTACTCCAGAATTTAAAAGATGCATAAAAACTTTCACTTCCGATGTATATATGTAAAAACTTCATTTTTTTTTTTTTTTTTTACTTTTTTTTTTTTTAAACTTTAAAATATCATATTTAAAGAATATTGAAACAGAATATAATTAATTAAGCTTATTAGTCAAGCTTAATTAGTTAAGCTTATTTTAATGGAATAAATTGGTTTTTAATTTTATTTTTAATTAAAAGTGCCTGTTCATATCAATCCTTCTCGTCTTTTATCATTATTATTTAATAATAAGCAAATCACAAAATTCGCATATGTTCCAAACTTTAGATATTGTAAATAACATTATTTCCAAATAATAATCAATGAACTTTGTGATTAGACAAGTGAATATTACTATTCGAAAATAGTGGTATTGAAAATATTTAATCCTTGACGTCGATGAGTTCGAAATAAGATATATATTTTTCATCTTTCATTAAATAAAACACATAGTTCCATCATAAAAAACTCTTTATATTGAAATTAAGGTCTGAGATCATTACGGTTTTAAAGGTGACCCTGCTTTATACAAAAAAAAAAATAAGTTAGATTACAGGACAATTGTTAACAGGCAATTAAAATTACTTTTAAAATGCTAATTATGTAATTAAATTGTAAGTATGCTATGGCAAAATTAGTTATTTGCTAATACTAAAATTACATTATTTGTTTATTGATATCACATAATTGTAATTATATATAATAAATATATAAAAATTCATTATAATATTTTTCCCTTTAGTGAAATTATTAGTGAATTGAAGTGTGTTTTCATTTCTTCTAAAAAAAATATTTTTTTTTTTCTTGTATGAGCAAATTCACTTACAAATTGAATTTAAATATTTTATTAATTTTTCTACCTCTAAAATAAATATGTATAAAAGCCAAAGTAGTTCCTTCATCCGCCTTGTGTTAACACACACATTATATATACATTTAAGGGGAAGAAATTGTTAAAAATGTAAAAAACAGTCATCTTTTTTCACTAAAAATGATCGATTTAATAATTGCAAAGAGTTATATAACATTGAATAGACAGTAAAAAAAATATAACAACATTCAAAAAATGCTTCGCTAAAATACATTATTAAAATAGGCAGGACAAAATATACAAAAAGTTTTCAAAATTAAAAACACTAGATGCTAAAACTATGTATAAAATATATTTTTATATATATATATATATGTATTCTCTTTTTTTTATTAGTTAGTTAAATTTAATTGAAAGCTAAAAAAAAGTGTAAAAAAACACGCATCTGAAATGGGATTGTGTGATATCATAAGGGTTTTTTTTTTCAACAAATACTTGTGTTAACCATTAGATACGATGCTGAAAATATAAAGATACGTGAATTCGCATGTTTAAAAAGTTAGTTTTTAACTATGATTTAATTTATTTCATACACTTTTAAGAGAACGTTTTAGTAAAATAGCTTCTCATTTTCTTATCATAATATATTAAGTTAAGCTTTAAGGACATTTAAACAGATAATTACTCATTAACTGTTAATATTCACAATATAATTATGTTGTATAACAAAAATTACTATTACAATTACAGCTATCGTACATGAAGTATTTTATGAATTTCATGAAGTATTTTATTAAATTTTAAGCATTTTTGAAAACGCAATAAATATCAACATTCATTTAAGATTTTTTTAGCTCTAAAATAAATTAGTATTGACTCTAAAACATAAAAAAATTAATGATTTTAATTTCGTTACCTTATTAATTTTCTATGTGCATAGAACACAAATTTAAATAATGGTAACTGGAGGTAAGATGCCGTGTTGCACATGATGCCAGGTCACGTGATTTTTTATATATGCAGGCGCAGTTGAGAAACACCATTCAGTTGTGAGGAAGAGTGCTTCCTACTAGTACTTTATTTTCAATTTACGTTCTTTTTTTAATTTTACTTTTTTTAAATTGCTTTTTCCTCTTAACACTTCTGGTAAGTATCCAACATATTTCATGTGATTTTTTTGTTTGTTTGTTTTTATTTGCCTATATAATTTAAGCATCACTAATATTGGACCCTCAGTCTTTAATTCCCAATTTCGCTTGGTATCATTTTATTTTACCAACCTCGAAATGACGAAAGGTTGAAAGGAAAGAAATCCTTGCCCAGTCGAAAGTCGAACTCCTGACCCGTAGCGCAGTAGACATGTATGCCAACCACATTGGGCTATAACTGAATTATCTCACTGAATCTTAAAAATATTTTGCGAAATTTTAAATTGCCTACATACTTTGAACATCAGAGAAATAAATGTGGTATTTTTAGAGAAAACCTTTACCTGGCGTATTTGCAAAGCATAAATAGTGGCCAGTTCCTACTTCTTTACTCGTTGAGGGTACCAATGTCTTTTTCAATACCATGGAGTGAGACGACGAAAAATTTTTGGGGTAAGATGCCAATTATTTTCTGTTGGGTAAGAAACCGATTATTTTCCGTTCAGTTAAGATGTCGATTATTTTCCGTCACAGTGAGATGCTGGGAATTTTCTGTTGGGGTAAGATGCAAGTTCTTTTCTGTTGCGGTCAAATGCCTCATTGTTTTAAATACTCTTGCGTATTAACTATGGCATCAACGATTTCTGTCAGATTATTTAAATCATTGATTCAATAGTAATATTAATCAACTGATTTTAAAAAGATGAGATTGAGGAAGTTGAGGATTTTATTACAGTGTATGTGAATGAGTGTTCAGATTTTCTAAAAGAGAGGGCAATAAATCCTTGGAAATATATTGATGGATCAAGTATAATCAGTAAAATTGTTGACTACATCAAAGTTTCTAATAAAATGTGCATTTTGTAAAGAATCTGATGTATTGCTGCAAAGAACAAAGGGACATATAAAAACATTTTTAAAAAAGCTGAACTTTAAAACACCTTAGCACATTCGCTTTATCGCTTTTAAACATGCTATAATATTTTAAAATTAGGCATTCTTAAAATACATAATTCTAACATATAATATAAAAAAAATCACTTTAAAATATCAATTTTATTTTTACATGCTTTAAGTGATCTATTAAAAATAACACAAATATCTTATAGTTTTACATGTTTCATTGCTGTTATGGCAACTTTTTCAAAAACAAATAAAATGACAAAAAGATCTCTTCAAATTTAAAAATAAACAGAAAAACATAAATTACGTGAACATGAGCATAGTAAAGTAAAATAGGAAATAAAATGAAAAAAAAAATAATTGTGAAAGTGAAAATATTACAAATTATTGCCTTAAAAACCTTTTAAGCATTTCCTTCCAAATTTTAGGGAGCTTCATGGAGGCAAATTCATTGCAAACATTGTCTCTACGTATGAAGATTTCTATTGATTCTCTTATGATTGATGGAAAATATGATCTAGAAGGGTATATTATTCGGCTGTTTTTGAAATCTATTTTCAATGGTTCATTGCTATATAATCTTGAGAGGGCTGTAGTTTTCCTATTGTATTTGATGTCTGCTATATGTTCTTTAATTCTAGTTCTGAGTTTCCTACTTGTTTCACCAATGTAATATTGTTTTGTTCCATCTTGTTTTGTGAATTGTATTTCATATACGCCAGATATTTCATGTGGTTCTATTGGGTCAATTTTGGATATATTAAATTTATTGAATTTATATTTTAAACGTTCGAAAAATTCAGGAAAATATTGTAGAGAGAATATATTCGAATTTTGTAGTTTGAAGTTACTATTATTTTTAACATTCATGCTTTTAATTAACTTGTCTATTGTGCTTTTACTATAACCATTACTCTTTGTGATGTTATATATTATATTTAATTCTTTGTCTAATTGTCCCGGGGTACAGATTGTGAAGGCTCTTTTGAGGGCATGCCTAAATGCAGACATTTTGTATGAAAACGGTGCTTGAGCGTTACGTGGTATAATGACTTGGTTGGCAATCTGTTTTCTGTAAACTGTACGTTCGATTTCTTGTTGTGTATTGATTAGTAATACATCCAAATAAGGTATTGTACCATTCTTTTCTGTTTCCAATGTAAATTTAATTTTAGAATCAATGCTATTAATATGTGTTAAAAAGCTATTGATTAAGGTATCTGCATGTTGTCATATGATAAAAATGTCATCTACATATTTGAGCCATGTATGGGGGGTATAATCTAGTTTATTGTATATCTCAGTTTCCAGAGGTCGCAATATAAATTCGGCAAGAAGGAATGATACAGGAGAACCCATTGGTGCTCCATTATTCTATTTGTAGATTCTATTATCAAAGATGAAATAATTATTATTAACTATTAGATTAAGAGCACTTTTTAATGTAGTTTTCATATTTTCATTAATACTCTTCATTTGGTCAATACAACTAGTTATATTTCTAACTGCTTTTCGCTGTCAATAGATGGGTATAGTGAGATAACCTCAAATGTGGCCATTAAATAATTTCGATGTAAATTGATATTCAAAGATTGAATAAAATCATCAGTTGAGTTAATGGTATGATCAGAGTTGGGTAAGATACTTTTCAATAAAAATACGAAAGCTTTTTCTATATAGTATGTGGAACTTGAGCATTTAGTTACTTTATGGTATATCTCAGTTTCCTCAGTCACTATTGAGACCAATAGTAATTAAATGCTTAAGTTTGCAAAAACAAAACTTTTGATGCTTTCTATAACAAATGTAAAATGAAAGAAGTTTTTAAATCATACTTAACGGTATAAACTTTAACAAGAAATCGAGAAATAACAAATAATAACAATAAGCAATTTTTAAAACAATTAATTCAAAAATTACGACATCTTTACCCATCTACTCTATATTTAATTGACTTTAGTCTTTCTTACTCTTCTTTCATGCCATCTCCTTTAAAACTACAGCTGCAAATGCCAATAAAATGTATAAATAAACAAATAAATAAATCGTTTAATACAAAATTTTCAAACTTAAAATTTTTAGCATGTAACATATTTTACCTATCAATAATTTAAAGGAGACTTTTTCTACCGAAACTAATTATAACTAATGCTAGATAATAAAGCAAAAAAAAATAGTTTTTGCATAAAGGCATACTAGTTAATTGCTACGAAAATCTGCGTCCAATACAGCGACATAGTGTAAAAACTACGTGAATTTCCCTTTAAAAAAATAATTATTGTTACTTTTTTTAATATATATTGTAGATATCACTTCAGCAAAATAAATTTTCCCTTTCGTTATCGTGAATTGCCATGTTAAAATATTAACCCTCTAGATCCCAAACCGCCCATCATCGCCTGAGATATTTTGAGATATTTTAATTCGTATATCCTAATTCCCACCAGAAAATTAAAATAGCAATATTGGCTTTACTTCATGACAGACAATCCGGATTTAAATTAACCAAAATTAGCCATTGAAGCTTTGAAGCTTTCTGGTGTAAAGTCAGATTTTCTGAACTACATAATTTCTAGAACGTGTTCTATTATGGTAATTAAAGGGTTAAAGTGATTACTTATTAAAAAATAACTTGTGGCTTTATTACAAAGGCTTGCATTGCCCAAACATATTTTCTTAAGCATGTGCTTTCAGGTACAATGCAGCATATGTCCTGCTCATGCGGTCAGCCCAACGCAGGATCCTTAGTCTTTAGTTCGATTAGTCGTTTAAGTCAAAAATTTCAATTCTGCTTTCAGAAATTTTCAACATTATTCATGATTTGAGGTGTATCAGACTCAAATGAGATTAACTCAAGGCGCAAGTGCAAATTATAAATCAAGTAATTCAAATATGACTAAAATTTGAAGATGCTTTTAACTTGCTCATTAAAAGCTGCATAGACTTAACAGTAAAACAAAATTTTTAGCAGTCGAATGCCGTTTGAGAATGTTCTAGTATAATACATGATAAAAAAATTTTTTTTGCAGAGACACAGAAGCCAACTTGGGTTCTGGAAATAAAATTTTCTAACAGGGACGTTATTTTAAAAGATTCTTAGAATAGTGGAGGTTATTTATATATTTTTTTTTGTTTGAAACTTATACACACGCATACATACATATGTATGTATGTTTGTTTGTCAGAAATTTTCTTCTATACTTCTATTATTAATTAATGATTTTGTATATTTATGTATATATGTATTAATCACTTAAACTTGTTTTTAGAGATAAACGTTTTTGACCGACAATAAAAAAATTTTCGAATTCTAATTTTGGCTTCGATCTTAAAAAGTTGTTTTGATCTTTCCTTAAACATTACGCAATAAACTTTGAAATATTATATGTTTTATGTCTAACTCAAAAACAAATACATGTACATTGAAATTTTTTAATGCATAAGTTTAATTCCGTTAAATACTTATTAGTTTTTTATGCACGCATACCGCATACTTCAAACACTTGAATTATTTTTTTCCTTTTTCTATTTCCCTATTTTTTATCATCTTTTTTTAACAGTACGACTGCAATTGCCAGTTTAATTAAATGCATAAACCGAATGATGCGAAAAATTCAAGCTTAGAATATTTGTCTTACAAATTTCTGTAACAATTTTAGAACTTTGTTTAAACACTTTTTTACCCGGTTTTGGAAGTGAAAGTACCTCTGTAGAAAATACCTGACACCAAAATCGAAAAAGTAATCAAGAAGCGATCCTGAGAGGAACCCCAAAATGTCCAATGCAAAATAAATAAATAAATAAATAAAATAAAATATTTTAAAAATATCAAAATGCGAAAGAGTTATTAGAAAAATGCCTCCCCATAGGAATAGCATTAGCTCGCGAGTGTTTTCGTGGGCAGGAACAGGACCTTTAAGTTGCCAACTTGTAAAAATTATAGATAAATAAATTTGTCCTTTTTGTTTAAAAACCAGCTTTCATTTTGATTTTTCATCACTCAGACTTAATAGGACACTTTAGAAAAATACACTGTTAAAATTTTTGCTCTTGTTTGAACCAAATTTTGGTGCTCAGTAGCGTCCACCGTAAGATGGTGAAATCTCATACTAACATTTGGAGCTTTCTATTTGAACCTCGTTCCAACTATTGGAACTATCTTTTGACAGGAGCTTTAAATATTGGTTCAAGATTTCACCATCTTGATTCCATAGTGGCAGCTACTGAGTACCAAAATTTGGTTCAAACAAGAGCAAACATTTTTAACAGTGTAAAATTCCTTTCTAGTATCCCGATACCTCATATTAATCGATGAAGAAATTTTTAAAAATACTTAATATATTATCAATTCTAATTACAACTATTGCCCTGAGTTTCAAAAATTATTTTACAAAGTTTTAAATATTATTACAAACTTTAAAAACTTTGCTGTTGCTGTATCAAATCCTATATTTGTTTGAAAAATACAATCTAAAACTAAGCCGTGAAAATTGGTAGAACCTTAACGTGGTGTTATTACCCCAGGGTACCTTAGAGATAATAATTCCAATCCTTAGAGATAATAATAAGATAGTAATTCCAATACTAATTAAAAAAACACAAATAGAAATATTAATTATAGCTAGCATTAATAGCAATTAGAAAATATCACTTAAAATGTATACGTAATTTTTTTTCATTCATATTTTTGTAGTTCCCAGCTCAAAGCTTCTAAAATCTCTTTTCCTGTAACGAGTACATTGATATGGTGAAACAGCTTCTGAAATTCCGAAAAACTAATAAAGATTTTCTTTCAGTTAAGAAAATGCGACGCCGATCATAAATTATAATAATTCTAATTATAGAACACTAATACTGATACTACTATTAAAAAACTAATACTAATTTTAAATATAAAATACTAATACAAATGCTAATAAAAAACTATAATACTATTCCTAATTATAAAATATTAGCACTAATTGCACTTAGTATAAAAAATTGCTTGAATTATAATAATGCATAACCACATAAAATACGTCCCGCCTTTTTTTTATTACTTTTTTTTTTTTAAGTTTTCTGATCAAAGCTTCTAAAATCTGTTTTCCTTTAACGAGTACATTGATGTAGTGAAACAGTTTCTGAAATACCGTAAAACTAACAAAGATGTTCTTTCAGTTTAGAAAATGCGACGCCAATGATAAATACATATAATAATACTAATTATAATATACTAATACTGATACTAATAATAAAATACTAATACTAATTTTAAATATAAGATACTAATACAAATGCTAATAAAAAAAACCCTAATACTATTCCTAATTATAAAATACTAGCACTGATTGTAATTAACATAAAATATTACTTAAAATATAACTATGCAGGATCACACAATACATGTACTCCTTTCATCATTACTTTTGAAATTCTCTAATGAATGCCTACAAAATCTGTTTTCCCGTAAGGAATATATTGATGTAATGAAACAATTTCTGAAATATTTTAAAACTAATAAAAATTTCCTTTCAGTTACGGGAATACGACGACATCAATGATAAATACTTCAACTAATACTAATTATAAAATAATAATACTGATGTTAATTTTAAAATACTAATACTAAGTGCAAGATACTAATACTAACTTATAAATAAACTCGAATACAAATTTTAATTACAAAATACTGGTGTTAATAGTAATTAATATAAAAATACTATTTAAATTTTAGTAATCCAGAATCACGTTATAGTATTTCATTTATATTTTTGACGTTCCCTAATTATTGTTTGTAAAATCTGTGTTCCTGTAAGGAATATATTGATGTAGAGAAGCAATTTCTGAAATATTTTAAAACTTATAAAGACTTTTTTTCAGTTACAAAAATGCGACGACATTAATAATAAATACTTCTTTTAATACTAATTATAAAACAGCAATACTGATATTAATTATAAAATACAAATACTAAGTGCAAGATACTGATACTAATACTAATTTGTAAATAAACTCGAATACTAATTTTAATTACAAAATACTGGTGTTAATAATAATTAGTAAAAAATACTACTCAAATTTAGTAATCCAGAATCACGTTAGAGTATTTCATTTATATTTTTGGAGTTCCCTAATTATTGCCTCTGTAATCGGTTTTGCTGCAATAAATATAATGATGTGTGATGCAGTTTGTGAAATATCATAAAAGTAATAAATATTTTCTTTCAGTTACGAAAATGCGAAGGCATCAACGATAAATAATTATTTTAATATTAATTATGAAACACTAATTCTCATATTAATTATAAAATACTAATACTAACTCTAAATTTTAAGATACTAATACCAATACTATTTTTTAACTCGAATACTTATCTTAATTATAATAAGCTAATAGTAATTAGTTGTAATTTGTATAAAATATAGCTTAATATACAATAATCCAAAATCACGTAAGAGTACAGAGGATTTGATTTATATTTTTGAAGTTCTCTCCAATTAATGCCTATATAGCCAATTTTCCGCTATAAGTATCATGATGTTCTGAGGCAGTTTGCGAAACATCATAAAACTGATAAAGATTTTCCTTCAGTTACGAAAATGCGAGGCACCAATAATAAATACTTATACTAATACTAATTATGAAACACTAATACTGATATTAATTATAAAATATCAATACTAATTCTAAATTTTAAGATACTAATACCAATACTTAAAAAAATTTGAATACTTATTTTAATTATAAAATGCTAATAGGAATTAGTAAAAAATACTACTTAAAATATTATAATCCAGAATCACGTAAAAGTACAGAGGATTTTATTTATATTTTTGAAATTCCCTAATTAATGCCTATATAACTGTTTTTGCGCAATTAATATAATGATGCTGTGAAGTAGATTCTGAAACATTAATGTAAAATCTGATACTAAAAAATACTGCTTAAAATATAATAATCCAGAATCACGTAAGAGTATAGAGGATTTGATTTATATTTTTGAAATTCTCCAATGTAAATTACATTTTAAGATTCTAATACCAATACTAATTTTTTAAAAACTCGAATGCTAATCTTAATTACAAAATACTATTATTATGAAACATTAATGTAAAATCTGATACTAAAAAATACTGCTTAAAATATAATAATCCAGAATCACGTAAGAGTATAGAGGATTTGATTTATATTTTTGAAATTTTCCAATCTAAATTACATTTTAAGATTCTAATACCAATACTAATTTTTTAAAAACTCGAATACTAATCTTAATTACAAAATACTATTATTAATAATAATTAGTAAAAAATACAACAAAAAATACAATAATGCAAAATCCCGTACTTCCTCGTTTGAATTTAATTTTTGAAGTTCCCATAATTAATGAATGTAGAATAGAGATGGGCAATATCGTTCCTTTTAAGGAACCGTTCCAGCCGGAACCGTTCACCAAAAGGAACGAGTTCTTTGGACTCGTTCCTATTAGAATCGTTCCGAAAAAAAGGAACGAGTTCTTTTGACTCGTTCTTTTTGGAATCGTTCCGAAAAAAGGAACGATTCCGACAAAGGAACGATTTTGAGAAAAAGGAGCGATTTCAATAAAAAAAGGAACGAATCCATAAAAAAAGGAACGATTCCGACAAAGGAACGATTTTGAGAAAAAGGAACGAATTCGAAAAAAAGGACGAATCCGTAAAAAAAGGAACGATTTCGACAAAGGAACGATTTTGAGAAAAAGGAACGAATTCGAGAAAAAAGGACGATTTCAAGAAAAAAAGGAACGAATCCGATAAAAATGGAACGAATCCGCGAAAAAAAGGAACGACTTCGAGATAAAAAGGAAGGAATCCGGTAAAATAGGGTGGATTTTTTAAAAAAAGGTTCCAAGGGAAAAAAACGCGTCCGAAACTATTTTACGAAAAAAGGGAACGAATCCGGAAACAGGGATAACAGATCTCGGAGCGACATGCAATCCCTAATATTTATTATTTATAAGTAACTTATTTTCTTACATATTCATTTTTTTTTCATATCATTTCTTATCGTTTGCTTTAATTTTTAAATATTTTGGACAGTTCATTTTGTTTTTAAGAGTTCATTTTATTCATCTGTGTGCGCTATTAATTAGCATAGTTATTTCTAATCCCCATAATATAAGTATTCCCTGACTTTATGATTTATTGTATTAAGCATAATTCCTCTTGAAATTTTGCATTTGGTTGACCTTTCATTTATCACTATAGTTTATCCATGAAATTTTACTGTAGCTTTGGTTTTGGTCATCAGGCTGTTGCGGCGGTCTATTAGATTTTCAATGTAATCATTGCTTTTTCCCCTCAAAAATCTGTCGTCAAATGACCCTCTATTTATTTTATTATTTTTGCGTAGGAAATTTCTTTATTGATCTAATATTTGATATCGGGGTCTATGATTTGTTTCCTCTTCAAAATTCACCCTAACGTAATCTTTAACTTATATATCGGCCTTCGTAACCGGCCGTTTTCCAAGTTGGTCCATTTCAGTACGATTCCTCAGGAATTGGGAATTTCGGAGTCTGCCCATTTCGAGAAAATTCCTAGAAGTCCATCTATTTAGGAATTAAGGGTGTATTTGAAAAAAATATTTTTCCACATTCAACAGCTCGAAAATATCCGATAGAGTTTCAGACACATTTTTAACCCTTCCCGGCACACTGTGCCCGGTCTGGGATACCTAATTTTAATTCCAAACTTGCAAACGGCACCAATAACATTTTAGTAAAATTTTGCTTTTGCAACAAAGGTTTAAATTAGGGAATTCAAAATATCTAAAAAAAATCGTTTGTCAATTCCGGTGTCAGTCAACATTTTCTTATTTTACTAACAGATTTTGCCCGTGCCGGAAAGGGTTAAAGGTAGATACGTGAAACTTGCTGAGGTGATTTTTAAAGAGATGTATAAGAAGCCGCGTGATTTCTTTTTTTTTCGCTCAATTCGTTAGAATTTGATTTATAAACAATTATTTTCTCAGTATGACCATTTTTTTCGTTCGCAGATCTCCCTCTTCAGGAAATTCAGTTCAAAACGCCAACTTTGACAACAGTTTTTTTGCAATTGTAAAAAAAAAAAAAAAAAAAAAAAAGGACAAGGACGGCGCATTGTGTACTTTCTAAGAAAGAGAATTGCCAGTTTGAAACGTTTGAGAGCAAAAATGAATTTAAGAATAAATCAGACAATAAGCAGTTTGGATTGGAATACACCCTTAACCCCTTCGTGACGGGAGTATTTTATGAAATTTTTAATGTATTGTCATCTTTTTTAAAAAACAGAAATTTGTGCCTTATGAAATCGAGAAAATGCTCCGATTAAATAAAGCTACTTTTGCAGTAAAATTTTACTGGTGGAAATAAACAAGGATTCTTAGGCTTTTTTGTGGCACGTATACGTGTCGCTCGTCCTCAAGGGTTAAGGCTAAATATGAATAGAATCATTTACATAATCAAATTCAATATTTATCGATTTGGAGAGACATAATTGGTTAAATGGAGTGCATATGACAGCCTTAGTATGTATATAACAGTGTGCTTCCTAACTGAATCATCAATGCGGAGCCGAAACCGAAATGCCTACACCTAAAATTATAAAATTTTAGCTGTTACTACCTACTATAATATAAAAATCCATTAAAGAAATAGTTTCTGAAATTCAAAGCTTAGTGAGCTGAAAATGGGATTGTAAGTTTCTGAAAAAGGATACAAATGAAAATCCAGGATATTTAAATTTAGAAATTGCACATAATTAAAACTGTGGTTTTATGTAGTAAGAAAGGAAATTATAACTATTTAGTTCAATAACGTAACTAATTTTCTTCAATTATATATTTTAAGACAAATAAGATTTGAAATACATAAAATAAGTAAAAAAATAAAAAATACAAAATACAACGTTGTTCAAAAGAATTTTATTTCAAAAATAGGAGCACACAAAATTTGCTGATTTAGTGAAATCATAAAATGATACGTTGCAATAAGAGCAAACCTAAAATGGTAGTACAACAAACAATTCAACATTATTTTTTTTATAGTAAAGAATTTTAACATATATAATATATAGCTGTCATAAATAGTAAATTACTTCTAAAATTTTCATTTATTGACGGTAATTAAAATATTTTAGAAACAACCAAATTTCTTTAATAATTTTTGTTTATGAAGTTAGGTTACATAAGCTAAAACATTTAACAACGTTTAAACACGTAAATATGTACAGTATCATGACATGAAAAAAAAAAAAAAAAAAAAAAAAAAAAAAAAAATCCCACAATGGCCGTTTTGAGGATTGTGTGGATCCCCTTCCTCAGTGCGTAAAAAATAAGATAAAATAAAAGATTAAAATGGATTCAAAGAGCACCTCGGTTATAGCCCCGAGTAAAATTCTGAAAACCCCTGGTATAATACCGAAAAACTCAGGACTATAACAGATGTTAGGGGGCTACTTCAGTCAAATGGGTTCACTCAAAGGAAGGTCAAATGGACCCGTTTGCTAATGCTAATCCTGTGCAAGAAATTTATAAAGATATCTCAGCTGTATTTTAATATATTTTTTTTTTTTTTTTTTTTTTTTTTTTTTTTTGCATTGGATAGCTGAGATCGATCTGTATGCAAGTCGTTGTTTGCTTTTTCGATTATATTTACAGATATTTTTTATGCGGGACTTTCATTTTCAGAACCGGTTTAGAAAGGGAAAGCACCCTTATATATATCTGCAATCAAAATTGAAAAAATAAAAAACGGCCTGCATTTTGATCCATCTCAGCTATCCAATGAAAAAAAAATCATTTAAAAATATTGAAATGCAACCGAGTTATCTTTATAAATTTTTTCCATAGGATTAGCATTAGTAAGCGGGTCTTTTCATTTGACAGAAGTAGCCCCTTAACGGGGCTAAAAAACATCGTTCTATTTTAATCCTTTAATTTTTTTCCATACTAAAAATGGAGTTCCAAGAATCCTCTAAATGGACGTATGTGATTTTTGTATCATGGTATTGTACTTATTTATGCGTTTAAACGTTGCTAAAAATTTTAGTTTGTGTATTGAAATTCACACAAAGTGATTGTTTCATGTGCTTGTTACGCTAAGGTTTTATCTGAGAAATTTGCTATAACCGAAATATTTTTCAAATAACTAGAAATGATCCAAAAAATTTTTGGAAACTTAAACATTTAATAATTTTAATGTTATACAATCATTTTCTGCTCTAATGATTTTGTTAATACATAATAAGTATTATTGAGACATGTGGAGAAAAAATAAGAATGTTAGGAATTATAATACGTAAAAATAAAAATATATGCTAAATTAGCAGACATTTGTAATAATAGAATTTTAATGCAATAGTGGGAAAAAAAACCTAAATTAAAGTAGTTTAAAACACAAAGATAATACAAAATGCAACTACAATAATTTTTTCCCGAAATGTTTTAGAATATGTCAGGGCTTAATTTGCGCCGGAGCTCAGGTACGTCTCTGTTTTTAAAAAATATTTAAGTATTGGTTGGAATTCACCAGATCTCATAAATGTAGGGCTCCGGAGCCCAGTTCAATAGAGCTTTTTTTGTATCATGGATACTGCCCATTTTTTAACTCTGCACATTTCACTTTCTTTTCTGTCATTTTCATTTGCAAGTGGATCTAACTGTCATGTATTATTATTCTGATAGAAAGAAATCGAGCAGTGTTTCCTCTTTTTTTTAATAAAAGCATCGAATTTTTCCAAAAGCGGTGTCAATTTTTTTATTTTGTTTTTTAGTTTTTGGACTCGTTACAAAAGATTGATAAGCGGAAGGAATCGATTATAGTTTAAGATATGCACCTTTTAAAGAAAATTGAAAAATGTTGTTCCATTCTACAGCATATAAATATTAATTTCAGTGAATTTCAAGCATTTTTTATAAAAATGCATAGCTATGTGACTAATTTTTTTTTTTTTTTTTTTTTTTTTTTTTTTTTTTTGTGTGTGTGTGTGTGTGTGTGTGTTAATGCTATTTCTGAATCATAAATCTTACCATATTTAATACCAGAATTCTGCGATTAATTACATTAAAATTACAAAATACTTCTATCGGAAGAAGTAATAAGTAAAAATTGGAATAGTTGACAAATAAATATATGCTGATAAATATATTTAAAATTTTTATTTTGCTAAAAAAAAAAAAATGCTTTTGCAAATAATATATGAAATCTAAATATGCAGATTGGAGTCAATATGGGGACGGGGGAACGCTACAATTGTTAGTATTGCAGATTATTAGGATTCCGGTAATTTTTACTTTCTCATCATATGTGGTATATGGTAAGTCTTGCAATGGTTTTGAAAATCGAAAAAAGAAATTGACGGATAGTGAAGATTACGAAAAACATAATTTTAGAAAAAAAACATGCCGTCTGTCTGTAAATCTTCCGAACAAATTGAGATAGAGACTTAAATTTGCTATGTACTTAATATGAAGTAACCTCGATTATCCGGAAGTGTTTCTATCGGACTCTCGAAATATTCGTTCAGATGACAGATATTATTGAGATATTCGTAATCATATTTTCCAAATTCTACGACTTTTCACGACCCTGTATTTCATTGAAATTTCAATTCAAAGATTTATTTTAATTGGAAATGAAGCACTTAATCCAATGTAGTAAATTGTTAGTATAATTGTTTATTTAATCCGTCTGTCTGTGCGCGTGTCTGTCCGTCTGTCTGTAAATACTCTATCTCTCGAAAAAATTGAGATAGATACTTAAAATTTTGTGTGTATTTAATATGCAGTAATGAGAAGAAGCCCATTGAATATCAGTAAACTCCATTATCCGGAACTATTTTTTAGGACTCTTAAAATATTCGTTCTGATGAAAATTTATAGAAATTTTCGAATTTTTTTTATCTTAAAGAGTGGGTGAAAAATACAATGAAAAACATAAATTTTGTATAAAGATTAAAGTCACTCGGATAATTATTTGCCGGAATAATTGTATTAATATTTTCCACATTCTTCGATTTTTCATGATCATTCATTTCATTCAAATTTCAATTCAAAGGCATATTTTAATTGAAAATGAGACACTTAAACCAACGCAGTAAACTGTTAGTTAACATAACTATAATTTTTGGAGTTATTAGGATGCTTCTTTTACGCAATTCGGTATTATCCCGTCGATCAGAAAACTATTTCCAAACTGTAAGATTAAATGCCAATAATGACTTCATAAATGTCACATTCACTTAACATTAAACACGTTACATGTGTTTGTTACGCCATCAAGTGATTTTTAATTTCATATTTTATGTGTGGTACTATTAATCTTTTACTAATTTATTTGTTATTTCGTTATTTAAAGTAAAAATTATGCTAATTTGCATAATTTAATAATAGTTTGTCGATTATATGTCGAAATGGGTCGACGAGATAAACACTTATAGTATCCGTAATTCCGTAATGGAGCATTACGAAGCATTGGAAAAATTATATATACTTTAAATTTTATTTTGGAATTGTGATGCACTTGAAAAACATACATAAACGTTTTATAACTTTAAACATGCTTATAGTAAAGAAAAAAAAACTGAGGAAAGTTATTTTTTAATTGAAGTGGATTGTGGCATTTAAATGGAGAGTGGTGTAATAAAATCACTTTAAACTGTATTTATAATACTCGAATCTTTATAAAAACTTAATCAGAATGCACTAGCGATAATAAAGCACAACTAAAACAAGAAATTATAAAATCGAAATTTTCGTTTTTTTCGCCGAATAAAGAGCCGGCGGAATCGTTTTAAATTCTCTAACGGACCGGGCTGGCAGATTTAGAATAGTTTTTTCAACGGGCCGGGCCAACAAACAACATAAACGGGCCGGGCCGGCAAAAAAATTGAACGGCCCAGACGGGCCGGGCCGATTAAAAAAATTTTCGGGCCTATCGGCCCGTTCTGAAGATTTGAGCTGGAACGATAAAATATGAGCTATTTTATATGGTTTTAACGAGAATAAGTATAAATGTACGTCACGAGCCATACTAGTTTGACAGCATCAATATAAAAATGTACAATGTAGAGATCAGCATCGGAGAATTACATTGTGTGCAACTCGTTTTAATATTTTTTTAGCTGACTCATGCCGGTCCGAGATCTAGCTCGCATTATTTTTCTACATATAGACTGGCCGGACCGGAATTACACTTAATTGTTCTCAAGATCTGTAGGGCAGAAAACATGATTTGTAAAATTATTAACAGCGATAAAGAACTTATGTTAGTTTTATCTTCGGATATATACTTCTTGATGGTTTTTAAATTATTGGGTTGGAAACTAAGTTCCCGCCGTTTGTTTAAAGACAATTTTTCTACCGGAATCTATACTCTGTTTTTTTGATCGACCTAATTCATGTTAAAATGCTGATTGTTAAAATGTAATGTCAGCGATAAAGTAGCAAGTGGGTTGGCAACGAAGTTCCCGCCGTGTTTTTAAATGCGTTGCTGTTCTGCCAAATTTACATTTTTTTTTTGATCGAGTTAATTTATGTTAAATTTCAGATCATTAACTCTTTGCATTCGTATGTCCAGTCTGACTCGACATCATCTTTCTTTGCAAAATTTGTTTTTGGCACCAGTAATAAAGGAAAATAAAATTTGCCTTATTTAATTACAGCATTTTTGAAATTGTGTACTTGAAGGAAACTTTTTTTTAAAAGTGGTGTAAACCAAATAAAATTTGTGTAAGTGACACCCGAGTCGAAAGGGTTTAAATGGAATGTCAACTATGGAATGCCAACTGGGTTGGCAACTAAGTTTCCGCCGTTTTTTAAAAATTATTTTAAAGTTTATTTTTCAATAAAAAATAACAAATAATTAATCAACAATGTATTTTCCCTTTTCGCAATTCCTTCTGGGTTAGCGCCATGCCCGATACATTAAATATTCTGATGCTATTTTATTTTAAGTAAGCTGCAATCAAATGATGAACACTTTTTATTCTTCTTTAAAAACAAATTATTTCATGATATTTTTAGGATCTCTCCTACATTTTAAGCATAGAACGTAATATTTTTAAGCTTCATTTTTAAGCTCACATTTTCAACATACGGTAGTTCATACACAAAAATTATATCTAAGTGATTTCACTTCACTTCAGAAATGGGAAGTGTCAAAACTTGGAGCGACATCTATATTTTATTTTAATTTACACACATTTTCGACATCCCTTGTTGTTTACAACTTCTTCCCAACGTTCAACAAGATTTTCAATACCTCGTTGGTAGAAATCCCCTGGTTTCGACTCGAAAAATTCATCCAACCAAGCTTTCAAGTCTGCATCAGTATTGAACGAAACTCTGCGCATAGCGTTTGATAGAGATCGAAAGAGATGGAAATCCGTTGGTGCCAAATCAGGAGAGTACGGCGGGTGCAGCAGTACTTCCCAGCCATGCGTTTGAATGGCTTCCTTGGTCATATTGGCGATATGAGGGCGGGCGTTGTCGTGCAGCAAAAGGACTCCATGCTGCCGATTAGGTCTTTTCTCTTGAATAGCTACGTTGAGTCGTTCCATTTGTCGAACATAGAGTTCCGCGTTGACGTTCAAGCAGTTCGTAATAGATAATGCCTTCCCAGTCCCACCATACGCACAGCATCGTTTTACGTGGGTGAAGATCTTGTTTTACACGCGGTGTTGGTAATTTACCAGAGCTGAGCCATTCCTTGCGTTGCTTCATATTAATGTACAGGCACCATTTTTCATCGCCAGCAACGATTCGGTAAAGAAATCGTTACTTGTTTCCATGAGTTGAGCAGTGACGAGCAAGCAAACCAGCGGAGATTGCGGCTCGTTGATTCTTGTTGTTGTCACTTAAAACATGCGGAACCCATGCTCCAAACTTCTGAACTTTTCCCATCGAGTGAAGATGCTTCACTATAGCAGTGTGGGAGAATTTCATTTTCTTTGCCAGTTCTCTTGTCGTTTGACGCGAATTTTCGTGCAAATGTTGGTTTAATCGCTCCTCATCGAACTCAACTGGACGGCCAGAACGAGGTGCGTCTTTGATGTCAAAATTTCCATTTTTGAACTTCGCATACCAATCATGGGCGGTTCTTTCAGCTATCGCACCCTCGCCATACATAGCACAAATGTCACGAGCAGCTTTTGCGGCCTTACAACCTTGATTGAAAGCAAAGAGAAGGAGGTGTCGAAAATGTTCCTTTTTCTCAACTTGACACTCCATTTTATAGATCTGAGCTTCAACACAAATTAGCTCTAGTATCCAAAAAACAAAATATAGATTCTGGTAGAAAACTTCTATTTAAAAAAACTGCGGGAACTTAGTTTCCAACCCAATAATTTCTGATTAATTTTAAATTGTAAAAGTATAAAAGTGATAAGCTTAATTATTGAAGGGATTTGGAATCGAATAGCGTTTTTTATTTTTGGTAAATATGACCTTTGTATGACCTTTTTGTATGACCTTTTGAGTCTGACTTGTATGACCTTTTTGAGATGTAATAGTTTCTCAAATGATTGCAGGTTTTTCTCCCTTCCCATGCTATCGCTTCCGGAAATTCTATTCAAATCGCAGTGACATATGATTATGACAGTATTTTATTTACTTGTAGTATTCTTAAATTGCTTGTATCAAAAAATAGATAACGCCCCTCGATTATATAGTTTTTGAATAAAGATACCTGCTAATCTTATGCATTTCTGAGAAAAAGGTGAATTTAGAAATGTATCAGAAAGAAGCTTCTTTGAATTTAAGAATGAATTGGGATTTAAAACCTTTAATAAAATGATATAGAAATATTTTTATAAATTTTCTTTTATCAAACATCTTCAAAAATAACGACGTTTTTAGCTTTCTTTCTTTTTTCTTTTATTCTAAGCCATATTAAATTTTTAATGAATCTTTATTCGAATGTTGATAGCCTAAGAGTCTAAGTAATCATTAATGTTGTTAATGTGTATTTCCTGTAAAATGTATTGTAAAATCATTCCATAGATATGTATGCAGTATTCTTTAAAAAAATCTTAATTATATGATAAAAATCTGATTTTTTTTTTTTTTTTTTTTTTTTTTTTTTAGAAATTGTAGAAATTGTAATGGGCCAAAACGGGCCGGGCCTATTTTCACTGATTTCTGTACGGGCCGGGCCGGGCCTAAAATATAAAAATTTAAACGGGCCGGGCCCAGGCCGAACTTTTGAGCTTTACAACGGACCGGGCCGAAATAAATTACCTACGGGCCTGAAAATTCCGGCCCGTGCAGACCTCTAGATATAATGCACAGTTGTAGTTTATTAAACGTTTATCCCCTCCTACAACTTTAGTTTCTTTTCTCTTTCTTTCGTTTTTCTTCGTCTCCCTCCCCCCCCCCCCCCGATTTTTTTTTCATGCACATTTGAAGGATATTTGGGCAATACACTTTGCTTTAATAAATCAAAATATATCTTATTTTAAAACAAAATCGGTCCTTTTCGGAATGGTTTCATTTCGGAACTAGTCCGAGGAACAGGGCCGTAGCTAAGTGGGTGCTAGGGGCGGCTCAGCCCCCCCTAAAATATTTTAAGCCCCCCCTGGAAAAAGTTCCAAGGTCACTAAATGTTCCGAAAATTCAAATGAAATTCTGTTCAAAAATCTAATTTAGTTTTGAGACCCTTTCACAGTTTTGCAGAGTTACTAAATTGTATCTAAAATATGTGTTTCAACACTTTCTTATCCTATTGGTACATATGAAGCTAACAGGATGTTTAATTTTGCACCAGTTATACATTCAAAATTTTCGTCATCATATACTTTTCTTAGTATAAAATGAAGTTATTACAACAGTTTAATGAGAAACATAGTACCTACAATGTGAATATGCACTAATTTATCTTTCTGCATTAGAGAGAGAACAAAAATATATGAGCCCCCCCTACATTCCCTTGAGCCCCCCCTATATTCCCCTGAGCCCCCCCTATCGTACACTTCTAGCTACGGCCCTGCCGAGGAATCGTTCCTTTTCGGAATGATTTCATTCCGGAACTAGTCCGAGGAATCGTTCCTTTTCGGAACGAGTCCGATCAATCGTTCCTTTTCGGAATGGTTTCATTTCGGAACTAGTCCGAGGAATCGTTCCTTTTCGGAACGAGTGCGAGGAATCGTCCCTTTTTGGAATGATTTCATTTCGGAACTAGTCCGAGGAATCGTTCCTTTTCGGAATGGTTTCATTTCGGAACTAGTCCGAGGAATCATTCCTTTTCGGAACGAGTCCGATCAATCGTTCCTTTTCGGAAGGGTTTCATTTCAGAATAGTCCGAAAAATCGTTCCTTTTCGGAACGAGTGCGAGGAATCGTTCCTTTTCGGAATGGTTTCATTTCGGAACTAGTCCGAGGAATCGTTCCTTTTCGGAACGAGTCCGATCAATCGTTCCTTTTCGGAATGGTTTCATTTCGGAACTAGTCCGAGGAACCGTTCCTTTTCGGAACGAGTCCGAGGAACCGTTCCTTTTCGGAACGAGTCCGAGGAACCGTTCCATTTCGGAATCGTTCCGAAAAGGAACGAATCCTTTTTACAGACAGGAACCGTTCGTTCAGTTCCACCACCGGAACCGTTCCTTTGGAATCGTTCCTCAACAAATGACACATCTCTAATGTAGAACCAGGGTTTCAGCAACGAGTATATTGATATCGTAAAACAGTTTCTGAAATATCATGAAATTAATGAAAATTTTCTTTCAGTTACGAAAATGCAAAGACGCTAATGACAAATACTTATACTAACATTAATTATGAAACACTAATACTGATACTAATTATAAAATTCTAGTACTAAATCTAAATATAAAATACTGATACTACCATTTTTTTTTTTTTTTTTTTTTTTTTTTTTTTTTGAAAAATATACTGCAAACCTTAATTATAAATCACTAGCATTAATACTAATGAAAATGTATGACTTAAGATATACTAATGCAGAATCACACAGGATATGTCCTCCTTTCATTCATATTTTTGAAGCTCCGTAAATAGAGCCTGCGAAACCGGATTTCCAGAAAGGAGTATAATGATGTTGTGAAGCAGTTTCTGAAATATCATATAATTAATACTGACATTATTTTATAAAACACTAATTATAAATATAAGGTACTAATACCAGTGCTAATTTCAAAAAGTCCAAATACTAATATTAATTCATAAACACAATTGGTAGGAAATATTACTTAAAATAATTTAGAATCGCATAAGGACCTGCTCTTTTCAGGCATATTTTCGAGGTACCCTGACGAAGCCATAATGTCTATAAAAGAGTTTTTTTCCGCAATGAGTTCAATGAGATTGTAAAGCATTCTTTAAAATGTTGTAACATGTTGTAAACAGTAAAAAAAAAAAAAATCCTCACGTTATAACGATGCAACATATTGAATTATTGAATATTTAATGCGTGAATTATCACTTGCGAACTAAGTATAGAACCAACAGATTGAGAAATGTCCATAGAAATAGTTTCAAGAGTAATTTCAGTGCAGAAAATTATTTGGAAAATTAATTAAAAAAATTACATAGAATTATATTTACTAACTTTCTACCGGCAACTTACTTTTTTTTCCATAATGATGTGCCGCAAATTGATCTCGCAAAAATCTGTAATAAATTCGTTAATCATGCATTTTTTCGTATTGTGTGGTATATAATGCAATGCAAATCATCATCACGAGAAAGTCCGAATCACTGAACTTATTCGAAACCTAATAGGAGCAGCAAATTGATCTTGCAGGTAACTTGAAGGAATATGATAATCTAGCATTTAATTCGTCAATGAATTGGTTAATCTGGTATTTAATTCGTGAATCTAGTATTTTTACTCTGTTTTGTCTGATTGCTTGGCCTTTTTGTCAAAATTGTATTACTTAATTTTTTATGTCGAAAGACGAATCAAATATTTTTTTCTGCGCTTCTTTATACACTATAGCCGGTATTTATCCTCTGCTTGCTCCTACCTAATTTCAGACTCTAGGATTACTTTTTTTAAGCAGTTACTTTCAGTTCTTTTACTGCCATTATTTTTTACAAAGAAAAACTTTAATATCTTTCTGAAATCTGTTTGAACAGTCTTTATAAACCAATACCATGCTAATGAGCTAATTTTCGTAATGATTTTGATGTGCCAACGGCTGGTCAACACCAATATGAATATGTTGTGGTTACATATAACCACTGCCATATTTTAATTTAATAAAATATTTTATTAATCTTTATTCATTTAATATAATAATTCGCATTCTAAAATCATTTTATTTCTTTTACTTTTTAAAAATTCCCCTGTAAGCTTTTCTTTCTTACATGACATTTCGTTTATTTAAAATTATAAATGTGATTCTGCACTTCTGGGAAAGTAATCATCTGGAATGTTCCACAACCTTATACAATATTCTATTTCTGATATCATTTCCTATTGGTAACCACGACCCACGCCGATCAGATTTAAATCAGTTTCATACGTAATTAAAAATGTGGTAGCACTTTACCTCGAATTTTAGCATCGTATATTAAAATATTTACAAAAATTTTACATTAGTATGCTTTTTCTTCCTATTCCATATAATTAGAAGTTATGCAACGCATGTTTTCTCATTTTATTTACTTTTTTTTTTTTTTTTTTTTTTTTTTTTTTTTGCGGCCAATTGGAAGTTTTATTTTTTATGGCAATTTTACTTCTTGCTAGTTGCGAACACACTTGTACAAAGTTATTAGTTTTCTTTTACCCGAGCGGGTGGATGATAGAGCATCAGCTGCTGTTTTATTTTACTGCTGTATTATTATTATGAGGTGCTGGGTGCATTTGGGCGAATCGCGTATTTTTTCTCTCCGTCATGGGCTGTCCCGGCTATGCGTAACGGAGTTCATGATATTTGAAATATTTTACAACAAAAATATGTCATCTTGTTGCGCAAAAAAAGATAAATGAGTACAGCTGTTCCACGGATTATAGAAGGTACGCACGAGATAAGCAAGTTGAAATCGTCAAATACACTTTGTGTCAAACCCAGGCTTCTCCCAATTCCCAGGGAGAATAAGGGGTGGTAGTCATATTGTGTCAAGTGTATTATAAAAAAAATGGGATCGCCTGTCAATTATTTTTGAAGGATGGGTGTATGAAAGGTATAACCCATCATCTAAAGATTCTATTTCTGACAAAATAATACTTTCTTTAAATAAAGATTTTCAAGTTTAATCCTCAGTGCATTCAATTTGTTTTCAAGATCTTTACTTAATTACTGAAGACTCTTCAGGTAATAGCTTTCTTTATTTCTTTTTTAATTATTAAATATTTTTTTTGACAAATTATTTATTAAAGAGTGTAAATTTCGAGATGGCATTGTGCGGCCATAATTTAATGTTTTTCCTTGATGATATCTATACGATTACTCAGAAAAACATGCGTAGTTATTTGAAAGTGTTAATATAATCTTGTGCTTCCAAAAACACAACATTAATTAACATTTATCATTATACAAACAGCTTTATCATTCACGGCTATACAAATTGTGCAAGATTAAAAATTACAGTGAATAAATTGCTTGAATTATTACTATTAAATAGTTAAAATGATAAAAGAAGATAAGACCTCAATGAACAGTACCGATTGACATTGAAATATTTATATTTTGCACGCACCTGTAAATATTGGGTAGGTTATGTCAAGAATGTCTACTAAATATTTATCACCCATCCTCTATATGAATGGGTTCTGGCCAATCAAATCAAACTGGAATTTCGCCGAATAGTTAAAATAACATTAGAATGAGAATCCATCACTTCTTCTCGGGTACGTTAGTCCAAATTCCGAAACGGGTAATAATAAAGATATGTTGAATATCTGCAACATCAATGTAAAATTAAAATAATTTGCCTGCAAATTGCATAGGGGAGAAAAACTTATTTGTATTTTCTTTATTTATTTATTTTCTGGATGCATTTATTAAAATTAGTGTGCATTAATACATTGGCATTCCCAAAAGATTGAAATTCACTTTAATTTTTTTCTATGTTGGAGATAAATGAACGATTTAAAATGAACACGTGTTTGGAATAATTTAAAAGAAACAATATATTATCAAAATAGTCACAGTATTTATATTAAAAAAGTTTAGCTAATTAAATTTTTATTCGGTCTCTCTATACAAAGTTAGTTAAATATATATATATATATTTCCTTTTACCGCAATAAAATCGTTATAAATTCTGCATGCCTGCATCTATAAAAATGAATATTTTATGAATAACGCTAATCATGTTAAGAATTTTATTCAAGTTTTATGAAAATATTTCGCACGAGAATTGTTATCTAAAATTTTTTAACATTTTTATTAATAAAATTTTCATTTTATTTTATGAAGAAATTTCTGATATGAATCAAAATATTTTTATAGCTGTCAAATGACCAATTGTTTGCATATTTAGTATTAAAAAACTTAGCTGAAATATAATACACTCTCTAGCTACAGTTAAAACAATGACAGCGCTCTTTTAAACTTTTGCATTCGCAATTTATTTATTTATTTATTACAGGATATTTTAGTTTGATAAGGTCGAAATTTTTCATTTTCAGCTGTGTATGTGTGTGTGTATATATATATATATATATATACTAGAAAACAGCCCGTCAAAATGACGTGTTTGCATTTTTAAAAGGATTATAAAAAATTACAACTGTGGTCAATCAGCCACTTTAGGCTTAAACAATTTTTAACAAGTTGGAAATTGCACGTGAAGCGTAGCAAATGAGGCGCGTTCGTATACGATAACGAAGTTTTAAAAATATCACTCTCATATATCAATTTCATAAAATTGTAAATAGTTAACTACAATTAAAATGCGCAACAAACAGTGCTCTCCCGATACAATTATGTAATGGAATTCTTTTGTGTGGCCTTGTATGTTAATAACAAATGTTTCTTGCACCACAGATTATGCAAAATGTATATTATAATATGTACTTTATAGATGCATATCAATTTTATTATGTTCGATTGAGTGTAACACCATTAAAATGCATTTGAAATATTTCCCCCCCATTGACCGTAAATATACCGGAATACTTTTGATTGTCCCTGAAATTGCGTCCAATTTTGATAAAGTTTGAAATAACTCGATAAAATTATGTAATAATTATGTATTTTAAATTTTAAACGATAAAAATGCATTTGAAACTTTTTTCCCCATTGACCTAATGTAATGGAATACTTTTGATTGTCCCTGTAATTGATCTATGCATCCGATTTTCATAAAATTTGAAATGGCTCGATAAAATTATTTAATAATTATACATTTTAAATTTCAAGCGATTCGGATGGGTAGTTATTGGGTTGTTACATGCGGACAGACAGACGGACATACAGATGGACAGACGGACGAACTGAACGACAACTATAGGTGCTACGTATTTACATAATTACGAACGCACCTAAAAATACAGCAGTTAAACATAAGCGAAAAAATTTATTAAAAAAAAAGGAAATTTTAACAGAAATTTGCATTTAAAACTATAATAAAACTGTCTGGTGGATGGGGGGATTGTAATGAACAAATCGTAAATACATAAATTTTAAAAGAATAAAGTAAGGCAAAAAAAAAATCAATTATAAAAGATTATATTGTGAAACTACAGCCAAAAAATATCGAAAAATACTGAGAGAAAATAATAAAAATATCTAAAATGTATAAAAAATTTCCTATTTTCGCCCATTTTTTAGCTAATACTTAAAAGAAACACTATCAGATAGAAAACAAATGTCAACAATAAAGAGTAAACAATGAGCGTGTTCGGGAGATACACGCGCTTCGCGCGCGATCTCAGCAATTTTCACCGAGTACTATTCCACTGTAAGATCCACTCCACGTATTCTGTCTCCTGAACGCGCGCGCTCAGCGCGCATAGATCCCGAACGCGCCTGATCATTCCTGAGGCGTGATGTTACAAAGGAGTCATTCTAAAGATTCAATCACGGAATTTGTCATTCTTGAATGGCAACAGTATTGATTTGCTTACATTGTTTGTTTGGTTTGTTTTTTCCGTAATTGCTGGTTGTTTTATTTAGAACTTAAACATTATAATTAAATAGTTTTTGTAGGTTTTAGAGAAAATGAGTAATGAATAAATCTTTCACATGTATATTTTCCTAAGTTGAACAATTAGAATATTTGTGAACAGCTCGGAATAGTTAAGCCTAACGTGGACGCAATTGCAATAGGTTTCTTTTTCTGGTGGATGGGTTGTCCCCGGAATCGTCGTACACGGAAGGGTTTTATATATATAATATATATATATATATATATTAAGCATATCTACTTACATATACATAACTGATATCTAGTCCACATTTAACTTATTGCAACTTCGAAATAGAAAGTTTTGTCCTGTCTGAAAGTGTATTAATCGCAGAAATTTGCTATTAAATAAGGTAAATATGACAAGTTGGAAATGGTGGCCAAATAAAATATGAACAGTTGTCAACTATGCGAATTATACATAATAAAGTTCAACAAATGAATAAGTAAAAAAAATATCTATAAGGAGAGTTTTTAGAAAAACTTATTTAACAAGAATGTTTTAATCAACAATATACAAAACATACATCTGGTAAAACTGTTCTGGTAGGTTCATTTAATATAATATTTAATGTAATCTACAATTCTTGTCAATAGCGCTCTTAATAAATTAAATAGTGGCGACCTATGCACAAGGAGCGTATCGTGTTTTAAAAAAATTTAACTCATTCTAGAACTTCGAAAATTTCGCCTGGACTAGTTTGGCTTGATAAGCAGACAAGCCAACAAACATTAGTTTGGCAATAATAGTATGCTTGCCATGTTATTTTCTAATACCTCTTTAAAAATTAAATTTTATAAATTTTATGGATTGAATCTTATAAATTACTTTTATGTGTAAAAATTCTCTAGTTGGCTTCATTGGTTAAATTTGACTGGCAGTAGATAGCCATTTATTAAACATTTGAAATATACCTGAAAAAAGAACTATACCCAATATTACGATTATTTTTTGTTTAAGACCTTTGTTGTAAAATTTAACTTTTGGAAATTACGTTCAAATCTGTTCAGCGGTTTTTGAAAAATTGCGGTTATGAATACATGAATTTCCAAAGGCTATATCAATAACCAAAGCAAAATAGCTTTTTTTTAATAATTTGATACCTTTTTTTTTTATCTTTCTCTCATTTTTTAAATAAATTTTTAAGTAAACATATAAAATATACGCTTTTAATTCTAGAAAAATAAAATCACGTGATGAACATTCAGAATTAATGCAAGTCTTTTAACGATCTTTTCTTATAGCTTTCGCATTTTAGCTCTCTTTCACAACTAAAAGTAAATATACTCTGAAATTTTTATTTTTTGAAAATTAAAAATATTTATCTCTATTACTTAAAATTTTCTTATTACCGTTTTTTCCCCTGTTGTTTTATGGAACATTAAGGTTTAGTATTTTTCTTTAAAAACGTAATAATAAAATTGGTGTAATGTAAAAATCATTTGAAGGATAGCAAGTAATCTGTAACTTCTTAATTGCATTTATTATTATTTTTTTATTTATTTATTTATTTTAACAATGAAAATTTTATTTTGCAAAATAATTTTTCGAGTGAGAATGATTGAAAATATTTTTAACAAGAATATTTTTATAAAAGATTTTAATTTCTTTAGTGCTCTTAATTAGTACTCAGGGTAGAATTAAGTAATAAAAGTAATTATTACAAAATATGTTAAATATTCATTATGAAACAGAGTTTGCTATTGAATATACTAAAATTACATTTGCTAAATTGTAATTTTGTAGTATTATTAGAAAAAAAGTCACAATATAGTAAATTACTCTACTAGAAGATGAATATAATTTTTATAAATAATCTTTTTTGGATTACTCAACATGTTTGACTTAATAAATACTCAAATCTCATTAGCAGTAATAAAAAAAAAGCAGTTTACTAAAATGAAAAAAGGGTTAAAACTGGAAATAACAGTAATTTTAAACTGTGAAACTGTGAATTTCACTGAAATATGCCTTTTTAATAAAATAACATTCAATTTCAAATTTATATTAATATTGCCTTTCTTTTAAAATTAGTATAATGAAAGCCTAGAGTTGCTTCTTTAAGCACTTCAAATATTTAACTCACAAATCATAAAATTACCAGATTTCCAGAATATGGATAAACTATTATTGGCTAGTAAAAAGTATGATAACTTATGAATTAGAACTACAGTCGTTAAGAGTGTATTCGAAAAAATATTTTTCCACCCTCAACAGCTCGAGATTTTCGGATACATTTTTAGACTCATTTTAAAGAATAGAAACATGAAACTTGCTGAGGTGGTTTTTGAAGAGATGTCGTGTGATTTCATTTTTTGCTGAATTCATTAGAATTTGATTTATAAACAATTATTTTCTCAGTATGACCAATTCTTTCGTTCCCAGATCACCCGCTTCGAAATTGCGGCTCAAAACGCCAACTTTGACAGCATTCTTTTTACAATATTTTCTGCATTTATCAAAAAATAGACAAGCACGGCACAATGTATACTTTCTAAATAAGAGAATTTGCCAATTTGATGTGTTTGAGAGCAAAAAAGAATTTAAAAATAAATCAGAAAATAAGCAGTTTCGATTGGAATACACCCTTAACCTGATCCAAATATGAACTGAGGATCGACACAAAATGTCCATCTTTCAAAACCTCTACAATCACGAAGAGAGTTCGATGACGACTTTTATAGCCAAAAATGTGAACATCTTTCTCTTAACCTCTTCAGTTCTGAGACAAATTTTATGTGACTCTGCAAAAAGCAGTTTAAAATTATTATAAAAAATTTCCAAAGATGCATCCTTACTAATATTATAAATCGGAAAGTGAGTTTGTTTGTTTGCTTGTTTGTTCCGCTTTCACGCCGTAACTACTGAACCGATTGCTTTGAAATTTTGCAGACGTAAAGTTAGAAGTCCGGATTAAATAATAGGGTACTTTTTATCCCGGAAAAAAATTGATATTCCCGAGGGAAAACAAAAATATAGTTTGCTTGATGGATGGATTGGAGATGGCGCTGTGTGTCGTTTAAAACAAGATAAAATATTGCAAACGAATATAAACATGTAAATTTAGAAGCTAAATGATACGATAATGAATACCCGAAAATGAGGAATTCCCGAGGGATGAGGTACAATTTGTTTTATCGTCTAAAATGTTTTTTTTACATCTACTTATCCTGAAATAACTATAAGTCAACGAATTACTAATTCGTATAAGTATTAGTTACAATATTTAGTTCTTGAGGTATGCGATAGATGGCGCTGGGTGTTTTTAAAACGTGGTAACGATGTGCAGTAGCTGTATAATAGTTAGGTTAGGTTAGTTTAGTGCTTTTTTTCTAGGTAGACATCTAAAGCAGTTATTGTTTTTTCGATAAGTAATTACGTCGCTTTGTTCGTCGTTTAGATTGTTATAGTTTAGTTTGGGATTTTAGTTTAGTTTAGGTTTATAGTTTACTCATATTTTCACAATGCCTCGCAAACGTAAATCTAATTTGTCGAGCACCTCATCTAAAGCTCGGGCAATGAAAATTGTCCGATCTCAAGAATCGTCTCTCCATGCTGAATTAAGAAGGCGCAAACAAGCAGAGCGTCAGGCTGCTTCGAGAGCTGCTGAGCTACCATCTCAACGCCAGCAAAGACTTGAGGAGCAAGCAGCTCGCCAAGCTTCTTTGAGGGTTTCTGAGAATGATATTCGTACTCAAGTCCGTTTATCGCAACAGGCTCAACGTCAGCATGGTCAGCTCTATGTAGCATGTTCCCGGGTTTCCAGTGCTCAAAATCTGCATGTTTTTGTTCTACAAGGGAAAACATATAATATAGTGTACCATTCAGTTTTGGTTTAACAACTAATCGTATCCAGCGTTACATCGCGCTTTTTACATTTTTCTGTGGAAATGAGAAGTTTTCTTATAGTTGTGCTTTATACCGCAATATAACCAAATTCCACGCGGGCGGAAAGTTAGTCAGTCTATATATCGATGTTTCTAATAAGCACACATAAATTTAAAAAGTCTAGTTGTAATTTTATCAATTTTAGAAGCATTTAAATTAATTTAAAGAATGATTTTTAGTGTCGCCTCCAGGCTACATCAGGACTGAGGAGGTTTTGTTTTTCTCAACCTTTCTGAACAAATTCATGATGTCGAAATAATTTTGGGAACCAAATACCATTTTACCAATAAACAACCAATAATATCACTCTTATATATTTGTAGGAAATATAATAAAATCACTTTCATTTCACAAATTAGTCTAAATAGCTTCAATTCTGGAGTACTTAGGCTTAATTTTCATAAATATATATTTCTTATTTAAGAACTATTATCAGACTGAAAAACTTTGAAAAACATATATCCAGAACCTACATTCTACTTAATGATTTTAAACTTAATTCACGAATTACTATGCCATTCAATACGTGTTTAAGATCATTATAATATGAATTCTATATATTATAATTATCTTAGATAGTTTACAATTCGAATTAGACATAGTACGCGGTATTAGTTGAATCTTGTACTCTCTTAAAACGAAAAAGCTGAAATAACTCAAGTTGAGCTGAAATCCACTCTTTTCCCATGTTGAAAGGAACCTTCTCAAGAAGAGCTGAAATAACTCAAGTGAATGAGTTGTTTTTAATCAACTCATGAATGAGTGATCTCTATTTTACTCATACTTGAGTGAAATCAAATCAATAAAGGTTAAATCCAGTAGTACTTGAGTGATTTGTAATCAAGTCATACTTGAGTGAAATGAAGTCCTTTAAGACAATCTCGTAGCACTTGAGCGATTTGTAACCAAATCATACTTGAGTGAAATGAAGTCTTTAGGATTAAATCGAGTAGCACTTGAGTTAGCTGCAGCCAACTCGTATTTGAGTGAAGTGAAATAATTTAAGGCAAATCCAGTAGCACTTGAGCAATTTGTTATCAATTCAAGTTGGAGTGAAATGTTGTCATTTTTGATTTAATCCAGTAGCACTTAGGCGATTTGTAACCAATTCATACATGAATGAAATCAACTCATTTAAGAGTTAATCCAAAACTCCTTGATTTTGTAGAATTGAATAAATTCACTCTTAAGAAAAGCAAAATTGCTTAAAATTACAAAAATCTTCAAGCGATTTTTAAATCGTCTAAATAAAATCACATCATTTAAAACTAAATTCAGTAATCCTCGATTAATTTTTATCAATGAAATTCAATATAACATGGAATTATTGCCACATTTTCAAGTGCTCCAATTAAATTCTCATTTCGGATTTAAATTTCTGTTTATTGACATTACAAGGGTATATATATATAGAGAGAGAGAGAGAGAGATTGGAAAACTGTAACATGGATTCTCCAATATTTCTTCCAAGCCTTTAATTAACAAGACTTAAAACATTCTAATTTACATGACAAAGTTCTCTAATGAATCATAAAAACATTTTTTTTCTTCTAATTCAATGAAACTGTTTCCTATGTCAATTTAGGGGAAAAGGCAATTGAATCGTTATACAAAATTAAATAGAGCTTACATGAATTTTTTATTATTCTGTCAAATCAGAAATTTTTAACATCAGTATTTTCTTTTGTTAAATTTAAAAGTACATTTATTCATTAAATTAAAAATACTGATGATCTCAAAATTGCAAATTGGAAAACACTTATTCATGCAAACTGCCTAAATTTGCATAACTGTACAACAGCACCCGAACAACATTAAACAGAATATCAGCTTCTGATGCTGTGGTGCTAATGGGATTTTTCCTTTCTTTTCTTGGGCAATTTCAAGTTTACATATTTTCCAATGATATTTATAGCTTCAGATATGCTTATATACAATATAATTTTTTCATTAGCTTCTGATTTAATTGTAAATAACAATTATTTTTTTATTAAAAATTTACGATTTCAATCAAATAAACCAATCTTAGGCATCTGACTAAAAAAATATTGAAAAAATAAACTTGATATCAGCCCAACGACTCAACTTCAGCACCACAATGTCAGAAGCTGATTGTTCCCCTTAAGAGTTTAGATAATCCTATGCAGAAGTTATTTTCAAATATCTTGTTTGGATTTTAAAATGTTTACCTTTTTTTTGGGGGGGGGGCATAGAATATTTGAGGATGATCTGTAAGTGGGTTAGTTTTTACTTTTGCAATTTTGGTTAGGTTTTTTTTTTTTAATATTAATAGGAGTTTCAGAACCAGTTTTGAAAAAGAAAGTATTAAAAAATATAAAACCTAAATTTAAAAAAGTATTCCCCTCCCCCCCCACACACATGGCCAGTGCAGGGTTTAAATAAATGAAATTGAAAATATTTTAAAAATGGATAAACATCAACACATGATACCTTGTTGTAATTATTCCTCGATTTAAATCTCAATCAAAATCTTATATTTCTTAAACTGACTAAATTTTAAAAAAATATTTTAATTGTTTAGTTTGAAATCTGAAATGACTTTGAAATCTTAGATAAAATAATTGTTACCCATAGCATTTATATAAGCACATTGCAATTGGGAAATGTGGAGGAATGCCATTAAAAAACTTGTATAGCTAAAATTTTGATTATGGACAATTATTTTATTGTATGAAGAACCTTCCAATAAATATTGTAGTACAAAAGTTAAATGCAGAAATAACTGAGAAATGGATTTATTGACCATGTGCAATTATTCTTTATATCATTTAAAACATTTGCTAAAACTTGAATTTATATTCAAGAATAACTTATTTCTTCTTAATTAATCTTTTAATTTTGATTTTATTCAATGTTTCTTAAATCAACTAACTTTTAAATAAATATAAAAGCATAAGACAGCAGCATTTTATGTCAAAAGTTAGAGCCAAATGTGCAATTTAGAATGTTGCAAGAAAGAAAAAAAACTAATTTTATTTAACAACAAAAACATTTTATTTAGCAAGAACAAAATAAACCTAACATTAATTGATAACAATTCTTTCCAACATCAGATAAACAAGCTTCAATAACATCTTTAACAGGACCTTTATAAATATAACAGTCCATTTGCATTAAACATTAAATACGTAAAGAGCATATTGTAATCTGTCCACTGGTTTGTCCAACTTTTAAAAAAATAGACGCTTTCTTGAAGATCCTTGAGATTAAATAAGATTGTTGAATTTCACTTCTCACAGTAGAATTTTTCTCCTCCATGAAATCACCATCTTCCTGTGTTAAAAGAAAATATTGAAATTAAGTTAAATAGCAATAAATATAATGTTAAGGAATGATTATGAACATATTAAAATATTTTGCAGCTTTCAGATTAAATGTTTTATAAAATTTCCCATCCATAGTCTAAACAAAAAATGAACCATACACTAAAAATTTTCGCTTTATAAATATTACACTACTGAAAATTCAGCGAATCATGAATAAAATGGAAATAGAATAAATAAATCCTGTGCGATTACACTTATCTGCTTGTTTAAATCATGGTGTTACTTCTGATACAATCTTAAAACAAATCAACATTTTAAAAACAAATTTAAAATGAAAGTTCTTAAAGCAACATTATAAAATATAGTTGAAAATTCACCTTTGTTGCTACTTTCAAAATGTATCAACGCTGGCAAATACCCAACCAATACAGGTTTTTGTGGATTTTTAGTTGTTTTTCTATATATTTGCATATTTATATAACACAAGATAGAACCTACAACAATTAGACCAGGGTTGGCACGGTTTAAACCAATTGGTTTTAACTATGGTTTAAACAACTGTTTACTCCTTTTGGTTTAAACAACGGTTTAGTTTAAACCAACTGGTTTTTTCTATTAAAAAAATTGTTTTTTTCAGAAAAAATCTAATGACATTTTCTCTTTTTCTTAATAATTTATGTATGTCAGATTATTGAATATAAATAACTTCTATTTTTAACACTTTATATCAGCAATAAGCATTGGATGTAGCAGGTTTAGATCATTTTTTGGGTATAGGATTAAAATCAGTCTGCATTGGTGAATATATTTATTTCTCTTTAGAAAAAGCTTCGAACATGTGAATTGATCTAACATAAAATAGATTAAAAATATTCAATATATAATAGAAAATATCTTAATTTTTTGAAAACTGCAGATTATTTAACGCAATAACATAACACAATCCATAAGATTTCAAGCTGTAAAAAAAATCCCCAATCTTAATTGGGGAGGTTATCTTAAGCATTAAAATCAAAATATGAAGTCGAATAAGAGAGTTTTCAAAGATTGGATGCTACTTATAGCATTTTAATAATAGTGATTTTTCCCCCCTGTTGGTTATTTGCTGAATCTATGACCAAAAATGTTGACTTCAAATTGTCATTCAAGAAACAAAATCTCAAGAAGTATTTGAAATTTATTATTTGGATAGCTATGGAGAAGAATATTTTATTTATCAGACTACTTTCAAATGTTTATTATTAGTAATTAAAAGATTAGTTACAAAGATTTTCAGAGTATCAATGCTTCACTGTATACAGCACTTTATTCTTAGAACATAAGACAGTTTGCTAATACTGTTTAAATTAAATTTTAATTTCTTTTATTTTTTACATAAATTCATTGTAAATATTCAATTTAAATCATTTTAAAATGAAGTTACAGTTTATAATCCAATGTCTATTTTTATCAATAAATATGCATGTATATGTAATAAGAAGGGATTAAAAAAAAAACCCCGGTTTAAACCAAAAAAAAAACTTTTTTGGTTTTTTTATATATATATATATATATATATAAAAACTAGGTTTTTTTTTTCAACTCTGCAATTAGACTAAATAAAGAAGTTTTAAAATGTCCTCATTAATATTCTTTCTTTCAAATTCCTTTCTTCTGAAACACATCTATTGTTAAGCTAATTTTTATGTAAAATGGAGAAAATGTTTTTCAATATTATGACAGTTTGCAGATGAAACCCGATTTTAATACTTTCAACTTAATTTATTTGCATGAGTTCCTCACTCCCTTTCTATAATTTGATAGCTACCCTATTTCCATAAAAGGGGATATTATTCTTGTTATAAAATACATACTACTCAATAGATTCATAATGCAATATTCCTCTCATAATCTAAATCAAAATATATTTCAATCAATTTAATGCGATATTAAATTAATGTTCTATAAATTGAATGTCACTAAATTGCAACTTAATTTTCAAATAAATTCAATACAAAGATCACTCTACATTAATACAACAAAGCGTGTTGCACCAGTTAGATTTTTTTAAAATCTTATAGATATTAGATAAACCTTCAAATTTGAAATTAAAAATTTTTGCAATATTCAAGGATCAGAGTAAGTAAAAGGCAAAAAAAAAAAGGAAATAACATATGAAAAAAAAAAAAAAAAAAAAAAAAAAAATTTAAATAATGCAAAAAAAAAAAAAACCCAAAAAGTTCTTAATGACGCACAAGATAAAAATTGAGTAAAAAGTTAAATAATTCATAAAGCAAAAATTGAGCAATATGTTAAACAATGTGCAAGATAAGTATAAAATAAAAATGTGAAAATAAAACATATACACGTAAAATTTTATGGACATATATAAATTGGTATAGAAATCGAAGATGGCTGTCTGGTGAAAATGATTTTAAAATGTCAGATTTGAGGCTACTATGTCTACAGTAAAAATTAAAACTCTGAATGGTGCAAAATCTTTGGCTGAATTCATGGAAAATGATTCCTTAATGTTTTGATTCCTATTCTACCATATAACAATATAAGTACGATTAATAGAAGTAATTTAAGTATGATGATGTTTGCATCACCAACGTTATAAATTTTTAAAATTGTAATTTTTTGCTACTGTTCAAAAGAGACTATTTTTCGACTATTATTCTATTTTTCGACAACAGAGAATTACACAATGAAAGAAATAAGGATTTTGTTGATGATATGGAATAGTGGTGTACCTAGTAGTTGTATAATAAGAAAGAAAAAACCATTGATGTGCACATAATGTGAGCTTAGGTGTACATATATATAATATACATATATAGTGTATATAAATTAACTCATTAAATTTGAAATTTATTTGTGCACCTTTTAAAGACAATTTTTAAAGTTCAAAACTAATAAAAAAGGAGAATTGATGCATAAAAAGTACAATTATTAACCAATATAAAATTAAAACATTCTTTAACCCTCCAATTTATCCCGAGCATTGAAATCAGTCTATCAAAAATAAAAATGTTTATTACTTTATTACTTTAATTAATGTTTATTACTTTAACAATTCATTAAATAATGCAAAACATTTCATATTTATTTTGTAACTGTCTGTACCTTATTTCCGTTTGATTGAAAATATTGCATTGGCTTTGCAGTTTCTTATTTTTCATGTGTACAGATTAAATCATGGTATTTTAAATTTTTATGTAAATAGCTCAGTAAGATGATTTGCAGATTGATGACTTGTATATTAATTACAAATCCAACTAATAAAAATTATTTTTGAAGTAATTGATTGTGGCACTAGAACTAGTTTAAAAACTCCGCATGAAGAATTGGTACAAAAAAAGACACAGGCTTACTTAACAGAAGACTCATTTAAAACTGACCCTCTATTTGCATGTTGCAGGGCTGCGATTGACAAAAAAGTAAAAAATCTGAAAATTGCGGGAACGACATTTGAGCAATAAAACTTATGAATTTCAAGTGGAATAAATATTATAATTGCTTTAAAATTTATGTATAATAGCTTACCCAAACCCGACAAACTTCGAGTCAAAACCGGTAGGCTTCAAGCCGAATACTATTCCAAAATGAAAAAAAAAATCAATATAGTAATGGAATAATGGAAAAATAGCCTACAATTATATCTTAGTATCAACGATATGTAAATTCATAATCAATTTTTGAAAATTTTTAGAGAAATCAGCTAGAATCGAAGCAATCCGCCAGAAACAGTTAAAGCTATACCCAGCCCCAAAAGTAAAATGAATCCGAACATCACTAAAAATAGGTCCACTTTAGTCGGATTTGACTTTAATAACCAGTCGGATTGGATTAATTTGTCCAACCCGATACTGGACTCCACCCGAAACCCGATCCGACCCCGACAAATAAATATTTCGATCTTAAACCGACTCGAATCCAATTCTCAATGACAAAAATTAAGACCAGCCCGATTCAGTCCAGACTACTAGATGCGTCAGGTTCAGTTTGCCCGACACGATGCAGCATTTTACATGTCATCCAACCCCCCCCGCCCCCCCCCCTCAAAAAAAATAATAATTTTCGTTCTTCGTACTCCGCATCCGTAATAATTCAAAATAAGTAAGCCAACCGTAAATTCACAATCAGGGGAAACTGATCCGCAATTTCACGTAGTTGTAAAAAATAACATTTGATCATAACTTCAGTTTAAATTTTATCTTGTATATTAAAAAATAACGTGTGAAGAACCATCATGTGTCAAATTACGTAGATTTTTATCTGGAGGAATTTAGACATTTCTTTTACGAAAAATTCTGAAAGAATCAAAATTCAATCAGAAACCGATTCATAAATACCCGGAAAAATTAATTTTGTGAATCCGACTGATTTTCAAAGACAAAAAAATTACTTTCAATGTGACCTGATTCGACCGAACTAAAATTCATAAGGCACAATATTTTCCCCGACGACATTGAATTTTGACCCCGACGGGGGGCCAGGCATGCCCGACAGGGGTGCATATGCCCCCCCCGGACCCCACGCTGGCGCCGCCCTTGCCTTTAACAATATTAGCAAAATTGAGAAATAGGAGTACACTAAAAAATAAGCACTTCTAACCAGCCTTAACATCTATAAACCAGTGTGTTTTCACTAAGACACTGAATAATGTAAATTCAGTATTTTGATAAATTTTTACAAATACAGATGTAATAATTGCATAACTTAATTCTTCAAAACTTTTATACTACAAGACTGTTAAATGAGCTAAGTATTTACATTATAAGACAATTTTTACTTCGCTTGATACACCATTTTATTTCAAGGTTGTTATGTACGGTACGTATGAGTATTAACATTAATTGTTTATTAAAAAAAGAGAAGAGAAACCTATTAAAAGGATAGCATAATGTAAATAAAATACTTTCATAGTACTTACTTCGTAAAATATCGGCTTCTTTAGCAAATAATCTTGAGGAAACCACGAACTTTTAAGATGCATCGAAAATCAGCTTCACGGAGCATCAGCGTGCAGTGCATTCGGAAATCCTCCATCTTATATTTTGCAAGGTCAGGTCGACAGCAGCGCCAGCGGTGGATGAAAATAACGCGGGAATGATCTGTTTTTTTCTCCACTTGACTTGCTTAGTTTCCGATCTCAATGAGTGCATTAGAAATAGAAGAAAGCAAGTCAAGAAGAGTGGACCACTTAAAAATCAGCTCATTCACGATCCAGTAAATTAGAACTCTTTCTTGAGCAGCCAAATCCACTCTTTCGTTTTAAGAGAGTAGTTTACTAAATTGTCTAAAAGGAATAAGTTCTCAGCGTTGTAAGAAAATACAATGAAACCTGGATTATTCGTGGTTCGATTAATCGTACATTTAATTATCAATTGGAGCTATCTGTGTGATCTTTTATTTATTAGGTGCGTTCGTAATTATGTAAATAGGTAGCACCTATAGTTATCGTTCAGTCCGTCTTCCGTCCATCTGCATACAACAACACAAAAACTACCCAACAGAATCGTTTGAAATTTAAAAAATATAAATATTACATAATTTTGTCGAGTCATTTCAAATTTTATGAAAACCGGATGCATAGATCAATTACTGGGACAATCAAAAGTATTCCATTACATTACGGTCAATGGGGTAAAAAGTTTCAAATGCATTTTAATCGTTTGAAATTTAAAATACATAATTAATACATAATTTTGTCGTGTTATTTCAAAGTTTGTGAAAATCGGATGAAAAGGTCAATTACAGGTCAATCAAAAGTATTCCGTTACATTACGGTCAATGGAGGAAAAATGTTTCAAATGCATTTTAATGGTCTTACACTCATTCGAACATAATAAAATTGATATGCATCTGTAAAGTACATATTATTATATACATTTTGCATAATCTGTGGGGTAAAGAACATTTGTTTATTGATTTACAAGGCCACACAATAGTATTCCATTACATAATGGTATAGGAAGAACATTGTTTGATGCGCATTTTAATTGCAATTAACTATTTACAATTTTATGAGATTGGTATATGAAAGTGATATTTTTAAAATTTCGTTATCGTACGAACGCACCTCATTTGCTACGCTTTACTTGCAACTTCCAACTTGTTTATTATTACAATGAACTAGGTACAGCACAGAGAGCTGTTAAATTTGTTGATATATAGTAAATATGTCTAGTAGAAAGATCCAGTGTGATTTTATATAGACTTTAGTACAGAAAAAAGATACTATTTCTGGAAAGGATGGGGATTGTAGCAAGAATGTAACTACACAGAGAAACTTACGTTCTATCGAATAAAAATAAGATTTGTGAATTTGAATCAGCTGGAATATGCATATGCATTTAGCATTCTTTGCCGCATTTATTATGTGTTTATACTAAACAGCGAAGCGACAGCATAGACAATTGCCTTATCAATTTCATGGATCAAAATTTAAGATTAGTTGAATCTCCATTCGGATATTAAAATGCAATCGGTCTGCTAAATCATATCTTAGTGGAAAACTTAAAAAAAAACGATTATAATGATTGACTTATAGATTTCTCATGTTTTCCTGCTCCCAGTCCTCCATGTTCGCACACATTTCGGTGCAAGAAAGCACAATAGTAAACTTACGAGTCAACCGCTAAAATCGGATTTTTATGTTAATTTCCACCAAGACATGAATTGGCAGACCGACTGCGTTTTAACTTAAGAATCGAAATTTAACTAATCCTAGATTTTCATCCTTAAACTAGATGAGGTGATAGTGAATGCTGCCGCCTCCCGGTCTATATATTATATACTATATTATTCAACTAATAGATAACGAAAAATGAATAACTTTAAATTCACTAGAAAATTATACACTTAACACATATAAATATATGCTTAGTAATTAAATTCATAGTAGAATAATATAATTTTAAGTTTCAATTAAATCACCCCATTTCAAATCAGCTTCAATTAAATTTTTATTTAAAATATCTTGAATTCGCGTCTTATAAAATATAATGAAATTAATAAAAATGTATAAATCTAGACTGAACGAAAATACATGCACGTACATAAATAATATTAATTTAAAAAATCCTATTTAAATTTAAAAAAACTCAATTTAAATCAAATAAATTTGATTTTTCAAAACTTATTTTTATTTTTATTTAATTTTTATTAACCCTAAAATAAAACTTACATATTATTTACTTTTTTAATTTTACTTTCTTTCAAGTTTAGAATATTATATTTTCTTTTTCTTTTAAAACTATTTCTCTATTATTTATTTTTTTAAACGAAACATGATTGGAAAATAACAAAAAAATATATATTTTAAAAGTGACACTACCATTTTATTCATTCAATAATGATACAGGGAAGCTTAATGCAGCTATTTAAAAATGATATGTTAAAAATTAAATGTCACTTACTTCACAAATAATAAAAACTCTGGCGCACTCTTCGTTATCGTGACATTTCTTTCAAAATATACATTCACAAGAAAATGAGAAATCTTTTACTTAAATTTCAAAAAAGGTTTTTTTTTCTTTTTACCTGATAAATTTTTGGTTTCAATACTAGAAGCCAGCGATGTATATTTTTTCCCGAGCAGTTTTGTGTAAAAAGAGATCGCTTAAATTTTCTTCATTTAATAGACCTCCGTATTATAACTCAAAATGTATATTTCTTAAATTTGATAAGAATTCTATGTACCCTTTGTAGCATATAGAATCACAGAATCATCCAATTTATTGCTTTATATTTGAAAGGTGAAGTTAAGAAACTTTTTTCCCCATTGATATATAACCCAAGCAAAATCATGTAGTTAAGGGAAAAGCATTTTTAAGTTCGTAAATATTTATTTTTAATATTCAAACTATTGAATATTTAAATTTCAGACTCTCTTTTTAAATCATATTTGCTTAAAATATCCTTTGTGTCATTCCAGAGTTATTAAATAAATTACTTATTATGGATAATTAAGCAAAGTTGCAATTTATTACTTTTTTTTCTTTTGTCTTTACAAAAAAAAAAAAAAAAAAAAAAAAAGTATTGGATGGGGAAATTTTTTTATTTTTATTTGAAATATCTTGCATTTTTCTCTTAAAAACATAATGAAATTAATAAAAATGTATAAATCTAGAGTAAAAAAAAATACATCCACGTACATTAATAATATTAATTAAAAATATCCGATTTAAATAAGAAAAAAAACTCGATTTAAAACAAATAAATCTGATTTTTTAAGCTTATTTTTATTTTTATTTAATTTTTCAACCCTAAAATAATCCTTACACATTATTTACATTTTTAATTTTACTTTCTTTCAAGTTCAGAATATTCTATTTTATTTTTCTTTTAAAACTATTTCACTATTATTTATTTTTTAAACGAAACATGATTGGAAAATAACAAATATATTTTAAAAAAAAGTGACACTACCATTTTATTCATTCAATAATGAAGCAGAGGAAGCTTAATACAGCTATTTTAATGATATGTTAAAAATTAAATGTCACTTACTTAAAGCTCTAGCGCAGTCTGTTATCGTGACATTTCTTTCAAAATATATGCATTCACAAGAAAATGAGAAATCTTTTACTTAAATTTAAAGCCCGTGATATACATTTTTTCCCGAGCAGTTTTACGCAAAAAGAGATCGTTTAAATTTTCTTCATTTAATAGAGCTCCGTATTACAACGCAAAATGTATATTTCTTAAATTGAATAAGAATTCTATGTACTCTTTGTAGCATATAGAATCACAGAATCATCCAATTTATTGCTTTATATTTGGAAGGTGAACTTAAGAAACTTTTTTTCTCATTGATATATAATCCAAGCAAAATGATGTAGTTAAAGGAAAAGTAGTTTTAGGTTCTTAAATATTTCTTTTATTATTCAAACTACTGAATATTTAGATTTCAAAAGATTCTCTTTTTAAATCATAATTGTTTAAAATAACCTTCGTGTCATTCCAGAATTATTAAATAAATTACTTTATTATGGATAATTAAGCAAAGTTGCATTTTATTACTTTTTTGTCTTTACAAAATAAATAAATAAATAAATAAATAAAATAAAATAAAATAAAAAGTACTGGATGGGGAAATTTTTTAATTTTTATATTATAAAATTGCTTAAATTTTTCTCTAAAAAATATAATGAAATTAATAAAAATGTATAAATCTAAACCGAAAAAGAATAAATACATTCACTTACATAACTAAAATTAATTTTTAAAGAAGCTGATTTAAATTTAAAAAAATCGATTTAAATCAAATAAATCCATTTTTTTTAAACTTCTTAAAAAAGTTGTTTTTATTTTTCAATTTTAACAATCCCAAAATCATCCTTACATATTCCTTTATTTTTTATTTATTTATTTATTTATTTATTTATTTTTTTAGAATATTCTATTTTCTTTTTCCTTTAAAACTATTTCACTATTATTTATTTTTTTAAACGAAACACGGTTGGAAAATAACAAATATATTTCAAAAGAAAATGCCACTACCATTTTATTCATTCAATAATGAAACAGAGGAAGCTTAATACAGCTATTTAAAAATGATATGTTAAAAATTAAATGTCACTTACTTCACAAATAATAAAAGCTCTGGCGCACTCTCCGTTATCGTGACATTTCTTTCAAAATATACATTCACAAGAAAATGAGAAATCTTTTACTTGGATTTAAAAAAAAAAAAAAAAAATCCTTTTTTTTTTTTTTTTTTTTTTTTTTTTTTTTTTTTTTTTTTTTTTTTTTTTTTTAACCTGATAAATTTTTGGTTTTAATACCAGAAGCCAGCGATGTATATTTTTTCCCGAGTAGTTTTATGTAAAAAGAGATCGCTTAAATTTTCTTCATTTAATAGAGCTCCGTATTATAACGCAAAATGCATATTTCTTAAATTGAATAAGAATTCTATGTACTCTTTGTAGCATACAGAATCACAGAATCATCCAATTTATTGCTTTACATTTGAAAGATGAACTTAAGAACCTTTTTCATTTTTTGAGCTTTTCTTTTTCCCCATTGATATATAATCCAAGCAAAATCATGTAGTTAAAGGAAAAGTATTTTAAATTCGTAAATATTTCTTTTTATTCTTCTAACTCTTGAATATTTAAATTTCAAAGACTCTCTTTTTAAATCATAATTGCTTAAAATAACCTTCGTGTCATTCTAGAATTATTAAATATATTACTTATAAGTGATAATTAAACAAAGTTACAATTTATTATTTTCTTCTATATTTACGAGGAGAAAGTATTGGATGGGAGAAATTTTTCAACTTCCGGTTTTCGACGAATTTCTGCTTTTTGGAAGACGTTGAATACGACTTAACTGTTTTTAGAAAATGCCTGTCCATATGGTTGTCTGTATTAGATGCAAATTTTGTGGGCACTCTATCTTAAGCGATACTTCACGAAAATTAATCAAATATTAGATTCTTTTCAACGCTGAAATAAATTGGTATTGATTACTTTTTGGTGTAAATCTTCTAACAAATAGCGCTGTTATGCTGCATGTGTGTCACGATTTCTTTGGTAGCTATATCTCAAGAACTAACAATCAGAATTTCATGAAATTACATATTCCCCTAGATCTTGCCTTAAAAAGACACTGATTAGATTTGGGTGTAAAATGTTCAACAGGCGCTGGTTTTATCCTGTGTTTATCTCGATATCCGTGATATGTTTTCTTTAAAACCTAATGCACAGAATTTTGTCGAATATTATATTCTGTTAAATCTTGATTTAAGATATTCGCATAGATCCTTATTAAATTTTTTCTATTCCGAACACTAAATCTGGCCATTATGCTCTGTTTTTCACGATTTCTACGATAACTGTACCTCAAGAACGAATAGATTGCCAATTAATTTTGATTGCAGCCGATTTGATTTATATATGTAAAAAATTGTTATGGCTCCAACATACTAGTTTACTATGTAATTTCTTTCTTAATTTTAGAAAAATAGCCAAATATAATATTTTAGTTTCGGAAAATCTGCAGGCAATTCTAAAGCAACATTTTGACTATCATCAAAAAAAGTTTCGTGACGACTCTAACACACTAGTATATTACATAATTTCAGCTCTTAATTAAAAAACAGAAAATTCAATGTTTTAGTTTTGGGAAATGATTATGTTTTGGAAAGTCTGCACATGATTCTAAAGGAACTTTGACTTATATCGAAAAAAAAAGTTTTGATGACCCTAACATAGAAATTTATTTCATAGTTTCAGCCTTTAATTTTTTTTAAAAAAATAGCCATATATATAATGCTTTAGTTTTGGGAAATGATTTAGTTTCGGAAAGTCTGCAGCTAATTCTAAAGGAATTTTTTGACTTGTATAGAAAAGAAGGAACTAACATACTACTAGTTTATTACGTAATTTCTGTCCTTAATTTTAAAAAAATAGCCAAATATAATATTTTAGTTTTGGAAAATGATTTAGCTTTGTAAAGTCTGCACATAATTTTTAAGGAACCTAGCTTTGTGATGGCCCTAACATACTAGTTTACTACATAATTTCAGTGGCATTGTTTACGTAGTTTTATGTTAAATTGTTGCAATATATGAATACTAGATCATGAAAATACTTTCTTATCTTCCAATAATTATCTCTTTGTTTGGTACAATTATATCAATTCAGAATGCATGGTACAGTCCGATTTTATGTTATAAAATTCTCTAACTGTGGGATTCAAAGTATACAGGGTCTTTATAAAGTCCCGGACCCATTTTGATATTTAATAACTCATAAAATAATAAAGATAGATTAAAATTAATAACATGGTTATTGTACGGAAGTGTACTAAATTAGAATTAAATAGCAAGTAGACTCTGAATTAAAAAGAATTTTTTATTTTGTTAGAGTCGCAGCTTGTTGCTGCGTAGAGATCGTTTCTCTAGCAACCAACTACGTCACACAACACGTGAGCAGGGTTACACTAAATTGCCAATTGGCATATAAGCGTGGGGTGCGTTTGTCACCAAGGTAATGTTACAAGGTTACAATACAGGTGCGAAACATCCCGCCCGGCGTTGAAATATTTTTATATTTCAAGATATAAATGCAATACAAACAATGACACAACATAATACAGATTATAAGCAAAAAAAAATTAAATATATAAATAAATAAACACAAATAATACATGAACAATTAATACATAATAAAGCACATTTAAGGTTTAGGATCTATAATGTTGTCCTCAATGGGTAATATACTTATTTTTGAAATAGTAAATCGTTTAAAATTATCCTTAGCGGTGCGAACTTCAACTACCCTGACTATACCATCCGCATCTGGGAATACCTTATTAATGCGGTCTAGTGACCAAGTGCAAATGGGCAGTTGTGAGTCTTTAAGAAAAACTAGCATTCCTAGCAGAATATGAGGCTTTTTAAATAGCCACTTATTTCTTTCTTGTAATTGGCTCAGATAATTATTCTGTCTACGTTTCCATATTAACAGCGTTAATTTTTGAGTCCTTTGCCATTTATTTAAAAATTATCTTTTACCTCACTTAAATTGGGTTCTGGAATTAAATTATGAGGAAGTGACCAGGAGTCAACACCTGAAGATCGTCAGGATCTGTTAACAAAGGACAAAGTGGTCACGAATTTAAAATACCCTCTATCTGTTTGATAACTGTCAGGAATTCCTCGATCATGAGATGAGCTGAGCCCACAGCTCTTTTTAAGTGGTATTTGAAAGATTTGACTCCTGCCTCCCAAAGGCCACCAAAATTTGGCGCCCTAGGAGGGGAGAACTTCCAGTTAATACCTTCAGAAGCTAAAAAATTCGAAACTTCATCACTCGTATTAAGTCTGCGTAAACGTTTTAGTTCTGCTGAAGCCCCAACAAAATTTGTAGCATTGTCGCTAAAGATTACAGAGCTTTTCCCACGACGAGCGAAGAATCTTTTCAGAGTCGCTATTATGGCCTTGGATGTCAAATCTGAGACAAAATCCAAATGTACAGCTTTAGTAACCATATATACAAATATGGCAACATAGATTTTCTGCCTTTCTCTGACCTTTATATTTTATTTCAAAAAGTCCACTTAAATCTAATCCCACATTTGAAAATGGGGATCTGGGCGTTATTCTTTCAGGAGGGAGATCCCCCATCATTTGACTAGCCGTTATAGATTTAATTTTAGAGCATTGTACACACTCATGTACAATTTTACGCTCAATATTTCTGCCACCGAGCGGCCAATATTTTTGACGCACTTTGTTCAAAAGAGCTTGAGGTCCTACATGAAAATCTCGTTTATGATAATATTGAAAAATTAATTTCGTCAAGCGACAGCTCGCAGGAAGTACAATGGGGTGTTTGTGGTCAAAACTCTAATTTGATTCTGTTAGTCTTCCTCCCACCCTCAATAACCTATCTCCATCTAAAAAGGGATTTAAGAACTTTAACTTACTTGCGCGATGAACCGAAGATCCTGCTTGGCGGGCCGAAATTTTATTTTGGAAAAACTTTACCTGTATATCTTTTAATAAATAAATCTCTGAATTTCTTAATTCCTCCAGCAACAGAGAGCCGGTTGCTGATGTTAATTTTTTACATTTATGTATGAATCTGAAAATATAAGCTAAAATTCTATTTAATTTTTGAAAATTATTGCTAAGATTAATTAAATTATCACAGAAATTAGAGTCATTATGTATAGCGAATGTCAAGTTGCTGGGAGCTTTAAGCTCACTAGAATAATGTTCGTTTTTAAAGTCACTTATATTAGAATCAGTTTTTTCTATTGTTTCTTCAAGAATTGAAAGAGGCGGTCCATGCCACCACAACTGGTTAGAAGAAAGGTTATCCACACTAGCACCTCTTGATATCAAATCAGCAGGATTGTGTTCTGACGGAATATGAAACCATGGAAAGTTTTTAGTTAGTTCCTTAATTTGGACAACGTGGTTTCCCACAAACGTTTTCAGGAGATGAGGAGCAGTGTCTATCCAAGCTAAAGCAATGGTTGAATCAGAAAATAAATTCACTGAAGCTACCTGTTTGTCTAATGAATTTAAGACCTTGCTAGTGAGTTTAGCCAGAAGAAGACATACTGAGAGTTCGAGATGTGGCACTGTTATTACTTTGGTTGGACACACGCGGGATTTACTACATAATAAATGACTGGTGGTTTCACTAGAATTAGATGTTTGCATGTATATCACTGCGCCATAAGCCTTGGAAGACGCACCTGCGAAACCATTTAGCAACCACTGATTGGTTCACAGCTAGGAAGTATCTTGGTACTTCAATGGATTCCAGTTCTTTAAGATTTCGAGGAAGGCTTCCCATTGTTTGGAAACAGGAGAGGGCAGTTTCTCATTCCACTCTATTTTAAGGAGCCACAACTGCTGCATGAATATTTTTGCTTTCGCAATCACTGGCCCTAAGAGACTGAGAGGGTCATAAATGCGGGCAATTTGCGAAAGTACATCTCTTTTTGTAAAATCACTTTTTCTGTTAATATTAATTTTATACCTAAAGGTATCATTGAAACTGATCCACAGCATCCCTAATGTTTTAACTGTTATTTCTTTAGAATTTCTGTCCAGGGGAAACATGTGATTGTCAGTAGATTGGACCTCATTGGTATACCATTTGTGTAAAAACATCCCTCCCTTTAGGAGGAGTTCTGTTAATTGTCATTTCATTAATCAGAATTCTTCTAAATTGGATGAGCCCGATAGGCAATCATTCATATAAAAGTCTTTCAAAACAATTTTCGATGCTAACGGGAATTCCTTTTTCTCATCTAGAGCTAATTGCTGTAATACTTTGGTGGCTAAGTAGGGAGCACAAGATGTTCCATACGAAACTGTTGTTAGCTGAAGTACCTTAACCGGGGATGACATACTGTCTTTCCACAAAATTTTTAAATACTTGTACTGGGATGGATTTATTTTTATCATCCTAAACATTTGTTTAAAATCCGCAGTAAAAGCATAAATATGCTTTTTAAATCTAATTAATATCGAAACAAGATCATCTTGCAGAACTCCACCCTTACATAGTAAATCTTTCAAAAATTTTCCGCTGGTTGACTTGGCACTAGCATCAAAAACGAAGTGTAATTTTGTGGTTTTACTAGAGGGTCGTAAAACGCCGTGATGTGGTAAGTAATAACCATCATTAAAGTGTTTCCTTTTATTTCATGCATGTGATTTAAATCCCTATATTCTATAATAAATTCTGTGTATAAGTTTTTCATAACAGGATCTCGATCTAAACGTTGCCACAGAGAGTTTAATCTTTTCAAAGCAAGATTTTTGGAATTTCCCAAATCGGGTTCTAAAACCTGTGGTTTAAATGGCATCGTGACCACAAACCTACCATCCGGTTTTCTGGAGTGCGTTTTATCGAAGTGATCATTACAATATTCTAACTCTTCACTGTTACAGGGTTTTAAATTTTGTACTTCTTCAGTTTCCCAGAAAGACTTCAAAGTGTCATTAAGTATTTCAAGATTTTTTGTTAAGGAACAATAATTAGTATTATTATTATTTACTGTTTTGTCATAAATTCACCCACATACAATATAACCGAAAATACTTGATTGCAAATATAAATTATTGCCTAACTTTATTTTTTCTTCATTTAAAAGAGAAAAATACAATTCAGCACCCATAATTATCTCCACACTGCTTGGAATGTTAAATTGTTTATCTGCTAAACAAATATTTGCTGGAAATTTTAAATCTGATATGTTTATCTTTTTCGAGGGCGTAAAGTCACAGATGTTTGGAATGATTAACAACTCAATATCAAAACTGGTTACTATTCATTTTATTTGACAGCTTTGATTTATTTCTAGATTTAATGTAAAAAGGCAATTTATTTATTCCACTTAAGGAATATTTATTTTCTCTTTTTTCAAGCCTAGTATTTGTGCTGCTTTAAATGTACAAAAACAATTCTGTGACGCCGAATTCAATATTGCTCTGAAAGGAATTTTAATGCCATTTACATCTGTCAAATAAATTATTGCAGTGCTAATTAAGCCAGATTTATTATTATCATTTTCATACGAAAAAAATGAATGAGCAGTAGTTTCGTTTTGTGATAAATCTTCCGAAACAAATTGCTATTTATTTTTTCATGTATTGGGAGATTGTTTATAGGATTATTCACTGGTGTTGTATAATTATGTAATTATGAATGATGGTTTGCTCTCTTGCAAACATGACAAGTACTTTTTGAATTACAATAATTAATGAGGTGGGCTGAACTTAAACAATTGAAGCAAAGTTTATTTTTCTTAACAAGGTTAATTCGTTCACTTAACTTCATGTTTTTATATTTAGCACAACGATATAAAGGGATGATTTTCGGTTTTACAAATTACGCAACATTTACTTTGAGGTTTGTTTGTTTTTATGAATAAGGATTTTGCAGTATATTTAGAGGATACGTTTGAACTTATACTATTTAAGATTTGACATCTTAGCTCAAGAAATTATAAAAATTCATCAAAATTAGGCACTTCATTATTTTTAATGTTAGTTCGTATTGTTTACGAGTTTCATTATCTAGTTTATTTAGAATAATATTCAGCAAAATTGCGTTCGAGAAATTATCTTTGTCATATTTTAAAATCTTTAGAGCCCTTAAATTTTTCTTTACATTATCTAATAAATTGCGGAGATCCTAAGCGGATTCCTGTTTAATTACATAAATATTCAAAATATTCTTTGTATGACAATTTACCATAACTCTTTTATCCTCGTATCTTTGTTCTAACGCATTGAAAAGTGAAACATAATTTTCATCTGGTGTAAGCAAACTTCTCGCTTCACCAGTCAAAACAGACCGTAGATAAAATAACTTTTCATTATCTTTTAAATTTGTATTTTCATTAATAAGCTCATTAAAGGTACTTTTAAATATGGACCATTCTTCTATTTTGCCACTAAAAACCGGCAATATGACCCCAGGTAGCTTAATGCTAGCCGTTTTTGTTTGGTCCTGTTCAATGGATTTCTTATTCGAATCATTACTACTTTCATAATAAGCCTTAATAGAGTATTTTAAGCTTACCTCTAGTTTTAGAATATCCTCGTCTAGTTGAGAGAGTATTCTTTCAGTTTCTTAAAACTTTTCTTCCTCTATTATTCTGTAATATTAGAGTTTAACAGCTTCAAACTTTTCTTCTGTTTTCGACAGTAAGTCCAGGTGGGCCTTCCATTCGGATAAGTTGAAGGTTTTTTCATCCGTAGCGTTATGAATTCGAGTTACTTGTACCTTGATATTCCCGCGCCTTCTGTACAGCGCTGTTATTTCTGTTTCCGACATTATTCGTCTTGTTGACGAAATTCAGTAAATTCAATTATTTAACTCAATAGTAATGATATGCTGGCTCGGTCATATCTCCGGGTCGCTAGGACCAAAATTTACGGAGGTGTACTAAATTAGAATTAAATAGCAAGCAGACTGTGAATTAAAAAGAATTTTTTATTTTGTTAGAGTCGCTACTTGTTGCTACGTAGAGATCGTATCTCTAGCAACCAACTACGTCACACAACACGTGAGCAGGGTTACACTAAATTGCCGATTGGCATATATGCGTGGGGTGTGTTTGTCGCCAAGGCGATGTTACAAGGTTACAATACAGGTGCGGAACAGTTAAATAGACTCAAAAAGTTCCATTGAACTTCCACGTGTGAACCCTTCGTCGGGACTTTATAAACACCCTGTATTTACTCCGGCTTCGATGTTGTTATTAATGTATCCCGCCACAGTGTATTTTTGCTATTACTAATAAATCTGCCATTCTGTTGCTTAAAAAATATAGTGTTTACGTCATTAAAATTATTTAATTATGACTGCATTTAAAAAATATATAAGAGGTAACTATAAAAGGTACAAGAAAAGAGAGCACATTTATAAGGGGTATAAGAAAACTATTCCACGTTACTACATATACACATGGCGGCTCCGTGTTAAGTGTTTTTCCTTACCACCTCCATTAAAATGCCATATTCAGGTACCTTCTCCTTCAGAGTTACTCATCCTTGGTATGTATGTAGAAATATTTTAATAACTACCTTTTAGGATATCCGTACATTAATCCCTTGCACTCGGGATCTGATTATCCCTGACCACTAGTGTCCCACATAAATGGGTGCTCCAAATGCTCTGGACACCAATATTTGAAACTAATTTGCTTCGCTTGTCTACTGGCCGAATAATTTGTGATAAAAGATGACGAAATGAACTGTAAGATATTAGTGGTGGCCTAAACATTTGGCGTCCCGATTTACGAGGGACACCCAACAACACTAGCGATGAGTGATAATCCCCTTTTCGAAAAGTTAATACAATGAATTCCACTTGAAATTTGAATATGGACGCTAGCTAAAAGGTGCCAAAATATGTTCTTTCAAAGCATCTCAACTTCTCAGGATTTTGCATGTACAAGTTCTATCAGCATGCCCAGTAGGCTTTTTATTAAATCTGAAAACAGAACCAACAAACTTTAGGTTAAGGTCCAATACTCTGCTGACTACTTATTGCTTCCCAGCTGTTACAGCTTAGCCGGTTCTCAAAAAAGGAATAGTTAAAACGCCAGCTCTGGAACTGACTCCTGGAACTTTGTTCATGACAAATTCTTCCACGGACATTATAACTTATAGTATGTGAAAAAGAAGTTATCGTTTTTTAGAACAGCGTTGAAAATTTATTATTTTTATTTTTGATTACATTATCGCAATGCTCATCTTCCAAGTTTTACGGGACATTCAGAGAAGAATTGGAATAGGCTAAATCTATACGTCTTTCAATATATGTCGACAAGATTTTTTACCCTGTTTCGGTCTTCATATCTTTAGCACACTGTAAAAAATTTTCAGAAACATTTCTGAAAATAACGAAGACCTGTGCTGCACGATACTAACGGAAAGGTTTCTGATTCGAACAGGAAAGTGTTTCGGTTAAAACACGGAACCTTTCTGATCCGTAATGAAAAGTTTCTGAATATATCCGAAACCTTCCTGAATATATCTGAAAGCTTTTTGTATACATCCGAAACCTTTCTGAATAATCTTAAACCTTTCATTATGGATCGGAAAAGTTTCTGAATATATCGGAAATATTTCATTACAGGTCGGAAAAGTTTCTGAATATATCGAAAATACTTCATTACTGATCGGAAAAGTTTCTGAATATATCAGAAGCCTTTCTGAATATATCTGAAAACATAGTAAAGCCTCCATTAAGGATAGGAAAGTTTTCAGATTGTGTAGCCAATCTTTCATTGCGGAACGGAAAGGTTTCGGAATATATATGGAACATTTCATTTGGGATCGAGAATGTTCCTGAATATGTATAAAAGTTTTTATTATATATCAAAAAGGTTTCCTGTTTTAGCTAAATGTTTTTCGGTTGAAATCGACTGTCACTGTAGTGCAGATGTGCTCAAATATTTTTCGGCGATGTTTCCGTATATATTCGAAAACATCGCGGAAAAATATTTATACGCATTTTTTAATATTCTGTTTTGCTTTGATAGTGGCACAACTGAAAATTTCACGTTCATCCTTAATTTGAAGTCAGCAATAAAAATATGCATTATTGGACTTATGAAAGACTGAAACAATTGAAAATAGCATACTAACTTTATGAATGTATTTTATTACCGACATTGCTGCTAAGTCTTATGCACTGGAGGAAACAAACTACCCCCCAAAAATTCCTCTAGCAAAACTTAAAAAAATTCTTATAATTAGGATTTTTTTTTTTTTTTTTTTTTTTTTTACAACTTAAACTTACAACTTTTTATTACTTTTTTTACAACTTAAGCATGAGATACACATGATAAATCTAAACGGCATCTGTAACTTCTTTCCACAAACACTGTCTTCTGGGTTTGCAATGCAAATTCATTATTTAGAAAATTCCATTCAGCAAAGCTTAAAAGTAGAAGTAGATTGTGTAAAAAATCATAAGCTAACTGTACATAAAAATTAAATGAACGCAGAATCATAATCCAGTTAATTTCAATCCAATTTTTCAGGTGAGATAACACAAATTATGAGTCATTTAAATAACTTTTTTGTGTGTGTGTGTGGGAGGGGGGGGGGTGTCAGATTGAAAAATGATAAATGTAAATATTAAAAACATTCAGAAAAAATCTACTAGGTTAAGATATCTGTAATGATTGGAGATCTTTTTTCACTGCAAATTATTAGCAATATGAAATGCTTTTCAAACGCATGTTGTTAGCCACCAATCTTTGATGCGTTAATAGTACAATATAGAACTCACAATTTTTCATAGTAAGGAAATGCTGATGATTTTTCTGTTTCTCAAAAAATGTCCCTTAGCCCTAACTTTTACCTTCATGGTTTGATCAAGTCCATTAACGAATTTAAGGCTCTTTTTCCTGCAAACCAAGACACTTGCGAGCTAGTGTTTTCTCTATGAGGTTATTTCTTAATAACTCGTTTCTATTTTTCTTTCTTTTTCTGTATTGGATAGCTGAGGTTCTTTACATTGGTGCTTTTTTTTATTTTGGTTGCAGATATCTTTTAGAATGACACTTTTATTTTCAGAACCGGTTTTGAAAGCAAAAGCAACTTTGAGGGACCTCAGCTATCCAATGCCAAAATAATAATAAATAAATACTTAAAAATCTCTAAATGCAAAACTGTTATTAGAAAATAATCTCTTTCTAAGAGGAGCATTAGTTGAGAGCGTCTCTGCTTGCAGGAACAGAAACCTTAAGGCTTCTTAATTTTTTGTGTTAATTTCAAAATGATCCATAAAAAATTATCGCAGTTATCGTGCGGACAAGAAAATGAAGTATATATATTTATATAAACGAAAGCATTGCAATATGCAGGATTTCTTACATAACTCACCTAAAAACCGTTCCTTCAAAAGCTTGTCAGATTACATAACTCTGTAATACACTTCTTTATGAATATTATGACATACATTTTTGTTATGAATGCATAATAAATATTTTTGTTCTTTAGTATATATTGAAAAAAAGGAACATTTTATTACTATTGTTCTATTTGTGCATTATCTATGCAAATATTGAAATTTAATAAACATATATGCTTACTTTCAATTTTTCTTTGAGTTGCATGCATCATTTCTTTTCTTTTTCCCTTTTAAGACTTTAAACATTAAAAAAATTGTACAATAGTTTTTGAGTCAACATTGTTACCTAACCTAGATGACTACATATTGTCTTTTATGACCAGAGTTTCCACTTCAAGTCTCCCCAAAATATTCATTACCATTTTGCTGTATTTAGTCACTATTTTACATCATAGATCCCCCCCCCCTCCCAATATTTTGATTCAATTTCTTTCTTGAACAAAATGATGGAAAAAATACAGTACTGGAAAATAAAAACAAAAATCCAGGGCTTATCAAGATATTCCAGAATCCTTGCAAACCCTATTTAGTCTTTCCTTATTTGTGTTTGGTATATGTATTGCATGTCAATTCAGACATGTATAAAATTGATGTCCTTCATAAGATGGCTCCTTGATTACTTTTTGATTTTGGTCACAATTATTTTTTATAAAGTTGTTTTCACTTTCAGAACCCATCAGAAAGTGAAAGTAACTTTATAAAAAAATACTTGAGACCAAAAATTGTAAAAGTAAGCAAGGAGTGTTCTTGTGAAGGACATCAACTATACAATGCAAAGAAAATTATTTAAAAATGTCAAAATGAGAAAGATTTATTAGAAAAATGCCACCCTACAGGAATAGCATTAGCTCACAAGTGTCTATGCAGGCAGGGACAGGACCCTTAAGACTGATTATTTTAGATTATTTTGCATATCAGTGCATGAAGACTTTCACAAAATATAGCTAATGGGATTCAGAGGTCATATAAAACATTAATATATTTAACTATTTTAGAAAGGCATTTTTTTTTATATAAACAGTACCTAAAATAATTATTTTACTTATTTTATTTATTTATTTTAACAAGGTATTTATGACAAATTGTTAAGAATTATACTTATTGAACATTGAATAAAAAATAATTTTTTAACTCAATAATTTGTCCAATTTTGAACTCAGTTATCCCATTATGATATTTATGAATATAAATTATAAAAGTGATAACACTAAACATATTTAACATTCTACTTCTCTTATTGAAATAACTATTGTCAGCATTACCGATATAATTTTTAACAGCAAAAATACTTTGACACACTAAGCAAATATTTCAAAATATACACATAATTTTTTTAATTAAAATACTTATTATATTAATAAAAAGATGATATCTTATATAACCAGCACACAAAAAACGCAAATTTGTAGAGAAGTGCAGATAATGAAACGACCATGCTATATTATGTCAGTAATTGTTCTTAGTAAAATATGTAATTAAAAATGCTTTAGTTTTCATGGTTTAAATGGCAATATTTGTAACATCAGTAATTCATGTAAGTTTATGCATATGACTAAGTATTAATGTTAATATTATTAAATACATACCAGTTTTATGCATGTAAAAAACCTCTGCTTTCTTTTAAATAGACGGTACACAAAGAAACACATTGTTTCTAGCTCAAAGATAACATATTATTAAAAAAAAAACAGCTATGAGCTATTGATCTCAAATTAGACTCAAATTTATAAGTATATAAAAGCTAGATACTTATGAATCATCAACAAAAACAAAAAAAATTATTCAAAATGATTTATTGAACTAATATTTTATTCAAAAATTAAAAATATCAGTCAGAAAGATTTTAATAAGACTTAAAACTTCGACAAAATATTACAAAAAGTAATTAATTTAGTTGGAAATGTTTCGGGGATTAATTTCAGAATGCAACTTTCATAAAACAAATATGTGGTTGTTGCTCGTTTAGGGTATTCAATATTACACACAAAATACATTCCTACTGCTACAGATACTGCCTCCAAAAATCCATTACATTCGATAATAATACTTTTTTCTGAAACCATATTTACTCCAATATAGTTAAAAATGTTCCCGATAACAAGAAAAGACTGAAATGTTTCACTGTTGATGGTGACTTGTGATGGAATGCACTCCAAAGACAAATTTCTTTGCCTCTTTGGTGCTAGCAATAACTTGTCGGTGTAAACCTTTCTTCTTGGAGTAGGCACTAAATCTTTATTTTTCCTGACATCCTCTCTCACTATATCATATACCTTGATGTTCCAACTTTCATGACCTTTCCCAATGTAAGATTTTAGGGAAGGATATTCATATATTAGTAAACGATCTATGATGTCCGGCTGTTTCATATTGGGGAATAATGTATATTCCTTAATTTCGTTTGAAAGATGTCTGAACAATTGACTTTTTGTCAACCACAGCAACTCATCAATCATTGTGATCAATCTGTTGAAAAATTCTCTTTTGGAATTAGAAATGTGTCAGGCCAAGGAAGTAGTTTTATGCCTGGAAAGAAAATGGATTTAGTATAATCATTTCTGAAACAGAGATACATTTTATTTTCTGCTGAGACTGATAAACTAAATTATTAAAATAAATGTACATGTATCAATATAAAAATAAAAACCCTAAATGAGTTAAAAGTGGGATACAGCCAGGGTTGGAAAAAAGCCAAAAAAACCGGTTTTTTTGGTTTAAACCAGGTTTTTTAAAGAACATCCTTTTTTAGTACATATACATGCATATTTATTAATAAAAATAGACATTGTTGGATTATATGTAGTATAAATTCATTTTAAAATAATTTAAATTAAATAATTAGAGTGAATTATGTAGAAAATTGAAAAAAAAAATCATATTTTAATTTAAACAGTTATTAGTAAACAGTCTTATGTCCAAACAATAAACCACTCTACACAGTGAAACTTTGAAAAACTTTATAAACAACCTTTTGATTACTTATAATAAACATCTGATGTAGTTTGATGAATGTAAATATTATTTTTCATAATAGAAAAAAAAAAGAGATACTTCTTGGGGGTTTTGTTTTTTGAGAGACAATTTGAAATCAACCTTTATAGTCATTAGATTTAGCAGATAACAACAGGGTTGTTATGATTTTGCCCAGCCCAAAAAACCCAGGTGGGTTTTTTGTGAAAAAACCCAGGAAAAAACCCGAGTGGGTTTTTTCAAAATTTCAACTTTAAATTACATATATAATGTATTTATATTACATATATAATATATTGTAATATATTTCTTAATATCAGTACACCACTCAAAGTTTATAACCATCACCCCCCACCCCAAAGAAAAGAAATGTCCTATTTATACCATCACAATTTTTAAAAGAAATAATTGTTAGTTAATCTCTGTAGCACGTGTAAGTAACAAACAAATTTTTTCCCATTAAAAAAAAAATACTTTGATGTGTAATCCGTTCTATGTCATACAATAGAAACTCATAACAAAATACCATATATGCTTAGAATCCTAATTTAATTAAGTAGACATGTAGAATTACTTGGCTTATTCTATTATTTAGTAATAATAAAAAATACTTTATAAATTATTACTAATAATCAATTTATCACAATTTTGATTACTGTCATTGATATATGTCATATAATTGTAATAATCAATTAGCTACTTTAAATTTAGTAATAAGAATTTTTTTTTTCAAGCATTCTCAACCACCTCCAATAAACCCCCAAAACCTGAAAAACCCCAAAAAACCCTGATAAAACCCCAAAAACCCTGATAAAACCCCTGAAAAAACACAGTGGATTGGTTTTTTCCTGAAAAAACACAGGTATTTAACAACCCTGGATAACAAAGGGGGAAAAATTAGTTTGTTATTATTAAAATATTATAACTAGCACCCAATTTTTGAATACTCTCTTATACAACTTCATATTTTGATTTTTAAAGATTATCTCCCCAAGAAAAAAAAATTTCTTTTATAATTTTATCAAAATGTTAAAGATCATCAAGTTTTGTAGCTCCATATTCAAAAGCTTGTGCATGTTATGATAGATTGCTTTAAATAATCTGTATTTTTTTTATGAAAATATTTCATACTAAATATTGAATATTTTAAATCTATTTTATCTTTGATCAATTCACATGTTCTAAGATTTTTCTTTACAGCAATGGAATATGTTCACCAATGCATAGTGATTTTCATCCTATACATAAAAAAAAAACCAAGGCCCACTATATCTAATACTTATTGCTGAAAAAAAGTGTTAAAAGAGAAAATATTTATATCCAATAATTTGTAAGTCTTAAATTATAAAGAAAAATGAGAAAATATCATTAGATTTTTTCGAAAAAAACCAATTGGTTTAAACCATGCCAACCCTGGATACAGCATTACCTTATGAGAGCTTTAAGATATTACATTTAGGTTTTAAATTGTTAAATATATCAAATTCTGTGTGATACTCTGCTATTAATATAAATGAAAAAGAAATTTCATATTCTATTTGCATAATTATATAAACAGTACAAACATTATTTTGGATGTAAAAAGAGATAAAATTTACCCACTGGTGTTTTTTATTAACTTCTTTCATAAATTCAAAAGATGGATTTTTTTTTATATTAAAATTTAAGTGATCCTGTGGTGGGACTTTAAAAAGGATTTGCTTTAAAATTACGTTACAACTTTTTTCTTTTGTCTTCTGAAAAATATTTAAACATTCAAAAATTTTTTTTTTACTTTCCATATACACATTCAAATATATCACACTTTCACTGAGCTTATAGCGTGTATTAAATGCATTTATTTTATTAAACTAATTTTATTTTAATAAATATCTTTTGCTTCATTCTATCCAAAAACACAAGCAATTTTTGCATAAATATTTTTTTCTTTTGTACTACTTGATTATTTTTTCAACCAAAATCTATCGCCTATGATAAAATACCAAAAATGGATAATTGTAAATGTCACTTGACACTTAACAAGAACGTTACATCATCAGTGATTTTTAATTTATACTTTTATCAATATTATACTAATTTACTCGCTTTTTCATTATTAAAAATAAAAATTATGCCAATTTGTATAATTTAGTGATTAGTTTGGATATTTGCATAATTTGGTGAAATTAGTCAATGGCATAATCAAGTAGTATTTTTTTTTTTTTTTTTTTTTTTTTTTTTTTTTGCATTACATTTCACATAATTTGGATACAATGAAGCAAAGTAGCCTTTTACAAATTTTAATGGATTAATTTATAAACTAAATTATATAAAATACAAGTTTTCCTGAAAAAAAAAAACTATATTCAATAGAAGAAAATAAATACCAGAAGACGGCGCATAAAATTAAGACTAACTTAGAAACATATTAGGGCATTCCATGGAAAAAGGACAAAATGTCCTGCATGCGAAAACTTAACTTAAAAACCTTTATCTATTGACTTATAAGTTGTTAAAACATAAACTATACCTCAAAGTAAAATATTTTGCAACAAACCTTCAGCTGATCAAAAATGTTTTGTGGGAATTAAAAAAAAAAAAAAAATTGTATGTGTAGGAGTGCAATTTCATCTTTTATAAAAATTTACGATATTTTCCCTGTACTGATAGGTAAATTTTGAGACCTTTCTTGAGACTGGTTGGAGAAAATCATGGGTAAACTTAAATCTTCTACAATAATTTTAATCCTCAACCGTTTGGTGGATTTTGCAGCTTTTCTGCAAGCAACTGCCAAAAGAGCAGAGCTTTTTCTGCGATTGACCAACTACCCATTGATAAATCCCCCCCCCCCCAAAGACCAGTTGAGAAAACCTTAGTAGTGAGACAAACTTTGTGGCTTTTTCCTGCGACTGGCAAAATGTATTGATATTTTTTCTGCTTTTGAGCAATGAATTTCACAGTTTTTATAGTCATTCCAATGGCAAATTTGGCTATATTTACCTGCAGCTGATTGCAAATTGTGATATTTTCTTTCTATGTATCAACTATCAAAAACTGCGCAGCATTTTTTGCCTGCGATCAACCAATGTATTATTTCATGGAGTTTTATTTACTTTTTTTTAGTTTTTCTTTGACATAGCAAAAAGTTTGATAACTTGGTTAAATAGAATTTGAATTATTAGGACTGTCGGCCATTAAATGGACCGAGCAGAGTGTTGCAGCATATTTGTGGAAGACTTAAAATATTACAACAGTTCTCATAACAAATACTTTTATTAATGACTAGGATGATGACCAGCATTGCCATGGGGGCCCAGCCTGAAAAAACCCGCCCGGGCCCACTTGAAAAAACCCATTATGGGTTTTTCAAAAATTTTCATGATTTTACAATTGTATCAATATTTAATCTAAGTTATCAATGCAAAAATAAATGCGAATTTAAATATATTTCAAAAGAACCAGATTTAAAAGGAATTTCTAAGCATTAATAAAATGCCCCTCCCCCCCCCCTCAAAAAAAAAATAGCTGTAAAGAAAGAAAAGAAAAAGTTTTTAATTGATCTCTTATTTGCAATTAATGAAAGAAACTATATAAATTTAGCATATTTAACTTAAAGCAGGGTTGTTATGATTTTGCCCAACTCAAAAATTCAACTGTTTTTTTTCAAAATTTCAACTTTAAATTATGTAAGGTTTAGGTTAATTTTTTTAAATATCGTTATTAATATTTTAATATTGATATAAGGATATATTTCTTAATAACAATACACCACTCATATAGTTTCTTTCTTCATCACAAGGGGGGGGATGCTTAATTCTCCCACTGATTAAAAAGAAATATGTCACTCTTACTTAAATACGGAAAATATGTATTCCTTGCAAGTATAATGCGTTTAAACATATTGTTCACTCGCAAGAATAGTGACACATCTCAACAAAAGTAAATTTTAAATGAGAGGCAAAAGACAATTTGCATAATTATACTGTATAGCAGTTAGTTCTGCATGCAGAAATGGAAACATGCATAAAAACACAAAATCTTCAAGAATGATGATGGAGAATGAGGTATCGAGAGTTGAATACCTCCTTACACAATCCACCTCACTTCTGTGGTCAGAAGTCACAAATGGATATATCATTAAAAAAGTAAATTTCCATATAACTTCACTTATGAAACTGTTTGTGTAGCAAGACACACATATGATGGAATAAAATAATTAACGGAATAAAACACAGCATGAACTTTTGCGAGATTTATCACTTTTCTTGTAGTTGATCGATATGATGTTTTAACATATTTTAAATTTACTACATATTACAGGGAAGGTGGCAGTTTGTTAACATGTATCAAACTATAGTAAAAATCGTAAATAAGCCTTAAATGAATTATTATTAAATGGATTATTATTAATAATCCAAAACATGCAAAAACAGTAAATCTTAAAAATCGATTATAGTTTTTTAAGAATCTGATTGTAGTTTATCTCGTAAAATACTACAGTACACTCCCTCTAATCCGCACAGGTTGGGACCAAGGGTTTTGCGGATTATAGAATTTCGCAGATTATAGGTCATTTCTTTGTTTACATTCTAATATTTGGAATTTATCAACAAATGTTAAATATGCAGCAAATAAATAACACAGAAATGAAAGAAAATACTTTTTCATGCATAAAAAGCTATAGTCAATAGGAACACATTTAAATGATATAATAATATAAAATTAATTGAAAACATTTTTTTTATTTTTAAATCTATCAAACATCACAGTGATGGTTGTTTGCTTTATCATTTTTTATTTATGCTATGCAGTTTAATCTTGATGCCCTTAAGAGTCAGAATTTCTTGATTAGTAACGTAAGTTTGTTTATTCTAAAAAAATAAGATATTTATCCTCAAGAGCTATCTATCTTTTACATAGTCAGCAAATGTGCTCAGAAGATAGCAGTCTTAATAGTTATTTATAAGATACATAAAACATTTTCTTTTAATAAATGCAGAAATGCATTAAAAATTTCTAAATTCATCAGTACAGTCAAACCTTTATTATTGTCAAAGTGTGCATCTTGGTTAAAAAAAAGGAGAATTTAACTGTTTGTTTACATCTGAAATATAGAGCGGATTATAGGGTTGCAGATTAGAGGGAGTGGACTGTATTATGATCAATCACAGTAAAGAATTACACCTATAGTAGTACTGGAATTTTGCATTTCTGAATCACAATACAATTGATTGTAAAATACAGTAGACTCCGTCAAAGCCACACAGCTTGGGACCAGAGGTTGTGCGGATTTTAGAATTTTGCAAATTTCTGGTCATTGCCTTGTTTATATTTTTTAAAACAGCAATTTAAATGTAATTAATAATGCAGTCAAAACTATAATGAATGCTTACAATATAATAAAAAATAAAATAACTAATATACTAAAATAATAAAAAATTACATAATTTTCAAAATGATTAAAGTATTAAAACCAGTTCAAGTTAATAATTATTAAGGTATGATTACATGTCCATTATGCAGATGAAATGTACTTTTCCGAAATTAATCATTGTGCCTTCATAAAGGCACATTACTAATTCATATCAAAATAATAAAATATGGAAATTTTACGGTCAGACTTAATAACCAAAAAAAAACTTGACTAGTACATAAATATATTTGGTAAGATTGTGATTACCAGTGATATCAGCAATATCTTAAATTTTTCAGAAATAAATTAAATTTATTTTTCCTTGATGAAAAAACATGAATTCAGTAATAACAAAAATTACAAATTGAAATATGTTTGGAATCGATATAAGACTAAAACAGTCAAATTTTGTAATTATATCTGAACTAAATATTTCATAGTTTACATTCGTAAATTATGTGGGGATTTTAGGGAGTCTACTGTAATAGAATATTTAAAAATATGCATAAAATCAGGAGAAATATGTCGAAAATCAGGAGTATAGAAAAACATGTGAAAATTAGAGTTTTCTGTTGAAATCTGGAGACTTGACTCGTCTGAAATATTTATTTTAATTAAAATATAACAAAAATAAAGCTTTAAGGATTACCTTTTTTAAATGCTCAGGTACTTCATGCCTCATTTTATGGCCAAAAAACTGGGACTTCAACTTTATTTTCTGCTACATTCAACCATGATTTCTAGAAAAAAAAAATATTTTTTTAATTTATTTATTGTAAGCATGATTTGGCCTTCTTTAACATGATGTTCCAAGTGCATGAACTGAATGTGAAAATGGCGATTTTCTGATAGGACAGAAACATTTTATGTTCTGGCAGCCTTTGAAAATGAAAAATCATTGCACACACACTTAAAATTAATCTGGAGGACTTTTTTTTGCATATGTGTGTGTGAATGTTTGTTTCGCGACTATTTTTGACATTTGTAAAAGGGAAAGGTTTCAGTCTTTCAATTCAATAAATTTTTTCCTCTGAAAATAATTATACAACTTAAGAGATTGTTCTAGTTTTGTAGCATTTTCTTACTGATTTTTCCTTGAAATTTGCATTTTATTTTTGTGATCTTCTGGCGAAATTCACATAATCTTTTCGCTATACTCTGATAAAATTCACATATTCTTTCTGAGATATTTTAAATAAATTCACATTCAAGACTTGAATTTCAGGGCGGGATGGCGGGATTCGAGCCTGAAATTTTGAAATCCCACCCAAAAGAATATCGTATGCGGGAGGCTCCCGCTACAAAAAAATCACAAATTTTGAGATATTTTCGTGTGAATGAATGACATATTTTGCGAGTTTTTTACAGCGACAAATTGATCGAATTCACGATATTTTTCGCAATGGATCGTCAAATTTCGCATTTTTTTCTGCAATCGATTGACAAGTTTCGTGCAATTTTCTGTCGCGAGAACGGAGTAATTCCGTTTCAAATTTTCCAAAAAGTTAACACATTCGATTTCAAAAGTTATGAATAATCATTTATCAGCTCAGAAATTCGGATAGTTATCTCCGAATTTCCATACTAATAACCGATTTTTCATAGCTTTTGAACGGAGGACTAAATGTATATTTTCACAATCAATTTCATCAATCATTTGCAGAAAATTTTGTTAGATTATCTCGATAGAAACGTCAATTTTCTTAAAGAATCGCGAAATAAAAACTCGCTTTTTCTTAAATGATCGCTATAAAACATAAATTTCTTTAAAAAATCGAGAAATAAACACTAATTTTGTGAAATGGTTGCGGAATAAACGCGAATTTCGTAAAATCATTGTGGAGTAAACGCGAATTTCATAAAATGATTGCGGAATAAACACGAATTTTGTAAAATGACTGGGGAATAATTGCGAATTTCATGAAAGGATCGCCATATAAACAGCGACCTGGGAAGGGGAGGGAGAGTCGCCTTGGGTGCAGAAAAGTACGGGTGCCGATTTTCTACTACCAACATCATTTTTGGCCTGTAAGAAGAAAAAGAATACTAAATTGAAATTCTGCATTGAGTACAGTTTTCTCTTTGCACGCCCCTGCATATAAACCCAAATTTATCAAAATGCCACTTAAAAAACACGAATTTTATGAAAGAATCTCGAAGTTTTCATTAAAAGATCATAAAAAAAACGGCAATTTTGTTGATAATCGAGGAAAAAAATGCTAAATTCTTTAAAGGATTGCGGGAAAATGCCAAATTTGTCAACGGGATCTTCAAACTTAATTCTAAGCAAAAACTTCCTTGAAATTCGCAACAAATTTTCTGAAAAGTTACAGCAGATTGTGCGAGAAATAAAAGGGGGGGGGAAGGGAAATTACTTTTGGTTCTGTGTTTTTTCTGCGACCTTTTGACGAAATTTGTGGATTTTTCGCGATCTTTGAACGAAACAATCGGACTTAGTTTTTTTCTATGAAATTTGCAAATTTTTCACGTTTTTTTGAGGGAATTTGCGGATTTTTCACGGTTTTTTGACGAAATTTGTGGAATTTTCGTGATTCTTTGACAAAAATTGCAGAATTTTTGAGATCGTTTGGCGAAAGTTGTGGTTTTTTCGCGATTTGTGTTTTTTTGCAGGTATTTTGATGATATTTTCGTTTCAACTGTGATCTCCATCCGGAGTTTGCTTTTTTTCCCCGAATCTTTGATGAAATTTCTGTTCTTTCACTATTGTTTGACGAAATTCACATTTTTTTCACGATCTTCAGACGAAATTTGAGTTTTTTCACGATTATCTACAGAAATTCGTGTTTTTTGCGCAAAACTCTAACGATATTTACGATTTTTCTGCTAATGATTTACGACATTGATTTTTTTGGGAGGCGATTTAACGAAATTTGCAATATGTTTTTTGTCTAAATTTCCGGATTGAGGACGATTTTTTTTCCCGGAACCGAAAACCTTTGATTTTTGAAAAATACATAGCAGAATCGCCTTTGGATCGTTTAGTTAGTATGCTAAACCCAGGGCAAACATATTTTGGTGCCCCCCCCCCCTTTCCTCAGTAAAGCATATTTACAAATATAATTTTACTAATTTTCTAATATCTTACTTCATTTAAAATTAATAATAGGGTCATTCCATGCCAAATCAACCAGTGACTCAACCTGACCCTTTCTGATTTCAATGAAACTGCTAGGGATCATTCTCTATGATGATATAAATTAGAACATATTTTTATTTTTTGTTTATTGCTTTAAATTTTTATGCAATTAATTATTTAAATTTTGAAAAATCATCATTTTTTGACTTGCATAAATATTTTTAATTTTGAATTTCTCAAGTTCTATCAAACATAGAAAATTTTATGACCACTCATTTCAAAGAGGAGTTTACAAGGTTTAATTTGATATGCAAGTTGACTATGTATAATTAAAATAAATAAAATTTAAATTTTTTTAAAATTTAAAATTTGAAAACTTTTTAGATAGTCATTTTTAAAAATTTTTAAAAAATTGTACGTTTGTTGTAATATTATAAGCTTAAAATTCTGAAATTTTTAGAGTGGGATCTCAATGGGATCAGGAGTTATTAAATAAAAGCAAAAATTACCATGAAAATAGCAATTTAATTCTGTCTAATTTGTTTATTTATGATTTGTATGGCAATTTTCAGCTTTTATTTCATAACTCCTGATCCCATTGGGATCCCACTCTAAAAACTTCAGAATTTAAAGCTTATAATATTACAACAAATATACAATTTTTTCAAAATTTTTAAAAATGACTATCTAAAAAATTTTCAAATTTTAAATTTAAAAAAATTTTAAATTTTATTTATTTTAATTATACATAGTCGACTTGCATATCAAATTAAACCTTGTAAACTCCTCTTTGAAATGAGTAGTCATAAAATTTTCTATGTTTGATAGAACTTGAGAAATTCATAATTGAAAATATTTATGCAAGTCAAAAAATGATGATTTTTCAAAATTTAAATAATTAATTGTATAAAAATTTAAAGCAATAAACAAAAAATAAAAATATGCTCTAATTTATATCATCATAGAGAATGGTCTCTAGCAGTTTCATTGAAATCGGAAATGGTCAGGTTGAATATTGAATTTTTTTGGTTGATTTGACATGGAATGACCCAATAATAAAATATGTAATACTGAACTATGTATTCTCTTTTGTAAAATATTGATTCATTAATCTTGTAAGTGGAATCGGAAATAATCTAAAAAGATTCCGGTTTATACAGGATCTTTATGCCATATCCTTAAATTCTTCTATATTTTGGCATAACCCAGACAGGACGTGTTTAACAATACCGTGTTAAACTATTTGGCCGAATACCGAATATTCGGCTTTCCAAATACTTTTTATATTTCAAAGTTTAAAGGTATTAAAATGTTACTTTTTAAAACAGTTTTACATGATATTTAATAAAAGAGACTTATATTTTAATAAACGAACTTTTTATAAGAACATTCAGTATTGAAAAAAATCTGCCCTTTTTTTTAAGAAGCATAATTATGAGACTTTTTCAATTAATAAAATCATCTTAAATATCATGATTTCTTCAACGAATTAAAACAAATATTTTGAAATCAAAGAGAAATAATGAAATAAAAAATAGTTGAAGAAAAACTATACAGTCTCATATTTGTTCTTTTTAAATAACTCAAGGCAGATTTTTTTCAATATGAAGTATAAATACTTTCAACTTAGTTCTGAATAAAGGAATGCCTAAGTCATAGTTCTTTACTTATGAATGGTGGCATTTTCCATCCTTCTCATCATATCATATTTTACAGAAATCAAAGCATGTGAGTTGAAAATATAGTTATAGTATCTTCTTTATTGTTAATGCAACAAATGAAAACACAAGTTTTCTTGAGTTAAATTTTACATATAGCAAATAAATAATGTAAAAACATTCTATTTTATTTAAATATGATTTTATTTCTAACTATTTTAAATATATTTATAAATTGACAGTTAAAAGCAGAAATCGTGAAAAGTTTTTTTAAATGTGTTTTAAAAGGCTTTATTAAGCATTCGATTCGGCCAAATACTTTGATATTCGGCCAAACCAAATATTCGGCAGGCCGAATAGTTTCATATTCGGCCAAGCCGAATATTTGGCTTAACCGAGTAGTTTGATATTCGGCCTAACCGAATATTCGGTAAAATGGCCGAATACCGAATAGATACCGAATACTCGGTACATCCCTAATACATATATGGGTGATTCTACGATAAGAGGTTCAAAAACATGGAGAATTCGGCCAAAAAGAAAAGTTTGAATTTGATCAAAAACCTTTAAATTATGATTTTTGTCCCGTTTATTTACTTTTTCATATAAGGGCAAGTCACTTTATACATATTTTATAACTTTTTCTGGTCAGTGACTCGCTCCCCTGGCAGTTATCGTGCCAGGGGAAATACGGCAGGGGAGAGACATTTTCGTGTAAAATCAAACCTTTTAACTGACTGAATTAGTTTTTCGGTTAATTGTGTATTTCACTTTAAGTATTACCGTATTGTTTAATTAGGGCAGTAAATGCAATTGAATTAAATGAATATTATAAGTTTTATGACTTACCAGGGGAGATACACAATCACTGTGCGAAACCACTACAAAACACGGTCGCGTCGCAACAACTAAAAATGGCGACGCTTAAATGGCTTGCACGTTTAGTATTGCTAACTTCAAGCCAATAGATGTCCTTAAGCACTACTTCCAATATAGCCATCCTTGAATTTATATTTGTTTCAGCGGAACGAAATTTGACAGGGGAGAGACACAAAAAAAGCGGGACAAAAGTTAATTTTAAAAATTATTTGAAATTAACAAAATTATTTTATTTTTTATTTTATAATACGTAAGTATAATTACTTAAATTCCAATTAAACATACTTTAGCTAAGCATCTGGCGAAAAAAATATATGTATTGTTTGAAAGTTAAACTGAAACCGGCAAGGGGACATGCCAGGGGAGGGGACTTTTTAGACTTTGTAAGAAATTTCAGAAAAATGTGTTTAAATTAAGCATTCAATCGTGATGTTATTTAATAACGTATATTAAGATGATGCGATTCATTGCAAAAAATAGCAACATATTGAATAAAAAATCTGTTTTAAATGGATTGCCGTACAAATTGCCTCTTATCGTAGATTCACCCATATATATATATGGCATTATTGATAATACTTGCTAATCTTAATTGGCAAACGGCAGAGCTCCCAGCTTTCTTGTTAAATTTTTCTTTTTGCTTTTTAATTTAAATAGATAAAAATATAAAATAAGGATCATTTATGTATTATATCATTAAAATACATACAAATGTGTATGTATTATATCATTAAAATACATACAAATGTGTATGTATTATATCATTAAAATACATACAAATGTGTATATTTACATTTATATTAAAACTGCATTATTATTATAAAGATATTTGTATCTAAATTTTGTTACGTTTAATATGAAAAGCATTTATGTCCTGTCTGCAACTCATAAACTTGAATGACTAATTCTACATTTAAAAAAACTATAAAAAAATAAAATATTGCTAATATTAATTAATTTATACATTCAATTCTTATCAAAAATATTTTTTAAATAAAATTGACATTTTCTAAAAAGTATAAAAACTTTCAAAATAGAAACTGCGTACATCATGTCTGCAACGTCTATAATTTGTGATTTGTTTCGAATTTAAATTCTTTTCTCAGTAACATATAAATGTATTTTGAAGAACTTATCTTTTATAGTAACAATTCAAATTATTCATTCAGCTCAGTATCTTATAAACAAATAATTCAATGAACTTTGTAAATGTCATGTACGCAATACTGTGGAATCATCCATAAATAAACTAGAAATGTATATATTTTAATGTATTTACAAGTAAGAAATTTATCCTTTTTCTTAGTAAATGTTAAAGTATTATCATCATTTTTTTTAAATAGTTATTACTTCTATTACCTTTCAAACTGAATTTCGTGGACATCAGTGAAATATGCAATACTAAATTAATCACCTGAATTAAACTGGTAAACAAGTTAAAAATAAATATTAATAGAATTGAATTATAACTTTAAACTCAAAAGTAAATAATAATATAACACAAACTTACTTTATTTATGTAAGTAAAATGCTTTAGAACATCGAAGTGTTGATTAGGCGGGAACATATCATTTCCGATTCTCGCGGTTGCAGAAACACTCGAATTGAGAAATAGCTGGACTGCGCATGCGTTAGCTAGGATTTCGTTCACTTCGGAAAGTAAACCGAAAATTTCCTGATTCTATCGGAAAGTGAAAACAGCTCTGACATATAAGATAATATCGGGAAGGTTCCTGCTAATTTGAATAACGTTCCAAAAATTTTTTACAGTGCACAATGTCATAAAAAAGTGACGTGTGACTATCACAAAATCATTCTCTAATGCTTTTCTATGATTGTTAGGTCACTTAGATTACCATTTTGGATTTATTGTGGACTACAAAAAAGAGCAATACCATTCAGGGTGCTTTTACATCCACCGACACAACATATACCTGTAATAAATCGAACACGATTCTCGCTTGCCCCGAAATCGGCACACACGAAAAACATCCATATATATTGTGTCTTTTTGCACTAATTGGATTAATATAACACCAATTAATCGCACAATTTGAGAAAAAGCGCGTAGTACGTAGGAATGAATGAGACATGTCGACTCACAACAATCCCGTACCATTTATCGATTTCATACCGGTGAATGGCAAACTCACTTAGACATGTTGTCATCGTATCAGTTCGTCTGACTTGCACTTTCTGTGTCAAACTGTGTTTTATAAACAGAGTATGATGTCTGACTTTTAAAATGTTAAGAGCTATATATGCGGATATTGAAATGTAGATTTATAGTGATTGATGAAAAACCACTAGGTTTAAAATATTAAATAATTTACAGTGTTTTGAAATTTATCATACATGTTCTGGTTAATTTCAAACGTAATAATTTTTCCTACAATAATCAACGGTTGAAAATGAAGAATTTGAATGTTATTCAGATTAAAATAAAAAATGCTTTTCTTAGAAGAAAACAAAATGTCATACTGGATTAACTCAAAAGTTCTCAGAGGCTCTGAATTTTTGTTTCCGGTTCGAAATACATTGATATATACATTTTCCGTTACATTAAAATAATCCTTTTGAATCAGGCTAACATTCTATATAAAGGAATATACTCTAAACTGATTTGTAAAGGAAATGAAGTTAAAATGTTTGAGAATAGCTGAATTAGATATCAATGGGTACATAAAATTCCTTTAAATTTAACTCCGTTTAATAATAGAAATACTTTTTGTTTTTCGGTTCATACAATATTTTTTCAATTTATCTACTTATCTAATATGTAAATGTACGGTTTGGAAATAACCTCATGATATTCTTAAGATTTCCAGTTCATACGAATTCGAAAGTTTTAGTTTCATTTGGCAAACAGTAGTTTCGGAAGGTTACCTAAAATGCATTTGTTGCATGTAAGGATTTATTTTGATTTACGACATAGAAACTTTAAAATGTAACAACAGCCTCACATAACCCTTTTTTTATGCGATTGCAAAACAGGCTTCTTTTATTATTCTCATTCTAAAAAATATATTTATATTTCATTTATTGGATTCCAAAACAAATGCATGTTTGATGCAATGTAAGTAAAATTCTGTAGGAAAAAATCTGATAAACATGTAATAATTTTCATGCAAGTAATCGTATGAGAAAGATATGGGTGCCAACTGTCTAGAATGAATAATGCATACTGTTTAACGCTATGCATAAATTATCCTACTAATCTGTTTGCAAATTAAAACCTGGCCCATCTTTCATTTTTCTCAACAGTAACACTTAATTATGATACGTTATTAAAATTTCTTGCATAAAATCCGAAATTGCATACTTTTTCAGAGAAAAAGTACGCAATTTTTCACAGTGCACGATTACCGTGCACTGTGTCGGTAAACTTCATATATTACGTCATACACTACATTTACACGAAGCCATTTGAATCATTTTCTATCTTCTGTATCTCAAAAAATAAATTAGATATTTCATTATAATTAACTTTTCAAGTAATTATCAATAGTGAAAATATTCTTGAAATCATTGAATACTTAATAAGTGATCACCAAAGTAAGCGTAGACCTAAACAAAGTGAAAGATGTTCAAATCGGCAATCGAACCCGGAATCCTTGGAATAACACTCCAAGTTTTCTACCATTTAGTCTACGAAGACAATTGGAGGAATACAGATTGATATTCTCTTTCATTTTGTTGGTAAGGCTACAAACTGCAGCACAAGACGGAAACGTGCACATGAGCACACAAATCTGTGGCGTAACATGAGACACACCTGCTGATAATTACTTGAAAAATTAATTACAATTGGATATGCGTTCACCAATGCTGGGTCTATTTGTGTGTTGGTTACGCTTACCTAGCAATGTGATAGTGACCTATTAAATATTCAATAAATTAGATTTACCAAATGTCAATTACAAAAATGTAGAGCATCCTTGATTTTATATGAAATGGCGCCTTACATGTACAAATAACTTATTTGTAGAACCCAAACAATTTATTACATTCAGGGTGTCCCAAAAATGGCGCCCAAACTCTGCATAACCATATTCCTCGTTGGGAGTACATAAAAAAAGCCGAAAGAATTGCACTTGTAGGATCCATAGTTTACGAGAAAAATACTAAACACAAAATATGACGTCACAGCAGCTACAAGTAAAAAACTTTATTTGACACATCAACAGCAGTATTTGCAAATTATTAAGGCAGTTGCAAAGCCAGTTCGTAATTCATTTCAATCACATTGGCCATACATAAAGTACATGTCGCATTATTCCCGAACGAAATACTCGATAAGCACGTGAAGTTTACCGGTGGCACACACCGCAAGTTTCCGTACGTATTCCATGCGTTTTCATTGTTAAACACACTGTTTCGATTATGAAAGTTATTAATAAATATATTGAAAAAAATGCGATCTATGATCTTCATTATTTTATGTCTAAAAAAAGTTGGCGTCATAGAAAAGTTATCTAATTTTACAAGTGGTTTTTAGCATAATTTTTCAAGTTGTAGAAACATTTTATTTGCGAACCATCTCACGTTAAGTTTTTTTTAGGGGGGGGGGGGGAATATTAGAAAATAAACAGAAAATTTCTACCGAATTTTTTTAAGTCGCAATAATATGAAAGAGATATAAGAAAAATGATCAAAATTGTGTTTTGGTTCTTAATTTTTTGTGAATAAACTTTTTTAATTCTATAGCGTAAATGTATGTTTATAAATGGCATTTTTTTATTCCAATTTCCTTTGTGAATAATTTTTTTATTCTTCAGATGAAATTTAATTTTTTTTAAAGATTGAAAAATTGTAACATTTTGAAACCTTGCAAATGATTTACAATAGAAAATAAAGTTGATTTTACATTTTTTTAAATTATTTTATTAGTAATCAAAAAAAAAATTTTTATCACTTTCTTTCATTTTCTAAAAAATGGAAATAAAAATTTATATATATTCAATGATATTAAATTTTTTTTATAAATTAAATTTTCCTCAAAAAAAATCTCACTATTCATTAATAAAAGTATTTTGCTGATAATATAAAGATTATATTCTATTATTCAAAATATTGTATTATTTTTAAAGAGTTTTGGAGTTTACAGGATTATTATTAAAATAGTTAGGCGAATTATTATTTTCGTAAATCCAGATTCGCTTAAAATTATGCAAAGATATGCATATTTATTAAAACAAAGATGAACAATGAGAACTGTATTGTCCCCTTTAGGACTGGTCTCTCCTACACGAATTTTATTCAATTAATTATTTTTTTCTTTTTCTTTAAGAGTTACTTTTATTTATTTAAATAATTAAAATGCATATTTAAATAAGGGCAATATAACTGTTCTTTATTACTGGTATCCAAAAATACTGTTGTGCGCACCTTTTGAAGATACATATTGTGAAATGTATTATCCATCATTATATATTTTTTTATTATCCTGTCATCTTTAATTCTTCTGATACTTTTTATTTTCTTCTTACTTTACAAGAAGAAAGCATTGGATTCGAGAAAATTTTCGAAATCCGGTTTTCGACGGATTTACACGTTTTAGGGGTTAGAGAGCCAGAAAAACATGTTTTTACAAAATGTCTGTCTGTGACTGTCTTTCAATCTCTCTGTCTGTGTGTATGTGAGAAAAATTTTATGGACGCTCTATCTCAAGAACTAATGCGCGGAATTCCACAAAACTTTAGATTATGTTAAACCTTGATATAAACTAGATCTTATTAGTTTTTTGTGTATGTAACTCAACAAGTAATCACAATTTCCACAATAGCTATATCTCAAGAATTAGAGCATGGATTCTCATAAAACTTTAGATTTAGTTAGTGCTTGATATAACATGGTGCTGATTACATTTTGGTGCAAATCGCTCGAGGAGTGGCGCTGCTATGGTGCATTATACGCGATTATTGCGATAGCTCTTTCTCAAAAACTAATCCAAGGAGTTTCACAAAACTATAGTCTGTGAGATTTTGATATAAACTAGATCTAATTATTTTTAATGTATATTTGTTCAACAGTTGGCGCTGCTAAGTTGCATTATTTACAATTTCCACAATACCCATATCTCAAGAACTAGTGACTGAATTTTCATAAGACTTTATATTTAGTTAGTACTTAATATAACATGATGCTCATTACGTTTTGGTGCAAATCGCTTAACAAATAGTGCTGCCATGGTGAATTATTCGTAATTATCGCAATAGCTTTGTCTCAAGAACTAATAAACGAAATTTTCTAAAACTTCAGATTCAGTTAGTCCCTGATACAGATTAGTGTTGTCTAGATTTTGGTATAGGTCGCCCTACAAATGGTTCTCCTATGTTACATTTTTCACGATTTCGCAATAAATGTACATCATGAACTAATGCATGAATTTTCATCTAACTTCATATTTAGTTAATACCTGATAAAAAATTTATTCTGATTAGTTTTTGGTGTACATCACTCACCACTGTGGCGATGTTAAACAGATTTTTTTAAAGATTTTGCAATAGCTCTAGCTCAAAAACTAATGCACGGATTTTCATCAAACTTCAGATACAGTTATAAGTTGACATAATGTGAGTCAGACTAGATTTTGATTTAAACCATCTAATTGATGGCACTGCTTTGTTACATTTTTCAAAAAGTATTAACATGCATTGCCACGTCTGACTAGTTTGTATATGATGTAAAGTGAATTAAAAATCGTACTTTTCAATGTTTGAATATAGTCTATAGAAAATGTAGAAAGCTTCGCCGTTAAATAAAACGTTTGTGGTTAAGAGTTTAATTGATTGCTTTTTATTTAATTTAAGTTTAATAATTGGCATCCCCACTACATTTTAAAAACTGGGGTGTTAAAATAACATATTTTTGAACGTTTTAAGTAACATTTATAATGTTTGTGACAGAACCTTTTACATAATTTATTAAAACAAAATTTTTCAGACCGTGACAAATTTTAAAAATGCCGATATAAAGTTCGTGATAGAAGAATATTATACGATTCAATTATATGATACTAGTATCCTTATATATATTCAATTATACGATCGAAAGACTAAAGAAAATTAATTTGAGTAGTAAAGAATATAAACAAGATGGTAATTTTGTACAAGGAATTTTATCTAACGCTGTTGCTGATAGAAAGGGAAAAGAAAATGACGCGAAGAGGCGAGAATAAGAATTAGAAAGCTGGAAATTAAATCATCAATTAGAATTAGCAAAGCTCCAGTCTCAGAAACAATTTCAACAGGAATACATTTCAACTAATTATAAAAATAATTCTAAACGGAAATTTACGCTACTCAAGTTGGAATTTCGTTCAATTTGTTGGTGATTTAAAAGAATGGTTACCATTTTGAGGAAATTTATAATGATTAAATTAGTGCGCCAGAAAATGAAATCCAGTATTTGATCCAAGCAACAGTCACTGTAAATAGCGCGAGAAGTTGTTGATGGTTTTCCGTCAACTGGCGTTAACTGTGCCAGCTATACAGTCTTATGGCTCGTTTCGGCAGGGAAGATCTTTTGGGTTGAAGTATATGTTAGAGAATTATTGAAACTAATTATATCTGTGCAATCAAAAAGAAAATTTCTGTTACATCATTGTGTGGTAAACTTGAGTCATATTTACGAACTCTTCAGAGATTACGAACCACAAAGAATAAATGTGCTTTAATATTATATCCAATGGTAGATTTTTGTTTTACTGTAGAATTTTTGAATGTGTGGAATAAAAGCTATATGATTTCTCTTAGTTATGATGCATAAAAATGACTGTATAATTTAATGATGTTTCTCAAATCTGAAGTTGAAGGAGGTGAAAGAATTTACTTGGCAGTGACAGATTTGGTTTGATGAAAAATTAAAGGTTACAACGATGTTGCTAAACATTTACTAACTAATGCTAATCTATTAACAACTTTTTCAAAGTCAGATTCATAAAAGAATTGCATTTCATATAACAGAAGAATCCGAGTTAAGAATGCTTTTCGGCATGTGTTTTATGTTTGACAACATAATGAAACAATGTAAATATGTCTTGAATTGTTTCTTTTGCAATATACATGCGTCTAAGATGTGTCTAGTAAAGAGGTAAATATGGCCAATTCCGTAAAAATCTTAAAGTATTTCTTCAGACGCTCCAGGCAAAATTAATTTCCGATAACAAAAAGAAAGATGTTTGACTTATTTTAAATTTAAAATGTACTGAATTTGTGCCAATTTATTAAAACTTTTCTTCTTTAGATTTAGCAATATTTATTTGTAAAAATGCAGTCAATTTAATTATTCCAATAAAGACGTTGGAAATTTTCCTTATGCATTTATTTTGAGGAAAATACATCTATCTACATTTAGAACACATTTTTCATTAGCAGGACAAAATAAGATTTCAATATTTGTTTTAATTTGCATACCTTAAACTCAATGCAGATGAAAAAAATTTCATTAAAAATTTTAGAATTTTTCAAATTTTAAAGTAGGGGAGAGGTAGGTACGTTTGAACTGGGGGCAAGTTTGAACACTCTAAATATTTTCCTTCAAATAAATTATTTTTTAAAAATTTATATGGCAATACATTACTATTGCTTCAATAGTATAAGTATACAAAGCTGCACCATTTTGTATGAACTATACTGTCTAAGCAAGGTATGTATATTTTTCCCTCTTGAATCTAAACTTAAGGAACACGTGTATGCGTTATAATCTATCTATTCCTTTCAGAATTTATACTCTTAGGAAAATGAAAAAATCTTTTAATTAAATCCAAGAAAAGCATTTTTCCCTCAATCAATTTTTGTTTCGATACTAGGAGCAGAAATATTTTCTTGCTCCAAGAATATTCATGTAAAACAAGATCTCTTAAATTTCTTTCGCATAATAGAATTCTTTATTATATATTTATATATATACACTTGTTTTTAAATAGGATTTTTTTTTAAATGTACACTGTTAAAACTACAGGTGACACATTTCACGTTTTAGGGGTGAAAGGCTTGTCTGACAGGTGACACCCCTAGAGGAGCCAGAATGGCACCCTTAATTAGGGTGAAAAGATGGCACCCGTAATTCAGAGTGCCCAATAATAAAAAGAAATCATAGACCGACATATGTCCCGGGAAGGATTCGAACCCACAACGTCTGATTGCAAGCTCAACACTCTAACTATTCGGCCATCGAGCTCACCTTTAAAATCTCCCTGAAATCTTGAAATGTCCTAAAATTCAAAGGTTGCTTTATATAAAAAGCTCGCCAAAGGTTAGCCATTCGAAGTTCTAAACGGAATTAGGATAACGCTGCACAGTGATATTCTTCGTAGGGAGATATTGCTGTTTTGATCCACGAGTAAAGGCGAGTTTAAAGCGAAGGACACATATAGCAGAGCATGCCTAAATGACTATGGGCTGAAAATCTTCCAACTGTATGCATTGCACAGCGCCCTAATTAGCGTGAATCGCCCAGTGAAGGATCAAACGGCACCCCAAACACATTTTCAAGCCTGCGGGTGTCAAATGGTAACACCATTTCACTCTGGGCGCCAAATGCAACTGGATTGTCGCCTTTGTTTTTAACATTGTATGCACATTCTATCCCTCAAAAGTAATAAAATACATATTTTACAGTCTCATAATTCAGAGGTTATTCGATTTTTTTTCTTTTAAAGTTTTTCCGAAATCCAGACTGTCCACTTTTTGACGTATTTTTAAATTCAATATCGTTCTCAAACGCATCAAATTGGTGATTCTCCTCTTCATAAATTTTGAAATAGATATTTTTTTCCACATTTTTATAAAGCTGTAAATTTTTCCGAAAATGTTGTCAAAATGCATGTTTTGGATTGAATCTCTGTTGGAGTCAATTTTTTTTTAGCCTTAAAAAGTTTTTGTGACTTTTTTAAAAAGCGATACGTTAATATTCATTCCTGTTTTGTGTGCTTTATAACTTTTTTTCACGTCGCCATAATCAATAGTTTAGAGTACAACATGATTGGAAATGATATAAATGCTTTATATTTAAAATGCGAGAAAAATAATATCCTGTGTAACTATCTATATTATAAAGGCCAAACATATATGTGCGTAACGCATACGTCATTTTGCAAATGGCAACACTTTTCCACGCAATTTCGGTTTTTCAATTTTTGCTACTGATAATTTTACACTTTTAAACATCGTACCTTTTTATTTTTACACCGTCGTATAGAAAAAAAAATGTACTTTTAAATGCAATTTGTTTAAAAACTGTATCGCAATTTGTTTTTGAGATATTATTTTTTATAGTTTTTAGTACTAATTTTGTAGTTGTGGAAACAGAATCACTCTATTTTCTCTTAAAATTGAAAAACAAAAATATAAATTAAAATGCGTAGATTTGTGTGGATAATATATCGTCTGTGATCGTATCAACTTCGATTTTTTTTTCTTTTCATTCGCATTTGTACCAAACATAAGAGACTCAATTGATAACTTCATCATAATAACTTAATTAACTGATAATTAACTTATTACATAAGCAATTAAAGTTTAATCTTAATTTGGACACAACTGCGTTTTATTGAAATAGTATTTTATTAATTTTAGCTGAAAATAATATTTTTTTGAGAGTTAGACTGACCAATATAAGATGCATTTTTTACTGCAACTAATTTTGTAGATTTCTTCTAAATCAATGAAACAGTTCCTTTTTAAACATTTACTTTCGTCAAATTTCAATGGGTTCCACCGCGTTTTTATAATAAAAAAATAATTTTCATGTTAGACAACAATGTGTCATTAAAAAATTTTTTAATTTTATAATAAATACCAAACAAAATTCGTATTTAAATCAAACATTTCAGTTTAATCTTTTCGCTAAGGAAAACATTAAATATTTTTCACAAATAATAATTTAAAAAAAAACACGTGTATGCTTTATAATCTATCTATTAGTTTCAGAATTTATACTCTTAGGAAAATGGAAAAATCTTTTACTTAAATTCAAGAAACGCATTTTCTCTCCTCAATCAATTTTCGTTTCGATACAATGGGCAGAAATATTTTCTTGTTCTAAGAATATTCATGTAAAATGAGATCTCTTAAATTTCTTTCGTATAATAGAATTCTTTATAATATATATGAAAAATATTCTGTTAAATTCGATAAAAAAATGAATGCAAGCACATATATTTATAAATATACACTTTATTTTAATTGGATTTTAAAAAAGTGTATATACATTGTATCTCACATAAGCAACAAAATATATTTTTTATAGCTTCCTTATTCAAAGGTTATTATTTTTTTAAGCTGTTACCAATTCCAAATTGTCTGCTTTCTGACGCATTTTAAAATTCAATTTTGTTCTCAAACGTGTCAAATTGGCGATGCACCTATTTAGAAAATTTATAATCAATAAATTTTTCCATATTTTGATAAAGGCAGAATTTTTTTCTCAAAATGTTCCCATTTTGGATTTAATCTCTGAAATAATAAAAACTGCCAGTTTGAAATAACAATTGTTTATAAGTAAAAATATAATTTATTTATTGGAAAAAAATCTATCAAAAATCATTTCATTATTCATGACTCTAAGTATCGGGATTTTGGGTTTAAAAATGATTCCTTAAAAATGTCAGAGAGTTTAGATTTAAAAACGATATCCATAAAGATACCAGAAAGTTTTCTGTTACTAAATGTGGGTAAATAATTTTTCTCAGAAAATTTTTAAGGCTCATCTATTTTTTATACAGAAACTCCACAATCCCGAAGTCCTATGTTAGTCTATTTGAAAACTTTCAAGAGCGATTACTCATTACCAGATATAATTATTAAAATACAGTTTTTACTATCACAAATTTATTTGTTTATTTTTCCTTTTAACATACGTTACATGTATAATGATCTGTAACATTGTGCATGGTTTTTGACATTGCATTTATTAGTTGTTTTCGGGAGTTCTTAAAGTTCTGTTTTAATATATAGTGCTATACATAAAATTCCCAATGAAATAAACAAGAAAAGAAATAAAAAAGGTAAAAAGATAAAATCAAACAGAAATAATCTTTTATTTGTTTCTTTTTCTACTCAAAATATATTACATGTGTAATCATCTATAATATTGTACATGGTCTTCGAAATTACACTTATTAGTTGTTTTCTGGAGTTCTTAAAATTCAGTATTATTCTTATATACACACATGCGGGGGTATAAAAACAAAACTGTGGGCAGTTAAAAAAAGGTAATGAATGCCATTTTTAATACCTTAAACAAATGTAGTGCGTTTTAATATGCACATAATTCAGGTCTATTTATGTTTGTTACAATGGAAAATATATATGGGTGATTCTCAAAATAGGGGACAATTTCAAAAGTGAAATCTTAAATAAATTACTGTTAACAAAATTTCTGAAAAAAATAGGTGTTGTTAATATAGTATTAGGTATACTTTATATGTTGTCAGCAGAGCTAAATATTTAAAAATTAACTTAGTATTTTTTGAGCCATGCTAATGACGAAACAAATTGCATGGAATAAATATATTAAGAAATTTTTATTTTCTTCCTGTTTAAATATTTTTTTCTATATTTATTAGCCTTCCTTTTCAGCAAATGGTTTCCATTTTTACATATATACATATAAGGAGAATAAAAACATTACCAAAGAGCAAACTTTGTTTACATGAGCAACATTCTGACACTAACAATGTAAGAAGCTGTCTTAGTGATTTTCTGACAGATTTAATGCATATTTTAGGGATAATAAATGTAATACCTAAATTTATATGTAAAATTAAACTTTGTAAAATATACAATATAAGCAATGGTTACATTTATGCACATAGGAGTCTTTAGCATGGACAGAAAAACCATGCTAATGACACTGATATTTGTCCATGCTAATGACAAATTTTAATTTAAATAAGATTATGAGCCATAATATAATCACAATGCAATAGTCCTTTCTGGGGCTTTTTACAACACAAAAGTCCTATGCAAATAAGTAAAATAAAAATTTTAATTATAAAATAAACATGAAAATTATTATCCATTCTAATGACATACAATTGATGTACGCCCCTAATATTCAACTTCTATTCTTAAAATACAATACATGCTTCTATTTTCAGGCTGGGATAAAATGGCTACTTGTTGCCATGAAGAAACTTTATATTTTCAAACTATTGTCATATGTGAAAATGAAATTTTGATTTTTAACCAGCTGTTATAGTATGACCTTGTTTTGAAAATAAAATATGGAGGACAAACTTTAATTGTTTTTTTATATACTATAATTTTATTTTTAAAAAGAAATTTATTGGATAAATCCTCTCCTTGATTAATTTAAAGAAAGAATAACATTTGTTTTATTTTATAAACATGATATTAACTCTTTAAAAAGCTAGTATATACAAGGCACAGCTGCTGTGGACATCCATGCTAATGACATTTTGAACATTTATTCTGTTATTTTAAGGTGTTTTTAACTAAAAAGTGAGTAATTCTTGAGTGCAAATAAGGAACAATATTAAGACAAACATATCTAAATATAAAAACATGACAGAAAACCTCTCAATTTTTTTTGTATGCCGGAAGACATAAATTGAGTCCTATTTTGAGAATCACCCATATATATATATATATATATATTTGACATATATATGTATCAGAAAATACAGTTTAAATAAAAGGTGTAACAAGTTGATACTTTTTGAGTTACTAATCTAAATACTATCAAAATTTAAGCTAATTTATTCAAATGCAAAACATCCATAACAAACCATGCTTAGCAAATGACTCTAATAAATTAGGAATCTATAATTCATAGACACTGTGAAGAATTTTATGTCAGAACTTCATAAACAGAAACAAAACTTTTTGTTAAGAAATTTATGCAGTACTTTTATTTAGAAACAATAACAAAAAAAAGAGTTCTGGTTTCTTATTCGTTGTCCTTTATCATAACAAAACAATGCTTTCTATCTTCAAAGATATCCTTATTTATAACTTAGTTTTAAAAGTACCCGATCGGAAACAAAATCCTCTCTGGATGCTCATAAAACCCGGCCAATTTTGGGACCGAAAGAAATTTAATTCACAAACTTTTCTTTGTTTTAAAAAGTCATATAGGTATTCATTTTCTAAATTATACATTTTTACGGCTTTTTTTTTAAAAAATAGCAAAATTATCAACATCGGTCCTCATTATTATTTTTATAGCATAAATAAACATTTTTATAATATTCATTTAAATAAATATGTACCTTTTTTTGTTTATATGTATTATTTTTTGCAACTTATGAAAATGAATTATCTTGGAGCGGATTAGTTTTATTATGTTTCCTTAATAAGTATAAAAATGATAAAATTTCACGAATTTATTCATGGATAAACTTATGTAAACTTACATTCACAGATATATTGGGGTCATATTGGGATATGACTAAGTGAAAATTTATTTATATGTTATTAAGGTTTACTGCAGCATACCCTTTATCAAAAATAGAGATCTTTACTTTTTTAATTCTCTGTAGGTCGCACAGAAAAAAAATCGGTTGCATTTAAGTATATGGAAGAGAACTGTTTAAGCCTAACTTAATTTCATTATGTTATTCCAAAATAAGGAAATGAATATACTAGTCTTTAAGATACAATCAATATAACCAAGCAAACATTTTTAGATGCATTACCGTTTAGAAAGCACAATTCTTGCAAATATCCATTAATATACATGGACAAGTATTAAAATTTAAATGCGTACCATCTACTGATAAATACTATGTGTATTCTATTATTATTATGTAGAATGTAATTTACATACCGAAAATGCTAAAAAGCGTCGGAAAAAGAAAATATAGAAATTGTAAAGTTGTAAAATGTATAAACGTTTCCACGTTTGACATAAATGTTTCCAATACAGAGAAAATTACAATACTTAAACAAACACCCTAGTAAATGACAGGTTATTTCAAAATTTTATGTCTAAACTCAATAGGTAGAAACAAAACTTTTTGATGAGAAATTCGTATGCCAATTTTATTCGGAAAAAAAGGAAAGAAAATTGGTTTCTTATTCATTGTTCTTTATCTTAATAAAGTAATGATTTCTATCTTCAAAGATATCCCTATCTATAAATTAGTTTAAAAAATACCCCGATCGGAAACGAAATCCACTCAGAATGCTCATAAAAAAGGGCCAATTTTGAGACGATTAACGGAAAAAAAATTTAATTCACAAACTTTTCTTTGTCTCAAAAGTTATAGGTATTCGTTTTCTAAATTATATATTTTTACAGCGTTTTAAACAATGGCAAAATTATCAACATCGGTCCTCGTTATTATTTTTTATAGCATAAGTAAACTTTTTTATTATATTCATTTAAATAAATATAGCTTTTTTTTTTACATCTCAAATGAATCTCATTTTCAAATGAATTGTCTTGGAGCGGATTAGCTTCCTTGCATTTCCTTAGAAAACATAAAGATGGTAAAATTTTACAAATTTATTCACGAATAAACTTATGTAAACTTATCTGTAAACGTATGAATCCGTATATTGTGAGACAATTGAAATGAAAATGTGCTTACGATATCCTGGGATAATAATGCCACGGCTTAGTTTTGGATTTTTTTTTCAAACAAATGTAGGCGTTGATGCTGCAACTTATTGTCTATGTATATTTTAGTAGACATATCTTCATAAAATGTCATGACCTAATTTCTTGACGAATGCTATTTGGCATTATTACCCAACTATGTGGATACCACATAAAAGAAACTGCAAAATAAAAGGGAGTAATGGCTTGTAAATGTTCACTTGTAAAGATAAAAACTCTACAGTCCTAGAAATTGACAAATTTCTCTTACCGTTAATATGCAGTAATAATCATTTGATATCTTATTCTTCGGACAAGAAAAAATTAGCAGCACTTAAGACATATGAATTTATCTTTATTCTTTTTTAGTTTTAAACAATGAATTTTTTGTGCTTAAAATAAAAAATTAACTCTCTTTGGATGTAGTTCTAACACTGAAAAGAATCAACCGAAGTAATAATGCTTTGACGACGTTATTATCCCAATATGCTTTTTACGCAGTGTATTTTAAACTACAAACTACCTCGATAACACATTCAAAATCTTCCACAACATTTTGAAAGTACACGAAATATACTGCAAATTTAAGTAATAAACAAAGCATTTCTTGGTAAATATATATTCTTCAAAACTTACCTCGTAAGCTTAGATTGGGCGTCGATTCTTACATGCTTTTTCTATCAAAGTCTGCAAGTGGATCAAATTAACTTTTAGCAGTTATTTGGATTTCAGGTGATCCATCTCTCGGATTCCATCATAATTATGCATAATATTAGCACTTGGTGTTATTACCCACACAGGCTTTATTATCAAAAGACACTTTATAAGCCATTAAAGTTTACTGTATCCTGCTCTCTATTAAAAAAAGAGAGCTTATATTTTTATTTATAGTGAGAGTACATAGATAAAACAGTTCCATTTCGTTATATTAATGAGATCCGTCTGAGCTTATATAATTACGTTATATTATTCCAAATTAAAAAATAGTAATATAGTTAGTTGTTGAAATACAATCGGTAAAGCAAAGCAAAAATATTCAGATACATTAAAACAAACAACGCACACAAACGGTAATGTTGAGATACATTGCCATTTAGAAAGCGTAATTCTTCAGAATTTTTTTTAATATATTACATAAATACGTACTTAAATTTTAAAGTGTTGTCACATATTGATAAATAATATTTATTTTCTATTAAAATAATTTTGAATGTAATTTGCATACCGAAAATTCCAAAAAATGTCAGAAAAAAATTATATAAGAATTTTAAAGTTGTAAAATTACAAACATTTCTACGTTTAACATTAATTATTAAAATGCAGGGAAAATTACCATACTTAAAGAAACAGCCTAATAAATGAAAGTGGGGGGGGGGGAGGAAGTGAGAGTTTGGAATTCAAAAATATTCAAAAAAATTATGTTCGGAGTCAGCAGATAGAAACAAAACTTTTCCATAAGAAATTTGTACACCAATGATATTCTGAAACAAAAGGAAAAAAAGAGGGGGTTCCCTTTGCACTCCATCATAATAAAATAACCCTTTCTATCTTCAAAGATATCACCATCGATAACTTAGTTTAAAAAATACTTCTATCGGAAACAAAATCCCCTCAGGATGCTCATAAAAAAGACTAATTTTGGGACGGTGAACCGAAAGAAACTTAATTCACAAACTTTCCTTTCTTTTAAAAATACGCGTGTTCATTTTCAATATAAATATTTTTACAGCTTTGTAAACAGTGGCGAAATTACAAGCATTAGTTCCTCGTTATCATTTTTTTATTGTATAAAAAAATACATTTTCATTATCTTCATTTAAATAAACAGAGTTTTACATTTTTTTAATGCATACTTTTTTTACACAACAAACATCTCAAAATAGAATGTCTTGGAATAGATTAGTTTTATTGAGTCTTTCTAAAAGGCATTAACGTGCAAGTCATATGCCTACAAGCAAACTTTATAAAATTATACTTGTTTTTATGTAATTTCTAGTGACATCAGATATGGATAAAATATGAAGTACTGAATATGATAAAATATGAACACTACACATGATTTACTCTGGCGAAAATATTTTTTTAAATGTCTATTTAGGAAATGAAGCTTATATAATTACGTTATGTTATCCAAAAAAAATTTCTGAAATACAATCGATAAAACCTAGCAAAAATGTTCACATACATTAAAGCTAAAAACCTACACAAACGGCAATGTTGAGATACATTGCCTTTTAGGGAGCGTAATTTTTCCAAAAATCCTTTAATATATTACATAAACATGTACTAAAATTTAAAAGTGTTGTCATGTATTGATAAATATTATGCATTTTCTATTAAAATAATGAGTCATTCCATGATAACTTACGTTACATTTCAAACTATTTTCAGCAATTTTAGTAATATAACACACACAAAAAATTATTCAAAATGTAAATTTCACTTGCTTTGCTAGTTAAACTTATTCAAAGCCCAATTTAGATTAAAATTACCTAATTTTAGTGTTATATCTTAAAACCTGTTAGTTATATTCATCGGGATAACTGACATTACTGAGAAAGGAATGTACGCTATCATATAAAGTGTAATTTTCATTATCATTTTTTAGGCTTTTTTCATCCAAATTTACACTTAGATTGATTTCATTAACAAATGATTTTAATTTTACATTTGAATATTTTTAGAGTTATATTACTAAAATTACTGCTGTAAATTGTTCTAAATGTAACGTAAGTGACCATGAAATGACTCTAATGCAGAATGTAATTTACATACTGAAAATGCCACAAACTGTCGGGAAAAAAATCATATATACATTTAAAGTTGCAAAATTATAAACATTTCCAGATTTGACATGAATTATTCCAATTCAGAGAAAAGTGCCATAATTTAAAAAAATCCTAAAAAATGAAAGGGAGGGCGGAAGGGAGAATTTAAAATTATTGTCAAAATGTTATGTCCGGAATCAATAGACAGAAATAAAACTTTTTCATAATAAATTCGCACACTAATGATATTCTGAAACAAAAAGGGAAAAATTTTGTTTTCTTATTTTTTTACTTCAGCATAATAAAATAACCTTTATTATCTTCAAAGATATTCCCATTGATAACTTAATTTTAAAAATACCCCGATCGGAAACAACTCCCCCCCCCCCCCCCTCAGGATGCTCATAAAAAAGGACCAATTTTGGGACAATGAACCGAAAGAAATTTAATTCAGAAACCTTTTTTTGTTTTAAAAGTATTTTTTCGTTTCTGATATAAATATTTTTACAGCTTTGTAAACCAGTGGTGAAATTATCAGCATCTGTTCCTCGTTGTCATTCTTTGTTGTATAAAAAGTACAATTTTATTATCCTCATTTAAATAAACAGAATTTTATCATTTTGTCATGCATCTATTTTTTTTTCAACAAACATCTAAAAATAGAATGTCTTGGAACAGATAAGTTTCATTGTGTCTTTCTAAAAGGCATAAACGTGCGGATTTTTATGCATTAGACCACAGGCAAACAGATATAAACATGTTTGTGTGAAATGTCTATACGGACATCAGGTATTGATAAAATATCAACATTATAAATGATTTACTCTGGCGAAAATATTTTTTTAATGTCTATTTAGGAAGTGAAGCTTATATAATTGCGTTATGTTCTACAAGAAACGAAAAAAAAATGCTAAAATACAATACATAAAAACAAGTGAAAATGTTCAGTTATATTAAAACAAACAACACACGCAAACGGTAATGTTGAGATACATTGCCTTTTAGGATCGTATTTTTTCCAAAAATCCTTTAACACATTACATAAATATGTACTAAAATTCAAAAGTGTTGTCATATATTGATAAATATTATGCATTTTCTATTATTATAAATAAAATGCAATTGACATAAGGAAAATGTCAAAAAGTTCCGGCAAAAAATCATATAGAAATTTTACACTTATAAACTATAAACATTTCCACATTTAACATGGATTATTCCAATGCGAAGAAAATTACCATACTTTAAAAAAGCACCTTAAAATACGAAGGGAGGGGGAGAGAATTTAGAATTATGATCAAAAATTTTATTTCCGTAGTCAACAGACAGAAACAAAACTTTTTCATAAGAAATTCATATACCAATGATATTCCGAAAAAAAAAAAGAAAAAATTGGTAACTTATTCTTTGTACTTCATGATAATAAAATAGCCCTTTCTATCTTCAAAGATATCACCATCCATAACTTAGTTTAAAAAATACCTCGATCGAAAACAAAATTCCCTCAGGATGTCATAAAAAAAGACAAATTTTGGGACAACGAATCGAAAGAAATTTAATTCGCAAACTTCTCTTTTCTCTAAAAGTATTTGTTTGTTTTTGATATTAATATTTTTACAGCTTTGTAAACAGTGGTGAAATTATCAGCGTCAGTTCCTCATTGTCATTTTTTTTATTTGAATAAAAAATACATTTTTATTACCTTGATTTAAATAAACAGAGTTTTATAATTTTTTATGCATGCTTTTTCATACTTTTTTTTATGCAACAAACATCTCAAAATAGAACGTCTTGGAACAGATTAGTTTCATTGTGTCTTTCTAAAAGGCATACATGGGCAAAATTTTATACAGTAGCCCATAGATAAACATTTATAAACTTAAACATGTTTGTATGCAATTTCTAGTGACATCAGATATTGATAAAATATCAACACTACAAATGATTTACTCTGAGTAAAAATATTTTTTTAATGTCTATTTAGGGAGTCAGGCTTATATAATTACGTTATGTTGTCCAAAAAATGAAAAAAAAGTTCTGAAATACAATAGATAGAACTAAGCAACAACGTTCAGATACATTAAAGCAAACAACATATACAAACTGTAATGTTGAGATACATTGCCTTTTAAATAGCGTTATTGTTCCAAAAATCCTTTAATTTATTGCATAAATATAAACAAAAATTTAAAAGTGTTGTCTATATTGATAAATATTATGCATTTTATATTATTATAATTCAGAATGTGATTTACATACCGAAAATGCAAAAAAGTACCGGAAAAAAAATCAAATAGAAATATTAAAGTTGTAAAATTATAAACATTTCCACATTTGACATGGATTATTCCAATGCAGAGATAAGTACTACAATTTAAAAAAAATCCTAAAAATGAAACGGGGGGGGGGGAGAATTTGAAGTTATCATTAAAAATTTTATATAAGAGTCAACAGAGAGAAACAAAACATTTTCACAAGAAATTCGTGCACCAATGATATTCCGAAACAAAACGGGAAAAAAATTCGTCTCTCATTCTTCGTACTTCATCATAATAATACAAACCTTGATATCTTCAAAGATATCCCCATTGATAAATTAGTTTAAAAAATACCTCGATCGGAAACAAAATCCCCTAAGGAAGCTCATAAAAACGGATAAATTTTGGGACGTTGAACCGAAAGAAATTTAATTCACAAACTTTTCTTTGTTTTAAAAGTATTTGTTTTTTTTTATATAAATATTTTTACAGCTTTGTAAGCTAGCAGCGAAATTATCAGCATCAGTTCCTCGTTATAATTTTTTTAGTGTATAAAAAAGTATTATGTTCATTTAAATAAACAGAGTTATGATTTTTTATGCATGTTATTTTTTCTCAACAAACATCTGAAAATCGAATGTCTGAACAGATTAGTTTCATTTAGTCTTTCTAAAAGGCATAAACGTGAGAACTTTAATCCATTAGCCCACAGGCAAACATTTATAAACTTATATATGTTTGTGTGCAATGTCTAATGACATCAGATATTGATAATATATCAACACCACACATAATTTTCTCTGGCGAAAATATTTTTTAAAATGTCTACTTAGGAAATGAAGCTTATATAATTACGTTAAGTTATTTAAAAAAATCTTCTGAACTACAATAGATAAACCAAAGCGAAAATGTTAAGATACATTAAAACAAACAACACACACAAACGGAAATGTTAAGATACATTAAAACAAACAACACACACAAACGGAAATGTTAAGATACATTAAAACAAACAACACACACAAACGGAAATGTTAAGATACACTAAAACAAACAACACACACAAACGGTAAAGTTGAGATACATTGCCTTTTAGGGATCGTATTTTTTTCCCAAAAATCCTTTAACACATTACATAAATATGTACTAAAATTTAAAAGTGTTCTCATATATTGATAAATATTATGCATTTTCTCTTATTATAATTCAGAATGTATTTTACATACGAAAAATGCCAAAAAGTGCCGGAAAAAAATCATATAGAAATTTTAAAATTGCAAAATTGTAAACATTTTTACATATAACATGAATTATTCTAATGCGGGGAAAATTACCATAATTAAAAAAGCACCCTAAAAATGAAGGGAGGGGAGAGAAAATTTGAAATTATTGTCAAAAATTTTATCTTCTTAGTCAACAGAGAGAAACAAAATTTTTCTTCATAAATTCGTATACCAATGATATTCTGAAACAAAGAAAAAAAGGAAAAAATTGGTGCCTTATATTCCTTGTACAACCCCTGTTATCGTCAAAGATATCCCCATCGATAACTTAGTTTAAAAAATACCTCGATCGAAAACAAAATCTCCTCAGGATGCTCATAAAAAAAAGACAAATTTTGGGACGATGAACCGAAAGAAACTTAATTCACATACTTTTCTTTGTTTTAAAAGTATTTGTTCGTTTTTGATGAAAATATTTTTGCAGCTTTGTAAACCAGTGGAGAAATTATCAGCATCAGTTCCTCGTTGTCATTCTTTGTTGTATAAAAAATATATTTTTATTATTCTCATTTAAATAGACAGAATTTATAATTTTTCCATGTATAATTTTTGCAACAAACATCTAAAATATAATGTCTTGGAACTGATTAGTTTCATTGTAGCTTTCTAAAAGGCATAAACGTGCAAAAATTTATACCCACAGATAAACATTTTGTATGTAATTTCTATGGTGACATTAGGTATTGATAAAATATCAACATTACACATGATTTACTCTGGCGAAAATATTTTTAAAAATGTCTATTTATAAAGAGTAAAGCATATAAATTCTGGTGAATAAACAAAATTTCTATTATAAAAAATAACGATCACTGACAAAAGCAGACTTGTTTACAGAAAAAAATGTTATTAAATTTTTACTACATAATATGGAAACTAAAATGATTAAAAGGATATTTTTAACTATTACTTTACTACTTACTTGATTTACTTTAACTACTAAAACTACTATTTAAAAAGAAAAATGCATATTTTTAATTCTGTTCTAAGAACATGAAACAAGAACACGCAGCCTTCAAGAACAATGTTCAGATGAACTTACATTTTTTTTAGTAGTTTCTGACTCTGATACATTTTTTTTCATCTGTTACCATATGCACAGTAACAGAGGGGAACGGTAACAGAGGGGAAAAAACTACAAATAATCTTAGCAGCACAAAGTGAATTAAGAACAAGAAAAACTAACCCTATTTATTTAAGAAGCACCATTTGATCTTATGGGTAAATTTTTATAAAAATATCAAAAAAATAAATTTCATATAAATAATCTGGTAACAGAGGGGAAACTGAATAAAACATCCCTATCTTGTAAATGCTTTACTTCAACACCACATTAAAAATAACTTAATAATTTAAAAAATGGTAGCTTCATCTAAAAATAGAGTATTCGAAGAATTGCAGAACCTTGTTTTGTTACCTTAGAAGTAATAATTTCTTACAATAAATATGGTAACAGAGTGGAAGTAGTAGAGGGGAAAAAATCTGGAGACAACAAAAAAAAATTTCCATTTTTATAAAAGAAAAAAAACAAGTTTCAAAAAATATAATGTCTATGCTACAGATAAGATATACAACAATTGTCACAACTAAAAAAAATAACATTTTTGACAGTTGATTTATGATTTTACTGCAGTTGAAAAAGTAAAAAGGGATCAGGGGACATGGCACTTTAGCTATATCTGACACATTGAAACGATACCCACACTAACATTATTTTTATCTTCTGATAATATTTTGCCCACATTTATTCTAAACAGTCAGGAAAGTAATGTGGATGCTTAATGTTTTATTTTGAAACTTTATTTTACTTATTAAAAATCCTTTAAGTTGGGGGACATAGAATGTACAAGTTTTTTGAAAATGACTCACTTAGGAAGTAAAACTTATATAATTACGTTAACTTATTAAAAAATAAACTTGTTGAACTACAATAGATAAAACAAAGTGAAAATGTTAAGATACATTAAAACAAACAACACACACAAACAGTAATGTTGAGATACATTGCCTTTTAGGGATCGTGTTTTTTTGCAAAAATCCTTTAATACATTATATAAATATGTACTAAAATTTAAAAGTGTTTTCATATATTGATAAATATTATGCATTTTCTATTATTATAATTCAGAATGCAACTTACATAAGGAAAATGCCAAAAAGTTTCGGAAAAAAGTCATATAGAAATTTTAAAATTGTAAAACTATAAACATATCCACATTTGACATGAGTTATTCCAATGCGAAGAAAATTACCATAATTAAAAAAAACTCCCTAAAAAAGGAAACAATGGGGAGAGAATTTAGAATTACAGCAAAAGATTTTATTTCCGGAGTCAACAGACCGAAACAAAACTTTTTCATAAGAAATTCATATACCAATGATATTCCGAAAGAAAAAAAGGAAAAAATTGGTTTCTTATTCGTTGTGCTTCATCATAATAAAATAACCCTTTCTATCTTCAAAGATATCACCATCGATAACTTAGTTTAAAAAATACCTCGATTGGAAACAAAATCCCCTCCGGATGCTCATAAAAAAAGGACCAATTTTGGGACGATGAACCGAAAGAAATTTAACTCACAAACTTTTCTTTGTTTTAAAAGTATTTGTTCGTTTTTGATATAAATATTTTTACAGCTTTGTAAACCAGTGGCGAAATTATCAGCATCAGTTCCTCGTTGTCATTCTTTGTTGTATAAAAAATACATTTTTATTATCCTCATTTAAATAAGCAGAATTTTGTAATTTTTTCAAGCATATTTTTTTTCCAACAAACATCTCAAAATAGGAAGTCTTGGAACAAATTAGTTTCATTGTGTCTTTCTAAAAGGCATAAACGTGCAAACTTTTATGCATTATCCTACAGGCAAACATTTATAAACTTATACATGCTTGTAACTTCTAGTAACATCATATATTGATAAAATATCAACACTACACATGATTTATTTTGGCGAAAATATTTTTTAAAGATCTATTTAGGAAGTGAAGCATATAAATTCCAGTGAATAAACAAAATTTCTTTTATAAAAAATAACGATCACTAGCAAAAGCAGATTTATTTATAGAAAAGAATATTATATTTTTACAACATAATATGAAAATTAAAATGATGAAAGGGAGATTTAATATATTACATAAATATGCACTAAAATTTAAAAGTGTTGTCACTGCATGTGTTAAATGCATACATTGATAAATGTATGCATTTAGAAAGTCTTGGAGCAGATTAGTTTCATTGTGTCTTTCTAAAAGGCATAAACGTGCAAACTTTTATGCATTATCCTACAGGCAAACATTTATAAACTTATACATGCTCGTAATTTCTAGTAACATCATATATTGATAAAATATCAACACTACACATAATTTATTTTGGCAAAAATATTTTTTAATGATCTATTTAGGAAGTGAAGCATATAAATTCCAGTGAATAAACAAAATTTCTTTTATAAAAAAAAAGATCACTAGCAAAAGCAGATTTATTTATAGAAAAGAATATTATATTTAAATAAGAAAATATATTAATTATATAATTAATTATTAAATATATTAAATATTTAAAGAATATTATATTAAAGAATATTATAAACAAAATTAATAAAAATTACTTCGATCGGAAACAAAATCCCCTCAGGATGCTCATAAAAAAAGACCAATTTTAGGACAGTGAACCGAAAGAAATTTAATTCACAAACTTTTCTTTGTTTTAAAAGTATATGCGTGTTCGTTTTCGATATAAATATTTTTACAGCTTTGTAAACAGTGTTGAACATCAGCATCAGTTCCTCATTGTCTTGTTTTTTTATTTGTATAAAAAATACATTTTTATTATCTTGATTTAAATAAACAGAGTTTTATAATTTTTTATGCATATTTTTTTAACAAACATGTCAAAACAAAATATCTTGGAACAGATTAGTTTCATTCTGTCTTTCTAAAAGTCATAAACGTGCAAAATTTTATGCCCACAGATAAACATTTTTAAACTTATACATTCTTGTATGTAATTTCTATAGTGACATTAGGTATTGATAAAATATCGACATTACACATGATTTACTCTGGCGAAAATATTTTTAAAAATGCCTATTTAGGAAAAGTAAAGCACATAAATTCCGGTGAATAAACAAAATTTCTATTATAAAAACTAGCTGTTCTGCCCGGCGTTGCCCGGGTTCATCAAAAAATAGCAAGAAGGCTCTGTTGTAACAAGATCCAACGACGATGTATTTTCTGTTGTAATCATAACATTTCTTTTCATTCAATCTGTGAAGTCTCTGTTCTTCGTTCTCTTCATATAATTTTCTTTTCTTATACTCATCATTTCTGGACAATCGCTCTCGACGCTTTTCTTCTGATTCTTCGCTGAGAATCTTTCGATTTATTAATCTTTGCTTACTTAATCTTTCTCTTCTCTTTTCTTCAGTCTCATCGCTGAGAATCTTTCGATTTATTAATCTTTGCTTACTTAATCTTTCTCTTCTCTTTTCTTCAGTCTCATTTTCTCTTCTTTTTCTATTCTGCTCTCTTTTCTTCGCCAGTCTTTCTTCTCGGTGTTCTGGGGTTTCGTTTGCATATCTTTTTTTATTGTTAATGAAGAGGTCTTCCATTTGTTCTTCCATCTGTTCTTCTTTCTGTTCTTCCATCTGTTCTTCCATTTGTTCTTCCATTTGTTCTTCCATTTGTTCTTCCATTTGTTCTTCCATTTGTTCTTCAATTATATTCGACGATTCACTGTTTGAGAGCCTATCTGTCCTTTTATTTATAGAAGTTCAAAATGAAAAAAGATTTTCTTAGCAGACGATTTTTTGTGATAAATACATTATCTGTTTTATATTTCTTCTGCTTTATTCCTTTTATTTATAGAGTTCAAAATGAAAAAAGATTTTCTTAGCAGACGATTTTTTGTGATAAATACATTATCTGTTTTATATTTCTTCTGCGTTTACCTAAGCTGTGTAAAATCTCTATAAATAAAAGGAATAGAGGATGAGAGCCTATCTGTGCCTCAATTAATTATCCTCGGAATTCCTTTTATATATATAGATTCCTTTTATTTATAGAGTTCAAAATGAAAAAAGATTTTCTTAGCAGACGATTTTTTGTGATAAATACATTATCTGTTTTATATTTCTTCTGCGTTTACCTAAGCTGTGTAAAATCTCTATAAATAAAAGGAATAGAGGATGAGAGCCTATCTGTGCCTCAATTAATTATCCTCGGAATTCCTTTTATATATATAGATTAACGATCACTGGGAAAAGCAGACTTGTTTACAGAAAAGAATGTTATAAAATTTTTACTATATAATATGGAAACTAAAATGATTAAAATTATTTTTTTAACCATCCATTCGTGTTAACCCATATGCACACGTCCCTATTTTTGTATCGTTAGTATACGAATGGGATAAAAAGTATCTCATTTTGTCTACCATTATATTTTCGGTTGAATACATTTTACAACAAATTTACTGTTCTATTTTGTAAAATGTATCAATTCTATTTCTTTTTAAGGATAAATCATACTTTTGCTAATTATTTTCATATTTTGAAGCATTTTCTGTAAAAACAACGCATTTTCTAGAAAATATGAAATTTATTTATTTTGCAAATTAAAACATTAATTATTTCACAAAACTGATATTAATTACATTTATTACCCTAGTTATATTAATTACTTTGAGTCCTATTAGTACTTATCAACATATATAGAAGTAGATTTGTGTTACTGTTTCTTTAACCCCTTAACTGATTTGCCCGAACGCTGTTCGGGCAACTGGAAGTTGACCCAAACTGGTTTGCCCGTACGGCGTTCGGGAGTCGATATTTTCTCTTAATCATTATTTTTCAATAGATGACGCAGCTTGTCTGTATGAATGAAATCTTCCATTTGGGCTTTTTTCTTTGTTAAGAGCCCACATCACTGATTGAAAAAGACCCGATTGATAATGTATTGTCTATGGGAGGTTTCTTTTCAAATATCTTGCTCAAATTTTAATATTTTGTTTCAAATTGTACCAGACAAAAAAAGATTTCTGAATAAAAATCATCATTCGAAACTAAGAAGTTTTAATTTATGGTAAATTTGTTTGAATTAAATTTTTGTAAAATCTGTAAAACAGTCTTCATTGTATACAAAGTTGTTTGAAAAAAAAACATTTAGGATATTTGTGTTTGTAAATTCTGAAAAAAAAATCGTTTTATATTATTAATTACGGTAATAATAAAAGTAAATCTTGCATTTTCGTATTCTATCAAGTATGATGTTTAATTATATGCGGGTATTTCCACGAGCACTTGTCGTGTAAGTCACATTTTTAGTAACTGCTAAATTGTTGGCCACCGTCATTTTCGAAAGGTTTGCATGGCCTTATTCAATTAATGAAATATCTCTGATAAAATAACTCACATTTTTCCGTTCTAAAATATTGGTATCCAAAATTTTAGTATGTGACTTACACGACATGTGCTCATGGAATTACCCATGCAATAAAAAATATGACTTGTTTGGGAACATTTCTGGTAAAGAAAATTGACCAGTTAAGGGGTTAAATTTATTTTAGTCTCTGTTATCCCATAAGAAATGGACATATCGAAATGAAACGATAGTACACGTGTGGAATTAATTATTTTATCTCAAGATGTATATTTCTTCTCTCCTAGAGAATAGAGAAAAGACGTTCCCTCATCCACCCCTTCTCGACCTTGGCTTTCGAAAGTAATAAACAATAAAAAAAAAAAAAAAAAAAAAACTTCAAAAAATTTATCGTCCCCCCCCCCACACACACACAGAAGAAAAAATGTGATTAGTGTAATACCGTATTTATTCGTGTATACCGCGCACGCGTACATAACGCGCATCCCGTACTTTGAAAGAAAAATGGCGATTTTTTAAAATCCCGTATATAACGTGCACCGTAAATTTCATATGAAAATGATGAATAGACAAATGAATTTCTGTAAAGAAAGTCGAAACAAACATTATGTCAGACCAGAAAACAAGACGAAAATATAACTTTAGTCTTCGGATAAGGAGTGAATGACGTTCAAAAAGGCAATAAACTACTAAGTCCAGCAACCGTTAGCCACAATCAGCCGACCTCGGCACTTGTCTGCGTCGATCGCCCCCACTCTGCCAGCTAAAATTCCATCATGTACGCTAATGGCACCTAATGCATGTAAAATCCGTCGGGGTGCAAAGTCCTCCAAGTTACCTATGAATTATACCTCTGGAGGTGCCTTGCCAGGTGAAGGTCTCGTCATCTGATCAAGGCTCTAAATTACGAGACCATCTTGCGAAGCCATGTGCAGTTCATCATTTATTGCCGCCTCTCGGCAATTAGGCGGTCGTCCACCCCGATACCAGGTATCTAACCCGTTAAGCTGAGATTAACTCGGCAGGTAGGGGCCTGGTCATCGGTTAGAAAGAAAGAAAGGAGTGAATGACGGCAGTGGGAATTGCTAAAATAATGTTACTAGCTCTGTTGTATAAAAAAGTGCAAAGAGTAAAATAAAGATGCAGTAATATTTCAATTAAATAAAAATTTCCGAATTTTAATGTCTTCTTTGAGTTCATTTGTTGACTCATTTGTATATTGTGTGATTACATCCAGCAGTAAAAAAAAAAAAAAAAATATTCCGTGTATAACGCGCGTATAAATGAGTTTTGCCCAAATTTTTTTGAAGAAAAGTGCGCTTTATACACGAGTAAATACGGTATTTATCCCAGGGAGTGTGCTTACGGATCTGAGAAGACGTTTATTATTTTTTTTTTTATTAATTTCTGAAAGGTGTATAAAAATACCATACATAAAAAGGAAGTTCCACAAATTCTTAAACAAGGCATTAAAAAAATTTAGAAAATTGTCAAAATGCTTCCACCCCACCGCTTGCCTTTTTCAAGATTAACAGACTATGAACAAGCGTCTAGAGAACGAGTGTAACTTTTTAACCAATAAGAATTATAGGAGTCAAACGCATACGCTGCTGCTGACTACTGTCCTCTAGGAGCATGAAACGATGCTAATCGATACTAAGTTTGAATATATATGTATATCTCAACTGCATTAATTTAATTGTGTCAATTAATTTATTTTTAGAACTAAACAAAAGTTGCAAACGCAAAATGTAGATCAATTTCTAAAACTGTGTCTTTTAATTCAGTTTTAATTTGTAGTTTTATTGAACTTTATTTATATATTGTTATACACGTGTGTCGTGAAGGTACACTCATTATATCTTCTGGACTTTTTAAGAAACTTTGTATACCCTCCGTAGCATAATAGCGGTATAGCATATACACTATAATGCATATATTGAGTTTTTTACGCCTACATCACCTGTTTTGCCATACTGTCTATAGGATTCTCTTATTATTATTCCCTGATATATTTCTATTATATTCTTGAACGAATTTCAACTATACTTTTGTTAAGTTGAGTATTTTATCAATTGATCACAGCAATAAGATACAGCAATAAGGTACCTCAATTTCTACTGAGAAAAGCATCGGTACACAATGGGACATAAAATATTTGTACTGCGATGGTTGTTGTGGAATATCGAAACCTAATGTCTTAGATGCCTATAAGCTTAATTTCAGAACCGTATCTGCTACATTCACACAATTTTAGAGGCGGGAGTGAAAGGGGAGGGGGGGGTGCATGAAAGTCTAAATTTTAGCTTATGAGGCTACATTTGTGACAGTGGATGCGACGTAATTACTGTCGTTTTGACTCGGGATCACAGTGATCTAACCACATCGCATACTGTCACAAATGTACCCTCACACCTCCTTTTAAAAAATACCTCAAAAATAGGTCTTTAAAACTTCACCCCTCCCCTCCCAAAAAAATTAAGTTAATTTAGCAGCTACAGTTCTGAAACTGAGCATATAGGCATTTAAAACATTAGGCTTCGATATTCCATATCAATTCATCGCATTACAAATGTTTTGTATGCTAGAAACAATAATCAATGAACCCCTCATGTATTTAACAGCTTTATTAAACTGGTATAAGGATAAAAAAACAACGATTAGAAATGCACAAATGCATTAGCAAACAGCCGTTTCAAATCTACTATCAAGATTCTTCATCAGTACAAGCTCAGCGTGGTATAAAAGCAAAGCTGAGCAAACAGACAAAGAAGCGCAGGCTTATATACCAGTTACGAGAACGAACGAGCCAAAAAAGCAACCAATGATAAGAGATCAACATGAACAATTGGTTCACAAGTAGGGACATCTACCGGAGAACGAACAAAACAAAACTAAAAAAAAAGCATGAAGACTTTCAAATGCCTGGAAAATAATGTGTATTTGATGAATCATTGACTAAGCAGTGAGAATTTTTAATGATGAGATAAGCTTCCCAAAAATTAAGATCAAGATTAGAAGGACACTTATGGATAATGGTGGCTGAAGAAAAGTTGATCCTGTGCTGTGAAAACCAATAATGTTGAGTAACAGAAGAGCGTTTAAGCTCTTTATTTTTAGCATACCTTTTATGCTCCTTTAAATGAAATCTAAGAGCAAGTTTAGTCTGGCCAATAAGAGAAAGACCACACTGGTAAGAAATTTGGTAAATACCCGAGTTATTTAAGCGACCAATGGGGTGCTTAAAATTATAAAAAAAAAATAAATAAATAAATTAAAAAAAAAAAAAGCAATTTTATTAACGGGAGAAAAAATAACATTGAAATCGAACCTTCTTAAATTTATTATAAGTAATGGGTAAATACTTAATGGTAGATTTAATAGCATCAATTTCACTAGTAAGGGTCTTTTTGGCTATCCACAAAGTCCGATTAATTTACGAGTAGTTTGGCGATTTATATAATTTGCCAAAATTGGTCGATGAGATAATCAATTAGTACCGCAATTCCGTAATATAGCATTACTATGCATAGTAATTATTTAAATATACGTTTAAATTTCATTTTGGAATTGCAAAGCATTTTATAAGTAATTTGCGTATGTTTTATTTTCATATTTTATAGTATGCGTATTCATGGTGACTAAGTATTACGGTGCCCCCCAACCCCCAATGACTAGTTTTACATTGTAAGTAAAGTTAATTCTCAATATAATTTAAAAAAATAAAAACCACGCACAGCTGCTTCCAAATACAAAAACCTTAAGAGAACAGTTTACCTTTTCAACAATTTTGTTTATTTTTTAAATATAAGGCTCAAACGGTGAATTCACTGAATTTTCATGTTCAACTAAAAGTACATTTTGAAAAAAAAAATTAACTGCATGTTTAATTAAAATTTTAAAATGTTATAAAAGTTGAAACTTTTTCAATCCTTACTATTTTTTAAATATATTTTTCCCTCTTTTTAGTGTGTGTGTGTATGGGGGTAATTGTGTATTACACAAGACTGAGCATGGATTCTTAGATGCATCTAATATTGTATTTAATATATATTTTTTACTGATATGTTAAACGTTGAAATCCAACATATCTTCATAGGTCTTTATTTTTGTGAATTAAAAAAAAATATCTGAAGGTTGATTCCATGTACAAATTTATCAGTTACATAATAAAGAACATGTACAAAAAAAGTTTAAATCTCCATCTTAAATACAGGAAAAAAAGCCATAGCATTAAAAAAAGAGGGAAGAAAACATGAGCATGGAGAAAAAAAATCATTTAAAGTTTTGATTTGTAAGGCTAATTGCTCTGAGGGTATTCTCAAAATTTACAATATCTCGCGATATAATAACCGTTTGGGAAAAAATGAGGCATCAAAATATTCACAATTAAAGAGGCTTTCAGCTAACATTACAAAAAAGAAAATCAATTTTCCTCCTATTTTAAAGTAAACTTTTCCCTTAAGAAAATTCTTTTCTCGACTGATACCTTTAAAAATTCTGATGCTCAACCAATTTCTCTAAAACGCAACTTTTCAGAAAAATATAAAAAAAGCTGATAGTCTCTGTATTAAAAAAAGTCAAAATTCAATTTTCTAGAATGTGTAGCAAATATAGCAATTTTTGTATCAGAGAGGAAGATCCGAAGAACGTACAGGTTATCCTCAATTGTAACAGATTTTGACATAGCATTCTAAACTTCCATTAGGTTTAAAAAAATTTAAGTCGTACCTTTTTTTAGAAATTCCGATTTTTTTTTAACTTTTCTGTTGAAATAAAAAACTTTCAGAAGATATTCTGGTTTTTGTAGACATTAAATTTTGTATACACAGTTTTGTGACATGAATTGCGTGTTTTTAAAATTTAATAACAAAATTACGGTGGAATCTATTCAAGTTATTATTGCAGGAGAGTAATGTTCAAGAATTAAAATACTATACTTCGTAGTTTTATCTCAAAGTATCACAGACAGATGGCACTGCATTTTCTCAAACAGTAATATTACTAAAACTAATGAGTCAGGGATGACAAATTGGGCATCGTCTTATTAGCTTAAATGGTAGAGTAGAACTAAGAACGATATTCCAAGGATTCCGGGTTCGATCTCCGGTTTGGACATTTTTCACTTTGTTGGTTCGACGCTTAGATAGCAATGTCATAATTCATTTATTAAATATTCAATAGTTTCAATCGTAATTTTTCTGCTGAAATTTTATTAAAAAATTACATAAGTGTTACGTATGCTGGGTTTTTTGTGTCTCGTGTTACGCGGTCGTTAGTATGTTCATGTAGAAGTTTCCATCTTGTGCTGCAATTGCAGCCTTACCAACATATGTGAGTGAGATATACTAAGCTGAGCATCGTCCTCGTAGCTTAAGAATCTACTTCATTCAAATGAAAAGGCCCATTCGCTGATACTAATCCTATGGATGAAATTTATAAAGATAACTCGGATGTATTTTATTCTTTTTATATGTTTTTTTTTATATTGGATACCTGGGATCAATCTATATGCAAGCCGTTTTTTATTTGATTTTATTTACATATATTTTTTTATGAGGACGCTTTCATTTTCGGAAGCGGTTTGGAAAGCGAAAGCACCCTCATAAAAAATATCTACAACCGAAATCGAAAAGTAAAAATTAAAAAACGGCCTGCATTCAGATCAATCTCAGCTATCCAATACAATTAAATCATTTAACAATATTGAAATGCAATCGAGATATCTTTATAAATTTCTTCCATGGGATTAGAATTAACACTAGAACCGCCAATAGGGGTCAAAATGACCCCTGCCAGATTGATAATTGTCGATTCAAACCAGAATTTTTTTCATAAGATATGTTAAATGCATGCAGCAGGAAAATAGACTAATTAAATAAGTTAAATAGTTTAAAATTAAAATTCTGGTGAGAAACAATTTTTATAAAACTTGAGTAAAATACCCGGCGGTTCTAGTGTTAACGAAAGGATTTTTTCATTTGACTGAAGCAGCCTCATAGTAGATCACTTGAAGTGCTATTACAAGGGTTCTGTGCCCGATCCCCGACACATTCTTCAGTCTATTGGTTCTACGCTTAGCTAGCAATATCGTGTTTCACTTATTAACTATGCAATAATTTCTAGCACAGTTTCTCTACTGTAAATTAATTTAAAAATCGTTAAAACTAACTGCACAATTTAAAAGTGCAAATATTTTCTTTTTCCCATTGACGTTTCAGTGAGAAAACTGAATGAAGGTTGAAAGTTGGGTGAACTTTGATTCATATTTATACAGGGTTTTTTTAACTGACACTAATCAGAGCCTCCTGTAGCTTGTTCTAATAGCTAGAATGACACAAAATTTTATAAATGGACTAAGAAAAACAATAGGAAAAAATATTCCAACAACAACAACAAAACAAAAGTTCTAATCACCACCGATGAGGAGAAATTTGGCATTGTACATTGAAAAAAAACATCCGAAACAAACAAAATTCATAATTTGGATAAAATGCCATATTTTATTCATCATATTCATTTTCCCGACAAAGAATTTGGCGCAAATTCGAGGCAAAAATGTGAATTTTCATTTATTGCTCATATTTTATGCATAAATTACCACAACGCCACATTTCCTTCTATCGGTGGTGATAACCAATTTTTTTTTTTTTCTTGGAATCTTTTTTTTTCTTCATTTTATTGGTCCTCTTATAAATTTTAAAGCAATCCCGGTTATTAAAATGAGATACAGAGAGCTCTATATAGCGTCAGTTTCAAAAACACCCTGTATGTTTGTTTGAGTGTCTTAATAGTTTGAAACAACGCAGCGCAATCTGTTGGTGATATATTGAATTAAAACTAGTAAACGTAATTAAGGAAATTATCGGTTTCATGCATTATTGTACAACAGCAATAACTTAAACGGCTGTTATCGTTTACAAGTTACTGAATAAATGAAATAAATGTTCAGTCAATTTTGGTACTCTCTGCAGATCTATATTGAAAAATTAAGAAATATATATGTTAATTAAGGTGTTTGTTCTCGCGCATACCCTAAAATAACACGCGTATGGACATAATAGCTGTGAACCATTTATATGTTTTTCATTTATGTGAATTTTTCTTGTGACTCCTATCTATTTTTATTCATTTTAGAATGGAAATAATTCGTTTATACGTCGATTTTATTCAGATTTAAAAGGTATACAAAAAAAATTGCGTGGTTGCTTTTTTAATTTTTTTATTGATGTTGTTGTTTGTTTGAGTTTCTCTTCTTTCTAATTTAAAAGTAACAAAGACTTAACAATAATACTTTAGCTGTTGTGTACTTAGATACAAAATATCTTGAAAGCAGACGTTAATGTGATTATTCTATACACTTATCGATTCAAAATTTGCTATTTGAAAAATCCCATGAAGGGTAGTCTAAATTGATCGTTAAAAAACCAGTTTTCATGTGAATTTGTTAATAACAAACATGAATCTCGAATTGGGATTTGACTAAAATTTTTTGCTCGAATAGGTCACACTCCATGAAAAACCCAAAGAGCAGATAAAGCCTATTTTTTAATGTGAGACAGAAGCTACGTGGTTTGTCTAATATTATCTTTAGAGTTCTAATTTCATCAGGAAACGTCCATCCACTCAACAAAAATATCGGCGTGATGTGCTTTTACTATAAATGTAATTCTCGGCAAATTTTTTGTAGGTTTTGGCTAAAGGAGCCCCATAACCAGAGTTGTATAATATAGACGCACGCTCGCACGCCGTACGCAGAAACTTTTTTGAAGTTTGCAGAAAATTTTAAAAAAGAAATAATTTTTATTTTTGTAACTTTTTTAGTACCAAAATATAAAAATATTTCCTCAATTTTATGAACGAATTATTTACTCTTAACGCGAATGTTGTCAAAAGACCTCGAAAAAATCACGAATTTCAACAAAGAATCGCGTAAAAAACATGCATTTCGACAAAGAATCTCGTAAAAAACGTGCAATTCTACAAAAAATCGTGTAAAAAAAAAAACAACATTAAGACAAAATATCGAGTGAAAAACGTGAATTTCGAGCAAAGGCTGAGAAAAAAATGCTAATTTCGTCCAAAGACCGCGCTAAAAACGTAAAATCGATGCATGAATCTCGTAAAAAGCGCGAATGGCATCCATGAATCGCTCAAAAAGCGCGAATTACGTCCATGAATCGCATAAAAAACGCAAATTACGTCCATAAATCTCTCATAAACACAAATTACGTTAATAAATTACATAAAAATGCGAATTACGTCCATGAATCGTATAAAAATACCGCGACTTACCTGCATAAATTGCTCAAAAACGCAAATTTCTTCCATAAGTCGCTCAAAATCGCAAATTACGTCCATAAATCACTCAAAAACGTGAATTTCGTCGGCAGAAAGCTCAAAAAACGCAAATTACGTCCATGAATCGCATAATAATAGCGAATTACGTTCATAAATCGCGTAATAAACGTGAATTACGTTCATGAATCGCATAAAAACTCGAATTACGGCCATAAATCGCTCCAAAAATGCAAATTACATTCATATATCGCGTAAAAAATGCGAATTACATCCATGAATGGCTAATTACCTCCATGAATCTCGTAAAAAATGCAAATTACGTACATAAATTGCTCAAAAGCGCAGAATTACGTCCATAAATCGCTCAAAAAATGCGAATTATCTCCATAAATCGTGTAAAAAAACGCGAATTACGTTCATAAATTGCATAAAAAACGCAAATTACGTCCATAAACCGCTCAAAAAACGCAAATTACGTCCATAAACCGCTCAAAAAACGCAAATTACATCCATAAATCGCATAAAAATAGGGAATTATGTCCATGAATCGTGTAACAAATGCGAATTACGTTCATGGATTGCTCAAAAAACGTGAATTACATCCATAAATCGCTCAAAAAACGCGAATCACATTTATAAATCGCATAAAAAACGCGAATTATGACCATGAATTGCGCAAAAAATTTACACTCAACATTAAATTATTTTGCAGAAAGTTTTTAACTCAATATTACGTGCGCAGAAAGTTTTTGATTTTATACAAATCTGCCCATAACGCGCATTAGAATTCCAAAATAACTTTATATAAGTTCACATTTTTGTAATTTCTGAATTACCATACATACTAGTAAATCTGCAGATCAGGAGCCTCAACGTCAGCTTTGCACATATATATATATTTTTAAACACTCTTTGGGTAATATTCAACTTCTTGGAAACTTTAATTTAAAATTTTCATAGTACTTAATTGTTTATAAGAATAAAATAAGAATTAGAAGTTTACAGCCTTCAAAAGCGGTAAATTAAAAATTTAGTTATGTTAGGATATTCTGAAATTTTCATGATCTATTATTGTTGTTTTTTTATTATAACATAGTAGATTTCTTCAGGGGGGCTCCGCCCCCCTGATCCCCCGGAGCCTCACTTAATTTAAATTTGCCACTTTCTAATAATTGTGCTAATGGTTATTGTATATCTTGCATTTCCTTATACATTTTGATTTATAAGGATAAGTAACAGTTTGGACAAATATTTTTCATTATCCTCATACTTCTACATACCTGCCAACCACAAACACCTAAATCTGATGTATCAGGATTTTTTGTAAGTGAGTAATCTAGAGTTTTACAATTTTGTTTCCGAAAAAAAATATGTTTTGATTGCATTTTGTAGCAGTGATAGCGGGACAGACAAACATACAGAAGAACAGACTAACAGATGAAAAACAATAAATTTCGTGTCTTCAAAATAAGTCTTCACTGAAGTTTCGGCAATGGCGTTATTTTTCATGAGTTATTGATATCCATGTTTCTTGTATTTTTAACGACTACTATAAAATACATGTTTTTGTTCAATTATGACGTCAAATTTTACCAATTGAAATATTTGTTAAAAATATAATTATTTTTTATTTCTTTTACTTCTAATTATGCCCCCATTTTTGTCAGAAAAATTCTTATTAACGAAACAAATTTCCGTGTTTAATATTTAACAAAGTACTATTTTTATTTTAATTCTGACGTCATATTTATTTTTTCTTAGTTTGGTTTTTCGAATGGAAATTGCTCAATTGAAACTTATTGCCGTTGAAAATTTATTCCAGATTTTTTTTTTGGCAACGATAAAGGAAATTGGTTAAATCTTATCTAAAAAATCGCTCTTGATTCTGTATGAAAAAGAAGAAAATTTTGAATTATTAAGGAAAATATTTGAATAAAATTAATAAAACATAGCCTATATTCTTTTCTGGGCTATGTTATATTTATCTGCAAAGATAAAAAGACATTTATTAATTCATAAGTTTTGACGTTGACTTCATTTAAATTTTCGCCCACGCTTTCAAATTTATAGCATTAAAATATAATAAGGATTAGGATGAATGGTTGCTTAGCAACCATTAAGAGAAAATAAAGAAAATGAAATAAATACATTTTAAATAAGTAAATCTCTAAACCAAATTAGTTTATATTATTGGAACACATTTAAAAAAAATCTCCAAAATTTACAGTAATAACTTTAAAAATCTGACAAATGCATAGACAAAATTTTAAAACAACACGAATAATTTCACTGGTAAATTTCATTATCCATTTATCATTGAATTCCATTAATGAAATGTGTCATTTTCTCTCAAGGAAAAAAAAAATTGAAAATCATTGGATTTGTCATAGAAAAGCATTATTGCGCAAAATAAAATATTCTATATTTTCCGAACGAATGAATCAAATCTAACAAAAAACTATACAGCTTAATCCCAGTGCCTCACTAACATACCCACTTAATTTCAAGCCAATCGGATGTTTTTTGCGTTAGTTATCGCGGAACAGACAGACTGACTGAGAGACTGGCTGACTGACAGACAGAAACCAAAAAATTTCGTGTCTCTAAAGTAAGCCTTCACTGACGTTTCGGCAAATATAATGCCTTTTTGAAACTTTTTAATGCAAAATAGATATCTGGTCTATTATTGGTACAGTACAACTGCATCTTACAAAGGCATTTTGAAGAAGACAGACCTGTATTTTCCGATGGCGCGGCCTCTCATTTTCCCTGATGCGACACCATATTTTTAGTTTTTTAACTTTGGAAATATTTAAAAATTGTTGTATAATCATAAGAAGTATATACTTCAGTGGTTTATTAAAGCATACCAAACATATGCAATGACATCACTCAAGACTAATATTGTCAGATCCAATATCGCAAAAAACTGTGGCAGAGAGTTAAAAAAGCCGCATCATGGGCTCAAAATAAAACTATATGCATATATTTTTTTTTTTTTTTTTTTTTTTTTTTTTTTTTAATTCATTATATGAAAACTACGCAAAAAAACAATCAATATTCATAAATTAAATTTAAAAAAAGATATTTTTAGAGGTACCCAATTCTAAAAGCTTATGAAACTCAATAATCTTATATGAAGCTTAAGTACTAAAATATGTTCTGACTTATACTACTTATTTATAATCACCACAAATTACATATGTGGGTATTTTATTAATATAGCCTTAATCAAAAAATTCCGAAAGACTCTTTACTAAGATCAATTGAGATCAAGTCTTTACAAATTAAATATTCTTAAGTCCTGGAGATTTATAAATTTATTTTAGCTGTTAACTAAGAATACTGTAGTATGTTAGACATTTTTAAAGTGTATGGTCCTTAATTAATCAACAATCGTAAAATTCATATACGACAGCCTTGAGAAGATCATAGAACGGGAAGCGGCAGCACAGACAATTACCTCATCGAGTTCACGGTTGAATTCCAGAATTTGTTAAAACTCGATTCACATATTAAAATACAATTGGTCTGAAAAATCATACCTTGGCGGAAGAAATCTTAAAACCCGATTTTAGCGGTTGACTCTTAGGTTTACAATTGTGTTTTACTGCACCCAAATATATAAAAACATGGGGTAAACATAGTGATGTTATAATAACATAAAAGACTGGATGCACAAAGATAAACCTGCGAGTCAACCGCTAAAATGAGGTTTTTTAGTTGCTTTCTACCAAGATATGATTTGACAGGCCGTAGCTGCTGCATCAAAAGTTCTGTAAATTTTTCATGTTTGAGGAAAGTCCTGATGCTATTATCTGCTTAATGCACGTGACAGAAATAATTTTATTTTTATTCACGCGTTGCTTGATAACACTTTCAAATCTGTGGTGCTTGAATCGACTTTATAGCATCGATGCTTGAAAAATAAAACATAAAGTGCAGGAAAAAACACTTTTTTTCAGTACATGAACTCTGAAGATTTTTTCTACATTACAACTTCAACTTATGTAGAGTTTTAAATTGCAGGACTAAAATTATGAGAGTAGTTCAAAATGTTTAACAATATTCTATAATGAAATGCACGTTAAAAGTAACTTTTTAAAATAAATAAATGAATATATATAAATATATATATATATATATATATATATAAATTTTTATTCAATAGTTATATGTACAATAAAGCATGCAGATATCTTTTAAAAAAATGTGAGCCAAAAGATAAAATATGCTTGTCATTTTGGAAATTTTGTCATAATCCATGAATAAAACATTTCTTTTACCACAACTATATTTCCTTTTGACGTGACAACGTCTTGTAAATTGGTTTGCCGGGAGACACTTCAAGAAACTGCGTTACGTTACGTTACGCTCCGCTCACGATACGCGCTCACTTTTCTCTTAACTTTTTCCGGTCACTTGTGGGACCATTTTCTGAACGTGAATGTGAATTCGCTGCAAGGAAGGGGCGGTGCTTAATAGGAATTTTAGATAGTATCAAACTAAGACGAAATACGTTATGTATTAGTTATTAGTATAAAGTACAAAGAAAATAAGTATAGTTTATTTCGTAATTCGGTGGTATATTATGGAAAACTAATGATATGTGATTAGTGAAAGCCATTTTACTTTAGTTATATTCTGCTCATTGAAAAATTCTTTAATATGCTGTTTACAAAATTCAACATTTGACATCAATAAACATGAAGTAAAATGTGTTTAACAAACACAGTGTATTGCAAGTTATTGTATGTATATTTGTATATAAATACGTATGTATGTGTAAAGGTAAAAATAAAATTTTGTTAATATGAAATTCAGTGCGAGATTCTTTGTATAAATTAATGTTTTAAATATAATTCTTTGTATAAATAAATGTTTTAAATTGTTACTATTATTTCATCCTTCTTCCTACTATACGAATGAATATTCACATTAAAATTATTTTACAACTCAAAGTCGTTGTCACGTAAAACTTTCGCCCGTATACCGACTTTACAGGCAACCAATTTTTTCCAAATTATTCTTTATTTTTCCTGAAATTTTACGAAAGTAGTTTTTTCCAAACCATATTACAAATTTGATAAGTTTTTATTTAAAATCCTTTTCTGAAAAATATTTGCTATAGACTTGTTTCCATTCAACTCTTTTATTTTATACATCTTAATACTTTTTCGTCTATCCTTTAAAAATACTTTTTTAAAACATTTGTATTTATATTGTACCATTTCTTTGATTTATAGATAAGAAATATCGATATTTTCGTGACGACATTTTCAAGCCCATCGACATCCTTAAGCCAATAAATTGAAATGCTATAGTATACCGATACCTAAAAAAACTGCTATCATTGCAACAAGAAACAGGGGATATTAAGTGAATGGTTTCACTTTTACGAAAGAAACATAAGTTAAGTGAGAAAATTTTATAACATGTGTGATATTTTTCGTCATTTTCTTTTCGATATTGCCAAGCTGCTTATACTAAATATTTTCTATTTTGGTAAATCTCTGATAGGATTTAAGTCGTATCTAAATTTTGGCTTCCCTTTTGCATTTGACTTGGAAGCACTTAACCCATTAACGCCCGAATTATTTTCTTCGCTAAAATTTAAATTTTGTAATTCCCACCACTTTTAAAATCAAATTAACTTTTATCTAAATTTATCGAGGATTCTGTCTCGTGAAAGAAGGTATATATTTATCTTCCTCTTTACTGGTGGGAAAACCGTTTTCTTGCTGTTTTTGTAACCGTCCTCAAACGAGGACGCTGGGCGTTAATGGGTTAAATTGAAAATTGTATAATATGAGGTACATTTTTCGTTATTTCATCTTTATATATATATATATTGTGAGGCCTATCATAAATTTATTATTTAAATAGATTTTTAAATGTGATTTTACTTTTACTTTAAGCTTGAAAAAAATATATGGAAATTTTTTTATAAACTTGTATGCAATTAAAATTTATATAAAAACACAAGTAAATGCTCTAAAGTTACTTAAAGATGTATACATATGGTTGGTTGGTTGGTTGTATTGGGTTTAATGGCACAAAACCCCTTAAGGGACATGCTGCGCCAAAACATGGACTAAAAATACTAAAATTAAATAGAGGACTTGGTCAAAATATCTGGATGGGGTATCCCATTCAGATATAGTCAATTAAACAGAGTTAAAAAGATTAAGATACTTAAAACATTACAAAAGCCCATCTGGACATCGTTAAAGAGTATCCAAATTAAGATAAAAAGATTATATATCAAAATAAAATCCTGCATATTTTAAAATGCTAAAAAGTGCCCCATGAGGAGTTTCCCCAATGAGGTTTGTCAAGAGTGGTGATGATGAATTAAAACAGAATCTATATAAGTGGCGGAGGCCTGAACAGTCAGTTAAAAGATGATGAATGGTCAGGTGATCAAAATGACAATGAGGACACATGGGTGCATCCTCCCTAAGTAATAGATGTTTATGAGTAATTCTTGAATGACCTATTCTCAGACGAGTCAGAAGAACATCTGTTTTCCTGGGGTAGATTGGAGGCCAGATCATTATTGTTGGTTTGATATGGTGCAGTTTATTATTGTGTTCTAAATCCCAACTCTCTTGCCACTTATTATGTATAAAGTGTTTAATAATTAGTTTAACGTCTGAGAATGGTATTTTATGGTGTAATGGATAAAGTGCAAGTTTTGCCGCCTCATCTGTTTTCTCATTTCCAGATATACCCATGTACCCAGGTACCCAAACAAAATAATATATTATAACCACGTCTTGTCAAATTATTGTAAAAGTCTAAGATAGATGAGATATACGGATGCTTTTTAAAAGATTTAATTGCGTCAATAGAGCTATTTGAGTCAGATAAATGATGAAAGATGTGTCATGATGATGGGATATGGGCAACATGGCTCTTTCAATTGCAATCAATTCCGCTGTGAAAACAGAAATAAAAGGGTTAAGCCTGTAACTGAAACTAGTATTTTCAGAAAAAACTCCACAGCCGACAGTATCTCCACTCTTTCAGCCACCTGTGTAAATATCAATATAATTATGGTAAGTTGCACGATGTGCAGCAAATAATTGCTGAAAAACAGATGGAGTTGAACTGTTTTTGTTGTATCCTTTAAAGGATGGAGTGTTGTAATCTCAGGAGGGTTCCAAGGTGGGAGAGTATATGCATGACAGGAACTCACCTCGATATTATTCAGATGGCTATTGTAAATGATATTGCTTATTCTGACACCAAAAGATGGAATGCAAGAGGGGTGGTATTTAGAATTGAGAGTAAGTGCAAGTTTTGCCGCCACCAATACATGTTGATAAAGAGTATCATTGTTACTATTTAAGATGTAGGTATGAAGTGGATGATCATTATGCGAAAGGAAGCGAATATAAGATCAATGGGAGTTTTTCACGAATATGGTAAAGCGATGGTTTATTACAGTCTATGTACAAGCTTAAAACAGGAGATGTACGAAATCCACCAGAGCATATACGAAGTGCGCTATGGTGCACACTGTCCAATTTCTTAAGAACACTCTTAGAAGCAGAACCATAGACCTCGCAGGCATAGTCAATTTTTGCACGGATCAGAGTACGATAAATATTAAGAAGAGAGGTTCGATCTGCTTCTCAAGAAGTATTAGAAAGTACCCTAAATAAATTTAGTGATTTTTCACATTTCGTCCGTAATTGTAAAACGTGAGGTAAAAACGTAAGTTTACATTCAAAATAGAGGCCTAGATAGCGGATGTTGTCTACAACAGGAATTTGGGTTGATCCGATAAAAATTTCAGGGTCTAGATGCAGATCCCTACGTCTACAAAAATGTACGCAAGGAGTTTTGTCTTCAGAGATAAAAAAGCCATTTTTATAAGTCCAGTTAAGAATATTTCGTATTGCAATTTGCAGTTGTCTTTCAATAAAATGTATATCCTCTCCCATACACATTATTCGGAAGTTGTCAACATATAAATCTCCTTTCACAGAAGGGGGTAGTTGACTGAGAATATCATTTATTTTAATTGCAAAGAGGGTGACACTCAGGACACTGCTCTGGGGAACACCCTCTTCTTGTACATAAAAACTAGAAAGAGTTCCTCCTATACGAACTTGGAAAATTCGCAATGCAAGGAAATTTTTGATAAAAATAGGAAGATTCCCGCGAAAGTCCAAGTTAAAAAGTTCGCGGAGGATCCCATAACGCTATGTTCTGTCATAGGCTTTCGCCATGTCAAAAAATACTGAGACCAAATGTCTGTGTTTAATAAAAGCTGTCCGAATGTAATGTTCAAGATGGATTAAATTATCGATAGTAGATCTACCACATCGGGACCCACTCTGAAATGCGGCAAGGCAATTGTTCGTTTCTAAAACATGTATGAGGCGGCAATTGATCATCTTTTCAAGAAGTTTGCAAAGGCAGCTAGATAGGGCAATAGGCCTGTAATTATTAGGATCAGTAGCATCTTTTCCTGATTTAGGAAAAGGAATAACTATAGCTCTGCACCAAGCATTAGGAAAAATTTGTTCTGTCCAAACCCTGTTAAAAAAAGAAAGCAGATTGTTAAGAGAAAGTGGAGAGAGGTGCTTGAGCATTATATAAGTGATGCCATCGTGCCCAGGAGCAGATAAGCGACTGTCATGTAAGCAATTTAAAAGCTCCAATATAATAAAAAGTTTGTTGTAGGAAAATAAATTATGACTATTAAAATTAATACTGGTCTTTTCAGTTTGTCTTTTGTAAGATAAAAATGGTTCGGGATATGAATCTGAATTCGAAATAGAAGCTAGGGTATTCCCTATTGTCTCAGCTATGTTTTTTAGTTGAAGTGATGGTTTGACCGTTCAGTTTTAAGAATGAAATATGATTTTCAGAGTACATGCCCATACTGTTTTTCACTTTTCTCCAAAGTTCTTTGCTAGAAGTGTTGGAGTTTATGCTTGAAACATAGTTAATCCATGATACACGCTGACTTTTATGTCGCACCTGTCTAGCTTCTGCCTTTGCTTTTTTATAGGCTATATAATTAGTGTTACTTTGGTACCTTCGAAATACACCCCAAGCTTTTTGTTGTTTTTTCTTTGCTAATTGGCAATCGTTATTCCCCCAAGATTTTCTGTTTCTATGAGCAAAAGATGTTTTAGGGATGCTAGCATCAGCAGCATTGATAACATAGTGAGTTATATTATCAAGTGTTTTGTCAATGTCACCCTCTATCACGTTATTTGTGATGTTCGCAAGTGTTGTGAAAGTTGGCCAATCGGCTCTGTCATATACATACCTTTTAGTATAATTATTGCAATCCACACTGGGAGTAGTCAATGAAATAAACTTAGGAAAGTGGTCACTGCCGTGTAGATCATCTGAGACCCAAAAGTTCCAAAATGGATAGATGGATGAGGAGCATATAGTAAGATCAATTGCGTGAAAAGTGCGAGTTGGTTCGTGAAAGTAGGTATGATCACCATTATTGAATAGGCATAAGCCATTGTCAGAAATTAGTTTTTCTATTATATCTAAACGTTGATTATTATCAGAATTACCCCACAGATGGCTATGAGCATTAAAATCTCCAACGATGATGAATGGAGTGGGGAGTTGGAGAATGAGATTAACTAGATGGGCTGACGGAATGGACAGGTTTGGTGGTAAGTAAATTGTACATATTGTTATTAGTCGGTTTAAATGGACACGGACAGCAACAGCTTGTAAATTGGTATTTAAACTGATATGCAAATGAGGTAACTTGAGAGAGATGAAGAGAGCCACTCCACCAGTGGCCCTAGCACTATCAGTAACGTCTTTACGGTAGGTAACATAGCTGCGTAAATTCGCTTTGTCATTAGGTTTCAAATGGGTCTCCTGGAGAGCTAGACATGGCGGTTGATGGTCATATAGAATATTGCGGATTTCGTCTTTCTTATTGCGATAGCCCCGGCAGTTCCATGAGATAATATTGGTCATGAATGAGGATGTTAGATATATGTATCTATGTCATTTTGTTCGGAGTTAGTAGATATGCTACTATCTCCATCGTCTAATTCTGCATCCCATTCAGGATGAATGTCTATAGCATCATCATCCATATGAGTTTCATCTATTTTATTTTTCTGTTTTTGGTTTGTTTCATTTTTAGGCGTTATAATTTTCTTCTTTTTCGTTTTATTTTCAGGAGCTTCAGATCAATGGTTTGGTTTTGGAGGTATTGATCTAGTTATATTTTGAGGGGTTCTTTATGGAGTGGAGGTTTAGGAATAAGAGTATGCAATGATTTAGGAGATGTATTTTGTGGCAAATTAGAAGAACCAGGATTTAGATATTTTAAAGAAGTTGATTGTGTAGATCTTGTAGTTTTGCCAGAATTATTAGATAGGCTATTTTCTTTTTGCTTTGTTTGGGATTTGGTTTCTGTATGTAAGTCTGTCTGAGTTGCAGTTGTTTGATAAGTTTTATGTGTTGTTTTAGATAATGCAGCAGAATAGGATACACCAACTTTGGGTGTCCTGGATTCAACTATTTTTCTTGCTTCAGGGTACGGAATATTATTTTTTGTGTGTATTGTCTGTATTTCTTTTTCCTTCCTCCATTGTTCACAGGATTTAGCATAGGATGGGTGATCTTTCTTACAGTTTACACAAGAAGGTGGTTCCTGGCATTGCACACTTTCATGGCCAACTGCACTGCACCGACCGCATGTAAGTTTACCTCGGCAAGCTATTTTTGAATGTCCAAAGCGTTGACATTTAAAACAACGCAATGGATTTGGGATGTATGGTCTGACTGAACAATTCATGTATCCAGCTTTTAATGATTTAGATAGTTTTGGCGCATTAAAAGTGAGGATAATGTGCTTTGTAGGAATTTGAATTTGATTTGCTGGAATTTGATCATCACGACGGTTTATTTTAATTCTTCTTACTGCAATTACATTTTGTTCTTTTAAATTAAGTGCTATTTCTTCTTCTGAGATATGCAAGAGATCAGACTCGGAAATTACTCCGCGAGATGTATTGAGAGTTCTATGTGGAGATATGCTGACTGGGATATTTGCGAAGTGAGTGCATTTTTTTAAATTCATTGCTTGATTAGTATTGCTTACTTCTATTAGGAGTTCACCTGATCGCAGTTTTTTCACTGTTTTGGGTTCCCCAACCAGACCTTGGACTGTTTTACTTGTAAGAAATGGAGATGTTTGATCAAAGCTCCCATCTTGCCGTTTTGCTATGAAAGATCTCTCTTCCGTAATTGTTGCATGAGAGTCAGCGTTTTTACATTCCATATTTGAAGCGAAATCCTCTACTCTATCTGCCCAAGATTTCACTTTGTGCTGATCGGCTTCTTTTGAGCCAGAAGCCAAAATGTTTTTTTTCTGTTTTTGGTTGTGGGGCCTCCACATCGCATATTTGATTTCCTAAAATTGGAGCCATATTTGAGAGAGAGAATAATAAAACGCCAGGCATCGGGCCTGGTCACTGACCCTTCTTCTTACCGTTACTTCTGGCGCAGGTCTCAAAAAGGTAAAAACTATTTTCAACAGACCCCCACGTTTTTCGAACATTGGGTTAAACTCGATAGCATCTCCGAAGCTCCGGTTCTTTTCCAGAAAGAATGGGTAGCCGTAGGTAAGCCTTTACAGCTCTGTCCAACCTACAGCCGGCCCTTACGTCGAAAGGAACCAGTCTTCTGTGGCTACTCCTAACCACCACCATGCAAGCATGGCGCCCCCCCGTACTCGGAACCAGAGTTCAGAGATGCCCTGCACCCTGGGACTCGAGATCAACCTAAAAAGGAAGATCCGAGGCAATGAGGTTAAAAGAAACTTCAACACCCAGAGTGTCTCACGTGTATAAAAAAAAAACCACTATTGTATAAAAAGTAATATAAGAGGGAGCTTAAAAAAATGGAATCTTTTTTGTCTTTGAACATTTTTAATTATCTTTCCTTATTTTTTTCAAACAAAAGAACTATAACAAAATTAGTAGAACAGGGAACTGTGTAAACAAAAAAGTTAGTATAAGTATCAAACATGAACAAGAACAGAGAGGGATAACAAACTGAAAAGGGAAGATTAAAAAGTGTGAAACAAAGAGAAAAGGATAGACAACTAAAAAAGAGAAGAAAAAAAGGAAAGGAGAAAGATCGCTCGGGAACCCGGGGTCGCGAAACCCGTAAATACCTAAAGAAGGTATTCCCCTGGGGGGATGTATACATATGATACAAAATTATTTAAAATACATTAGAAATACATTAAAATGCATCAGAAACAATTAAAAATCCACAACGTTTTCAGCCATTACACTCCCATTGTCAGAAGCTAACTTAATGTTATTGTTTTTCTTTGCGCTTACTTGAAAATTGTCTTATATCACAGTAATTTAAAGATTGTACGGCCCTTTCAAATTCTTAACTAAGCAAACTTAATCTATTATGAAACAATTCTTTCCAAACTCCATTTAAAGTGTCTTGGAGTAATAACGCCTGGGTGGGTAATAACAGCTAATTGTTAATAATACGCGTTATTGTGAAAGAATCCAGGAAATGACACATATGGGTTCTCTGCAGATCTCTGAATCATGTGAATCACAAACAACTTCTAAAGTTGATTTGTTCTCTTTGTAGACCTTATCACTAGCAGAAGCACATAAATGTCCAAGCCAGATCTAAAATTTGCAAGATAAGTTCTGTGATCTGAAGGCTATATATCTATTAGGACATACTTTATTTATTATATAAATTTATAGTGTGTTTCATATAGTTTCAAAATATGTGGAAGATTTTGGATGTGTTCGCAGGGAAGTTTGTAGTTTGATATATACTGTGCAATAAGTATACCTTGGTAATAACGCAATCCACAGGCATAATTACACTGGTTAATTCTTTTCAGTTTCGGAACTATATCCAAAGAGGGGTTTTTTTTTCATTTTATTCACGAGTGAGCATTATTGTCATTTTTGAAAACCAAAAAAGATAAGGAGAAATTTGCATGTCCTATTTTTTTTTCATATTTGTCAATTTATAGACCTGTAGAGTTTGTATCTTTAAAATTGCACAATTTACATGAAATTAATCCATCTTATTTTATAGTTTTGTTTTTATGGCGTCATTACTGAGCTATGTAGATAATAACGTGAAATAGCATTGGTCAAAAAAACCAGCCATTAAATTTCATGGATATCTGCTAAAATACTCTTTCTTCTATACATACTCTATAAGTTGCTGTATCGGATCCTATATTTGTTTGAAAGAAAAAAAATAAAAACTAAGCAGTGAAAATTGGTAAGGTAGCGTTATTACCACCTGGTGCCTTATATTGTATGATAGTGCATCGTTAAAAGCTGTATCTTTATTAGGAATTATTACAATAGGTTCTTTTAACGGTTTCATAGCAATTATTTGCACGAAAGCTAATCTTGGATTTATTAAAAGCTATTTTTGTCGATTGAGTTTGATCTAATCTTGATAACACAATGTGAGGTCTATTTAATCTGAGATCTGCTTCATATTTTTTAATTCTATCACGAAATTTTCTCATAGTCATATCAACACAAAGAAAACTTTTACTACATTTTTTGAAAGTTATAATGTTACTCTATTGATTGCTTGATTGCTATTGATTGATATATTGGTTGCATGATTTATATTGCTTGATTTATTGATTGCTTGGATAAGATCAATTTTCGTATTTAACAGATTTGTTAACTTTGGGGGAGGTACTGCGATAAATTTACTTCATATTTAAAAAGGGGCTGCCTCATATTTTCAAAAAATTTGGAGGTGTAGCTAACTTTACAAAATTTAATCGTTTGTCTAAAACTGCACTTAGTTTTCCACAATCTTCCACTTCACTTTTTCACTTACTTCCCACTTTTAACTTTTATTTATGTATGATATTTTTAATTATTTTCTCTCGGTACCGTTAAATTGCTATTACTAAACGTTTTATAAATGATACCGGAGATTTATTCTTTTAAGACTCTTTTTAATTTAGTTTCACTTGTACATTTGGCTTGGAAGTAGATGCCGTTTTTATCCGAATCTGAGATTCATGCTAATATTTTAATCAAGAAAATATCAATTTTTCTCTAAAATTTGTATTTAGCACACAAAAAAGTTTGAAAGAAAATTAAGATTAGAAAATTCATGAAATAACGTAATTACAATTATTCTCCATTATTCTCATTTAGTATTAATTGTTCACGTATGCCTCTCATTTCTCCGTCCATATCTTTAGATAATTCGTTACACGAATCTTCACAACTGCTTTCGAATGTAGCTCGATTATTGGATTGTTCAACAAAAACGTCACCTTCAATTTCATATCCATGGCATTGTATCCGCCGTTTGCGTCTTTATGAGGGGAAATGAAGATTATCGAATGAGGGATAAATAAACTTTGTAATATAACACATCAAACATTATCATAACACAACATTACACACCGCACACGTATGCACAAAGCACACATGATTTTATAGCAATAGGAGTGTTGCATTCGATTTTAATACGCATACGGTTAAATTAATTCGATTTTGGAGGTTAAAACAACGTCTTTGAGCGAATACGGTATGTTCACCCCTTGGGGACGAGGTACACGTATACGCGCCGCAAAAAGACTTAAGAATCCTTGTTTATCTCCACCAGTAAAATTTGAATTATTTAATCGGAGCATCCTCTCGATTTAATAAGGCTCAAATTTCTGTTTTTAATAATCGGTGACAAAGCATTAAAAATTTCGTAAAAGGCTCCCATCGCGAAGGGGTTAAATGGAAAATTAGCATAACATGCGAGATAGTTCTCATCATTGTTATTTCAATAGGTTATTGTTATTTCAATACATTTGCTAAGACATACACTGATACTGCGGCTGAAGAAGGTAATTCATTACGAAGTCACTTTCCTTAACTAAACGTAATCACTAAACTTAACTTGAACATGATTTTGCCACCATCCTATAAAAATGCAATGCGGCAACGTTTTTTATTGCATGCATCCTGTAAAATAATTGTGAGTAGAATCTGTATTCTTTAGTCAAGACAATAAAACAATATCCGTGAGTCAAAAATTGATGTTAGTGTAGGGTGGATATACCTGATGTGTGGTACAACTCCACTTAAATTTGGTTTCACGTTTCACCTTTACTTTGCGCTTTGAAGAAAATAAGTTAAATGCAAAAGCTGTGCATCGTGTCGGGCATTTTATTCATTTTTACTTTCAATATTGCTTATTATGAACAAATATATACATTTTTTTCATTTTTTTAATCCTGTTCAATATTTATTCTTTTAAGACTTACTTAAGTTATGTTCCACTTTTATCTTACGCTTGAAATAGCTTAAATTAAATGGGAAAATTTTATAATGTGAAGTATTTTCCATTATTTTACTTTTGATAGAATCTATACAGAAATACTTTCTTCCGTTTCTAAATCCCCTCAGAGATTTCTTGTTTTAAGATACTTCTTAATTTATTTTCACTTTTATTTTACGCGTGAAAAAACTACAGTGAGAAAATTTTATATGTTGTATTTTCCATTATTTTATATTCGATACTCTCAATAACATTTACTGTATTTGTAAATCTCCTCGGATGTTTATTCTTGCAAGACACTTTTTAATGTGTTATTATTTTTATTATTACTAATGATACCTGCGATTGCGAAGGCAGATTCTCACAATACAGAACAAAAAAAAAGGGGGGGGGCTTTCATCTGATAAACCATCACAGGTTCTGAAATTAGATTTTCGTTTCAAATTTCTCAATTTGCTCCTTGCCAGAAGAGGAGAGTCATCTATTCTGGTATCTGTCTCCCCTATCGATCTCTCTATATTACTAATTTTTTCATGCTAGTCTGTGCTACAGACACGAGATCAACAGCAACACATCATTCAAAGGAGCAAGACATGGTTATCAAACAGGGTCTTCGGTTCTGTGGTCTGAGCATAAAATCTCCACTATTTTTCATAATGTTATCTGATATAATTATTAAACATACCTATAATACGACTTATGGGCATGTCGTACATTTCAGTGTATCACCTTTACCGTATATTTCCTCTCAGTGAAAATCGTCCAAAATTGGAAACCGGTACAAAAGCCGATGTTAAATAAATGTGTTGAATTATTTATCAAACAAAAACCTAGCCTTTTTTTAAATAGCAAATAGAAAACAAAATGCGCTCCCCGAAATTATTGATATCACCTACGGATCTTTGGCAGATCCCGCGGTGGCCTGATTTTGATACTTCAACAATCGGACGTTTTTCGAAATTCGTTTCTTTTAATACAGACTCCGATCGAATTGGACTAAATCGATCTCACCGAGGATGCAGCTGTGACAAATGGCTGCAATTTAAAACAAATCGTAAATTTAACGTCAAACGTAACAAATGAGGTGTGTGGTGCGTTCAAATTATAACGGAGTTTTGAAAATATTCAGATCTTGGCGTAATAGGATATTACATATTTCAAATATTGTATAAGTATCTAAAAACTTTTTTGTGTTCTTGTAAATTCTATTTCAGGATTAACTTGGAAATTATACAGAAATTAATTAAATATTAGGGATTTAATTAACTGATTATTAAGTTATACAGGAAGTAACTTGTAGTAAACCTGAGCAACGTATATCAATTTCGCAAAATGTTAAATACTTTGGTATAATTATAACGTGCACCAAACAATGTTTCCTCCTATACCATTGTGTGATGGAATACTTCAGTGTGATCCTGTAAATGAATAAAAAATATTCTTTATGGCGCAGGTTGTACAGAATGTACATTTTAGTATATATTTCATAGATGCATATGAATTGTATTATGTTCGAAAGAGTGTAAATGCACTTAATCATTAAAATGCACTTGAAACTATTTTTCCCATTGGTCATAACATAACGGAATACTTTTGATTGTCCCGGCAATTGAATCCGATTTTCTTAAAATTTGAAATGACTCGACAAAATTATGCAATAATTATGTATTTTAAATTTCAAATAATTTGGTTAGGTAGTTTTTGCGTTCTTATGTATGGACAGACTGAACAACAATTTATATAATTTAACAACAACTTTAACAATTTATATAATTACGAATGCACCTAAAAACAACATAGTTGCTGTATTTGATTGGAGAACGAAACTTTTTTTTTTAATTAACATAAGAAATGATCATATTATTTTTCAGAAAATGTTGTATCAAGAATGAAACGAATGGAAAGTAAAGATGAAGCGCTTTTTGAAGAAGATGGCGATGATAATGAACTACAAATTATATTCATCCTCGTGTAACAATGAAAGGAATTTTAATCCTTCGGACTCCAGCGTCTTTTACACAAATTTTATTCGATTAGCACCACTTTTACAAAAGAACTTTCCTTGAAGCACACAATTTCAAAAATACTCTGATTAAATAAGGGAAAATATATTTTCCTTTATTACTGGTGCCAAAAACAAATTTTGGAAGGGAAAATGATGTCTCCGCAGCGGAAACAACGGAATGCCAAAGTTTAAGTAGTTTCTTGAAAATTCTGAAAATGAATTGGATAGTAAATGTTGATTGGGGACATTTTCATGGCAAAAGATTGGAATATTCTTAGGTATTTTGTAAAGAATTTTTTTTACTTTTTATTTTAGAATATCAAATTTGGAAACTTCCTTAGACTTGTATACAAGCCGACGCCCTTACTTTGAAACTCCCCCCCCCCCCAAAAAAAAAATGGCCGAAAATTTTTTGTTTTATACTCGAAAAAAATAGCAATTCACCATAATAAAAATCTAAAAGTATCATTACTTCTATTTTTAATATAAAAAAGACAACAGTTATTTATTAATGTCTTATTCGTATACCGTAAAATTCCAGAAATAATACAAGATCCAATAATTCCATCCCGAATATAAGCTTCCTCCCCTTTTTCAACAAATTTCATTTTCTGAAAAAATATATATATGATGATAATTCCGTGAAAATATTTCTCTGTCATTTTTAAGGATGTTCTCAAATCCAAAGGAGCTACTTTTTTGACACATTTCTGAATTAATTTCTTTTCGAAAATGCGTAAGACTAGCAGGTACTCTTATTCAGAAACTATGTAATTGAATTAATTTATCCATTTTTTGATAAACCAATATAACTTTGAGAAAATACTGTCAAATTTATTATTTTGAATCGAATTTTCGAAAGTGATCGCACGCGAAGAAAAAAAAAACTTGACGTGACAAGACGTTATACTTATTCTCTCGAAAGTCATATTCATTGAAAATCGCTCATATATTTTTAAGTTCGAGTAAATTTATATATATGGTCGAAAGGCCCGCTTATTCTCAATCAATTGATGCAGTTATTCGAAATGAATAGCTAACTACATTTAAAGAGCAGTTTATTCATTATTAATTATCTTTGTAACTTTCATGCACACTGCGCTTCAATCTTTCAATTTGTTTTTATTATCTTTCGTTGAGTTTTAATTGATTTTACTTCTTTATTTGGATGTTTATAATTTCTAAAAATAATTTCTATAATTTCTTCTGGATGTTAAATTTTTTAGTTTTACAAACCGGCTTTGCATTTGAATGATGCAGTATAAGGCGCAATAATTTTTAATTTAAGAAAAATGTATTTTGTATTTTAAATGTATTTTCAAAATACACGTATTTTGTAATTTGAAATTTGGAGAGTATTTTGTATTTTGCATTTTAATTTGTAAAATCAATTTATTTTGTACCAAAAAAAATTCTTCGATGTATTTTGCCTAGTTCTGGCTTGCATTTTTATTTATTTTTGACATTAATAAATAAGTATTTTTCAATTTTGTAAATATTACAGAAGATTTATTCTTTAAAGCACTTTTAAATTTTAGAAGTTTCGAATTCTTATACGGTTTATCTTTACATCTCAAATCTCTAAAGTAGCTATATGCATTTAATTCTCTCAGAGAAGTTTAAACTTTTAAACAAAATTATGAAAAGAACTATTAAATTAAAATAAGATCTGTCTGCATGCAGATAAAAAAGAAAGAAAGAAACAAAAAAAAAGGAGTTACTTAGGATGTTTTGTTGTTTTTTACAGTTAAATTTTATTTGTGATATTTATTTTGCTACTTCTATAAACTACTTTAAAATCAAGAAATAAACATTTTAATAATATTCTATCCCCTCCATTCTATGCAGTAAAAGCTCCTTTTATTAATATATCATAAAGAGCCAAAATACATATAACATTTCAGTACACTTATCAAAAACATTTATATTCTTTGAAAAATCCTTTTTACTTACAGATTATGTACTAGATCAGATTTTATTTACCCATTGAAAGCATAGAAAATTTTTCTCAAAAATAAATTCTGCAAATATTATTTAAAAAGGGAAAAAATGAAAAAGAACATTCTTAGAATTTTTGCTCCAAGAATACGAAAAATGCTAAGAACTCAGTCTTCTTTTTTCAATACTAAGTTGCGACTCTGAATGTTTTTCTTGTGTGTGTGTGTGTTTTCTTTTTTGTAAAATTAAAAGTCAAAACGCAATAAAGTTAATTGTTTTCTTCTCACTACTTCTCACTTTAATCAGTGGCGCCAACTTAAGAAAAATATTGGGTTAGCTCAAAAATATTGGGTGGGCTACAAAATATTTTGGTAAAATGGTATGACCAGTTTGTTCTTCCTTGAAGAGAGCCCAGATGGTGAAAGATGAGAATTTTAAGTCAAACTATCAGGTTTTAATAAAATTGCAATTTTATTAAATTATATTCTCTTGCGTTTTTGCTTATAAAGACACTAATATTTCTCATAATATCATTATGTCATGAACATGACTACGATTTGAAGTAACAGGAAGTTAAGCATGGACTTTTTAGTCGTTTGGGATTTATATCTGTCAGTTCGAGAATTAAAACACATGGTCATTAACAAAATAAATTTTGTTCAATATAGAAAAATAATTAAAATAAATAATAATAAAATAAATAAATAAATTAGAACAATGAAAACTGGGCAAGGTAGGAATCAAAATTATTGGGTGGGCCTGATCCCCATGGGTCCATATAAGTTGGCGCCATTGCACTTAATAATTATATCAAATGATATCATTTTAAACATGCGGTAGTACGATGTTCAGTGATTTGCGCTCCCTTAAATTAAGTTTACATTCGAATTTGGGAGTGTTTAACATTTTTTTTTTTTTTTTTTTTTTTTTTTTTTTTTTTATCATTTCAGGGTCGGCCAAATGTACCTAAAAAATAAACACTAAGGATTCAACGTCAGACAAATCATTTTTTCCGGGCATAAGTTGTAATAAGATAAATTAATTTTCTCATTATTATTTTGAGCCTAATGATTCTGGCGCAGTCAAGTAACAATGCATATACATATTCAGAGAATCTTTGAATGATTATAGAGTGAAGGACATTATTTAACGTATTAAGACATAGTTTGAACAGTGCCGAAAAACAGGTGATAAATCACAAGTAATATAACAAAAGTTTGTATAAAACACCGTAAAGTCAGAAAAGTTTGTATAAATCACCATAAAATCAAAACAATACACAGGTCGAATTTTGAGCTTGAAAATATAATAGCCCATCTTCAGTATTGTAAACACTTTCCGTAAGGGAACAAAGTCACAAATGAACAGAAAGCGAAAAGAGGAGAGCTTACAAAGAGTGCGGCAGGTGGCGCTAGCTGTAAGGTAAACACCAATCAGAGTGGAGCACATGATGAGATGAAAAGTTTTGTCACAATGATAGAAAAAATTAACAAAACCTTTCCTTACAGCTAAAGCCACCCGTCGCACTCTTCGTAAGCTCTCCACTTACCCCTTTCTGTACATTGACGACCTTGTCCCTTTATGGGCACTTGTTTACAGTGCTGATGACAGGCTATTATATTTTCCATCTCAAAAACGCATCCTGTCTATTGTTTAAATTTTGTGGAGATTTATAGAAAATTGTTTTAATTATTTAACGTAATAAGATAAGTAAAGTTGTTAGTGCATCTTGCCAAATGATAGCGATAATTCGTCATTAAGTTACATTATAACAAATACAGGCATGAAGAAAAATAAAGTAAATACCGTTTCCTTCCAGTCTTGGAGCAAATCATCGTAGTAAATAAGAAACCTATATTAATCCGTAGAAAATAATGGCTACAATTAATGATATGCATGAAATTAAGCAACAGAGAAGGAATGTCCAATATTTTGCTTCGTCGGGCTACCTTTAATCTCGGCCCACATTTGACAGGGATTTTTTTGTTGTTGTTGTTTTTGTTACACAAAAACCGTATTATTATTATTATATCGCATAACAGACACCTACCTGACGAACCTGGCCACGAGCGAAAATCGCCATCGTCTCATGATGGAGATCTACCTTATAGTACCTGTGCTTTCCTGACTGAATCGATATTTATTTTACCACTTTTGTTACTGTTTTGGCCGGTTCTACATTGTTATTTTGGATATGTTTTTACGTTGTTGGAAGTGGAAGGGGGAACTGAAAAGATGCGGCGAGGAGATCATTCTCCTATAGAACTCAAAGAAAGGGAGCCACCTATAAAGGGTGGCTATAGTTATCCGAGTTTCATCTCATAATTTAGAACCTTGATTAGGTGGTAAGATCTTCACCTGACTAGGCAGTTCCAGAGGTATAATTCACAGGGAATGTGGAGAGCTTTGTACCCACCATGGTGTCGGACGTTCCCCTCAGTCCACACAACTTTGAAGAATGTCCGTGGTAGATATAGCTGCCACCACCGATATTACTAGGTGATATCGGTCACCCACTGTGAGATTGGTGTAAATGAAGACTTACGCTAGTAACTGAATTATCAGTTTATTAAGAATATATGTACACACAAAATACGCTATTTACAAATATATACAACTACAACTCGGATATAGGTGATCCGGTTCAACATTAAATTAGATACCGTAAAGATTGGTTGTGTACTATTCCAATTACACTTTCCACCTCACACTCAATACACGTTAAATTCACTTTTTTGGAGCTCAACTTTGAGTCTCCCAACACAAGTATACTGGGCCTGCACTTCTTAGCCCAGAGCACTAAACACCAGGACGTCTGTGTCCTTTGCGCATCAGAAAACGCACACTTATGCTCTTCCACACAGAGCAACCTCTAGGTACGAAACCTAGGTACCGAATCAATGATCTGAGGCAAACTTGCCCTCTCCAAATCACTGCTTTCCCCCACATAAACCCCTTTGGAGCCTCCTCATTGGACACATATTCCATTCTTTTCTTGCTTAGTGGCATGCTACTAATCTGCTCACCATCCGCATACTTCACTGACATGCGGACATGCCTCTCAGCTATCTCTTTTCTCTAACACCCCACCTATAAAGGATTAGCTGGCAATTCCCCTTTCCACGAAGAAGGAATGTCACCTTGGAAATTCTGTACACAACCATACAATATGAGACATTCAAATAGAGAAAGAGTAGACATAACATTCTTTAGCACAGGTGCTATCAGATCCTGACACCCCCCACCTTAGCGGAAAATATGCCTTTTAGTGGCTAATTTTCCCCAAACATATAATAATATCGCAGAAGAGTTCAATAGTCTCTTTACAGATTTCTTTTTTATGCTTATTACATAGGTATTTTCAGGTGTCTGAACACTATCTACTGACATCTCTACTGAACCTTTACTAATATTATTATTACATCAACAATACACATGTTAATACAATATTATAAACAAAAAAACTAAAAAATATTTACACACACACAGAAAAAAAAATTAAATGTGTGACGACATCCCCACAAACGCTCGACTTAAGGCCGTAAGCTGGTTTCGTCGTGGCCAAAAGGAGTTAAGGCCATTTGTACAAAAACAATGCTGTACCGCAAGTGAGCCGCCGCTAATTGCGGCAGCTATCGCCGAGCCGTTAACGGCTCGGCAATGACAGAACTGTTGCATTTACTTTGCCGGTAAACTCTTAGAGGTCGGTTTCGGGCAAAAAGGTAATGGCCCTCCAACATCTAGAAAGCAGAGGGCTAATATAAACTGACCAGCATTTTTATTTTAAGGGAGAAAATGTATAAAAATTTTAAAATAAAAATAAGAGAGAAAATGTATAATTTTATTTCTTTCAAAAATTACTGTATATCTGGGTTTTAATAAGCATATGCATAATTTACGAGATTTATATTTAAAATAATAAAATAGATGACATATTTTATTTAGTTTGAAAATATTTTTACATATAAAATGAATTGGCCCCAAAATATATGCAGAATTCCAAGTTTTTTCTTCACCGGCACACTTTTGCATTCATTATTCATAAAAAATAGTTGAAAAAAATGAATAAATATTTAAAATATAGTAAAATAATTTAAAATAAATATTAAAACAGAAAAACACCTTAGATTGTGCCTAAAACAGTCCACGTTCAGTCCCCCCCCCCCCCCCATTAATCAGTAATACAAAACTTTTTTTTTTTTTTTTTTTTTTTTTTTAGGAAAGATCATTCTAAAAAATAAAAAATCATGTTATCAAAAAAATAAATAAATAAATAAATAAGAAAGAAAGAAAGAATGTATTTTCATTCATTCGCATCTGCAAGCGCGGAGACAAGGGAGGGATTATAGTGCTAATAATTCTCCCTATATAGGAGGAATAATTTAATTTACAGAAGATAATTTTTAAATTATCTCTCTGTAAATTAAGTATTAAAATGTATATATCTATGTTTTTTTTATAAACACTCTGGAATGAAATACACTTTTAAATGTTTTCCTTAATATACAAAGCACAATATGTCACACTAGATACACTAACAAAAAAATTTATTTTAAAGAAAAAACCCTTTAAACGTTGAACGAATTCCAATTTGAAGAAACATCTAATAACAGCATCTATTTAAATTCATATTTCTTCATAAACGAATGAAATTGCAGGAGCTGATAGTAAGAAACTATGTAATCGAAAGATGATTTATATTTTTTGGTAAAAAAAAAAACAGCAAATATTGTTTAACTGGACATTTTCAATCTATGTTCTGAAGATGATACTGTGAGGCAGAAGGAAAAACGGTTGTCACGTGACCACAACCGCTTGCTATCGAATAATTTATTAATTTATAAGAAAATAGAAAACTTAAATCGCTCTAGTTATCAGACTAGCCAGTTTAATGCCTTTTCCCTTTCAAAATTACTCAAAAATTGCATAAATGTTTAGCGTTGTTGAACTGGGAATTTGGCAGTCGTCTAAAAGCTGAACGAAATCTTTTGTAAAAACAAAACACTATATGAAGTTATATATATATAAATATAGATTATATCTTTAAATATTTTATAAGATATAATTCATATTCACAGTAAAATCTGTTTAAGACATGTCTTAGACATATTTACAGTTAATAGAAAATTATATAGTTATAGATACCTTTAACTATATAACTATAAAAAAAATATTATATCAATATATGTAATTGAGTGTGTGTGTGAATGTATTTTATTTAAACCAGTGTGACATGGCTCTTATTTGTTTATAAAGGGTTACATGTTATGATAACATAAATTCTACGATTTCAGAAATTCACTAAATATAATTATATAATTATCTTTAAAAACTTATTCTCTTCATTTTTTTTTTTTTTTTCATATTGAACCGACATAGGTAAAGGATAAAGTGAAAAAATAACTGAAAATTAGTTTTATTTATTTTTGACTGATAAGTGTTATCGTTAAGTTCGGAAAATTGTTAGGAATCATAAGGCTGCGGGAAAACAGCACTACTTTCATTTGCACTAAAAGAGCAATAAATCTATCTTTGTTTCCGACAAAGGAAGGGAAAGTTTATCTCCCCTAATCTTGAGCCAAAAAGCTGTCAACTAATTTCGAATTCGATTCCTTTCTTGAAGTTCAGATTCAGTGCAAAGAAAGAGCAATTTATACATCAAAGCGCCGACCCGAAAGATAAAAAATAGCGAAGCCTGACCACAAGAAGTTAATGCTATGTGCCCGGTCCTTTACACGTGAGCGAGGGAACGAATGAAAAAGGGTTTGTTTCGAAGGGGTCTTTCAAGGACACGACCAGTCACATTCAGGGGTCAAAGTTTTTGCTGTATCATTCATAGCATGAAATCACTTCGTGAATGTTGACTGGATTGTAAGGACTCTGTATCAAAGTTTTACACGATTATTAAAAACTTCGCAGTGGGATTACATTAAAATATTGTAAGTCTGAATATTTTCTTTGCCTATTCATTAAGTTTAATTTGAAATATTTCTGTACTATTTTAATGCATTTTTATAATAGAATTATAAAAAAATAAGTATATAAAGTTAAAAAGTCGTCATTTTATAATTTATACGACGTAAAATGTAAGAATTCGCAAATTCACTCGAATTTTTTAAAGGTATATTTGTTTGGTAGGATAATTGTTTTTTTATTATTACTCTTTGAAAATTTTCATTCAGTTGTATCATTATATGAATTTTATTATTTTTTTCCCTCAACTGTTGAAGTTTTAATTAGTAATTTTAAAGAAAGTAACTAGTTTTAAACATTGCGACTTATTTATATCACTATCGTAATTCTTCTAGATTATTTTAAATAAATTCATTTAATGTTATAATTATTTTTTTAAATGCGACTTTGAAAGAAAAAGATTTTTTTTATATCCACTCTGATATAGGATTGTAATTTTTCCTTATGGAAAATGTCATTAAATTAAACAACTGAGTAATTTTAATACAATATAAGAAAAATTAGAGTGAAGAAAAACTCATTAAAATAACCAAGATATTTTGAAAAAAAAAATTCTAAAATTATTTTTCAGAAGAAATGTTAGAATGCATAGCTTAAACTCTTCTTTAAATTATTATCATTATTTGGAAATTTGATTAATCAACTTTAATTGAGAAATCTAATGGTTTTCGATGGTAAACAAAATAAAAAAACGGAAAGGGATTTTTAAAAAAATGTCATTAAGGACATATGTAAACATAAAATAGCATTTTTATATTATTTATTATTGATATTATTTTATTAATAATACTTGTGCGAAAATTTGTATTTATAAAATGAAGATGGTTCAGAAATATTTCACTTATTTCTTTATGATTTAATTAGACTTTAATGAATGGGCAAAAGTAATAAAATAATGACAAAGAAATTCTCAATAAGTGTTGAAAAAAAAAAAGAAAGAAAGAAAAGCACATCTTTTAATAAAACATACATAACTAAGTTTAATATTACACATATTATTTAGGCATAAATTCAAAATCTATTCTATAAAGAATATTTATTGATAGACTGTTTAAATGATAAATGCTTTTGCTTGAAAAATACTATATATTAATAATCATTTAGGTTATCTTAAAAATTACTAATTCACTTATCTTGAACTTTTTCAAAAAATTTTAAAAGGATGCTTGGCATAGCGAATTAATTAATTAGTTTATTTTTTTTTCAATTAATAATTTTAATTGTATATGACATGAAACGATTTGAAAACCATATTATTATTTTTTTAAATGTATAATAGAATAAATAAACAAATTTATTATGCCAAGTATTGTGATTTGAAAATTTTTGCAAAAGTTCAAGGTAAGTAAATTTATATGCTTTTTTAAGTGTATCGAATGTAAATTTTTAAAACATATAATTAAATAATAAACAAATAAATTCATTTTCAACTTATATGTTTTGGAAACTTTTGAAAAATTTGAAGATAAAAATTTGTAAATTTATAACTTTTTTGAAAAGTGTACATAAAGATTATTAGTACATTTGTTTTACATGCAAAGACAGTTTATCATTTAAATAATTTTCCAGCAAATATTTTTTATAGAACAAATTTTGAATTTATGCTTAAATATTAATTCTTACAAACACAAATGTCTGGGTGAGGGTGATCTCCTGGCCAGCCTTTATTTTTAATGGCCTTTAAAAGAATAACTGTGGCCAGCTTGTGGCTGTCTAATATTTTTGATAAAAACGTTAATGGCACATTTGTGGGCATTAACTTGTGGCCGCATTCTGGCCGGCGTGACAGTTTTTTGACGGAGCCGTTACGGCCAAAGATGGCGGGCCGTTACCAAACACTTTGGGCCACCGCTAACGACGCCTCTAAAGGCCCATCAGTTATGTGTTTGTTGGGATCCCTTTAAGGTTGTCCACTACTGGGTCGTTGATGCTGATGGGCTAACAACTGGTTGTTCTTCCCAGCTCTTTCTATGTAGCCTGGAAATTGCATCAGCATTTAAATGTTGGGCTCCTGGACGATGAGAAATACTCAGGTTCCAGCGTTGCAAGGCAAGAGCCCATCTAGTGAGTTTGGGTGATCTTGGGGTTGTTTCGGTGAGAAATTTTAATGGATTATGATCCGTAATGATCTCAATTTGAGATCCATAGGTCCATTTTTCAAACTTTCGCAACCCAAAGAGCACACTCCAAGCCTCTTTCTCTATACTCGGCCAAGCACGCTGAGCCCCTGACAATTTCTGACTGGCAAAAGCTATTGGTTTAAACTGACCCTTTTCACCTTTTTGAGTAAGGCAACATCCTACTGCCAGGTCGGAAGCATCTGCGTGGAGCTGATATTCCCGGCCTACGATAGGTGTAGTCAAACTCGTCACTTTACATAACTCATCCTTAAGGGTATTAAATGCTTTTTCTGCCCTTTCATCCCATGGTACAGCATTTTTAACCTTCCCTTTAGTCAATTCGGTTAAAGGTATAGCAATTTCGGCATAATTTGGAATATAAGATCGGTAAAATCCCATTAATCCCAAAACAGATCTGACTTCTTTTTTAGTTTTTGGTCTCTTTAGATCCCTTATTGCTCCTATTTTTTCCTCATCAGGTGCATGCGTTCCACCCCCAATTACATGACCTAAAAACTTACTTAATTTCTCTCCAAATTTACATTTGTCTAGCCTAATCGTAAAATTTCTCTTTTTCAACTCTTCAATGACAGCCCTAACATACTCACAATGTTCTTCCCAGGTGTCGGAGAAAATGATGACATCATCAATATATGCTTCCGCATACCTCCGATGACCTTGAAGAATCTCATTCATATCTTTCTGAAACGTGGCAGCCGCCCCTGATAATCCAAAAGACATTGTACGCCACTGATAAGTTCCATTATGTGTTGTAAAAGCTGTCAAATGTTTACATTCCTCAGCCATTTTAATCTGCCAATAACCTCTCAATAAATCAATCGATGATAAATACTTAGCCGCCCCTGCGGTATACATGATTTCTTGTGAATCTTTCATCGGAAAGGTTGGCACCTGAGTTACCGAATTTAAAGCTCTATAGTCTATACAAAGCCTAACAGTTGCGTCTTTTTTCGCCACACAAACAATTGGATGACTAATTTCAGCATTTGACACTTCGATTAGATTTAACTCTAATAACTCCTGAATCTGCCTATCTACTTCCTCTTTGTAAGCTACCGGCACACTATATAACTTTGGCTTTTTCCTTTCCACCCCCGGTTTAAGATCAATACGGTGTTCTCCTACTTCAGCTGGTCGTACAGGACCCATAAACACCTCTTTATTCTCCCTCAAAATAGACTTTATATCTTTAACTTGATTGTTGGATAACCCTTTTATTTCGAATCTCTCTATATCTCGTTCTACTTCCTGATCACGGTTCAAAATAGGAATTTGCCCAACTTCTCCAAATTCCTCATCACCCTCGAAAACAATATTAACTATATTACATTTAGCAATAAATTCTCTTATCTTATTTTGGTGCACGTGCTTCCTACTCCCGTCAGCTAACTCAACTATAAACGAATGCTGATTTCGTTTTTCGACTATGGTTGCCGGCCCTTGCCACCTAGAATATAATTTATTAGTTGAATCGGGGATTAACAATATTACTTTATCGCCTACTTCAAACGTTTTTTCTTTTGATCTTAAATTATAATGCTACGCCATTCTATTTTGTTGCACCTCGGGCGATAATTTTGCCTCATTTGCGGCTCTTTCTAAGCGTCCCTAAGTTTATTCAAATACTCATGGATCGGCGTAGTATCTAACTGCGCCCCCTTATTTTCTCCCGCCCAGGATGACTTGAGAATCGATAAAGGACCCTCCGGCGCTCTACCATATAACAACTGGAAAGGTGCGATTCCCGTCGTAGAATTTGGGACTTCCCTATACGCCCATAATACAAATGGTATTTGTTCATGCCACTTTTTTCCTTCTTCTCTAATAGTATGATGTAACATACGTTTAAGGGTCTGATTAAATCGTTCCACGAGCCCGTTAGACTGTGGATACTGTGGGGTCGAAAATATTGGACTAGCACCTAACCTTTTCTCAAATTCTTTCGTTAAGTCGGCAGTGAAATTGGTTCCATTATCACAGGCAATTACATTTGGAATTCCTGTCCTCATAAATATTTGAAGTAGCGCATCACACGCAGTTTTAGCACTTAAACTTTTTAGAGGGATCGCATCCGCCCACCTGGTATGTTGATCAATTAAAGTTAATATATACTGATGCCCTTGGGAACTTTTAGGGTCAATAGGCCCAATTAAATCAACATTAACTACCTGAAATGGGAGTTCCGGCCGCGACACTGGGGAAATAGGAGCTCTATCATTTACTTTAACCCCTTTTGTCAACTGGCACTCTAAACATGACTCACAAAATTGTTTAGTTTCTTTCGCCATCCCCTCCCAATAAAATGAATACCTGATTCTCTGTAAAGTTTTCTTAGCTGCATGATGCCCTCCAAATACCGAACTATGCGCTAATTTTAGGATTTCTTCCCTTCTTACTTTGGGTACTACTAATTGTGCTATAGTCTCGCCTAACAATTTCTCTTTGTGATATAATAAGCCATTTACAATATAATAATCCCCCTTATCCATTTTAGCTAATTCCCAAGCTTTCTATAACTCTTTACAATCTAATTGGGATTTCTTAAACATATCTGAATTGCTAACGATAGCTTTATTACCTTTCTCCACTTCCGTTTTTTCTGGATTCTGATTTTGTTCATTTTGCGAACTCGCTTCTATTGCGTAAACATTCCAACTATCGTTATTCATACCTTCCTTTTCATTCAAGTTATCAATAACTTCCGAATTATCAATAATAATTTCTGAACTTTCTAATTCTTGGGCCTCTAGCAATGGCTCCTCACGGTTGACACCTGACAACTCGTTAATCACTTCGGGATGTAAAATTACTTGCTCATTAATATTATCAGTCACTGCGCCAAGTACTTCCTGATGAATGATATTAGTTTGTCCGAATTGCGGAATAGCTAACGGTAATTTAACCAACGGCGATTTAACTGCTTCACCGAATAACCCTTGTAAATAAATACTACCCGCTCCTTTTAATTTCTCTTCCGGTACCAAATCTTTATGAACAACACTAATTTCACATCCAGAATCAACCAATCCCTTTGCTTTTTGCCCATTCACACTAACTTCAATTTTCTCAAGTTTATTTAATTTCTCACCAATAACGTTAGTTCTCTGTTCGGCCTTTGCCGATATTCTGGCCACAATAGCTCCATTAGGTAACTCTTTGTTTTCTTTTACCACAATCTTATGCACACCCGCTTTCGGATCTCGCCCTTTATTACCATTATTTCCCTCATTACCCCCTTTATTACAAAAACGTTGGTAATGACTTCTCAAACCACATTTAAAGCATTTAGGAGCTGAAGCATTACTAGGCTTCTTAAAATCTATTTTCCTATCCGAAAAAGAATTAGTCTCATTACTCCCGTTTTGCCACCAATTATTACTAACTTTGTTATCATCCCTCGGTCTCATTTTTTTATTGTTTACGTGCTTATCTTTACCTTTAAAACTTTTATACGTAACGGCGTAAGACTTATGTTTAGCGTCAAAATAATTGTCACATTCTTTAGCAATTTTAGATGCTTCTAACCATTTACCCTGGTGAGTTAACCAAATATATGACGCAGTATCCTCATCTAACGTGCTTACTAACTTATCAGTAACTATTAACTGGTTGACCTTTTCATAAGAGTCAGCACCTCTAATCTTACAACAATTTTCCCACGTCGCTATTAAACGCGATACAAATAATACATGAGTTTCATTCTGGTTTCTCTTAGCCTTCTTAAAATTTTCCAAACACGCCTTCGGTGTCGGCTCATGTTCCCTTAGAATTAACTCCTTTAACTCCTCATAAGTCTCCATTTGTTCCGTAGTGGTATAAATTAACAAATTATCTGCCTTATCTCCTAACATATTTAGTAGAATTTCGGCCTGCTGGTTTTCCGGTACATTTTTAGTTTTGAAAGCCCTTTCTAAACTGTTAAAAAATAAATTCCATCCCTCAGTCCCTTCTGGTACTTTGATAGATAGAGTTTTAACACTTTTATTCAATTTTTCTATATTACTTTCATTATTAGATTCCCTAGAGACATTAGAATTATTTGCCGATCCTTGAATCCTTAATCTCTCCATTTCTAATTCATGTTCCATCCTTAATTTTTCAACCCTTTCTTCTCTTTCTAATTTTTCGCGTTCTAACATTTCCTGTTTTTCTAGCTTTTCGCGCTCTAATTTTTCCTGTTTTTCTAACGTTTCGCGTTCTAATTTTTCCTGTTCTAATCGTTCCGCAACAATAGTGTCAGATAATTCCTTAATAACCCCCTCGTCATACTCATCACTGTCCATTATCTTTTTCTTAAGCTGAATTCTGGTATCATCTTCCGCGAATTCAACACCCAACTCTTCGGCTATCCCCTGAAGATCAACCTTTTTTAGTTTCAATAAGAAAGCCATACCTTCACCGATTGTTATTACCACCCCACAAGAATAGTTAAACCTACCAAATTAATATTTCCTAAATTTTTATCTTAGTACAGATACATCTCCACTTATTTTACTAATTAATACCCTTCAGCTAATCGATGTATTTCATTTCTAATTAACCTACTAAATACTCTAATTTTCCTCAACCATTGATATCACACAATATACTTCCAATAAAACAAAGGGGTAAAACAATAATTCGATTTAACTACTATGCAATACATTTTCCAATATATACACTTAGATAACAACATACAATTTACATAAAAATACTGATACGTTGAAATTGAATAGAAGTATTGGTGTCAATCGAGTAAATCCACATAAAGAAAAATTGTAAAACATGCATATATAAATTTCTACAATTATCCTCACTAAAATATTTCCGAACTTAATACTGGTTCTTACACTTAAAACAAATATACTGAAAATCTTTACTTTTATTTTTTCTCACTATGGCTCTCTTTTGAGCCTTTTTTTTTTCTCTACTATGGCTCTCTTTTGGACCTTTTTTTTTTTTCACTATGGCTCTCTTTTGGGCCTTTTTTTTTTTCCCTCACTACTATTGGCCAATTAAAATTCTAAGCAAATGTTATTATACACTCCTCAAACTTAAAAAAATGTTGCTTCATTTAAATATTACTTTAACAATAATTTAACTTTAAGTAAATTTAATTATTCCTTCCAACTACTATTACCACAATTAGTAAAAAAAAATTATAGACAATCAATACTAGCTCAAGTTATTATGACCTTTCCTTAAATATGGTTATGGACACTTCATAGGTAGGAAGTATTGATAAAACACATAAATAATATAGACAATTTACTTAAATTACTATTAATTATACAACAACAAATTTTGGTTCAAGATGTCAGTAGAAAGATGTGATCAAAACACCTTACCTTATACTTTCTTTGCTGGGGTACTTTTCTAATCACAGGTAGTTCCACGATGTAGCGGTAATATGGCACAACAGTTCAGTTTAGTTCTTTCTAATAAAGATATGCACAACACTTTAGTCCACACTAGACGATATGGCACGATACTTTAGGACACATTCGACGATACGGCACGACACTTTAGCATACAGTCGACGACCCGGCACGATACTTTAGCACATACTCGACGATACGGCACGGCACTTTACACACCTTCGACGATACGGCACGACCACACAAGAATTCCACTGGATACTCCGGCATTAACAGACTGCAACACGGCTCGCTAGTCACTGGTTTCAGGCGATTCTATCCCGACGCTGCCAACAATTTGTCGGACGTTCCCCTCAGTCCACACAACTTTGAAGAATGTCCGTGGTAGATATAGCTGCCACCACCGATATTACTAGGTGATATCGGTCACCCACTGTGAGATTGGTGTAAATAAAGACTTACGCTAGTAACTGAATTATCAGTTTATTAAGAATATATGTACACACAAAATACGCTATTTACAAATATATACAACTACAACTCGGATATAGGTGATCCGGTTCAACATTAAATTAGATACCGTAAAGATTGGTTGTGTACTATTCCAATTACACTTTCCACCTCACACTCAATACACGTTAAATTCACTTTTTTGGAGCTCAACTTTGAGTCTCCCAACACAAGTATACTGGGCCTGCACTTCTTAGCCCAGAGCACTAAACACCAGGACGTCTGTGTCCTTTGCGCATCAGAAAACGCACACTTATGCTCTTCCACACAGAGCAACCTCTAGGTACGAAACCTAGGTACCGAATCAATGATCTGAGGCAAACTTGCCCTATCCAAATCACTGCTTTCCCCCACATAAACCCCTTTGGAGCCTCCTCATTGGACACATATTCCATTCTTTTCTTGCTTAGTGGCATGCTACTAATCTGCTCACCATCCGCATACTTCACTGACAGGCGGACATGCCTCTCAGCTATCTCTTTTCTCTAACACCCCACCTGTAAAGGATTAGCTGGCAATTCCCCTTTCCACGAAGAAGGAATATCACCTTGGAAATTCTGTACACAACCATACAATATGAGATATTCAAATAGAGAAAGAGTAGACATTACATTCTTTAGCACAGGTGCTATCAGATCCTGACACATTGATTTTACATGCACCAGGTACCATCAAAGTGCATTTCTATGCACTTTATTAATTTTAGGCACAGGAATCATGCACTTTAGCCTGGATTGTAATTAGCGAACATTGATCCAAGGTATACTACCTGCTTTGTTTTATAAAAACAGAAAATTTTTGGGCTTCACTTTCACACATGTAATGAATTGTATTTGTTCGCTGTCGTTACATTGCTATTTATTTTACCCCCGTTCTTTTAATTTTCACTGATGCTGTTAGATAAGAAAAAAAAATACATTTTCAAATTTAGTCGGATAATAGTGAATAAGTCAGAACAATTCCTTATTGGATTTTTTCTGATCCGAAAATAAATGAAATTATCAGAGTGTATTTTCAAAATACACTAGCTAAACAAAAGAGCCAAAACATTATGAATTGTTGAATGTGAGATTGCGGAGCTAACGTCCCACTCATGTGCCTCTGTTGACCAAGCATCATCTCCAAATATTCTTATACTAGGCCCGGAACACCATGATTGTATTTTCTCCCACATAGGCAGAAAGTTATCTCGTCGGATGAAACACAATTCATTCTTTAACACGTTGATGACCATGTTCTGGCATGCCATTTTCTATGAGAACTGTTACTCCTTCTTATACAATAAGTCATACACAGGCCCGATATTACACTATTGTAGCGATAGTACGCTCTGGGGAACGTTCGCCTGGGAGTCCCTGGGACCTGCGGTTGTTTTAGAATAGATCTTGAACGCCACGGATTATCTGAATATCACTGCAGATCATTTGCACCATTATATGGTACCTGTCTTCTAAAATGGAAATGAAGTCTTTGTGCAAGACAACGCTCCTTGTCACATGACTCGAATTCTGCTGCTTTGAATTCGGGAATATAATACTGAATTACAGTTAACATCCTGGTCATTTAACTCGATGGATCACAATTCGATAGAGCACATTTCGGGTGGCATTCAACGACAGGTCGAAGCTTAAAAATAAACATTTTGGAATATCCCGGATCAAGGCTAACTTATCATAATATAAAGGCTTGTCATTCACCAAGTTTCCTTTGACTGCAGTACAGGGGGCGCTGAACTACATGATTTTCACGTTGGTAGCGCCATCTAATGTTAGAAACTGAAATGTTTTCCATTATTTCCTATGGGATTATTAGCAGTAGTATGCACCAGGTGGCGTTACATACGAGACAAAGTCATATAATAAGTTGGCAATTATAGGGACAATTTCAACAATAGATTTTCTCCTGAATGCGAGGCCTTGATATTATGATAAGGGGGCCTTGTCCCGGATATGCATGACTGCTGCTTGATGCTCTTATTGTTCATTTTTTGACACAATAATAGCTGTCAAATTTTTTGTAACTTAACACACACAGATTAGATTACCTATTTGCACTAAAGGACAATATTCTCGTGACGTCACAGTAGGTAAAATGGCGGCGTGATCGTTTTTATACGTTTTGCATTCAAGATTTTTTATGGGGGCGAGAGGGCTTTTTTTAGTTGGGTTATTTTATTAACATTCATTTAAACTGAAAATATGAATTAATGAAAACAAAAGAATATTAATTCATTATTTAATTGTTGAACAATGAAAAAGTTGATAAAAGCATGATTTGTAAATTTAAATAAAGAATTTTCTAAATACTAAGAATTGTCATTGAAATCGTGAAATAAAAGCATATTTAAGTTGAATAAATTTAATTTACTTAATTTATAAACGAATCTCAATTTTAACGCTTGAAATTTCACTCATTTTTATAGAACATTGGGTATAACCTAATTTGCTTTACTATTATATTTTTAATAAACTCGATAATAAGACAAAATTAATCTGAAATTGAATAAATATTTCTTATATTATTCCGATTTTTTATGCACATTTCTATCGCTTGAGTACCAGAATAAAAAAAAACCTTTCTAGGTTTTCTCAAATAGCTCGATTTTATTAAAGTTAAAATATCTAAAATAATGCTAAAAATACTCATTTATTGGTTTTTTATAAATAATATGACATCATAGGTTACAGAAGAAAATCTGAAATTCATCCTTTAGGAAATTATTAAATTAGGCTCACAAATAGGGGTCTAAAATGACAAACCCCTTGAAAAACCAATTTTATTATTACTAATCTAAATTGACACAGCAACAAATTTGAAGGGGGTCCGGGACACAAAAATCCTCACATTTCCTAACAATGTTTTATTGCATTAAAAAATTATCTGTTTTTACATGCTTAAAATGACGTTTAAATCATGTTTCTATCTTAATTAGAAGAGGAAACATTATTGTTTTCGTTTTGATATGTTTTCAAAATCTAGCTTACAAGCAATGGTTGTCACGAAGTGACTTCTTGCGAAAATGGGTTTTTCTTCAAGATTGATTTTTTTTTTCACAATTTCGCGGGTTTAAATTGTTATAACTCAAGAACCCTTGAAGGTAAATACTTCAAACTCGAAACATATCTTTTTTGACTATTTTACTTTAATTTTGATTCAGGAAATTCGTAAAAAAAAATATTTACTTTTGAAAATATGATATTTTTAAATAAAAGTTATCATTTTTTTTTTTTTTTTTTTTTTTTTTTTACTTTAAATAATTTTATTTTTATTTTCTATTAATATTTTTTTAATGCTGAGTTAAAATTAAAATTTGGATATTTCTGTTTATTTAAATGTAAAAAAATTGAAATTCTACAAATAATATTTTGAATTATAACAATTTTAAATTACCTCACTTTAAAAAAAATTCTAAATTAAAAAAAATTTAGACAAATTAAAAGAATTTTTATCATGTTATTTTGTTTACAAATGACATGATTAACCATCACAAAAAAATTCAAAATTTCTACAAAATTTCAATAAATAAAAATTATTTTAAAATGTATCCCGCACCCCCTTAAGGGATTGAAACATAAACAATCAAAAATATATCCAAACACTCAAAAAAATTTCTTGTAAAAGATTTAAGTTAAACACTTATGAAAATTTCTCGCTTTATTGTGCACACTGTCTTGATGACATTTTGCAAACTATACGATGGAAATAACATTTATTTTATTAGAAAATCAAAATAGATGTTGCAATTTATTGGTTTACTTTTAAAACAAAAAAATATTCAGCTATTAAAAACTGAAGTCAAAAAGTTATAAAAAAAAAATCAAACAGTGTTTTTATGATGAAAAAAATAGAGGTGCACACATGTGGACCCAGGTAGCGAAGATGCTAGAGCCTCTTACAAGATGAAAGTGTACTATCCATTTGTAAATGCAAAGTTTGTCCAATAAGTGTGAAAAAAAGGTATTAATTGTTTTTTATTTTTTTTTATAGTGCTCTGCATGTATTTGTAATGTATGAGGCGTGTTCAAATGAAATTGATACACAACGTCGCATATCAACAATTTTCAGAATTTTTTCCTGAAACAAACGCGATAGTGAAGGTGTATGTACCACGAGTGTGCAAGCGCAAGCAGACTTGTAGTAACTTTGTTCATACATAAGCAGACATAGCAATCAATTAAAAGCATTAAAGACATAGCAATCAATTAAAAATGGCTCATGTGGAAGCAACTGCGTCCAAAACGGATCAACGGGCTGTAATTATGTTTTTCACGCTGGAAAGGTGTAAACCAGTAGATAATCATCGGAAAATGCTGACTGTATACGATGACACGTGTGTGTCGAAGCCCATGGTGACGAAGTGGGCGAGAATCGAGCGACGGTCGGCAGGAGACAATGGATTTCCCGCGGCCCGGTCAGGCGCACAAAGTTGTGACAGAGAAGCTGATTACAGACATTGAGACTGCAATCATGGGAAATCTGCGAAACATTCATGCTGTCGCAACTGAGTTTTAAAGTTTCCATTGCTACTGCTTTCAATATTGTCCATGCATCCATCAATCGACATCGTTCTTCTCGGGCCGAATTCGTAACATTTCTGAGAAATGGCACATCTGCCTAAACGCCCTGGATGATTTTTTTAAAACAAACTTTGTATGCATTTCACTCATTAAATATCGTTGTTTCTACCTATGTATATGTCTCGTTTCTGCTCCTACGCATATCATAAATACATACCACGAATCACTTTCATTTGAATGCCCCTTATTCTTATATCATATAGCTAATCTAATTGTTCTTTTAAAAAAAACTTTGAGGATACAAACTTCCTCACGTTTTATAAATATTTTCAGTAAATTTACGAGATTAAAATTGACTATACCCCTCACAGCATGCATGGTCAAAGTGACGTCACAGTGAGTCACTTTGGTCACATCATATCTGTGACCAAAATGTGACGTCACATTGTGACTGAGATATGACTTTCTTAAAAATCTTTAGAAAATTTCAAAAATTCTTCAAAAAATGTTATTTACTGTAAAAAACATGTTTCTGGCAATTTAAATATCGTCGCTTTTGTCACAGTTTTGTCCCAATGTTAATGTCAAAGAAGTCACAAATGACACATTTTTCGCAAATTTGTCAAACCGCGACTCCACAAAGTGGTCACAATGAACGTCACAAACGAGCTCTAAAACGGCCATAAAGACTTCACATTTTTGTCACTTTGACTTCACACTGACGTCACGTGACGTCACATCGACGATCGATGGTCACAAAGTCACAATGTGACTTCACAACGGCGTTTCAGTGACGTCACCATGCCTAACAGGACAGAATATTTTACTTCATCTTCAGAATCATGAAGAATAGGCATCATTTTAAAGAGGTATTTATTTTAACGTATAGTTGCACCGAATGAATGAAAATAATTGAAGAGCCTGTTAAAGATAGATATTCAGAACTTTAAATATCTTAAAGGAGTAGCAATTTTCCATTCATCTCAATGCGCATGACTTTTCTAGTTTCATTGTTCCAACAAAGAACATCGTTAACATGAGTACTGAGAATCAGATAACTTTGTATCGGAAAGCGACAGAGAGAGAGCTAATAAAATTTTCGTCCAATTTTGAGAAATATTTTATGAAATAATTCGTAGCATTATTGCAAGAAATAAATTTTCGAATAAATTTCTTCAGCGAAATACATTCTGTGAGGTTAACGAAAATGTAACCGGTTAAAGAAAATTGATCGAATAAATTATTCAAGCGAAGGATTCTTTTAGAAGCAATTTTTGGAAGAAAGTATTTTTCTGGAAATTTACTGGATTACTCGAATTATTTTTTGTTAGCAAATATGTTCACACTAGTATCAAACGAATTTGCATTGAAATAGATAAATACATTTTTTTTTTAACAATTAGAATTTTCTAATTTTAACCGCTATTTAACTTTTATAATGGCATAAAAAATATTCAAATAATTTTAAAAAGTTTCGCTTTAGAAGAACTAGTATTGGCGAGATTAGAGTATATCAAAAGCATATCAAGAAGAAAATCTGCAATATTTGTTAAGGATTGCATGGAAAAGGATGCCGAATCATAGCTTCAAACTGTAAGTCTATTGGAGTGTTTTCCTACGGCTTGCCAAAACCCGTCTGTTAGTCCATCCATTGCAAGGGACCTTTAATTTTTTTAATTTTATTATGTGTGACAATTTCTCTGTCAATGTTGACTCTGACTCTCATATTAAAGTCACTACAATGTCTTAAATAACTAACAAATTAATTAATCTAATTGTTCTTTTAAAATTGTTTTTGAGGATAAAAACTTTCTCACGTTTGATAAATATTTTCAGAAAATTTACAAGATAAAAATTAACTGTATAGAATATTTTATTTCATATTCAGAATCACGAAGGATAGACATCATTCTAAAGAGGTATTTATTTTAACGTACAGTTGTACGGAATGGTTAAAAATAATTGAAGAGCCTATTAGAGATAGATATTCAGAACTTTAAATACCTTGAAAGAGTCGCAGTTTTCCATTCATCTCAATGCGCATGACTTCCTTCCAAATTCATCGTTCCAACAAAGAACATCGTTAATAGAAGTACTGAGAATCAGATAACTTTGTATCGGAAAGCGATAGATCGAGAGAGCGAATAAAATTTTCGTCCAATTTTCAGAAATATTTTATAAAATAATTAACAGCATTGTTGCAAGAAATAAATTTTCGAATACATTTCTTCAGTGAAATACATTCTGTGAGGTTAACGAAAACGCAACCGGTTAAAGAAAATTGATCGAATAAATTATTCAAGCGAAGGAATTCTTTTAGAAGCTAATTTTGGAAGAAAGGATTTTTCCGAAAATTTACTGGATTACTCGAATTATTTTTTGTTAGCAAATATGTTCACACTAGTATCAAATAAATTTGCATTGATTTAGATAAATACATGTTTGTTTTAACAAATGGAATTTTCTTATTTAATTTCCTAACAAAAAAATTTCATTTTAGAAGAACTAGTATTGGCGAGATTACAAAATATCAGAAGCATACCAAGAAGAAAATCTCCTATATTTTGGAACTGTACATGAAAAGGAATATCGTATACTTATATCATATAACTATTATAATTGTTCTTTAAAAATGTTTTTGAAGATACAAACTTTCTCACATTTTGTAAATATTTTCAGTAAATTTAGAAGTTCATAATTGACTGTACAGAATATTTTATTTCATCTTCAGAATCATGACGAATAGACCATCATACTAAAGAGGTATTTATTTTAACGTACTGTTGCACTGAATGATGGAAAATAATTGAGGATTCTGTTAAAGATAGATATTCAGAACTTTAAATATCTTGAAGGAGTAGCAGTTTTCCATTCATCTCAATGCCCATGACTTCCCTCCAATTTCATTGTTCCAACAAAGAACATCGTTAATAGAAGTACTGAGAATCAGATAACTTTGTATTGGAAAGCGATAGAGAGAGAGACCGAATAAAATTTTTGCCCAATTTTGAGAAATATTTTATGAAATAATTCGTAGTGTTGTTGCAAGAAATAAACTTTCGAATAAATTTCTTCAGGGAAATACATTCTGTTAGGTTAACGAAAACGTAACCGGTTAAAGAAAACTGATCGAATAAATTATTCAAGCGAGGAATTCGTTTAGAAGCAAATTTTGGAAGAAAGGATTTTTCTGAAAATTTACTGATTTACTCGAATTATGTTTTGTTAGCAAATAAATATCTTCACACTAGTTGATTTAGATAAATACATTTTTTTAACAACTAGGATTTTTTAATTTCAACCGCTATCTAATTTTTTATAATTGCATAAAAAATATTCAAATAATAATTAAAAAATCGCTTTAGAAGAACTAGTATTGGCGAGATTAGAGTATATCAAAAGCATATCAAGAGAAAATCTGCTATATTTGTTAAGGTGTGCATGGAAAAGAATGTCGAATCATAGCTCCAAACTGTAAGTCTATTGGAGTGTTTTCCTACGGATTGCCAAAGCACGTCTGTTAGTCCATCCATTGCAAGGCAGCTTTAATTTTTTTAATTTTATAATGTTTGTGACAATTTCTCTGACTAAATGTTGACTCTGACTATGATATTAAAGTCGTTTCAATGCCTTAAAAAACAAAGAAAAGAATATTGCAAAATTCTCTTTAGGAGCTGTTTGGTTCAAAATATGACAATTTGTAATATAAACTATATACCATTAACCAAAGTACAACTTGAACTTGGAAATATACATAGTGAAAACTGATACATTAATGGGTGAGGACTAAATTTGGTGAAAAAGCACATGATCATAACCGGCTAACAACTAGCAACTAGCCTCACATATGTAATTATTTTCTAGTCTAACTTTATTAGAATAAATCACCTGTACAGACTATTTTATCTCATCTTCATGAAGAATAGACATCATTCTAAAGAGGTATTTATTTTAACATACAGTTGCACTGAATGATTGAAAATAATTGAAGAGCCTGTTAAAGATAGATATTGAGAACTTTAAATATCTTGAAGGAGTTAGCAGTTTTCCATTCATCTCAGTGCGCATGACTTCCCTCCAATTTCATTGTTCCAACAAAGAACATCGTTAATAGAAGTACTGAGAATCAGCTAACTTTGCATCGGAAAGTGATAGAGAGAGAGAGACCGAATAAAATTTTCGTCCAATTTTGAGAAATATTTTATGAAATAATTCGTAGCATTGTTGCAAGAAATAAATGTTCGAATAAATTTCTTCAGTGAAATACATTCTCTGAGGTTAACGAAAACGTAACCGGTTAAAGAAAATTGATCGAATAAATTATTCAAGCGAGGGACTCTTTTAGAAGCAGATTTTGGAAGAAAGGATTTTTTCTGAAAATTTACTGGATTGCTCAAATTATTTTTTGTTAGCAAAATGTTCACCCTGGGATCAAATAAATTTGCATTGATTTAGATGAATACATGTTAGTTTTAACAATTGGGATTTTCTAATTTGAACCACTATTTAATTTTTTTGTAATGGCTTAAAAAAATATTCAAATAACAAAAAAAGTTTTGCTTCAGAAGAACTAGTATTGCAATATATCAGAAGCATACCTTGAAAAAAATCTGCTTTATTTTTATAATTATGCAGGGAAAGCGATATAGAATCATGGCTCCAAACTGTAAGCCTATTAGAATATTTTCTCACGAACTGCTAAAACCGGTCTGTTGGTCCATCCGTTACATAGCGGTTTTAATTTTTAGGTGCGTTCGTAATTATGTAAATACTTAGCATCTATTGTTGTCGCTCAGTCCGTCCGTCCGTCTGTCCGTCTGTCTGTCTGTCCGTCCGCATATAACAACGCAAAAACTACCCAACCGAATCGTTTGAAATTTAAAATACATAATTATAACATAATTTTATCGCGTCATTTCAAATTTTATGAAAATCGGATGGATAGATCAATTACAGGGAGAATCAAAAGGATTCCGTTACATTACGGTCAATGGGGATAAAAGTTTCAAATGTATTTTAATCGTTTGAAATTTAAAAAATATAATTATTACGTAATTTTGTCGAGTCATTTCAAATGTTATGAAAATCGGAAGCATAGATCAATTACAGGGACAATGAAAAGGATTCCGTTACATTACGGTCAATTGGGGAAAAAATTTCAAATGCATTTTAATCGTTTGAAATTTAAAACATATAATTATTACGTAATTTTATCGAGTCATTACAAATGTTATAAAAGTTGGATGCATAGATCATTTACAGGGACAATCAAAAATGTTCCATTACATTACGGTCAATGGGAAAAAAGTTTTAAATGCATTTTTATGATGTTACACTCATTCGAACATAATAGAATTGGCATAAATCTATGAAGTATATACTAAAATATGCATTCTGTACAATCTGTGATGCAAAGAATTTTTATCATTAAATTACAGGATCACACAAAAGTATTCCACTACATAATGCTATACGGGGAAACATTGTTTGGGGCGTGTTTTAATTATATTTAACTATTTCACATTTTATGAATAAGATATACATTTCTGAGGTGTAAAAAAAAATTACTTTCTGTATATTTACAGGAACACAAAAAAAGATTTCGACTACTATACTGTATCCGAAGTACGCTCTACTATATCAGCAAGATTTTAATATTTTTAAAACTTCGTTATCGTACGAACGCACCTCATTTGCTACGTTCACGTGCAATTTCCAACTTGTTTTAATTTTACAATGTTTGTGATAATTTCACTGACTCGTAATAAGGTCATTTAGTATCTTTAAAAAAAAGAAAAAGAATAGAAGATTGCAAATATCTCATGAAGAGCTGCCTGGTTCAAAATATCACAATTTGTAAAATAAACTATATATCACTGACCAAAGTACAACTCGAATTTGGAAATATCCAGAGTGTTACCTGATATATTAATGGCCTAAATTTGATGTTAAAACACGTGATCATAACCAATGCAGTTGCATAGAAACTAGCCTTATACAGGGTGTTTCGCTACCAGACCGACAAACTTTGAGGGGTCATAGTAGACACGGAGACAAACATTATTAAATAGGAAACCATGGGTCACAAACGTCTTCTGTAGGAGCTAGGGGCCATTAAAGTTTAAGGTCCAAAAATTCAAACGCTGATAAAAATTAGGAAAAAGAGTCGATTTGTTTGCGGTTTTCTCTAAAATCATTCTTTATATCACGATTTTTTATTTTTTTTATTTTAAAGGTTAAGTTCAAAAATCGTCGATAGAGGGCGCTTTAGACTTTAGAGCAACGAAAAAATACTTTTTGCCGTTCTTTTGTGCATGGAGTTGAAATTATTCTAAAGACTTTAACTTAAATTTTGAGCCCAAAATCGGAAACATGGGGATCGGTTAAATAGCGAAAATTTAATTATAAACCGAGGGAGAGATTTTAAACGCTCATAAAGATTGGATAAACAAATCGATTTTGTTGCGGTTTGCGTGTAGGTCATTCCCTTGGTAATTATTTTATTCAAAATGATGTACAGCTTTCATGTCCTCATTTTTTGATAGAGGGCGCTTCCGACACATGTCCGACATTTCTATGGTATTACTCCTGGGTGTTTTACTACCAGACCACCATACTTCCAGGAAGTGTAAGGTATGCAAAGACGATTTGTAATCACACAGGAATGTAACGTTGAAAATTGTTTTTTGCATGTTACGTTTAAAAAAAAGCAGAGAAAAAAAAACAACAGAAACAAGCAGGGAAACAGCAATCTGTTAAAGTGACCGAACAAAGTTTATTTAAAGGTTTTACTGCAAAAAAGTGTTCGAAATTACGACCAGAAAATGTCCGGCAAACTACTTGACAGCGATAGTAGATGGCGCTGTGATTTTCTTGCGGTAGATGGCGCTGAACGGTAATGCGCGTGAAAATTTCTCTCTCGTCTATGTGGTTCCAGCACGATCAGGCTCTTCCACATTTTACCAATGATGTTCACCGATACCTTAACGTAACATATGGACAGCCGTTGATAGGTCGTGGTGTCCCGGTTTATTGGCCTGCCAAATCACCGGACCAATCAAGTATGAGCTTCTTCTGCTGGGGCCACATGAAAAGTTGGGTGTATAAAAATCCCGTACCATCAATTAAAGACTTAGCAGATCGTATTTCTGTAGCTCCCGGAAATCTATCAAAGATTCCAGAACTCATTCAAAGCGTGAGGAATTACATGCGACGCCGCTGTCAAGCATGTCGAATTACTTCTGATCGTAATTTCGAACATCTTTTCTAGCAAAACCTTTAAAATGTTTTATGTCATATTAACCTGTTGCTGTTTTCTCTGCTTGTTTCTGTTTTTTTTTTTTTCTGCTTCCTTTAACCATAACTCGCAAAAAAGACATTTTCAACGTTACATTTCTATGTGATTCCGTGTCGCTTTCGCATCCCTAACACTTCCTGGAAGTATGGTATTCTAGTAGTAAAACACCTAGGAGTAATGCCATTGAAATGTCGGAGATGTGTCGGAAGCGCCCTCTATGAAAAAATGAGGACACCACAGCTGTAGTCATTTTGAATAAAATAATTACCAAGGGAATGACCTACACGCAAACTGCAACAAAATCGATTAGCTTGTCCAATGTTTATGAGCGTTTAAAATCTCCCCCTCGGTTCACAGTTAAATTTTCGCTAGTTAACCGATCTCCATGTTTCCGATTTTGGTTAGTCCAAATTTAAGTTAGTCTAAACTTTAGAATAATTTCAACCCCATTCACAAAAGAACGGCAAAAAGTATTTGTTCATTACTCTAAAGTCTAAAGCGCCCTCTATCGACAATTTTTGAACGTAACCTTTAAAATTAAAAAAATTACAAATCGTGATATAAAGAATGATTTTAGAGAAAACCGCAAACAAATCGACCCTTTTTTCTAATTTTTATCAGCGTTTTAATTTTTGGACCTTAAACTTTGATGGCCCCTAGCTTTTACAGAAGACGTTTGCGCCCCATGGTTTCCTATTTAATAATGTTTGTCTTTATGTCTACTATCACCCCTCAAAGTTTGTCGGTCTGGTAGCGAAACACCCTGTATATTAAAGCATAGCACGGCAGTGCTGTGCTTTATTTATTACCAGTGTGACTCCGTAATGTTATTTTAATACGAAATTTAACATTGAACGAGTTATTTACTTGACATTTTCCGACATTTTGTACCCGCTGCCACAAATTTTCTTCAAAGGATCTAATTGTTTAAAAAATAATTTCTTCCAATCAAAAAAAAAATATACACAAAGGTCAATGGACATATTACTTACCCATCATACGTAGTATAGGGTAAGTCTTGCAATCGTTTTGAAAATCGAAAAAAAAATTTTTGACCGATTTACACGTTTTAGACACTGGAGATTTCTAAAAACATATTTTTAGAAAAAAAAAATTGCCGTCCGTCCATCTGTCTGTCTGACTATAAATGCTCTATCTCACGAACAAATTGATATAGAGACTTGAAATTTTGTATGTACTTAGTATGTAAAAATGGGACGAAGCCTATTGAATATCAGCAACCTCGATTATCCGGAACTATTTTTTCCGGAATCTCGAAAAATTCGTTCTGATGAAAGGTATATAAAAATTTTCGATTTTTTTTATTTAAAGGAATGCATGTAAAAGGCAATAAAAAACACAAATTTTGCATAAAGAACGAAGTCGATCGGATTATTAGTTGTCGAGATATTTGTAATCCTGTTTTCCACATTCTCCGATTTTTCATGATCCTGTATTTCATTCAAATTTCAATTCAGAGGTATATTTTAATTGAAAATGAGACGCTTAATCCGACGCAGCAAACTGTTAGTTAATATGATTATTATTTTTGGAGTTATAAGGATGTTTCTTTTACGTAGTTTGGTACTTCTTGAGTAGTTTGGCGTTTTATATAATTTGTTGAAATTCGTGCATCAGCAATTCATTAATAGAGTATTACTTTGTGTATTAACAACATTTAAATTTAGTTTTGGAATTGAAATACATTGTATAAATAGTTTTCACATATTTTATTTTCATATGCATATAAATGATGGGTAAGTATTACGGTGGCCTCCAACAACTAGTTTCCTATAGCAATTAATCATTTTTATGTGATAAGTGAAAAGTATTTTTTGTAAGAATTAAAAATGGTATATTTACGACGTCATATTAGAAATGAAACGGCGATTTGCAAACATTTGGTACAAAGACAAGAATCGTCAACAGAAAGCAATATGAAGCATGATTTTTATAATAAAAGGACATTTTCAAACATTGATCAAGAAGCTTCTAACTGAAGAAATATAGAAAATAAGTAAATTAAACTTTTTTCTACCTATTGTCTCTACAAAATAATAGAAAATAACTTAAAAATATATATGTAACTGATATTCGAAAGCGAATTTTTTGACACATTGGCATCAGAAAAAAATCCCACCAAACCCAGTGGGTATATGATAGTTGCGCCGGGATTTCGTACTTATACCACATTTTTAAAAATTTCTTCGCCTGATATGTTCGAAGAAATCAAAATAAATTTAGATGAATAAAAGTTTTCAAAAATAATAGTACTTGAAAATAATAGTATTTCATCCTTTGTATGTAATGAAACTGGTAAATCTGCAGAACTAGGGCTTCAAACATAGCAATTTTTTAAGGCTAAACCGCAGAATTATCAACTACTTGGTGTAAGACCTTTCGGCACTGCAATAAATTCGTCAGTTCTTTCAACATAAATATTCAAATCCAACGTAAACAAATATAAACAATAATGTTTACAAATATATTTTTTCCCCGATTTGGAGATTTTTTAAATCGTGCCTAAATTTGTAATTTTACAAGTAATTAATCATTGGATAAAATCAATTTTGAACCATTGGTACTACTTGGTTATCCCGTCGACCAAAATACTATCGCCAAACTATAAGATTAAATGCCAATAATTAATGATCGTGAATGTCGCACTCAATGACATTAAATATTTACGTATTTATAGATGCCTTCAAATGATTTTATTTCCACTTTTTATTAGTATTTTCATTAATATTTTGCTCATTTATTTGTTCTTTGGTTATTAAAAAATGCCAATATGTATAATTTGGCTATCAGTTTGGCAACTTATATAATTTGGCAAAATTGGTTGACGGGATAACCAAGTAGTACCGTTGTTGTATTAAATTCATTATTCCGATGATTTTAATATGATAAAACACTACACGATTTAATTTTTGAAATATTGCAAAGAGTTTCTGTTGAAAAATAGTTGTTTTTTTATACTTTAAGTTAATATTTTTATAAAGCTCTTTTTATTCACTATCTCTATAAATTAATAAAATTTAAGCACATTTGGAATATTCATAATGGGTCACGTTTTGGCATAGATGTCTAATACTTACCATGTTGGCGCAATTTTTTTCTCACGCCAATTTGGCGAAAACTTCGTTTTCAAATACCAATCACATATATATTTTTAAATTATTTTCTGATATTTAAAAATGGAAATAGTGATAAATAAGAAATAAGTTTATTAATAATTATAGAACAAAACAATCTACATCATTTTAAAAAAAGTAATATAAAATAAACAACTTATTAGTAAACTAGCAGTCTTCGCCCGCTACGCTGGTCAGTTTTTTTTTTTTTTTAAGAAACTTTGAAACAAACGAAATTTTAATATCATAATAATTTTTAGTTTTATATCGTATTTTAGACTGTCTGCCATCGATGAAAAGTCAGTCATCTAAACGGAAAGCTCAATTTTAGTCACCCATGAAAGACGTAGCGTTCAACATGCTAACAGTTTTAATCACATAAAAATTCATTCAGCGGAACTTTTAAAATAAAGTCAACCTTTTGTAATTGGGTTCATCTGATTTTAAACATCTCCATAAGTATTCAATTAAACAACGTAGAATGCTATATTTCATTTGTTACAAAATTTCTGAAAAATTATCCAATTAACAATGTAAGTTCCAATAAAATCTATCAAGTAGAACTTACGTTATAAGCAGCCGGAATGAAATTTCAATTTGCGTTTTATATATATTGAGATAACTAAATATAGCTTACATAATCATGTTAACCTGATTATAGAACTCTCTTTTAATTGTATGTTCAATAGATTTTTTTATGTCGTGATTAATACGAAATCCAGACTTTCTTTTATATATATAGATAAGGATTGAAAATTTCAGGTTTTTGCGCTGAGGAAATCGCCAAATTATAAAAATGTAAAGTATCTCACAAACTACTGGATTTAAAAGAATTTGCTTGGTACCATTCGATTCAGCATAAAAAATATACTTAAAAATGTTATTAGTAGAAAAACAACTACAAAAGCCGATTTTTAAGGAATTTTTTAAAAGTTCGTTCATTTATTAACTCCCCTTAGGCGTGGAATTTTCGAAAATCCCTTCTTAGCGGCACTCGATTTTATAAGAGGTATTTTTACCCCAATTTTCAAGATTTTTAGTTCAGTAGATTTTTTTGTGTCGTGATTAATACGAAATCCAGATTTTCTTTTATATATATAGATAAACAACGACAGCCCAGGTTAGCATGTGAGGCATATAATTTCCATTTTGTTCCAATCTCGCCAACGTGTTGCATATGTGACATCTATCCCCAACTTTTCTACGCTGAACCCTGCCCAGAGCTCCGATAGCGATTTGAAGTTCTGTCGAAGTTGAATTTCAATTTTGGGCAGACTTTCAATTCAAACATTAATTAATTTATCGAGAAACTTCTAAATGAAGAAATACAGAAAATAAATAAATATGACGTAATACACAAAATAAAAAAAAAAATACGTTTTATTGATAGTCTTGAGATATTGTTGAAGGACAATATTATATTGTCTTGAGGTGAAATTCTAGAGCTATACTTCTACGCAATGTATCAATACTGATTGTTAAATATAAATATCAGTTACATACAGAAGAGACTTTTCTAATTCATAAGAAATTAATTCGCCGAAGAAAAAAGTGATGTCTATTTTTTTCGTGATTCCATCGTAAAAAGTGAAATTCATTTTAAGAATTAAAAAGCGCACATTTATGATGTCATATTGGAAATGAAACAAAGATTTTGAAATATTTGGTATCGGGACAGGAAGCATCTACAGAATACATTTCTATGTGTAAAAATAATAATAATAATAATTTAAAAATGAGGCAAATGATTTGGAAATGGATCAATGAAAATTTGTGAAAAACCCAATGGAGAAATGAAAATCTACGCAGATACGGCGGAGATAGATAAATAGAGTTTTTAATTTGGGGTGGTTTTGGAGTCTGGGTATCATGATCGGTACAAATCTGGAAAAAAAAAATCAGAAATTTCTACATAGGGGCGAACGTAGTAGTTATTATTTCATCAAATGAAATTTTGTTCAAAAATCTAATTTAATTTTGAGGCCCTTTCATAGTTTTGCAGAATTGCTAAATTGTAACTAAAGTAAGTGCTTCAACACTCGCTCATCTTACTTGCACATATGAAGCCAACAAGATGTTCAATCTTGAACTAGTTATACTCACAGATTTTTCATCACCATATTCTTTTTAGCATAAAATGGAGCTATTACAACAATTTAATAAGAAACATGGTACTTACAATGTGAATTTGCACTAGCTAGTTTTTCTGCGTCAGAGAAAGAAAGGGAGAAATATGAGCCCCTCAGACGTTCTCTTGAGCACACCACCCCCCTCATAGTTCACTTCTAGCTATGGCCCTCGGTAAATTACACCAGTAATTGTGATACAATATCGCATAAAGGAAGTCCTGATGATGGTACCCTCAGTTAATTTTGAAATGAGTTCATCTGAATGCAGTAGTTGTTAAAAAACTTCAGATATTAAACAAAAACATAATTTGCAGAACAAATTTTTAAAAAAAAATTTTTTTCCTGTATCATTTAAGCCCATGAAGGGACAGATATTAAGATATTTGATTCAGTTATTTCTACATTTAGTATTAAATTTTTGTATCAAATAATTTAAATTATGTGAACATTAAAAAAATAAAAATGAAATTCAAACAATATGATACTTAAAACCCCAAAATCTTAGATCCCGTTCAAACGAAATCGAAATAAATCTGAGACTATTTTCCAAACTTAACTTGCATAAAAATTTTTTTGCAGATTTTGTATAATGTTTACGGTAGGTATAAATAAAAAGAATAGACACATCTAAAAAGCAAATGTTCAGAAAAAGTCTAAGATTTATTTCGATTTCGTTTGAACGGGATCTAAGATTTTGGGGTTTTAAGTATCATATTGTTTGAATTTCATTTTCATTTTTTTTAATGTTCACATAATTTAAATTATTTGATACAAAAAATTAATACTAATTGGGCTTAAATGGTACAGGAAATAAATTTTGTTTTTTTAATGTGTTCTGCAAATTATGTTTTTTTTTAATATAATTATATTCTAGTTTACTAGAATAAATCACCTAGAGATGTCCCAAAAAGTTTAAAGTTTAAAATAGTGTTGCACAACCTTTTTGCTAGAAAATCGTTTGCCACCAGAATATTTGAAAAGTGGCGTTTGTTTTCTTTCATTGCAAAGTTTTCGTCACTAATATAAGAAAAATTATTCTGCATAAAATTAGTGGTATGAGTTTGGCCCGCGGGCCACAGGTTGTGCACCTCTAGTTTAAAAGATACTTATCTGCAACAGGAAAATGATTCAATAGAACTTATCTGGTACGAATCGCATATTCATACCGACCAACTGAAAATAATAGGCTTGTAAATTACACTATTTTTCAATAACAGATTTCGTCGTTTTGCAGCAACTTCATAACAGCTGTGATAGCGGTTAATAGGCATGCTGCTGCTGCATAGTAAAGGATTCGCCTAAGTTTCGATATGAGAGGCGATTTCTATTTGAGGTGCTGCTTTATAAAACTGAAATGTGGTGTATTAGCAGCCTGCCTAAGTGCCATGGGGAATTTGTTTTTTACAAACTTTGTACGCATTTTGCTCGTTGAATATTCTTGTTTTTATCTATATATCTGTCTCCTTTCTGCCCCAACGCATCTCATGGATACACACCTTGAATTACTTTCATATGAACACCCCTTATACTTATATCATATAACTAATCTAACTCATTTTTTTAAAGATATTTTGGGGATACAAACTTTCATATGTTTCGTAAATATTTTCAGTAAATTTATAAGATCAAAATTTCCCACACAAAATATACTATTTCATCTCCAGAATCATGACGAACAGACATCCTTCTAAAGAGGTGTTTATTTCAACGTACAGTTGCACTGAATGATTGAAAATAATTGAGGAGTCTGTTAAAGATAGATATTCAGAACTTTAAATATCTTGAAGGAGTAGCAGTTTTCCATTCATCTCAATCCGCATGACTTCCCTCTAATTTCATTGTTCCAACAAAGAACATCGTTAATAGAAGTACTGAGAATCAGATAACTTTGTATCGGAAAGCGATAGAGAGAGAGAACGAATAAAATTTTCGCCCAATTTTGAGAAATATTTTATGAAATAATTCGTCGCATTGTTGCAAGAAAATAAATTTTCGAATAAATTTCTTCAGTGAAATATATTCCGTGAGGTTAAAGGAAACATAACCGGTTAAAGAAAATTGATCGAATAAATTATTCAAGCGAAGGATTCTTTTAGAAGCAGATTTTGGAAGAAAGAACTTTTCTGAAAATTTACTGGTTTACTCGAATTATTTTTTGTTAGCAAATATGTTCACACTAGTATCAAATAAATTTGCATTGATTTAGATGAATACATGTTTGTTTTAACAATTAAAATTTTCTAATTTGAACCGCTATTTAATTTTTTATAATGACATAAAAAATATTCAAATAACAAAGAAAGTTTTTCTTTAGAAGAACTAGTATTGGCGAGATTAGAGTATATCAAAAGTATACCAATAATAAAGCCTGCTATATTTTTGGAATTATACAGGTGTTTCTATTTATAATCAGGTTTTAAAGGGGTTTTCAGTGGTTTAAAAGGGTCCGGGACACATTTAAAATAATTTATTTTTATTGAGTTAAAATTTTAAAATTTTTTGTGACGGTTATTCATGTTATTAGTAAAAAAATCCCATAATAAAACTTTTTTTAATCAAAAATGTTGGGTAAATTAAACTTGTTATAACTCGAAATATTATCTGTAGAATTTCATTTTTTTAAAATAAATAAACAGAAATATATTAACTTTAATTTTGATTTAGAAATTTTCTAAAATGTTAATTTAAATAGAAATGAAAATATTTAAAGTAAAAATTAAAAAAGAATTATGTAACTTTAAAAAAATCATATTTATAGATGTAAATATAATTTTTAATTTCCTGAATAAAAATTTAAATAAAACTATTGAAAAGTACATGTTTCAAGTTTGAACCATTTATCTTTACAAGTTCTTGAGTTATAACAATTTAAATAGAAGAAATGGTTAAAAAAAACTATCATGAAGAAACACGCATTTTCAAAAAAATTCATTTCTATAACAACCATCGTTTGAAAGCTAGATTTCGAAAACAACCAAACATAAAAAATAATATTTTCCGTTCTAATTAAGATAGAAACATGATGGAAATGTCATTTTAAGCAGAAAAAAAAGAAAGAAAGAAACTTTTAATAAAATAAAATTCTTTTCAAAAATTTTAAGATTTTGGTGTCTTGGACCTCCTTAAGCAAGAAATTCGAATGCATGTTGTAAATGTGTGTTTTATTTATACTAGACGGTTGCCCGCCCTCAGTAGCCCGAAGACTATCTGAATGCCAGTTCTACAACCCCACACATTCACGTTTCTGTGCCATGTCTCGTCAGTTTCCGGCAGATATGTTTGATCGGTGTTCTGGGGTTTCGTTTGCATATCTTTTTTTATTGTTAATGAAGAGGTCTTCCATTTGTTCTTCCATCTGTTCTTCTTTCTGTTCTTCCATCTGTTCTTCCATTTGTTCTTCCATTTGTTCTTCAATTATATTCGACGATTCACTGTTTGAGAGCCTATCTGTCCTTTTATTTATAGAAGTTCAAAATGAAAAAAGATTTTCTTAGCAGACGATTTTTTGTGATAAATACATTATCTGTTTTATATTTCTTCTGCTTTATTCCTTTTATTTATAGAAGTTCAAAATGAAAAAAGATTTTCTTAGCAGACGATTTTTTGTGATAAATACATTATCTGTTTTATATTTCTTCTGCGTTTACCTAAGCTGTGTAAAATCTCTATAAATAAAAGGTATAGAGGATGAGAGCCTATCTGTGCCTCAATTATCCTCAGAATTCCTTTTATATATATAGATTTTGTTGTTGTACGTATTGATTAATAACTATTTTAATTTCGTTATGGAATGTAAGCTGAAAACAAATTAGGAACAATTTATGTCAATTTAATTGCAAATATACTTATATTTTTCTTTTGGCTTCACACGATTAAAGATAGTTTTTTTTTTTTTAAATCATGCTTAAAAATGATTTTTAAAACAATAAAAATTGAGTAATTTGAGATACAGTTTTTAAACAAATTGCATTTGCGAGTACATTTTTTCCCCTATTCGGCGGTTTAAAATTAAAAATGTGCGATGTTTATAAGTTTAAATAATGAAAAGAAATTCTAGTAAAAGGATCTTTTGCGGTTACCATTCACAAAATGATGTCATGCAGAGACATGTTTGTCCTTTAAAATACAGATAAATAGATCAATAATCATAGCTGCCATCTGATCTTTGTTTGAAGTTTTCTTGGGCAGTCTAAAAATTATATCATTTTGTAAATGATGTGAAAAATCTACTTTTACATTTCAGGTTTACCCATAAATGATTTCATATATCATTACTTCCTTGTTGACAGGTTTCGTACGTTATTATGAAATGAGACTTTTTATGGTATGTCAAACCACGACGTTTTTAAAATAGTTCTACGTTACACTGCATTAATGTTCATTCGTATTTGTTTTCAGATTAGCACTGAAATCTTTGAGAAATTTATGATTTAGCACGTTTTTTCAAGTGCAATATTAGATGTCTTCATAATGCATAATTCACAATTTCTTACTTTAATGGAGATACCGCACTGCTAATTCTATACTTTTGTATTAAAATATGTTTCCCAGTATTATTTGACGGTCATTTGGATTTAAGTAACAAAATGATATTTTAATTGATGAAAAAAAGAAACTTTAATAGGCAGCAAAATGTCTAGAAACTGGTACAAAATTACTTAAAAAATAACCCATAAAATTCATGAAATGGTAAAATTTTCTGAAGAACCAAGCTTTCTTCTTCGGGCTTGATTACATATCGTGCCACCATTATAAGAACGATAGAAATACAAAATTTTTCAATACAGGAAAGTTAGAATTCTAATGCTAAATTTAAAGTAGATAAATAATAAAAATTCATATTAGAAGCATGAATCTTTTTACATGAATTTTAAATTGACAAGTTTTTATTGAAAAAGATGGATTCCAATTCGAAAACTGAAAAAAAAAAAAAAAATAGCACCGTCATTGGTGTCTTCAAAAATCTTGCGACTTTCGCCAGATGAAGAAGGAAAATCTTAATCTGAAATTGGTAAAAAAGTTTAGTCCAGTCATCATTGTCTCCAAAAGGTCATACATGTCCGTTTTAATAAGAAATATAAATCTCAAGCCAAAACTTTAAAGGACGTTTAGCAGACTCTTTAATGTCTTCAGAGTGTCTTGCAAGTCGGACTTGGTAAGGAAAATAAACATTGTCAATAAGTGTCTTGAAAATGACTTACAAGTCCCTATTAATATGAAAGATAAATCTCAATCTGAAATTGAAAACAAATTATAGCACAGTTATTAGCTTTTTCAAAGAATTGTGCGAGTTTCTCTTAGTGACACAGCTGAACCTCAACCTTAAATTGAAAATAAAGATTAATATAGTTTTCAGTATCTTTGAAAAATGATTTTAAAAAATAATACTCTGGTCATATTATTAATAAACTTGTAAGAGGCTTAACAAGAAATCTTGAGTACAATTACAGTTGAAGAACCTTTTAATATGTAAAAAATATACTGAAAGTAAAAGTGTTAAAAAACTGTAACATACATGTTTAAACATTTCTTGAAATCAACTTATGATGGAAAAAACAGTGAAATAGGAATAAAATTTGATTCTAAAAGGCTGTTTAAATAAATATAAACTTGTTATCTTCAGAATAAATCGAAAACAAAAATCAATTTATTTAGTAGAAACTAAACCTCAAAAACTTAGAAAATTTTAGGAATCTTGTTATACTTATTAATGAAAGAAAGAATGTTGTTTCTAAAAAGCAACAACCAATGTTCTACGGGATTTAGCTTTAGAGAAAACTGCAATATCAGAATGAAATTTCTTGAAATCGAACTTAAAAATTTTTTCATGTTTGTATTCTTAGTGTTTATTCGAGTGTTCTAGAAAGCCATCCAAACATCACTTGATCAAAACATAATTGAAATGAAAAATTCATTGATAATTAAAAAATGAATATTTAAAATTAAACGCTCATAAATTGCCTTTAGAGTCACATTTCTTTTTTCAGCAAGGCCTTAAATTATACAAATTTTTAGCTGCTACACTATAACCAATAATTGTAATGTGAAAAAGTTTATATAATCATTTCCTTTCAATAACAATAGCATTTACAATTTCAAGTTTTGAAGTTAGATAAATCTAAATAAGAAAATGATTTTGGTGGCAAAGAAATGTTGGAGAAATTTCACAAGAATGTTGTTGAATAATAATCGGCAAAACTGAACACATGCTTTTAACTCCATACAGTGTTGTTTATAATATATTAAGTATGCATAAGATTATAAAAACACCTTTTTTTCGTTATATTTATTTTCTTTATTAAGTGTAACAACAGGTATTAACTGAATAACTTTAAACTTTAGGAATTAAAAGTTGAGTAATTAAGATTGTTGTCGCTTTTTCCGTAGAAATTCTTACACAATTAGGGTTTTGGTCTTTTTTTTTAATATATTATATTTAAAGTTTCTTTTACACTTCTAAAAGTGACAGTTATAAATATGTACTCAATTTTCAGAGTGTCTGTACATATCCGCTTCTCTTTTTTCTTTATGAGTATAAGCAATAAATATATATATATATTAACCATCCCAACAGATAATTTGCCTATTTTCTGAAAAAAATAATTAATAATAAGCACTTTAATTACCAAAGGAAAAGGTACCTACTCAATTGGATTTTTTTTTTCTTATTGTTGTTATGATAATAAAAAACAAGTTGGAAATTGCACGTAAAGCGTAGCAAATGAGGTGCGTTCGTTGATAACGAAGTTTTAAAACGTTCAGATCTTGCTGATATAGTAGAGCGTACTTTGGATACAGTATAGTGGTTGAAATCTTTGTGTTCCTGTAAATATGCAGGGAGTAATTTTTATTATACTTCATTAACGTATATCTTATTCATAAAATGTGAAGTAGTTTAATATAATTAAAACACCCCCCAAACAATGTTTCCCCGTATAACATTATTTAGTGGAATACATTTGTGTGGCCCTGTAATTCACTAATAAATATTATTTGCATCACAGACTGTACAAAATGTATTTTTTAGTACATATTTCATAGATTCATGTCAATTCTGTTATATTCAAATGAGTATAACACCATTAAAATGCATTTGAAACTTTTTCTCTATTGACCGTAATGTAACGGAATACTTTTGATTGTCCCTGTAAATGATTTATGTATCCGACTTTCATAACATTTGAAATGACTCGACAAAATCACGTAATAATTATATGTTTTAAATTTCAAACGAGTAAAATGCATTTGAAACTTTTTCCCCATTGACCGTAATGTAACGGAATCCTTTTGATTGCCCCTGTAATTGATTTATACATCCGATTCTCATTAAATTTGAAATGACTCGACAAAATTACGCAATAATTATATGTTTTAAATTTCAAACGATTAAAATGCATTTGAAACTTTTTTCTCCATTGACCGTAATGTAACGGAATCCTTTTGATTGTCCCTGCAATTGATCTATCCATCCGATTTTCATAAAATTTGAAATGACTCGACAAAATTATGTAATAATTATGTATTTTAAATTTCAAATGATTCGGTTGGGTAGTTTTTGCGTTGTTATATGCGGACGGACAGACAGACGGACAGACAGACAGACGGACGGACTGAGCGACAACAATAGGTGCTACGTATTTACATAATTACGAACGCACCTAAAAATGCAGGGAAGTGTGGGGTTGGGACACTTTTTACCACAAAAAAAAAATTAACTTTTTTTGACACAAAAACAAAAATTTCAATTTATAGAGTACAAAATAAAACACTTTTTTGATCTCCCTGAACCATATAGAAACACAACATGGAAAAAGCTTTTTATAATTAAAGAAATTGTAACTTTCAAAATGTGTGCTATAACTCCCCACTAACAGGGAGATATATGGGACAGCAATAAAACAAAGCTGTAAAGACACAAATAGTCTACTGTATGTTAGATATGCAATCAAACAAAGATTGTTAGTTGATAATATATGTGCCGCAATACAAAATTCAAGCATTTTCATGACTGGAATGAAAACTGAAGATTGCCAGTCATAGATGACATTAAAAAATCATCCAATCAATTTGTTTACATTTTGAAATAAATGGATATATTATTATGTTATAATTAATATATTATCCTCTAAAAATGCTTGCATTTAGCAATTTATATTCATGTTATTTAAAAAAAAGAATTGGACATGTCTCATTCCTTCCTTTATTGTCATGTCCCATTCTTCCCCACTATCTTGTTTTCTGTTAAAATTCTTATATAAAAAAACACGCTGTTTTGTAGTTCCTTAGTTTATTATAGGGAAATTATTACATTTATGCGCAAAAAAGTCATTAATATATAAATAGCATAAAAACTATAGGACGTAAATTTACATTTTACTAGATTCTAGACTACACTAGAAAAATTTCTTGGAATAATCTTTTCTTCTTACAATTGTAAGCTTATACAGATTTAAAAAAATTCAACTGATTAAGCTACAATTGTTTCATCATGTGTGTGATTGGTGAAATGTTTAGAATAATACATAAAGAGAAAAATCTATTGCCCCATTCCTCTCACAGTCCCACTCCATCCCACTCTCCCCTACATGTTAATGATTTCTTAACGATTCTGACGCGAAATCAAACTGCAAAATTGTGGTGTATTTACAATACGGATTGAAATAAAAAGAATAAAATAACGTATTGGTTGAAAAATAACATTATACACTTTGATCAAAGCGTTAAATAGGGGAGAAAAGCATTCAAAATAAAAGAAAAAAATCACTAATTGCTAGAGCTGTTTACCATTCAATACATCACACAGTATTTTCGCCACATTCACAAAACATTCATCCTATTTCCTTCAGAGTGTGAGAGTAAAATAATAGTCATTTTATGCTAATAACATAAAATTACTCGAAGTCATTTGACAAAGCCAATATTCCAGGTATAGAAGAATCCTTGCACAAATTGTATTGTTCCAGAACTAAAAACTGATTTGGAAGAGTTTGTGTAACCCCTCTCACCCAGATATTCTCAGATTGCTCGATTTTACCCGCAGCTAGATTTCGACAGAATAAATATCATACCGAAGATTAATTTTCCTGAAGTTCTATTGAATCAAATCTCTGTGAGAGATAGGTAGGCATAGATACGCTTGGTGTAGTGTTAGAATATTGCATTTCGAGAAGTAGCCTAGGGTCATCTACAGTTGAAATTAATTACTGTTTTAAATTTCTTTCATATGTATAGGGAGGTTACATATGAGAGATCAAGCAGACTCGTTTAGTATTCTTCGTTTATTAATTCTTTTGTCCGTTTCATCAAGTCAATTTTGAAAGAAATAGTTATTTATAAAAATGAAAAAGCGAATTGAATTTTTTTTTTTTAATTTAGTTCTAGTATTGAATTTGGAATTTGAAACATTTCTCATTTCTAAGTTTTATGGTATAATGACTTATTATATATTGTGCCAATATTTTTAAGTTTAAAAGTATTACATTATAAAATATTTACTAGCAAAAAAATATTAGAAATATGTGAGCTTAATATTGCTTTTATAGAAAACACTTTCAGTGAAATACAATGTTGTTTATAATATTAAATTGGAAAAGTTGAAATTGAAATAGCATACTTTTTTGCTGATATTATATTAATATCGGCAAAATATAAATACAATATTGACAAATGTAAAATGTAATCAATTTAATTCTGTGGTCTTTTCACACGAATATTGGCAGAGATATAGCCAATATAAAGAATACTGTCCATAAATAGTTTTACTCTAATACTAAAGTTATAACTATTGCCCAAATAAAAGTGGAATTGCTGTAATAATTCTGTCATTTGACAAAGCCAATATTCTAAGTATGGAAAAATCCTTGCATAAATTGTACTGTGTACCAAAACTGAAAACTGATTAGGAGGAGTTTGTGTAACCTCTCTCACCCACAATTCTCAGATTGCTCGATATTATCCGCAGCTAGATTTCAGCCAATTAGAATAAATATCAGGCCGAAGATTAAGTTCCCTAATGTTATGTTCAATCATATCTCTGTGAGAGATAAATAGGCATAAATACTCTTGGTGTAGTGTTAGAATATTGCATTTCGAGAAGAAATAGCCTGAGGTCATCTACAGTTGAGATGAAGTTGCTGTTTTAAATTTCTCTCATATCTACATATGAGAGATATTCATAAAGTCCGGATCAAGCAAACTCGTTTATTAATCTTCGTTTATTAATTTTTGGCTGTTTCATCAAGTCAATTTTGATATAAATAATTATAAAAATAAAAACTTGAAATGCTTGAGAAAAAAAGGAACTTGAAATGCTTTTTTCAAAATTTATAAATTTCGACCGAATGTCTCACATATGAGAGATATTCATTAATGTCCGGATCAAACAGACTCGTTTAGATATCTTCTTTAATTAAGTTTTTTAAGTGTTTTATCAAGTCAATTTTGAAATAAATAATTATTTAAAAAAAGAAAAGGCGACTTGAAACTCTTTTTTAAATTTCTTTCTGCTATTGATATCGACCAATTAGAATAAATATCTTACCGAAGATTAATTTTCCTAAAGTTATGTTGGATCAAATCTCTGTGAGAGATATGTAAGTAATAAGTTATTGCATTTCGAGAGGGAGTAGCTTGAGGTCATCTGCAGTTAAAATGAAGTTGCTGTTTTAAATTTTTCTCAAATGTAGAAGAAGTTTAAATTCAGAAAAATTCATTAAAGTTCGGATCAGACAGACTTATTTATGAATCTTAGTTTATTAACTTTTTTTACTGTTTCATCAACTCAAATTTTGAAATAAATAATTGTTTATAAAAATGAAAAGATGACTTAAAATGTTTTCTTAAATTTATTTCTGTATTGAATTCGGAATCTGTAACATTTCTAACCGATAAATTTTATGGATAATGTTTTATAATATATTATGCCATTATTTTTCTTTTTAGAAGTATTACATTATGATATTTACTAGTAGACAAACATTATGAAATCTTTACTATTACCTTTTTCTGTTACCCTAACTTCCATAGCACCCTTATCCTAGTAATCTTTCCAATACGAATAAGCGCAACGAGAAATACAACATTTAAATAACCACTGAAGATAACCCTGTGAATTGGCTGAAAACGTTTTGAATTTTTAATGCATTTTTAAGGTTTTTTAATGTATTCTAAATAATTTTATATTTCATGAATGCGCCTGCAAGCAATTTTAGTAAATTTTATTTGTGATTTTTATATGAATTTTAAATTTTGCAAGTGTCTACTGAAGAAGATAAATTCCAATTTGAAACTGAAAAGAAAATTCAACACCATCATTGGCATCTACAAAAATCTTGTAACTTTCTACAGATGAAGAAGGGAAATCTCAATCTGAAATTGAAAAGAAAATTTAGCCAAATCATCAGTTCCTCCAAATATATCCTTGTACGGGGGATTAATCTCAAGCTGGAATTTAAAAGAACGTTTAGCGCAGACTTTAATGTCTTGAAAGTGTCTTGCAAATCGGACTTAGTAAAGAAGATAAACCTGAAACTGAAAATCAAGTTTAACACAGTCAATAAGCGTTTTGAAAATGATTTGCAAGTCCCTATTAGTGAGAAGAAGAAATATCAATCTGAAAATGAAAAGAAATTTTAAAGCAGTCTTTTGTGTTTTCAAACAATCTTGCTAGTTTCTCTTAGTGACAGAGATATACCTCAATGGTACAAATTTACTAATATTCTGAACATAGCGGCATAACCGGGTTTTTCCGTCACTTAGTTTTTGGAATCAAAGGCTTATTTAACTCAAAATTGATATTAATGTTATTTTATTTAATAATATATGATAAGCAAGTGTCTAAGATTGTAAAATATAAATTTCCACATCAACATTTACCATAGCTATTATTTTATGAATCATTAATTTTGTATGCAAAATTCTGCAGGATGCTTAAAGGGTTAGAAATAAACTTGTAAGAGCTTATAGAGAAATCTTGAGTAGATATTACAGTTGAAGAAGCATCCAATATTTGAAAAATGTGTTCAAAGTGAAAATATTTAAGACCTGTAATATACATGTTTAAACGTTTTTTGAAAATTTACTTCTTATGGAAAAAATAGTGAAACAGGAATAAAATTTGATTTTTAAAGCTATCTAGATAAATGAAACTTTTTTATCTTCAGAATAAATCGAAAACAAAAATCAGTTTATTTGATAGAAACTAAATCTGAAAAATTTATAAAAATTTTAGGAATCTTGATATATAAGTTTGATTTTTTTCCTGCTGTTGGTTGTTATAATTATAAAAAGATAAACTGTATATATCTATGATTTCTTAAAGATTCTGAAACGAAGGAAAAATTTCAAATTTGTGCGTATTCCCAGTGTGAATTGAAATAAAAAGAGTAAAATAATCTGCTGTTTGGTAAATAACATTATGCACTTTAAACAAAGCGTTGAAAGAAAAAAAAAGCATTCAAAATAAAAGAAGAAAGTCATTCTAATTGCTAAAACTGTTTACTATTCAATACATCACAGTTGAAATAAATAATTATTTATAAAAAATGAAAAAGTAACTTTAAATGCTTTTTTATAATTTCATTCTGGTATTGAATTCAAAATCTGAAGCATTTCTAACCGCTAAGTTTATAGCATAAAACTTTGAACAATAGCATAGTTTGTACACATATCATAATACAGTCGGCTCTCGTTAATTCGAACTCTTCGGGACCACAAGAAATGTTCGAATTATCCGAAGTTCGAATTATGGAAAATATGAGGAGAAAACATGCTTAAAATGGTACAATTACAAAGGAATTAATATTATAATGTTTTTTGTTGTTGTTGTTTTTTTTAAATTTATTTCGTCTGTTATCATTAGAATATGACTCAATATTAAGTTTAAATATATAAATACATAAACTAACTAAGGCATTAGAAACAAGCACAATGGAAGAAAAATTCGAGGTGTCGCTGATGGACAGACGGAACTCTAAGAAAGTGGATATCAAATGCATGGGATTATCTGTATACTCGTTTGGAACAATTCTCACAAAAAACAAAGAAAGAAAGTTGCTTCAAGGATCTGAGAAGTAAGGAAGATAGGAAAAAAGTAAGGAAAATGAAAAATCGGAAATCTCGTTAGTTCGAATTAAGCGAAGTCAAGAGAAAATGGGTTCGAATTAATGAAAATTCGTAACATTATTCTGCCATTGAAAATTTCGGGACTTTATGTTTAGTTCGAATTAAGCGAAAATTCGAATTATCCGATTTCGAATTAACGAGAGTCGAATGTACTTTTTTTATAGCATACTTTGAACATATAGCATATATACTATATATGAGTATGTACCATATATGTATATATAAATAAAATATACTAAGCATAATATCATACTACTTATGTATATTATAATACTATATGTAATATATAATATATCATAGCAATGATTTGAACGCACTGCTTAATACATTAAATAAAGGATTGGCTAGAGAAAAAAAAACATTATAATAAGAGAAGAAAGACGTTTAATTTCTAAAACTGTTTACTATTCAATACATCACAGAGTATTTTCGCCACATTCATTAAACAAGATCCTATTTCGTTCAGAGTGCGAGAGTAAAATAATAGTCTTTTTATGCTAATAACATAAAATTGCTCGAAGTCATTTGACAAAGCCAATATTCCAGGTATAGAAGAATCCTTACACAAATTGTATTTTGCCAGAACTGAAAACTGATTAGGAAGAGTTTGTATAACCCCTCTCACCCAGATAATCTCAGATTGCTCGATTTTACCCGCAGCTAGATTTCGACCAATTAGAATAAATATCATACTGAAGATTAATTTTCCTGAAGTTCTATTGAATCAAATCTCTGTGAGAGATAAATAAGCATAGGATCGCTTGGTGTAGTGTTAGAATATTGCATTTCGAGATGTAGCCAGAGGTCATCTACAGTTGAAATGAAGTTGATGTTTTAAATTTCTCTCATACGTAGAGGAAGGTTACATATGGGAAAAATTTATTAAAGTCCAGATCAAGCAGACTCTAATATTATTTCTCGTTTATTAACTTTTGTCCGTTCCATCAAGTCAATTTTGAAATAAATAGTTATTTATAAAAATGAAAAAGCGACTTGAAATGCTTTTTTAAAATTTCCTTCTGGTATTGAATTCGGAATTTGAAATAGTTCTGACCGCAAGTTTTATGGTATAATGACGTATTATATATTGTGCCATTATTTTTCGTTTTAAAAGTATCACATTATGAAATCTTTACTAATGGATCGAATATTTTAAGAATTGTTCGACAACCTAGCATCAACTAAACAAAAAAATAAAATAAAGCTTTAAATGAACGTATAAATTCTAAATTGGCGAGATAATGTCGAAAACATTCACTTTTAATGTTGGTAGCCCTCAAAAGTGAGTGCAGCTCCCTGTTCATGTTCGGAAGGATACTATTGATAACTGAGAGAAAATTTTCAGATGCGTGTCGAGATTTCAATGTTTCACGTGTTTTTGCTTACCAGTTTGACTGAGGAAGTAAGTTATTTGAACTAAATGATTGCTACAGATTAATAACGCAGCATTGAAATCTCTCTTATCATATAAAATGCATTTCGGTATTAGGTTCCTAATCCAACATTTTGTGTACATTACGGAATATTACTCAAAAGAGCATAATCCATATGAATGAATTGGGTTTTTCGTAAGGATCCGCTTTCTAGTTGAATCCCTGATGGAAGATTTGCTAGACGCCTCTATTTTGGACAACGAACACCCCTGTTTTTGAAGAAGCCTCTGTTGTGCAAGATGTTCTGATCATTCAGAACCAACGAGTTGATTTGATCAACACTGCTAATTTTGTAGCTGCTTTGATTAGTAATAGTAGCAAGAAATTAGGTAATATGAGCAGAAAATAAGGTTGCAAAAATTTGAAAATATTTTCTGACAATAATGCAGAAATGCTGTTCTACATGTCTGCAACAAACTAAAAACTGCATTTTCGAATTTAAGAAAAACTCTGGCCACAATATCATCTCACTTACTAACAAGTCCGTAGTTAAAAGTGAATAATAGATGGGGGTTCATATTTTCTTTCTCTCTCTCTCTCTCTCTGGCGCAGAAAGATGAATTAGTGTATATTCACATTGTAGGTACGTATGCTTCTTATTAAACTGTAGTAATAACTTCATTTTATGTTAAGAAGAATATGATGGTGAAAACTTTGAGTGTATAACTAATGCAAAATTAAACATGTTAGCTTCATATGTCAAGTAAGATGAGCGAGTATTGAAACATTTTAGTTACAACTTAGTATTTCTGCAAAACTGTGAAAGGGTCTCAAAGCTAAATTAGATTTTTGAACAGAATTTCATTTGGATTTTCAACACAGAAATTCATTTAGTGACTTTGGAATCTTTCCCAGGGGGGGGGGGGGGCTGAAAATGTATTTAGGGGGACTGAACCCCCCACTAGCACCCAATTAGCTTCTGTCCTGCCTACTAATATGTAAAACTCACTCCTCCTCTTGCTTTTGGGGATAGTAGTACTAAGAAGGGCCAGTTTCTGAACAGACAACAGATTTTTTGTCAATAGATTTAAATGATGCCATTGTAATATCAAAATATTTTTAGTTATTTTTATTATTCTTATATATGGGTTTATTACATATACAACGTGTCAATAAGAGTTTTCGATGAAATTTTCAGTTTTTCTTTCGAGTGATGACATTAAGTATGTTATGGGGCGGCATTAGGAACATCCCTCTCTGAAGGTGCCAGAATTAGGAGCAAAAATACACTCGTGAATTTTAAGTATTAAAAATTGAAACTCTATCAATTTTGAAAATGTTACAAATGTATTTTGTAGTATGAAGAATAGCGAATGCAGTTTGGAATATGTAGGAAAAAAATAAAATGAAAATCCTTAAAATATCGGCATTCGGGTACTTTACCCTATTTGATATGTTGTTTGCCTCCAGTACTATAGAAACACATTTCGAATCCAATGCAGGAGATAGTATCAAAAAAGGGAAAAATTTTAGTCTTCAGATTTAATTAAATTGTTAAAAAAAAAAAAAAAAAAAAAAAAAAAAAAAATTGAAGGAAAAAAAATTTAAAGTTTCAATTTTTCAATATTTATTTAAGTTATAAAAAATAATTTGAATGAAAAAAAATAAAAATTTCCATTTTTTATATTTAATTAATTTATAAAAAAATTAACAATATATACAGCTCATATTCAAAATATTAGAATAATTGAGAAAAAGTAATAAGAAAAAATTATTTGTCATTTATTTATTTTTTATACTAAGTAAATGCAATTAAATTTCTCATAAATTAAATCTGGAATGTTTAGATAAGATTTTAACATTTATAAAATATAAAATACAGCACAATAAATTAGGTATACAGCTTCCTGAAAAACACCAGAATATTAGAATAAAATTTAGATTGGTTCAAAATATTAGAATATTTTATTTTACGCAACAATATTACCTTATGAATATGAAGTAAATGGTAGTTAATATTTTGTAGCATCCCCTTTAGCTTTCATAACAGCGTACAATCGATCTTGCATACTATATACAAGGTATTTACAAACATTTCTATCAATATTAGCCCAAATAGACTTTATACGTGCCACTAACTCAGTTTTACTTGAAGGAGGATTTTCTTGAAGTTTTTTCTTCATTATACACCATAAGTTTTCGATGGGATTAAGATCTGGTGAATTTGGTGGCCAAGGAAGTACCTTAATGTTGCGTTGGCGGAACCAATTCTTAGTTGACACCGAGGTATGCGGGGACGCTAAATCTTGTTGAAAGATGAAATAATCTTCAAATAAATCTTCTGATGATGGAATCATGTAATATTCTAAAATTTCTTGATATATCAGAGAGTTAACCTTTTCGTAGACGATGCATAACTTTCCATGTCCTTCTGCACTTATACAACCCCAAACCATGACACTAGCAGCAAATTTTACGGAACGATTAAGGCATTCTTTATCAAATGCTTCTTGCTTCATTCTCCAAACTCGAATACCTTGATTACCATATGAAACACAAAACATACTTTCATCACTAAATAATATATTTTTCCAATCTTCATTGCTCCATAAACGTCTTGATTTACACCAATTCAATCTTATACGCTTTTGTCTTGCAGTCATGAGATGTTTTGTTTTCGGTACACGAGATTCAAATTTAAATTTATGGAGACGTCTAATTTCTAAAAAAAAGGTAATTATTCTAATATTTTGAATATGAGCTGTATATATATTAGGAATTTTGTTGATGTTTTTATATTGATTGTTATTTTAATAAATTCTTTGCATTTGAGACAGCTACTCAGCGAGGTTGATGCATCCAATGTTGTTTTGTCTTTGTTGTTTTCATGGACACGAAGCGCTCCTCATACCTTGGTGATCACCGTCTTTAACATTTTTTTTTCTTTCCATTATACCGTAAAGCGGCAGGACAGACAATCACCTGATCAAGTTCATGGATGAAAATGTAGGATAAGTTAAATCTCGATTTGCATATTAAAACACAATCGGTCTACCAATTCATATCTTGATGGTTGGTTGGTTGGTTGTATGGAATTTTATGGCGCAAAATTCCTTAGGGGACATGCTGCGCCAAGACAAAGTCGAAGTAAGACTAGAAAGTTTATTTAAAATTTAAAAAAATAGCAATAAGATATAATAAAAATCAATTAAAAGATGCCAAAATCATAAAAAAAACTGTAGCAGTTGCTAACAAATGACAAAAATAATCAATGATATGGGTGAGTGAATAAAAACAAGATTAAAAATAAAGGAATGCTATGTCATGATATAATTAAAATCAGTCAATAAGAGTAAAATAGAAAACTTAGATAAGATGTAACAAGTTAAAATCTCTGAGGTCAATTAGATTCAAACTCGGCTAACATTGCATTGTCATATTGGCCATCCGAGTCATTACTGTATGACTCGGACTCCATAGCCTCCTCCACATATTTCTTCAACTGCTTTGGATCCTTCACATTTTTTAAAAGCGGGCTAAGAGTGCGTTTCCCTCCTTTCCCCACAGTTTTCCACTGTGGAGAAGTTTGTGTTGAGGATTTCTTATGGGTTTGTGGGCAGAGTTTTTGTTTTAAATTCTGTTTTTTGAAACTATTGCACGTTTGTGAACTATTTGGACTTGTAGCAGCCTTACTTGAATCTTTCTGAATATACGTTTTTTGGCTCGATTTTACATTTCGACCAGTATTGGATTTTTGCAAATTAGAAGCTGATGAAACAGAAGTATTTTTTGGCGATGAATCAGTCACACTTTCCATTTTGACTAATTTAACTGGTTTTTTGGATGGTAGCCAGCGTTCTAACTGTGGGTTTACTAAACATTTAGTTGGGAGAGAGACATCACAGGATTCTTTGATAGGAGTGTTTGTTGATTGTGCTCTGGTTGAATTATTTGGTGGAAAAGAAAAGTCAGTCAGAGTGCTAATATGTCTTACAGATTTAGACTGCTGTTTCAATAGGCTTGTATAAGATACGGCGACAGACGGGGTCCTGGATTTTACGATTTTACGAGCTTCTGTGTAGGAAAGATTTTTCATTATTTTTACAGTGAGTATTTCCTTTTCACGGATCCAGTTTGGGCAAGAGCGAGAGAAAGCTGTATGGTTACCCTTGCAATTTATGCAGCGTTCTGATTTTTCACATGAATTACTATCATGGTCAACTTCTTCACAGCGTGCACGGGTAAGGGAACCACGACAGTTGGTTTTAGTGTGGCCGTATCGTTATCATTTAAAACAACGAAGGGGATTAGGGATGTAAGGACGGACAGGACAACTAAGGTAAGCAGCTTTAATTCTTGTTGGTAAAGTTGGGCTATTGAAAGTGAGAATGATGTGCTTCGTCGGAAGCACTTGATCATTTCGACGGATAGTAATGCGTCTTACATCTATAAAATTTTGGTCTTTTAGATTTTGTAAAATTTCATCCCTTGTAGAGAGCAAAAGATCTGGCTCGGATATTACGCCACGGCATGTATTAAGGTTTTGATGTGCTTTAACAGAAACAGAAAAGGAGCCTATTTTATTAGAGTTTAGTAGAAGTTCTGAATGGTTGACTGAAGAATCTTCAACAAGTAAATTCCCAGACTGCAGCTTTTTTAGGGAATGTGAATCACCAAAAACAGACTGGAATGTTTTCGCAATAAGAAAAGGTGAAGTATTCTTAAATGAATTATCAGAATGGCTGTCAGTGCGTTTTACTACAAAAAAAGCGAGTGTAAGGAACATTCTGTACAGTTTGTTGCTCTCCACATGGGAAAGATACAGAAGGAAGTGAATTTCCATCCATATTAGAAAAAAGAACAATTTAGACCCCGGTCGCACCACCCACTACCGAACCCAACAAGGGGATGCACATTCGTGCACCAGTGCTAACCAGGGCCCATACGGTCACAAGACAAACCTATGTCAGTCTCCACCCTTAACGAGATGACTAGTATTTGCTCGCTCACTTGATCCCTAAAGCCAGTGACAAAGTCAGCTGACCAGCCGATTGATGTACACGGGACCAATATGCACCTCCCGTCTACCTGAAGCAGAGGCCAAATCAGTGTGTTGGTTTCCCTCAACTGCCAGGATCCCCCTTTCCAGGGACACAGGTCGCCACGCACGGCCAACACGTAAATGGTTTACAATTCTCCACGAGTCGATATACAGGATGATATCGGCTCGTACAGAATTGCCCTCACCTTCGAAAAGGAAACCACAAAGAGTGAAACAAAGATGAAAGGAAGATAAGAGAAGTAAGAGGAAAAAGAAAAGAGAAAGATCACTCGGGTACCCGAGGTTGTGAAGCCCGTGAATACCTAAAGAAGGTATTGGCCCTGGAGGCTCATATCTTGATGGAAAACATCTGAAAACCTTATTTTAGAGGTTGACTCGTAGGTTTACCATTGTGCTTTCCTGCATCCAAAATGATGAAAACATGGAGGATTTAGAGCAAGAAAACATAATGGTAAACCTATTGTCGACCACTAAAATCAGAATTTCAGGTGTTTTCCATCAAGATATGAATTGGCAGACCGATTGCGTTTTAATATACGAATCAAGACTTAACTAATCCAAGATTTTCCTCCGTGAATTCGATGAGGTGATTGTCTGTGCTGTCAATGCCAGTCTACATGCCATTAAACACTTAAACATGCCTTACTAATAATTTTTTAAATACTAATTTACTAAGTTTAAATATCCTAGCATCAGCAATATTGACATTATTAAATTGCGCGAGGTGCGCAATTTACCTTATACCATATATCAAAATTAATATATATATGACAAATAAACTTAAATTTTTTATATGCGTATGTTTTAAATAATTCAGATTCATCGTTAAAGTACGTTATAATTAAATTGTGTCCATCCAAAATACGTGCTGCAGTTGATCGCAACTTCCAAGACATTAAAACTCAGTATGGTGTGGATATCTGGATCTAGCAAGCCAGTCAGTATATCTCGGGATCTGGACAGAGTAGGTATTGTGACTATGCATCCTGCACAGATCTGGAGTTTAACAGCTTTTTTGTCATATAAAAAGGTGCGCTGATTCATCGATGAGGTTGCAGACTCGGCGACAATAAATCGCTATTCGCAATTCTCTCACCCAGGAATGGGTCGAAAAAATGGTACCTCGATTTTAAGCGATATTCCATCTGAATTACTGGACATCCACTCACACAGATAAAAAAAATCTACCAGTACATCATATGAAATTAAAATCCCTCCTGTATAAATCACATATTTGCCATGTCTAAGCACATAAGTTCAAGCAATGAGTGCACGAACGAATTTACCAAACATGCCATTACAAACAATATATATATATATACCACCCAATTCTTGTGCCTCCATCATTTACTAAAGGGGTCCTGAAGTCTAGGTTCTCACTGAATGGTTCGAGTACTACGTATCCACTGACCATGGCAAACACACTTTTAATCCCCAAAATCTCACTCCATAGGAATTACTTCACACCATACGCAATTTTCTTAACACGAAATGGCTCATTCATATTTGCATAAATTCAGGATAGCTAGAACGAACAGATGCTGATGTAGTTGTTCACTCACAAAAAATGGCATATCAAAAGTCCAACTAATCCTCAAAAGGATACAACATTCTTAAGCGCAGATTCTCCTGACCGAAATCAAAGAAATGCATCAATGTCTTCTTCAATAATCCAATCTACAAATAAATTGTCTTGATAAAACCAACCTCAGTTTACTGCATCGAGTGGTTGCCACGATAAGAGTTTGCTCTAGCAGTACCACAGTGCCCCGTCACTTGTCACGATGAGAATTTGCTCTAGCAGTTCACAGTGCCCCTCATAGTGTAGCAACTAGTCTCTATAATGCACATCAATCATCACCACCATCTTATTTTTTGTTCTTACCCTGTCCATTGTTGCGTTCTGGCTCCGGTTGAGATGGTTTATGGGGATTCTGTCCTAATGCCGTAGTTTGTTTTAATACGTATAATTTTCCGCCTCCTTTTGTCGCGTTTAACGTCGGATTCAACTCTGGCTATTTTTTTTTTTAAGACTTTAATAAAAAGAATAGGAAGGGTGCTCTATTGAATTGCTTTCTCCGTCTAAGCAGCCCTTCTCAGTCTATCAATATTATAAGTATGGCGAAGATTGTTTTTCAAAAAATGATACAAATAGAATAAAAATAATAATTCACTCAGATGTATATATCCCAATTTATAATCAAAACGTTAATATTATGCAATTTATTATTTACTTAACATGTAAATATTAAATGGAGCATTTATAGACGCATATTTTAGATGGCATACCCTATTGGTTTCTGTATTAAACAGCACAACATTCTCTCTAGAAAAACAAAATACTGCCATTTACAAATTCATAATATTACATTTTAAAAAAAATAATTATTTTCATACTTCTACGACTTTTTAGAATTTATCTTAGACATTTTCAAAAAAGCTTGTGCATATGTGTATATACATGCATGCACTTATTTATACTACATACACATATTACCTATTTCATATATAAGTAAAATAAATAAAATAAATGAATAAATGTAGAAAAATAAAAAAAGGAATTAAAGTTATTTACATCACTAAAACTTTGAGATTTCTAATAGCTTGTATTTTTTGTGTTGACACAAGCTTTTCTTGATACTTTTTTTCCAAGTCTAAGAGATTTTAGTATGTCCAGAAAGTATGACAAAACAAAAATATGGCAAATTTTACAATGGCTTAAGTCCCTAAAAAGTTTTAGACATGTAATCCGCTCCTCTCCTCCAGCATAATCGGATTTATTTAAACTGCGTTATTCGAAAATATTTTTTTAGAAATGATATGTTTTTATTTCATAAAAATCTGTCTACTGAAGTAGCAAAAAGTCTTGAAGAAATAGAATTTTCGGAATAGCAAACGAAATTTAAAATGACACTTAAAAAGTGCAATAGAATTTTATAATATAGCAATTATTCTGTGAACATAGATATGTTTGTAGTGTATATAAATATTTAAATTTCAAACCCTTAAATTTTTTTATTTAGATAATTTGACAACTTAACTGCATTGTTTATTGATATTTTACCAAAAATTAAAGATTTATCTATATGGGTGGTTCTTCAAAATTTGTTTAATTATGGTCTAATTTTGACAAAGATGTTTTTAGATGGTTATCAATACAGTTTTAATTCTATATTGGGGGCATAATGTCTACTTTGTTGCATATAAAAGGGCCGATCACTTTAATAATTATTTCAAGGTATAATAGGTATATATAATCGCCTGTTGGTCTAGAGACTGACGAATCAAAGTAAAATCAAACATAGCCTATTATTTTAGATAAACATCAAAACCTGCAGGTGATCAAAATAACAAGGCAGACAAAACTCAAATTTACAATAAGTGAGGAGATCAATTATTAATTACAACTAATTTGAAGCGACTTACCTAGGGCCTGAGAGTTTGACTGGTACAGCACATGTTTTCATAACAAAGTCGGCGACCGTACTAAAAATGAAATGGCTGTCGCGGCATTGGTCGTGTTTACGACTAACTTCACATCGATGCTTTCACTTGAACAAGTTATAAAAAATGCCATAAGGTTAGATGCCGCGTATTTTTTAATTTCGCGAATAGCTAGGGACTGATATTTTTTAACGCTTACACTGTTTGATTTGAAATAATCTGATAAAAAATGTTGTTATTAAAAAGTAAATCCCAATGACAAGGTTAGTAATGTAATAGTACGTTTAAGTCGAGTTAAATCAAAGTATTGTATATAGAATTACAATAACAATGAAATGCTTGCTAAATTAGGGAGATCTTACATGGCTAGGGACTGATATTTGGAGTAGGAAGAAACGATTTTGGAAACAAAAAATATTGTGATATAAATCAAAGTGAGTGACCAAATTAAAATACATGGACTTTATAATATAGCTTGGTAGTTGCAAAAACTGAATAAAATAGATATAAATATGTGAAAATTGTTGCTAACACCAAGTTAATCAAATTTTGGAGAACCAACCATATCTATTATCATGTCATCTTCGACACCATTAAAGGTTCCATGATAATCAATATCATATCATTTATGTTTCCTTATTATATAAAAAATACTTTTAAAATATTAAAATAAACTGATGATATAAAACTAGAAATAAATTAGCCAGAAAACAGACACAGCAAAAAGATTTTATCTATTTGTGGCAATAAGTTTTCATTCTAACTATTACAGGGTGGCGAATTGGTCAAGGAGAAATGCAGTCAAAAAAGTGGAAACTACCAGTATACCTATAAAATACTGGTAGTACCAGTATTTTATTGTGGAAAATATTTCACATAATATAAAGGGATTAAAGAAGACAAATCTCTCTTTAATAAAATACTGATATTTAAAAACTTTTTTACTGTGTTTTTTCCTGGCCACTCTCCACTCTGTATTAGAAAAGAAACAAAGCGTTTCTCGAGTGTGTGACGTACTGAACAGAAAGCGCTTTGATGAAGGAGTATATGGTACATAACTGTAAGAATTACTAAGTATTTTTTAACATGTTAAAAGACATTGAATTTTAAAATGACATTGCACTAGTTACATTGGTGAATTTTGTTTGTACCTGTTTATTTTTGTTTTGTTTAAGCCTCATTATCTTAATGTTACGCTTTAATTATTACCTCATGGTTTATATTCGTTTAGCGTCATGAAACTCAGCTGATTTGTGACAAATAACCCGTAAGACATGGTGATGTCACAGTGACGTCGTTGTGAAGTCACATTGTGACTTAGTGACCGTCGATGTGACGTCACGTGACGTCGATGTGAAGTCACAGTGACTAAAATGTGAAGTCGTTATGGCCGTTTTAGTGCTCGTTTGTGACGTCACATTGTGACCGCTTTGTGAAGTCACGGTATAACCAAAAATGTGTCATTTGTGACGAAATTGTCTTTGAAACTGTGACTATTCTGTGACGATAGTGACAAGATTGTGAAGACACTTTGTGACATTTTTGTGAATATTTTGTGATCTTTGACGATTTTGTTACTAACTTTGTGACGGTGGCTACATTGCCAGTGTTGCAATGTTACACTGGGACACAATTATACAGTTATGAACATTGATATGTATGTGTAAAATCATTTATATCTTTTACAAAACTTTATTATAATTTGGCAATATATCTCAGTTCAAACTTGAAAGCTGCTATGAAAAGAAAGCACGAAAAGAAAGTTACTGAATCAAACTGCAATGCCATACAGATTTTAATTTTGTTACATATTTTTTTTTTTAATGTTTCAATAAATGGAAATATTTAAGACAATTGAATATTCGATCTATCACACTTATTTGAAATTTAGCTATTTGTTTTTTAAAAAGCATTAAAATCATGAAAGAAACATTTCTTTAACCTTTTAAGCGGCATTCAGATTTTTTCGTCAATATTTAATGATTCATTAAATATTAGCAATCAAAACATATTTTGTTTTGATAAAGTCTGTATAGCATTGCAGTTTGATGCAGAAACTTTCTTTTTATAGCAGCTCTCAAGTTTTAATTGAGATATATCGTCAGAATATAATAAAGTTTTGTAAAAGATATAAATGATTTTACTCTGTATATCAATGTTCATAACTGTATAATTGTGTCTCAGTGTAACATTACAACACTGGCAATGTAGCCACCATCACAAAGTTAGTAATAAAATCGTCACAGATTACAAAATATTCACAAAAATGTCACAAAGTGTCTTCACAATCTTGTTACTATCCTCACAGATTATTTTATTCACTGCAAAAGTGATTATTTTATTCACGGAAAAAAAAGATATTGATATAAATTTTGTATTAAATCAGCCCCTTAGGCTCCACAATAGTCACTAAAAAGACCCGGATGATAATGTTAAGTCTATGGGTATGTTCTTTTTAAATATCTCGCTCAAATTTTAATATTTTTATATGTTTTTTCTTCATAGGATAGCTGAGGGCGATCTACAACCGGAATAGTTTTTACTTTTTCGATTTTGCTTATATATTTTTTATATTATGATTGTTTCGATTTCAGAACCGGTTTCAACCGGTTTTGAAATTTAAAGTATTTTTTTCTTTAAAAATCCGAAACTAAAATTGAAAAAGTAAAAACTAGACTGATTGTGGATCGTCCTCAGCTATCCTATAAAAAAAATTCATGTAAAATTATTAAAATTTGAGCGAGATATTTGAAAAGAGTGCTCGCTTAGACTTTACATTATCATCCGGGTCTTTTTCTGTGACTAGTGTTGCGCCTTAAATTCTATAATTATGTGACTGAAAAACACGGTCAGGGCACTTAAAGGGTGTAGAAACATATATGATAAATGTGTTGACACAGTTTTTAAATCAAACAACTCTTTTAAAGGCAATTTAATTTTGAAACTGCAAATGCTCGAATGTTATTTTAGATACGTAAAAAAATAAATTCAAACATAAAAAAATAAATTATGGATATTTGTTATACTTTTGATAAGCAGAAAATGACACATTTCTCATCAATATTGTCAATATACAAATAAAAAAAAATTATAAAATATAAAAACTTACTTTTGCAACTATCTATTCCTAGCTATCTATAGCTTTTTAATTTTACAAAATTTACAAAGCTTAAATTTACATTTTACTAACAAGGATCTGAAACTAGTCCATTGATAAAAGTAACTTTGGTATAAAAACAAATATAACTCGTACCAATAATACAAGTATGTTGAGAATTCTAAAAATTATATTTTGGAAACAATTGTTATTTTGGAAGATAGTAACAATAAATAAAATCTTATTTTTCAGCTCACTGTAAAAGTAATTGACTTTTGGACATGTTGCAGATATTTAGAAGGGGTAATTTTTCATCAAAGTTTGCCGGCAGTAAAAAACACATTTAAAAAAAGCTTATTGATTAAAATAACTTTAATAATTGATTGCCAAAATTACATCATTATTTATGAAAATATACACATTAAATAATAACATAATTAAATAATAATTTTGTTTTGTGTCCATTTTGGCATGTAAAATTTAAATATTTAGGTTTTCAGTTATGTCAAAGTATTTCATGCACTATAATCATTACTGAATTACTCTCTACATTGGGTGTTCATTATTGGAAAATGACTAATTAACTATCCCAATAATGAACACCCCTCTTAAAACCTTAAAAATAAAGAACATTTTTTAAATGGTCATTAGTATATAAAATTTGCTATTACTATTCAAACGAAAACATTCAAATTTTGTAAGAAAATAAAGAATACATAAATTTATTAAATAAAGGCAGCTCTTAGCATATTCATTAAGATTTTCACTGAAAAACAGTGGAACTTTGAAAAATTATTTTCTGCTTCCTGATTGGTTTAATTAAAAGTTGTCAAAAATAGCCCAGATTGTAATACATGCTAAGGGAAATTATAAAAAAAATAATTAAACCAAAATATTTATTAGTTATTGTTTTATGAACCGAAAAACATGAAAGGGGGTCCATTTCTGTAAGGTTGCCTATTGCTAGCACACCTACGTTATGAAAATTTCAACCATAAACTTAAAATAAAATCCACAAACACGTTAAATAAAATTGTTAATTTTTTATTTACAAGATTAGAGGGTAATTATAAATATAAAAGCCATTTTTAATCATGATGTAGATTAATAGTGCATATAGATAATAGATGTTTTAAAATTTTGTGTTATTTCAAAAGCACAATCATATTGATTGTGCTTTAAAATTGCTCTTATTGATTGATTAACTTCTAAATTTTCATTCAGACTTATAGTTGTTATACTTTGAAAGTATACGAATAAGAATATTTATCGACTGAGACGTTTTCACCCACTATGATTACTTCTTTTATAAATTTTATAACATTTGTTAGATTGAAAAATACATTAAACAATTATTACTATTATTATTAATATTATTATTGCATATTCACGATTTTTTTAATAGTTCTTTTTGTTATCCTATTTCTTATAAATTTATCTTCAGAGCAGATGCAATTTTTTAAAAATAAAACTATGCCATGTTTCATAACATTCCTTGATACAAAAATTTTAAAAGTTTGTTTACAAATAATTTTATTCTAAAAAAAGGATTTCTTTATTAAATATTTTAATTAGCATTAAATGTTTAGTAATTATATAAACGATTGATTATAATATTCTTCCATATGCTGCTATATTTATGAAAACATGTTGTTTTAACCAGATATTCTAAATAAAGAAACAAATTAGATTAAAATGCAATTGAAATCACTAATTTTAATAACCTGATCCAAATTATTGATGGTGAAGTTTTCTATATAAACAAAATAAATAATGTATTAGACTATTAAGTTTATGAAACATTTATGTTTTTAACATGTTTTTGAAAAGCTAACTAAAATCGTTCTAATAATAACAATAATGATACAGCAAACAGCAAAAAGGAAAAAAATCATACCTATGTTTTGTTGACGTTTTTCAAGCCAATTTGCTTTTTGACGATTATGTTAAGTTCAATATTAATTATTGTGACACAGACTGGAATCATTTTCACCAAGGCAGCGCCACAATAATTCTCTTGAACTCATTTTTTGCTTGATAAATCAGCTAAAAATTGCTCTTGAGGATTTTTTTGTTTAAATTTTTAAATCCGATTCAATACGCGCACATAACTGCTATATGCTCTCCAGTAAATTTATTTCTGGCACCTTAGAACTTTATTTTATTCTCCGGTAAAAAGTCGTCTGCAGACAATTATGAATTTTTTAAAGCGCATGACCGTTTATTTCATTTTTATTAACTGACTTCAAGGAGGAGGTTATGATTTCGATCTGTATGTATTTGTTGTTCACTAATAACTTCCGTAAATATGAACCGATTTTAATAATTCTTTTTTTGTTTGAAAGTGTAAGATGTCCACATGGTCCCATTTCAATTTTTTCAAATACTTGCCGTTAGAACTTTTTAAAAATAAAAATATGAAAATTCCAACTCTTTTTGAAGCAGTCATCCAATTAGAAGCGTTCATTTTTCCGGTAATCGCAGGCTTTCATGTCGAGCACACAAGTCAGATGTGTGTGTACAATAAACAAATAAATTTTCAGGCCATAACTCTGACACCGATACTAGATCTGTTAATTTCATTAAATTCTGGTGACTAGAATGTTTTTTAAATAACAAAATGTGGATTTGATAAAAAATATAATGATTTGTCGCAAATCATCTTTCATTGTTGCAACGTTTTCAAGTCATAACCATATTAAAATTTTGCATTCCTATGCGTTTGTGCCACGTTGTCGCCAAACTTGTTTTTTTTTTTTTTTTTTTTTTTTTTTTTCTTTGAAGTCGGTTAGTATTTTTTACATAAAAGCATATTTCATTATGTAAAGAACAGATTTGGAAGTTAAATACACAATAATTTAATAAGAGTATCTCTAGCTAAACTTTTTTATTTAATGAATTTGGTAATTTAATTTATCTTTTACTTTTGTCAGTTTCAAAACAATTAAAGTTAAAAATTATTCATAAACCTTTTCTTATTTTATTTTATTTGTAAATAATATTAACAATTAGAGTTTATTAGATAAAAGACATAGTTTAAATTTTTAAAATGTGTAAAGGTAAATTTAATGGTGATAATATTATTTTTTAAGTAAAGTTATCAAACGTAGTTAAATACTCATCTTCTTAAAAAAAATAAAAAAGTGTGATACAATGTGAATTGTGATACAGACAATTGTGATACAATTAATTATTGTGATACAGACTGGAATCATTTTCAACAAGTCAGTGCCACAATAATTCTCTTGAACTCAATTTTTATTTGATATATCAATTAAAAATTGCTTCAAGAATTCATTCAAAAGTTTTTTAAGTTCATGATTTTGTCACATTGCGATTTTAAAATGTAATGGTATTATGTCACATATTTGTGACGAACGTTACATGAAGTGACATGACAGTGACGTAATTTTTTTTTATATTGTCAAAACAAAACATAATTTTACATTAAATGTCATGTTTTAGAGACATTTTGTAATTATTTTAAGTTTTCGAGGATGTTCGCATCTAAGTCACAATGTGACGTCACAGAGTGGTGGCATTTTGGTCACAGATGTGATGTGACCACAGTGACTTGCAGTGACGTCACAGTGACCGCACTGTGACCATGCATGCTATGTAGGAACTATATATCCTATAAACTATTTTACCCAGTAATCATTTTGAGTAGATAATAGAATTATTTTTAACATAAGGCACCAGTAAAGCTCAGTCTGCATTTTCAGCTAACAAAAGTTTGGGTTTCATGAGCTTTACAGATAATCTGATTTCATTTCTTTTCTTCGCACTTTCTTAGATTGAAACTATTTACCAATTTTTACTGTAACATTTTTTACATGGAGCTCTACTTTTCTCTCTGCTTCCACCCTTTTTTTCCAATGATTCACAAGTTTTTCATATCTTTTCAGGAACTTGATCAACAACCTTCAACTAAAACATCTAAACTAGTATTAAGATTAGTTTAAAGTTATTAGTAGACATATAAGATTGGTGAAATAACGGGAAAAGCGCCAAGTTGGCGCCACTTTTAGAGAGTGATTTCAGTCGTTACATTTGGCAATATATCGCCAAAATAGCAACAAACTTGGCGACAGAACCGCCCCCTCATTTTTTATGTGTCCATAGGTATATACATAGTTTTTCATTGCTCCATTTTCAAATCGTTATTTTTTTTTATATATATAGAAGGATTTCTTTCTCAATTATCTCTTTTTAATTGAAATATGACTATTATAGTAACTATTTTGACTTCGAAAACATTCAAATAAAGGTGCGATTTGTTTTAACACATATTTAGTTGCAGTTTATACAGGGTGATTCAAAAAAGATGGGAAAAATTTTAAGGGGTAATAGTATACATCAAGACAAACAATATTAAATAGAAACCAAGGTTCCCAAGCGTTTTCCGAAGGAGATAGCCTCCATTAAAGTTTAGGGTCCAAAATTTCAAATAAACATAAAAAACGGAAAAATAGGTCGATTGATTTGCGGTTTTCACTAAAACTATTCTTTATGTTGGTATTTTCTTGAAAATACATTATAAAGATACATTTTGAAAAATGTCGATAGAGGGCGCTTTAGACTTTGGAGTAACGAACAACTGTTTTTTGCCGTTATTTTTTGCATCTCATTAAATAGTTTCGCAGGCTTAAACTTAAACTTAAATTTTGAACTCAAAATCTGAATAGTTGGGAGTGGTTAAGTAGCACAAACTAAACTGTGTTCAGAGGTTCAAATTTCAAATGATTATAAAAAACGGAAAAATTGGTCGATTGATTTGCGGTTTTCACTAAATCTATTCTTTAAGTCAGTATCTTCTTGAAAATGAATTTTAAAGATAAATTTCAAAAAATTCCGTTAGAGGACGCCTTAAATTTCAGAGTAAGCATAGAGGTCGTTTTAGACTTTGGAGTAAGGAAAAATTATTTTTTACCGTTATTATTTGCATCTCGTTAATTTTTTTTAGAAGCTTAGACATAAACTTAAATTTTGCGCAAAAAATTTGAATCGTTGGGAGTGGTTAAGTAGAGCAAACTGAACTGTGTTCAATGGGGTTGGGGAGGTTCAAATTTCAAGTTATCATAAAAACCCGAAAAAATGGTAGATTCGTTTACGGTTTTCGCCAAAATTATTCTTTATGCCAGTATTTCCTTGAAAAGAAATTTTAAAGATCAATTTAAAATAATTCCGTTAGAGGGCGCCTAAAACTTTAGAGTAAACAACAACTATTTTTAACTGGTATTTTTTATATCTAATAAATGCTTGTAAAAGCTTATAGTTAACTTTTGAGCTCAAAATCTGAATCGTTGTGAGTAATTATGTAGCGCAAAATTGAGCTGTGTTCGAGGGGCGGTAAGGGTAGCATTTCATTTTAGTGAAAACCGCAAATCAATCGACCGATTTTTCCGTTTTTTATGTTTATTTGAAATTTTGGTCCCTAAACTTTAATGGCGGCTATCTCCTTTGGAAAACGCTTGGGAACCTTGGTTTCTATTTAATATTGTTTGTCTTGATGTATACTATTACCCCTTAAAATTTTTCCCATCTTTTTTGAATCACCCTGTATACATGTTTATGAAAAATTTGTATTTTCTGTTCCGAATGACGTAAATTTCAAAAATGCAAAAATCTAACAAAATAATCTAAATTTTTATTGACCTACATGAAAAAAGAACACGTGCTATTATTATTTTTTTTATTTTTATTTTTTTTTATTTTTTTTTTTTTTTTTTTTGTTCATTATTGAGCTGTTTTTTTTAATTGATGGCAACTCGGAGAAATGATTGAATTAGCAATTAAAAAGGAGAGATTTTCATAATGTTAAATTAAGGCAAGATATAGCGCTATATAATTTTTAAATAGGCGCCATTTCCTCAATATTGAATATTTTTTTACAGAATCTTTGAAAGGCACATACTTAAATTAAGAGCTTTCGAAAAAGCTATTACACATTGTTGGATGTTTCCTGGTTCAGATTATAATCGAGTTGCTGCCTTTTTATTTTGTTTCATGAAGAAAAAAGTGACAAAACAAGGATTCTGGATCTCCATAACTAAACGGTGGATCTGGATAAAATTTCGTGAATTTTGATGTCGATATTGGAACACGCCTTTTCAATTTCGTTGCGATCCGATGAGTGGATCTAAAGTTATAAAAAAGCAAACTTTGGATTTTAACGTTAGAAATGCATCTGAGCTCTACTATCTATAATATCGTGCTATATTATAAACTAAACAAGTTATAAAAAATCAGTAAAAATTACGTCATTTTGACATCAGATCAATTTTTATCTTTACGTGTCTCAGGGTAAAAATACATTTTAAACTCAGCATGTAGCCACTTTCACCGAAACAAACAAAAAAAAAAATTACTTACTTTATATACCTATTTTTACGCTTAACCAGCATGCATTAAAAAAAAAAAAAAAAAAAAAAAAAAAAAAAAAAAAAAAAAAATTTCATTGTAATGAAAACAATGGCATCAATAAAATTATAATGCATAAAGATAAAATAAGCCCAATAACCAATATTCTCGTGACGTCACAATAAATATGAATTTTTATTCGCTTATTACAATAAAGTACACGTGTATATAAAAAGCTTTTCAAATTAAAAATAAAATATAAAAATGGAAATGAATTTAAAAAAAGCTAGAATGAGCACATCTAGATAGATTATATCCAAATATATTAGCACGTGCCATATTGTGTATTCTATATTGACACTAACCAATGTTCAAATTCATTCAATCCCACATCTTTTTGCTTCATTTTGGGAATAACGGATTTTGAGCTTATTCTATCGACAACCAATTTCAGAATTTTCAAGCAATGTTTTTGAAATGTTAAAAAAAGTTGTTCTATACATTTAGCTATCATAATATGTGAATGAAATTTTTATAGCATTCACACATGCGCAATGAAAAATTTAGTAAATTTGATCCTTTTTCCTTACAATTGTTATTATTTTTTAATTCTGATTACAGCCTATCGTGTAAAATGTTGTTTGTCAAATTTTCGGAAAATAACATTATTTTACATTAAGAATGCTACAAATTATAGGCAAAAAACTTGGAAAAATTTGGGACTGTTTTTATAAAAATCTTCGTTCTCAACGAATATACATGCTATCCGCATAAAAATGAACACAGTTTATTGCAATAAAACACTTAATCATGATCTACAGATTTAACGCTTTTGCAACATTAGTTTTGACAGGGTTATCCAACAGATATTCGTCATTTTTCAATTTGTTGACGACCCCCTATGGAATTTCGTGAAATAATCTTCACGGATATATATGACCTGTGTTATTATGGTTACACACTTAGAGTTTCAGAACAATTCCTCGTGTATTTTTAGAGATATTTAACAAAATATCTAAAATCGCAAGTGGCCGGTCACCTTTGGCCATATAGTAAATAAATAGTAAATATCAATATTTTTGCAGAAAAATTATACACAATATTTATAACTGAGAAATTTGGTTCAGAATATAAAGCATATAGGAAATAATCAATGAGTTCGATTTCAAAATGTTTGCCATATATTCAATCTATAAGAAAAAGAAATGAAATATAACCAAAGAAAACAGAATTATACATAAATACTTTCAGATTAAAATTAAACATAGGCTTTGCGCAGGAAAAAATTTATTTTAAAAAACATTTTTTTATGGGTACTGAATTACACACAACCCTTAACTGCAGGGGAAAAAGTCTCGAATTAAATAAACACCCAAATATATATTAAAAAAAATTTAAAACATTTTAAATATTCTGATTTAAAAAATAACACATTCTTAGCATAAAGCAATAACATTTAAGGGATATAAAAGACAAAATTGAAAAAAACCTGAGTTCAGGTTATCTGGAAATAAGATTACTTGCATGAAAGTAAAAAAAAAAAAAAAAAAAAAAAAAAAAAAATGACAAGTGATTTTTAAACTGTATGCTGCGTTCTAGACGTTAACTAACAAATCTTAGAGTTATTTAATTGTCAATCTCTTTAATCGCTGCTTGAATTTTTAAAAAGCATTGTAGTCCACTTTTCTTTTGGAGTTGCAGATATAAGAGTTCAAAGACCACTATGAAATAAGCAACAGTTCCATATTGTGACTCACAAGGAAGGTCTCCATACTGGGCATACTCAGAATTTTTTGAAAAAATACTGATTAAACTACTCATGTATGTAATAAAGGATCAGTCAAAATTAGCGGCGGAATTACAGTAAAAAACTAAAAAAATAAAATACTTTCGAATATTTGGCGTGAAAAGACGAAAGTGGTACGCAATTTGGCGAACAGTACTTTTCCCTGCCTAAAACAATAAAATAAATTTAAAATATCACTACAAAATATTGAAAAATACCAATTTTATCCAAAGTTTATCCACCTTATTTTTATTATATGAAAAGTAATATATTTTGCTTTTTTCTAATTTAACTACTATGATTTCAAAATTATTAAATATTTAAGGAAAAAAAATGAGAATTTCTTAAAATATTTGTTATATATTTTATAAAAGTTTAAAACTATTTTTAAGGATTTGAATTCATGCATTATAGTTATCGCAGTTGTATCATATGGATTATTCGATTTTTTTTTCCTTTATTAAGATTTTATCCTTAGATTGTATGCAGTTTTAAATAATCCAAGCAATTCCTGCTTCGCTTTGTATGCAAGCGCAATAGTAAAATAAATCCACAGTAGAATGACATAGGTAACGAAAATAACTACAAAATTTGCCAAAATAATTAAAAACGTAAAATATACAATATGAACTTTTTTACTTGAAATGAGAGTAAAATAATAAAAGGAGATGTTACAAGTTAAAAATATGCATTTTATTTAAAACATCTTAGTAATTTAGGGCTGAATTTCTCAAGCCCATAAGCAGAGACTGTTTTAAAGGGGACACAGTACCTTGGAAACCATCTCTTCGATTTTGAATAATGTTGTTATAAATGTGGTGACACAATACTTAATACTAAAAATTAAATAAAATTATAAAAATTATAAAAACAGTCTATTTTACTTTTTTTTTTTTTTTTTTTTTTTTTTGTAAATTTTAACTTTTTAAAAATCGTTACTTACTTTTATAAACAAGAATATTTTGGCTTCGAATTTTCTCCCACATTCACCAAAATATACTCATAAAACAGTGCATGGATTTTTAGATACATGGTATTTTCATTTAATATGAATTTTTTTCTCACGTGTACATCAGAAAATGAAGGGAATTCAACAAACTCTTAATTTAAATATATATTTTTTTAAACTATTATTTTGAATGTTAAATCCACACACAAAAATATTAAATACACCATAGAGAACAAGTAAAAAAAAATCAAACATCTATCTAAATTATAAAAAAAAAAAAAAAAAAAAAAAAAAAAATTTTAGTATTTTTTGAACAAGCAGATTATAAAAATATAAACAGGGAAAGAAATCAGTTTAAAGTTTTCATTTGTATGGATAATTTCGCTGGATCTATTAACAAAATTTACAGTATCTCGCGATACAAATGAGTCGTATCGATACAAAAATGAGGTGTCAAAATATTCACAATCAAAGGAGCTTTCAGTTAATATTAAAAATGAAAATCAATATTTTGACCAATTTCAAGATACTGTGTTCTTTAATAATTAGTTACTGTTTACTTATACAAATACAACACTTAGTTTTGTAATAAGAGAATCAATAATTAATAGAACTGAAAGTAGAATCTACAACTTTCAACTATGTACCTACTTAAGGTAAAATATTGCGTTTCGTCTTAAGACTTTATTTGATTATAAGAGTTCACAAATTAAAATACAAAATTTATAAATAAAACTTTGAAAACATTGAAGCTTGTATATTAGAATAAAAGTCATATCTTGAAAATTGTTTTTAACATCTTCTATAAGATCCTCATTTGAAAGTAGAAGTAGTAAGCGTTCCGAAATTAATGTATCAAATTTACAAATAAAACATTGAAAACGTTAAAGCTTACGTATTAGAATTAAATTCATATCTTGAAAATTGTTTTTAATATATTCTATAAAATCCTAACTTGAAAGTATAATCTACAACTTTTAATTATGTATCTACTTAAGGTAAAATATTGCGTTTCATTTTTATTATTATTATTATTATTAAAAGCGTTCAGAAATTAATCTACCAAATTTACAAATAAAACTTTGAAGCTTACATATTAGAATGAAAGTCATATCTTGAAAATTGTTTTCATCAACTATTGAAATATACTAATTCGAAAGAAGAATCTACAAGTTTCAACTATGTATCTGCTTAAGTTGAAATATTGCGTTTCGTCTAATGATTTTATTGATTAAAAGCGTTTAGAAATTAATATACCACTTTTACAAATAAAAATTTGAAAATATTGAAGCTTACATATTATAATAAAAGCGATATCTTGAAAATTGTTTTTAACATCTATAAAATCCTAGTACTAAAGATCTAATTCTTAATATACATAATACACATAAATGTATAACATATCATAGTAATCAAATTACCTTTTTATGATTGCAAGTTTCAAAGCCATCTTATGAATATATCTGTATTACATTTTGCTCTTTTTTTTTTCTTACTAAGCAATACAAAAGTGCATCATTTCAACTTCATGAGTATCTACTGAACGATCATTTTCATATTTGAATAAATTCTATTAATAAATACTTCGTAAATAAAATCTATAATTTTCTCTGAACACACGTAAGCGGTAACTTCTAAAATACTGAAAATTATTTCCGTTGGATTTGGCGATATTCGGATCTTACACGAGTTCGCCAAAACTGAAGAGTAATTTAAGTGCATGGAGATGGGTGGTTAGCGAAATAAGTATACTTCCTGGCAAGATCGTTGAATTAATGCTGGAGGATGTAGTTTCAAAAGTATTTTATACTTTATCTGATAGCGCACAGTTTATGAATAAATACATAAGGTGCAAACCAACCTGTTTATGTTAAAAGAATATATATTTAACTAACTAAAGAAAGATGTTGTACGTTTTCATATGTATTCGATGAATTAGAAAAACTGTAACATATTTTTGTAAGGTATGTTGTGTGATATGTTTTATCATGTTAATTACTATTATTTTAAGAAATAATCCTATGTCTTCTTACTTCTATGCATACATATCTATACAGTGTGAGTCATAAATATCGAAACAATAGGCTATTTCCTTAAATATTGCCCCAAGACCCATACTTCCAATTGCAAAAATTCACAAAAAAGTTGAAATTTTTGATAAGTTTCAACTCCATGTGGGGTCTATTTGAAAAAATACGAAAATTTAATTTTTATATGGCCCCGTAGAACAAAAATTCCAATTAGGAAAACTTTCCTTATCCAGTCCTGAATAAGACACAAAAAGCTGCATCTTCATATCTTCAAAACTCGCTGAATTATAGCCGTTTAAATAATTCATCAGATTTTAAGGGATTAGACACAAATTGAAATGCGCGCAATTCAAAAAACAATGTTACTTTAATAGTTCCAGGAAACGTGTAAAAAATTTATCTTTTGAGTTAGAATTTTGATTTTTTTCCATTTTTGTGATAGTTAGTCATATAATTTGCTAAGAAAATTACATTCTAAAATTTCTCATAAAAATTTATAAAAATTTCATATGGTTAGTACTGCTTTAAATGAGATAATTGAAAATCGTTATAACTTAAAACATTATTTATCCGATTTCAATTTCTTTCCACTTAATTAAATATGAAAATCTGATTTTATTTTTATTCCAGGGTTTTTGTTTTTCAATATTAATTTTAAAACTATTAAAAATATTTATTGAAAAAATAATAGAACTTAAAAAAAAAAAAATCATTTTTTCAAATTTGCCGAAACAAAACTACTGAAAAATAATCGAAAATGACATGTTTCAAGTTTATATATATATATATAACAATTGTTAGCGTGTGTCATTATACGAAAAAACAAAGTGTACTGTTTAAATGTCCGTCAGTTATTTAAAAGAATGCTTTTTTAAGATGCAAATTAAGTCTTTTTTTTTTTTTTTTTTTTTAATTTAGCTCTCACAACTTCAGGCTTGTTATCGTCCTGGAGAGGCTGTTAAAAAATCTGTATTCTGGACCCAGGTCGGGCCAGGACCAAGACGTTACTATTTTCTGAAGATTCACCTGGCCGAGTCTAACGTATTTTTCATACCGAAGGAGAATGCTTCCTTCTTCATAGGCCTGCACTGGACGAAATTTTCAATCCCGGTCTCGAACAATCCGTATTAAAATCACTGTCTCTGACTGACCTAATACGTGCATAAAATAAGTAAAATTTGGTTCAACCAAAATTTTTACAAAATCCACATAGACTTTAGAATCGCTTTTATTTTGCAAAAAAAAAAAAAAAAAAAAAAAAAAAAAAAAGGTTTAGAATTTTTTTTTTTTTTTTTTTTTTTTTTTTAAGAATGGCATATTTAATTTGGTTTATTTTTTGTCAGCCGATTATCTACTCGAAGGATATAGGCCCAGAAGGGGGATGCCCTTCGAGGGACACTTTATTAGGGAACCTAACCCGCATATACGCAAGGTTCGATGAAAACGCCGAACGGTTAGGCCGACAGCCGCGATTGGGTTCGAACCCAGCACCTGCCGTCTACCGGTTGAGAGGTCAGAACCTCTCGGCAACTGGTGGGGAAATATAATATATTTAAAGGCTAAAAATTAAATATAGTAAAACCAGTGAAAAAATCTGCCTAAGACGGAATTCTGTCTAAAATGTAAAATATGTTGATCCGTTCAAAATAAATACAATACTACCCGAGAAAAAAAATAAACTCCATTTACAACTCCTGGGAAGGGCATTTGTCTATAACGTATTTTTTCTTTCCTATGTGATTCCCTCTTAAAAGGTTTTATTGTATAAAATTTTTTAAAGTCTCCAACGCATGGTATATGGGTTAACGATATTAAAATATAAGTGAAATATTTACATATAAATAGATTCATTGATTAAATAAATATATCATAGGCTTTGACGCTTCTTTAATAATAAAAAGTATAAATATAAAAAACGAAAAGCTATAATAAGTATTATTGGCCAGAACTCCTCCATACCAAACAATTTTAACCCCACCGAAGTAAAAAACTATGTAGAAATTCACGGCTGAATCAGGCTATGATTTAAACTTTTTTTCAGGCCGGTCCGGGTTATGATTTTAAACATTTTTCCAGGCCGGGCCGAACATTTTTCCTTTTGGGTTGGTTTGGGACCGGGCCTAGATATTTTGATCCATGCAGACTTCCAGTGCAGTCTACCAACATATTTTTAAAACAAGTTTAGATTTAAATCAGTACACTGCCTTATTATGTTCAAATAACAGACTCTGTCTTAAATCGACATTTAATAACAGACAATTTCTGGACAACCCCTTATTTGCTTTCGAAATGAGAGTTTCGAATGAGAGAATGAGTTCGAAATGAGATTTCACTCTCCATTTATAGGCATGGTTAAGTGGTGTGGAGAATTTTGGATTTTAATATCTCTGTCAGGTTTTTAGATATGGGGATAAAATTTTTTTGTTCAATTTAGGAATGGGTAAGGAATAATTTCCTAATTGTGAATTTTGCCCTACGAGGGCCGTATAAAAATTTAATTTTCGTATTTTTTCAAATAGACCCCCCATGGAGTTGCAACTTACCTTATCAGAAATTCCACCTTTTTTATGAATTTTTGCAATTGGAAGTATGAGTCTAGGAGTAATATTTCAGGAGATAGCCTAATGTTTCGATATTTATGACTCAACCTATATTACATAGAATTTGAAACATTAAAATACTTTAGGAAAAAATTCAAATGAAGACTAGATCTTTTTTCGTTCTCGTAAATATTTATTTTTTGCCTAAAAGCTGACTTTCCTTTTAATACAGTGCGTGTCAAAAGTTTAAGCACAACGGAAAATTTCAAAATAAAATTTTATTAATGAGTGAAAGTTACTTTCTTTTTCATATAATTTACAAATAGTAGTTTTAAAAAGATGGTTAACAAATTTAAGTTACAAAATTTATCTTAAATAATAAAATTTATCAAAACAACAAAAATGAGTGTGTCAAAAGTTTAAGCACAGTAATTTTTTAGTCTTTAGCGGAAGAAGAATAAAAATAATTGATACTTGCTTATTGCTCCTTTCTGCTGAATTACTTTAAATACATGGTCTTGCATTGATAAAATGAGGTTGTGCATTGTTTCTTGTTCAATTTTAAACCAAGAGTTCTCAGTGGCATCTTTCGAATCTTTAACCAAAGTATACTGCTTTCCGTTTGCATAAACTGCATGAATGAGAATACCCCATATATTTTCTATAGGGTTTTAATCGGAACTAATTACCAGCCAATTCAAAACGGACACTTTTTCGACTTAAGCCACGATTAACTTGAGTTTGAGATACGGATCGAAGCATTATCATGTTGAAATAACCATTTTTCTCCCCCAAAATCTCGGCAACAGGAAGCAAATGATTGGAAAGTGTCTCTTGATAGTTTTCAGAGTTTTCACGAGCACTGATAAATGCTAGAGATGTCTGACCATTGAAAGAAATACCCCCCCCCCTCCCATATCATTACAAAACCACCATTATGTTGTCGGCTAAATACACTCCTAGGTTCTTTGCTGAGATCATGCTAGTAGAACTTAAACCCATCAGGGCCATCGAGGTTCCATTTTTTAGCACTTTCCAACAAAGTTGAAAAGTGCTTATGCATTCGGTTTGTCTGTCCGTCTGTCCGTCTGGCCGGATGGCCGTCTGTCCGTCTGTCCGTCTGTCCGCGCTCTAACTCCCTTAAATATACTTGGATTGCTATGAAATTTTTATACGTTATTGAGGTTTACCCTAGCACTAACCCTATTGAAAATGAAGTATCTACCGTGATTAGTTTATCTACAGAGAGAATCAAAAGTTTCCCATTACATTACGGCCTATGGGGAAAAATCGTTAATATACTCGGATTGCCATGAAATTTTAGGACGTTATTGACGTTTACCCTAGCACGAATCCTATTGAAAATGAAGTTTCTATTATGATTAGTTTATGTACAGGGTGAATCAAAAATTTTCCATTACATTACGGCCCAAAGGGGAAAATCCTTAATATACTCGGATTGTCATGAAATTTTAGGACGTTATTGACGTTTACCCTAGCACAAGTCCTATCGAAAATGAAGTTTCTACCATGATTAGTTTATCTACAGGGCGAATCAAAAGTTTCCTATTACATTACGGCCTATGGGGAAAAATTGTTTCAAAGAAATTTTAAAGATGTTATACCCTGTCAAACATATTAAAATATGCATTCTATAAAATATAAGGTGAAAATGTATCTATTACTCATATACAGGGCCACACAAAAGAATTCCATTAGATAATGGTAAAAGGGGAGATTGTGTGTGACATATTTTAAATATATTAAGCTTTTTCATGTATAATAAAATTGATGTATGTCACTGAAGCTTAATATAAATTATACGCTACTGTCTTGCATAATATGAAGTACGTAGCATTTACAGGGCCATATAAAAGATTTCAAATAGTATATTCTTTCCGAAGTACCGTATATGTGTCCGATGATGGCTGATGGAGGGATGAAATGCATTTTAATTATGATATTCGCGTTTATATTTCGCTAAATATGTGCACATTATATGGTGGGTATAAATGTTATAGTTGATATACAGGGCTACCCAAAAGAGCTCACCAACGTTACTGAATATGAGCGTAAATTATTTAAACGTGGTTCTTAAATAAGCTATGCATTTTTACGCTGAGCTGCATTCAATTTACTGAGAAATGTTTGCAGAATATAGATAAAGGGATATACAGGGCCACGCGAAGAATTCGGTACATGGACGCCTATGAATGATGATTTATGAGAATGTGATTTCTGTTGTGTTAAAAGTGTTTTAGTTTAAAATAAATATTAGCCTAATGCTGACTTGTAATAAAGGTACAATGTAAACTACAGGGCTGAACAAAAGTATTCAAGTTTCTTTCCATCTAATAGTATGAATTGCTGAAAAAGAAATTTCAAGCTACTGGGTATTTTCTTGCTAAGCTAAATTTTCCCATTATATGAACTGACATATGAAATACAGGGCTGTTCTAATGTACTGGAATAAATATTTGGGTATATTTCACTAAATCACAAAGTTTTGTTAAAGATTTCATTAAGTGTTGGAAAGTGCTTCATAATCTATGCTTAACGCATGATTTTTCTTACTTGTTTTCATTATTGAATACGACGTTTAGCCACTTTTAACTAAATGACATATGCCCTTTGGCCCATTGTAATCTAGCTTCTTTCTGGTGTCATTTGAGACACGGTAATCGAGCTATTTTACGGTATTTGATGTATTTGAATTCCAAAGTTTTTTTCAATATTTGTTTTCCAACGGCACGTTTTATTCGCAAAAGGGAGTAATTAGCAGTTGAAGCCAAATTTCTGATGCGTCTATCATCGCGCTAACTTGTCACTCGCGGCCTTCCTGAACGAAACTTTCGTTTGAAATCATTACCACGAGCCAAAATTTGATGAATACCTTGTTTTAATATTTTTAATGCACTTGCAATTTCAGAAACAGACTTACATTTTGCTCTCACTCTCCAGATTTTTATCACCTTCTCCTCTGAAAATTCATTCGACTTAGGCATTTGGTACTAACTCAAAAACAAAAACTTACTGCTTCTTATACATCCAGAAATTGTTTGCGTACTTAATCGTTTACGGCAGATTGTAAAATTTGCTTAAAAATGATTTTGTGCTTAAGGGTGCTCAGGGGTTGAAAACTTTTCAAAAAATCGATTTTTTTATTATCTAGTTTGATTATTCAATTAATTCTTAACTCAATGCAAAAAACTTCATAAAAATATCTTCATTTTTAACGGAGTCATAAGCATTTATGTATCAACAATTTCATAGCCGCATCCATATAATTTCAACTTTAAGTCGCATTTTCTCAAAACTTGATTTTTGACGACTAACACCAAGATTTTAAAAAAACTATTTGATGGAATGGCTCATTTTTTTTTTTTTTTTTTTTGGGGGGGGGGGGGGGGCAGGCTTGCATATAACATCATTAGCTATAGAATGAATTAAGGATTTAACTATCACTTAAAAAAAAACATTGCTAAAAAATCTCTCACACTTGAAAATTTAAAAACCCCCTAAAAAATACAACTTTTTTGTCATTAAAAATACTCAAAATATTAAACTATCTAAAATATATTAATCCATTCTATAGATAATGATGTTATATGCATTCAAAAAAAAATTAAGCCATTCCATCAAATAGTTTTTTTTTAATCTTTGTGTTGGCCGTCAAAAATAAAGTTTTGAGAAAACGTGACTTAAAGTTGAAATTATATGGGTGCGGCTATGAAAGTGTTGATACATAAATGCTTATAACTCCTTAAAAAATGCAGATATTTTTATGCGGTTTTTTGCATTCAGTTAAGATTTAATTGAATAATCAAACTAGATCATTAAAAAATCGATTTTTTGAAAAGTTTTTAACTCCTGAGCTCCCTTAAACTTTTGACACGGTTATTTATGTTCTATTCTTAAACTCCATGGTTCGAAATAAAATTTAAAAGTTAATTTCAATGAATATGGTATTAGAATAGATATTATTAACATATACAAGACAGATATTGAAATAAAGTTAATATTTAAAGTTTTTTTTTTTTTTAATTGCTATTGTGCTTAAACTTTTGACACGCACTGTATAATCAGTGTCCCAATAGATGCGTTCGTAATTATGTAAATACTTAGTACCTATATTCAATTATGTAAATACTTAGTACCTATATTCGTCGTTTAGTCCATCCGTCTGCCATCCGTACATAACACAGCAAAAACGATGCAATTTAATCATTTGAAATTTCAAATATATAATCTTTACATAATTTTGTCGATTAATTCCGAATTTTATGAAAATCGAATCCAGAGTTTAATTCCAGGAATAATCAACAGTATTCCGTTACATTACGGCCGGCAGAAAAAAAAATTAATTCAAGTGCATTTTAATGATGTTGCACACTTTCAAACATAATAAAACTGATATGCATCTATGAAGTATATACTAAAATATACATTCTGTACAATTTGTGGTGCAAAGAATATTTGTTATTAATTTACAGGGCCACACACAGAGTGTTCCATTGCATAATGGTATAGTGAGAAACATTGTTTTGGACGCGTTTTAATTATATTAAACTGTTTCACATTTTATGAAATTAGTATACGTTGCAGAGGCTTATTACAAGTTAATTCTTGTATAATAGAAAGCAGATAGTATTTACTGGGACACACAAAAGATTTCGGCTACAATACTGTATCCGAAGTATACTGTATACAATTACACCAAGATGTGAATATTTTTAAAACTTCGTTATAGTACAGACGCACCTCATTTGCAACGCTTGACGAACAATTTCTCACTTTTTATTCTTACATTGACTATTTTAAGTGTCTTGTTTGGCATTACGTATGAAATGTAAATAATATGACATGATAACTATTTGAAATAATTTGTGATGATGTTAAAAATTAAAAAAATTTTCTTATACTATTTATATTATAAGAATATATAATCTAATTATATATAATCTAAGTTTAGCTATTAGAAATATATAATCATCGAAAAAAAAAGCATTTCTGCCACTTCTAATTGCAACCAGTGTTAAGACAGCATTTTGGTACATCAGTATTTATCAATGGGACACAAAATTGCAAAAGACAAGAATAAGTATAAATTCTAACTTGAATTAAAAACTACTATTACGAAACAAACTTATCGTAAAGACTGAGAATAAAAAATACTTTTTTAATGTTTTCAGTTAAAAGTTGTATTTCGCTTCGTTGGTGTTTAAAAAAAAAGAAATGAAAAGAACAAAATAAGAAAGAAAGAAAGCGTAAAACAAATTTTGCAAGTATAGATTATTATTATTTTTTTTTTATTGACGTTTTCATTGTATTTTTTCTTCATTCCCTTTACACAATTTGAATAGAATTGAATAAATATACATTTAAATTGAGTAACCTTCTATTATCAAAGTGCTCATAATTTAAAATGGTTCGAATTCGATAATAAACCACTTTTTATGTGAAAAAAATTTCGCGTTTCAAACAACAAATTTAAATTTCTTTATAAATGATTTTTTTAATGCTAACAAATGTAAATATGTCCTTGTAAAAGTATAAAGCAAATTACCGTTTATAACCCTTAAATCTCCCAAACATTTTCTTCCGAAAGAAAGAACAAGAAAAGAAAAAAATCTGATTTATCCTAAAATTGCGAAAATGGAAGGTACAAGCAGGAAAACAGTAAATTTACTTAAAAAAGAAGATTAACTGCCATTTAAAGAAAGTGTAAGATGCTCGAGTTATCTCAAGTTACAAGCACAAGAAGTTCTAAGCAGACTATCATGTGCGCGCCCTATTCGAGGGCTATCTAGATCATCTTATTGTGCCTTTAAGTAAATATCTCCCTCTACCGTACTTTTGAGAAGAATTCTCTTTTAAGATAAGGTATTTTGGGAAGTATAGTTTAGTAATCTAAATTTGGAAAGCCTTTTAGAAAAGAGCTGCTGTGTTTTCCTCTTTTAAAAACTAGCTGATGAAGCACTTCAAAATGATTCCGCTCTTCTCAGAAAAGGAGTGTAGTATCATTCACTTATGTGATGATATTTATTTAAGTTCTCATTTTTGCCGAGAGTTCAGAATTTCTATTAATGGTTTCGAGTTTTGTGCAGTTGTACTGAAATTATAAAAATAAATTAATGTTCGGAATGAAATAATATAAAGTTCTTGGTACAAATAATGTAGGAAAGGATCTGCATTTTGAAGTCTGTTCTCAACTGCTCTGTTCAACAAGCGCAAAATATTTTGATACATTTACAAATTCGTTTTTTAACGCAAAGATATGAAATTGGAATGCCTGACTGTGGGAGCAATTTGCAATCAAACTATGTTTTCCATTTTTTTTTTTTATCAGTAATTTACTAATTGAGTTATAAACGATTTTAATCACCTGAAGAACACGGTTCCGAACCCAGTTTGCTTATTCTTCTTTTACGCGGAAATTCAGATCAAAATGCCCCCTTTGACGCTATTTTCTGAAATATCTATTCCGTTAGCAAAAAAAAAGTGAGTAAATGGGTATGATTAGATAGTACCTGAACAACAACACATACTAGTTTCATACGTTTTCGAATAAGTAAAAGTTAATTCTTATGACATAAAGTTTCGATTAGCGAAGTGCTGTAAAATTTAAAATGATTCGAATTCGATCCGGTACCAAAAATATAAAACGAAGTGAATTTCAAACAACAAATTTAAATTTCTTTATAAATGTTAAAATAAAATATTAAAAAATATAAAAATATATTCTTGTAAAGGTAAAGTGCTTATTATCCTTAAATTATCATCTCTCAAAACTTTTCTTCTGAAAAAAAGGGGGGGGGGATCTGATTTATCCTAAAATTGCGAAGATTGGGGATACAAGCAGGAAAACATTAAATTAACTTATAAAAGAAATTAACTGTCATTTACAGAAAGTGTAAGATGCTCAAGTTACAAACGCAAGAAGTGCTCGCAGACGATCATGTGCGCGCCCTGTTCGAGGGCTATCTAGATCAATTAATTGTGCCTTTAAGTAAATATCTCGATCTACCGTACTTATGAAGAGACTTCTCTTTTAAGATAAGGTATTTTCGGAAGTATAGTTTAGAAATCTAAATTTGGAAAGCTTTTAGGTAGCTTTCATTACAAAAAGTAAAAAGCTACCTATTGCAGCTGTCTGGAAGAAAGCACTTCCAGAAAATTTTGGTATATTTTCACCGATCATGACCCCCAGACCCCAAAACCACCCTCCATTCAAATGTTAACCATAGTACATACAAATGTCTCAACCGAGTTCGTTGACCAGCATCATCCGCCATTTTGTTTCAAAATGGTGGCCATTTAAAATTTAAAAAAAAATTTAATTTAAAATTAAATACGAAAAAATTAAAAGTTGAAAAATATTTTTCTTTTATATTCTAGAACTTAAAACAACGATTCCAGAACACTTTATTTTGTCAATATCTTAAAAAATGAATGAGTTATAACACTTTGAATTTTTCTTATGGCTGACATTTTGAAATGATCTGATTTTTGTCACGTGATAACACTTGTATTTATGAATCGATTTGAATGAAACTTGATGTGTACATATTACATAATGAGTTCTGGACCGAGTTCGTTAGCCAGTTCCATCTGCCATCTTGTTTCAAAAAAGCGGCCATTTAATTTTTTTTTTTTTTTATTTGAAATTTAAAATTAGGTATAAGAAAGTGAGAAATTGAAAAAGATTTTTCTTTTATGCATTTGACCTTGATACAAAAATTCCAGATCATTTTCTGTTTCGTCTGTATCTTCAAAAATAGCTGAATTATAGCACTTCTAATTTCTAGTGTTGCTCACATTTTGAAATGATCTGGTTTTCGTCACGTGATAACACGCGTATTTATAAACCAATTTGGATGAAACTTGGTGCGTACATTGTACATACCGATGTCTGGACCGAGTTTGTAGGCCGGCTGCATCCGCCATCTTATTTCAAAGTAGCGTAATTGTAATTTTTTTTTTTTTTTTTTTTTTTTTTTTTTTTTTAAATTAGGTGCAAAAAAGAAAGAAATTGAAAAAGATTTTTCTTTTGTGTGTTTGACCTTGATACAAAGATTCCAGAGCTTTTTTTGTTTCATCTATATCTTGAAAAATGACTGAGTTATAGCACTTTAAATTTCCAGTGTGGTTGACATTTTGAAACAGTCTGAAATTTGTCACGCGATAATACGCATATTTATAAACTGATTTGGATATAACTCCGTGTGCACATAGTACATACCAATGTCTTGACCGAGTTCACTGGCCAATTTCATCCGCCCTTTTGTTTCAAATAAGCGGCCATTTAAGTTTGCCAAAAATCTTTTAAATGTATAATGATGTACAAACAAAAAATTAGAAATTGAAAAAAGGGTCTTTCTAAAGTATTTATCTTAATAATGAATTCCGGAGTATTTTTTGCATTGTCTTTACCTTAAAAAACGCCTGAGATATAGCAGTTTGAATTTCTAATGTGAGTGACATTTCTTAAAAAATCAATTTGCCCGCAACAGCACTCGTATATATTAATCGATTTCAATATGACTGTGCATGTGTACATGAATTAAGATTGCGATTAAGCTCATTGGTTTGTTTTATCCATCATGTTGCTTTAAAATGGCATACATTTCATGATATCGTGAAATTTGGCGACTCTTTAAATCGCTTAAAATAAAACCAGGTTGAATAAAAGATGACTAATTTCTAAAAATTCCTATTAATATTCAGTACTAACAAAAACTACGCTGTAAAAAAAAATCAAGAGGTTACTAAAAAAATTTTAGTAAATTTGTATTCCACAGAATTTTTTAGTAACCATTACAAGCATTTCTTTGCAAGTGAAACAAACATATCTTTTGTAAATTGAACAAAAGAACTTTTTGTATAACTAACTTAAAACTTTTTAGTATGAGCCACCAAGCGAATTTTAGTAATAGCTGCAAAATTATTTTTAGTTAATTAAAAATTATATTTAGACTTCTGAAGCGGAAGATTTTCGGCAAAACCACAATAGATGGCAGCACCAAACATTGCTACCTGCTCTGTTTTGACATGTTTCTAAAGGGGAGGGAAAGTCCAGAAATCATTACTCATGGTAACTGCTACGACAGGATTTTCGTAATCCCTTTATTTAACAAATACTTACATTGCATCCATTCGGTGCATATTTGGTGGCGTCCAGCATCGAACCCGGGTACTTTCAGCCTGGAGTTCGGTGCTATGACCACTAAGCCATCACGGCCACACCAAGTGAGTTTTAGTAATAGCTATTAAAAATGTAAAAGTATTAACTCAATTCGTTTCTAGCTTTTTTCTAGTAATTCTTACAGATTCTTTGTAACCGAGTAAGATTACTAAAAATTTTTTAGTAATTACAAGGATCACTAAAATTTTTTTAGTAGACCGACCTTTTTTTTTTTACAGTGTAGTATTCAATCTTATAAAATCGGGTTCCACTAACTTGAGCTTCGTATGTTTGAATAATATAACTTAATTTAAAATAGATAAATAAATAAATAAGTACATGAAAACTTTCTCTTCATCCCGGCATTGCCGGTAGGATTTTTTAGAAAAGATCTGCTCTGTTTTCCTCTTTTCAAAACTAGCTGATGAAGCACTTCAAAATGATTCCGCTTTTCTCAGAGAAAGAGTGAGTATATACCCGATTAGACAGCCATTCAGTTCATGTGGTGCTATTTGGTAAAATTCTCTAGGTTTCTGCCGAGTGTTCAGATGACTATTAATGGTACGAGTTTTGTGTAGTTGTGCAGAAATTATAAAAATAACTAATGTTTGGAATGGACTGATATAAAGTTCTTGGTACAAATGACGTAAGTAAGGATCTGCATTTTGTTCAAGGCTGTTGTCAACTGCTCTGCTTTACAAGGGCAAAATATTTTGACATATTTACAAATTCATTTTTTAACGTAAAAATATAAAATCGTAATGCCTATCCATGGAATCGAGTAGTTTTTCCATTTTTTGATCAGTAATTTACCTATTCAATTGCAAGTGATTTTGATCACGTGACGATCCCGTTTTCCACCCAAATTAGATTGATTCTTCTTCTTCTGCACGAAAATTCAGTTCAAAACAGTCACTTTGATGCTATTTCCGGAAAGATCTGCTACGTCTGAAAAAACGGGAAAATTAATGCTATTAGATAGTTTCGTAACAACAACACATACAAGTTTCATGCATTTACGAACAAAAATGAATTAAATCTTATGGCAAAAAGTTTCCAATATCGAAGTGTTCTATAATTTAAAATGACTCAAATTCGATCCGGAATCAAAAATATAAAACAAATTTCGCGTTTCAAACAAAAAATTTAAACTTCTTTACAAATAATTAAAAAAATTATTAGAAAGTTAAATATATCTTTTTAAAGGTAAAAACAAATTACCGTTTATTATGCTTAAATAATCATCTCCCAAAACTTTTCTTCTAAAAAAAAAGAAAAAGAAAAGAAAAAAAATTGATTTCTTCTAAAATAGCAAAGACAATACAAGCAGGGAAACAGAAAATTTACTCATATAAGAAGTTTGCCATTTAAAGAAAGTGTAAGATGCTTGAGTTATCTCAAGCTACAAGCACAAGGAGTGCTATCAGATAATCCTGTGCGCGCCCTGTTCGAAAGCTATCTAGATCATCTTATTGTACCTTTAAGTCAATATATCCCTCTACCATACTTATGAGAAGACTTCTCTTTTAAGATAAGATATTTTGGGAAGTGTAGGTTAGAAATCTAAATTTGGAAAGTTTTTTAGAAAAGAACTGCTGTGTTTTCCTCTTTTCAAAACTAGCTGATGAATAAGCACTTCAAAATGATTCCCTCTTCTCAGAGAAGGAGTGTAGTATACCCGATTAGACAGCCATTTAATGAATGTGATGATATTTGGTTAAGTTTCTCTAGTTACTGCCGAGTGTTCAGATTTCTACTAATAGTTCGAGTTTTATTCGGTTTTACGGAAATTATAAAAATACTGAAGTTTGGCATGGAATGATGTAAAGTTCTTCGTACATATAATGTAAGAAAGCATCTGTATTTAGTTTAAAGCTGTTTAGTCTCAACTGCTCTGCTCAACAAGTGCAAAACGTTTTGATACATTTACAAATTCGTTTTTTAACGAAAAGAAATGAAATTGGAAAGCATCCTGACTATGGAAGCGATTTGAAATCGAACTGTGTTTTCCATTTTTTGATCAATAATTTACCTGTAGAGTTATAAGCAAATTTAATTACATGACGAACCCTTTTTCCATCCCAGTTTGATTGGTTATTCTTCTTTCGCGCGGGAATTTGATTCGAAATGCCCACTTTGACGCTATTTTTTTTAACTTAAATTGAATTTGTACAAAAACAGATAAATGAGTACGACAAAATAATTTCTGAACAAAAAAACCTATTAGTTTCACGCATTTCCAAATTAAAATAAATCTTATGACATAAAGTTTCCATTATCGCATTGTTCTATAATTTAAAATGATTCGAATTTGATCAGGAACCAAAAATATAAAACAAAATTTCGCATTTCAAACAACAAACTTAAATTTCTGTATAAATGATTTAAAAAAATATTTAAAAAATGTAAATATAGCTTTGTAAAGGTAAAAGCAAATTACTGCTTATTATACTTAAATTATCATCTCCCGAAACTTTTCTTCTAAAAAAAAAGAAGAAGAAGAAAAGAAAAAGAAAGAAAGAAAAATCTGATTAATACTAAAATGCTAAGATGGAGGATATAAGCAGGAAAACAGTAAATTTACTAATAAAGAGACTTTAACTGCCATTTAAAGGAAGTGTAAGATGCTTGAGTTATTGCAAGTTACAAGCACTAGCAGACGATCATGTGCGCGTCCTGTTCGAGGGTTATCTAGATCATCTTATTGTACCTTTAAGTAAATATCTCCCTCTACCATACTTATGAAAATACTTCTCTTTTAAGATAAGGTATTTCGGGAAGTATAGTTTAGAAATTTGGAAATCTTTCTAGAAAAGAACTGCTGTATTTTCCTCTCTTAAAACTAGCTGATGAAGCACTTCAAAATGATCCCGCTCTTCTCAGAGGAGTGTATGTACACTATATTGCCATTGATTATGGGACACTTGCGATTTTAGACATTTTACTAAATATCTAGAAAAATACATGAGGAATCATCTCGAAACTCTTAGTGTATAAATATAATAGTATAAGTCATACATCTCCGTGAAGATTTTTTCCCGAAACTCCAAAGGGGACCGTCAACAAATTAAAAAAGAATGAATATAATTTGAATAACCCTGTCAAAACTAATGTAGCAAAAGCGCTCAAACTCTAGATTGTGATTGAATGTCTTATTGTAATAAGCCTTGTTCATTTTTATGCAAATAGCATGCATACTCGCAGAGTAATTAAGGTTTTTATAAAAATGATCCCAAATTTTTCCAAGTTTTTTCCTAATAAATCTTTTATTTTTTAATTCTGATTACAGGGTACTGTGTGCAATGTTGTTTGTCATATTTTCTGAAAAAAATTTTATTTTATATTAAGAACTCTGAAAATTATAATGGAAAAACTTGGGACCATTTTTATAAAAACCTTAATTACTCTGCGAGTGTGCATGCTATTTGCATAAAAATGAACAAGGCTTATTACAATAAGGCATTCAATCATAATCTAGAGTTTGAGCGCTTTTGCTACATTAGTTTTGACAGGGTTATTCAAAAGATATTCATTCTTTTTTAATTTGTTGACGGTCCCCTGTGGAGTTTCGGTAAAAAATCTTCACGGCGATGTATGGAGTATACAATTATATTTATACACTAAGAGTTTCGAGATGATTCCTCATGTATTTTTCTAGATATTTAGTAAAATGTCTAAAATCGCAAGTGTCCCATAATCAATGGCAATATAGTGTATATTGTATATACCCGATTAGACAGCCATTCACTGATGGGATGATATGTAGTTAAGTTTCGTATAAGATATGTAGTTTGCCGAATGTTCAGATTTCTATTAATGGTTTCGAGTTTTGTGCAGTTGTACAGAAATTTTAAAAATAAAATAATGTTTGGAATGAAAAGACATAAAGTTCTAGGCTCAAAAATGTGAGAAAGGATCTGTATTTTGTTTATGGTTGCTCTCAACTTCTCTGCTGAATAAGCGTTAAAGGTTTCATATATTTACAAATTCATTTTTTATCGAAAAGATATAAAATTGGACTGCTTAACTATCGAAGCGATTGGAAATCGAACTGTCTTTTTATTTTTTAATCGGTAATTTATCTGTTGGGTTATAAGCGTTTTTATCACGTGACGAACACATTTTCCAGTTTCATTTGTTATACTTCTTTTGAGCGGAAATTTGATTCAAAACGGTGAATTCGACACTAGTTTCTGAAAGATCTATTACGTTTGCAAAAAAATTAGAAAATGAGTTTGATTAGATAGTTTCTGAAGAACTACACATACTAGTTTCATGCATTTCCAAACAAAAATAAATGAAATCTTATAATATAAAGTTTTCATTATGGGAGTGTTCTATAATTTAAAATGATCCAAATTCTATTAAGAACCAAAAATATAAAACAAAATTTAGCATTTCAAACAACAAATTTAAATGTCTTTATAGGTGATAAAAAATATATATATTAAAAAAAATTTAAATATATCCTTGTAAAAGTAAAACAAATTACTGTTTATTTTCTTTAAATTATCCTCTTCCAAATCTTTTCTTCTGAATAAAAGAAAAGTGAAAATCTGATCAATCCTAGAATTACGAAGATGGAGGATATAAGCAGGAAAAAAAGTAAATTTATTCATAAAAGAAGTTTAACTGCCATTTAAAGGAAGTGCAAGATGCTCGAGTTATCTCAGGTTACAAGCACGATCATGTGCGCTCCCTGTTGGAGGGCTATCATAATCATCTTATTGTACCTTAAAGTAAATATCTCCCTTTACCATATTTAAGAAAAGACTTCTATTTAAAGATAAGATATTTTTGGAAGCATAGTTTAGAAATCTAAATTTGGAAAGCTTTTTAAGAAAATACCTGCTGTGTTTTTCTCTTTTCAAAACTAGCTGATGAAGTACTTCAAAATGATTCCGCTCTTCTCAGAGAAAGAGTGTACATACCCGATTAGGTACCCATTCAGTGATGTGATGATATTTGGTTAAGTTTCTCTAGTTTTCTGTGAAATGTTCAGATTTCAATTAATCGTTCGAATTTCAGTGCAGTTGTACAGAAATTATAAAAATAACTAACGTTTGGAATGAAATTATAAAAAAACCCTTTGTGAAATAATGTAAGAAAAAATATGTATTTTTTTTAACCCTCACCAGGGCGGTAGTACATTTTTCGACCAGTTAATTTTAATTCCTAAATGCCACAATAACACCAATATACTAGAATGAAATTTTTCTTTTCATTAAATATGTGCAGAGGAGTTTTGCTTAATTTAAAAATAAAATTGTTTTAAAATTCTAGTGTCAATTTGACATTTCAGAATTTTACGAATGGAAGTACTTTGCTTGTGAAAAGGTAAAGGCTGTTCTCAACTGCTCTGCTCAACAAGCGCAAAACTTTTTGACAGATTAGAAGCTCATTTTTTAACAGAAAGATAGGAAATTGAAAGGCCGCACTACGGAAATGATTTGTGATCGAACTGTGTTTTCCAGTTTTTGATTAGTAATTTAGCTACTGAATTATAGGCGATTTTGATCACGTGACGAATACGTTTTCCAACCATTGATTGGTTGTTTTTCTTTTGCTTGGGAATTCTGTTCAAAACGCCCACTTTGTCGCTTTATTCTGAAAAATCTGTTGCTTTTACAAAAAAAAAGCGGGAAAATGGGAGCCTTTAGGTAGTTTTTCAATAACACCACATATAAGTTTTATGTATTTCCAAACAAAAATAAACTAAATCTTGTGACATAAAGTTTCCATTATCGAAGTGTCCTATAGTTAAAATGATTCGAATTCGAACAGAAACCAGACTTTATATAAACAAAATTTTGTGTTTCAAACAAAAAATTTAAATTTCTTTATGAAGGATTAAAAAAAATTATTTAAAAATTTTAAATATGACCTTGTAAATGTAAAAGCAAATTACCGTTTATTGTCCTTATATTATCATCTCCCAAAACTTTTCTTCTGGGAAAGAAAGAAAAAAATCTGATTTCTCCTAAAATTGCAAAGAAGAAGAATACAAGCTGGAAAACTGTAAACTTACTCATAAAAGGAGCTTAACTGACATTTAAAGGAAGTGTAAGATGCTCGAGTTACACTCTCAAAAAAACTTCCTTCTTTTCACAGAAAATGCACTGGCAGCACTGCTGCCAGAAATTGTCTGTATATTGACGATTTTCTGTTTATTTTTTTCTCTGTCAAAAGAGGAAAAATATCCGTCACTTGAAAAAAGTTTGGAAAAAATCAATGCGGAAGAGGCGGGGATCGAACCAAGGACCCCAGGATTACCAGACCAACGCTAATCCACGGCGCTACGGCTGCTCATGATGATTGTGCGTTAAAATAGAACTCTTCATTTCATATGGTGTGGGTTGGTGTATTTCGTTAAATAGCTTTTAATTATGCAGTTAATCTCGGAAAGATTTCATCTTTAATGAAACTGTGGCTGGGTTTTTTTTACGTTTAGTATTAATATAGTATAAAAATGTGAATTTTAAATATATTACGTAGAATGTTAGAGAAAAAACATGGATGTTCTATTTGTGAGAATTTTTGAACGAATAAAGAAAGTAATTGTTATTTATTTTTAAATTCGAAAACATTTTTGTCTTTTAAAACTAAATTAGACATTTTAATCAATAGAATATTTTTGTTTTTCATTTTAAAAATAAATTCGAACTTATTACTAACAGACCCAATGCGCATGCGTGCTGGATAGAAACGGAAACTTTTCCTCATTTTTCGACGCTCGGAATGAACTCACAGAACAAATACGTTTTCTGGGAGAACAGAAATTATTTGTGAAAAAATAACGATAACTTAGTGTATATTGACGAATTTTTCTGACAGTGTACCTCAATTTACAAGCGCTAGCAGAAGATCACGTGCGCGCACTGTTCGAGTGCTATCTAGATCATCTTATTGTGCATTTGAGTAAATATCTCCCTCCATCATACTTATGAGAAGACTTCTCTTTTAAGATAAGGTATTTTAGGAAGTATAGTTTAGAAATCTAAATTTGGAAAGCTTTTTAGAAGAGAACTGATGTGTTTTCCTCTTTCAAAACTAGCTGATGAAGCACTTCAAAATGATTCCGCTCTTCTCAGAAAAGGAGTGTTAGTATACCCGATTAAACAGCCATTCAGTGATGTGATGATATTCGGTTAAGTTTCTCTAGTTTTCTGCCCAGTGTTCGAATTTCTGTTAATGGTTTCGAGTTCTGTACAGCTGTACGGAAATTATAAAAATAACTAATGTTTGGAATGAAATGATGTAAAGCTCTTGGTACAAATAATGTAAAAAAGTATTTGTATTTTTTTTAACGCTGCTGTTCAGTCACTTTCCGAAATCCCCTCCGTAATGTTAAGTCTGTGGGCGTTTGATGCATTTTTATATTTAAAATACCTTCTTAGGAAAATAGTATTTTTGACCTATTCTTTCGGTGTTCTCTTTTAAAAGAATGTGGCATTTTTTCTAAGTTTTCAAAATATTTCTAAAATCTATGCTTAGTTTAGTATTTTGTGTGTTAAAATAAGACGAACTGGAAATAAAATTTTAGCGCTTCACATAAAATTAAGCATATATTTTAGAAATATTTTGAAAACTTAGAAAAAATGTGACATTGTTTAAGAAGAGATCACCGAGAAAGAAGTTAAAAATATTAATTTACTGAGAAGATATTTTGAATATAAGAATGTACCAAACGCCCATAGTCTTAATATTATTCGGAAAGTGAATGATCAGCAGCCTTAAGGCTGTTCTTAACTGCTCTGCTCAAAAAGCGCAAAACATTTCATATATTTACAAATTCCTTTTTTCGGCGGAAAGATAAAAAAAATTGTAATGCTTGATTATGGAAGCTATTTGGAATCGTACTGTGTTTTTCATTTTTTAATCAGTAATTTATCTAATGATTTGTAAGCGATTTTGATCACGTGACAAACACGTTTTCCACCGCAGTTTCATTGGTTATTGTTGTTTCGCGCGGAAATCCGATTCAAAACGGTAACTTTGGTGTTATTTTCTGAAGGATCTATTATGTATGAAAAAAAAAACAATAAAATGAGTGTGATTAGATATTTTCTGAACAACAACACTAACACATACTAGTTTCATGTATTTCAGAATAAAAATAAATTAAATCTTCTGACATAAAGTTTCCACTATCGAAGTGTTCTATAATTTAAAATGATTCGAATTCGATCAAGAACCAAAAATATGAAATAAACTTTCGTATTTCAAACAGCAAATTTAAATTTCTTTATAAATGTTAATATATATATACATATATATATATATATTAAAAAAGTAAATATATCCTTGTAAAGGTAAAGAAAATTACTGTTTATTATCATCTCCCAAACAATTCTTCTAAAAAAAATATAATCTGATTTATCATAAAATTGCAAAGATGGGGGATATAGACAGAAAAACTATAAATTTACTCATAAAAGAATTTAACTGCCATGTAAAGGAAGTGCAAGATGCTCGAGTTATCTCGAGTTACAAACACAAGAAGTGCTAACAAAAGATCATATGGGACTCCTTTTCGAAGGCTTTAGTAGATCATCTTATTGTACCTTTGAGTAAATATCTCCCTCTACCATACTTATGAGAAGACTTCTCTTTTAAGATAAGGTATTTTTGGAAGCATAGTTTAGAAAGTCTAAATTTGGAAAGCTTTTTAGTAAAGAACTGCTGTGTTTTCCTCTTTTCAAAACTAGCTGATGAAGCACTTCAGAATGATTCCGCTCTTCTCAGAGAAGGAGGTATGTTTATGCCCGATTAGACAGCCATTCAATGATGCGATGATATTTGGTTAAATTCTATAGTTTTCTGTCGAATGTTAAGATTTCTATTAATGGTTCGAGTTTTGTGCAGTTGTAAAGGAATGATAAAAATAACAAATGTTTGGAATGTAATGATATGAAATTTTCTTTAAAATAATGTAAGTAAGGATCTGTGTTTCGATTAGGTATGTTTGTTCTCAACTTCTCTGCTCAACAACCGCAAAATGTTTCATATATTTACAAATTTATTTTTAAAGGAAAAATTGGAAGACCTGACTATAGAACGAGTGAAAATCGAACGGTGTTTTTCATTTTTTGATGAATAATATATCTACTGAGTTATAGGCGATTTTTATGACGTGAGGAACACGTTTTCCGCCCAAGTTTGATTGGTTATTCTTCACTCGCTTGAAAATTCGGTTCAAAACGCTCACTTTGATGCTATATTTTCTGAAATATCTGTTACGTCTGCAAAAAAAAAGATAAAATTAATGTGATTAGATAGTTTTTGAACAACACATATTAGTTTCATGCATTTCCGAACAAAAATAAATTAAATCTAATGACATAAAGTTTTCAATATTGAAGTGGTCTATAATTTAAAATGATTCCAATTGGATAAAACAAAATTTCGCATTTCAAACAACAAATTTAAATTTCTTTATAAATGATTTTAAAAAATTATTAAAAAACATAAATGTACCCTAGTAAAAGTAAAAGCAAATTACCATTATTATCCTTAAATTATCATATCGCAAAACTTTTTTCTGAAAAAAAAAAAAAAAAGAAAGAAAGAAAAAGAAAAAGAAAAAAAAGAAGTCTGATGTATCCTAAAATTGCGAAGATGGAGGATACAAGCAAGAAAACAGTAAATTTACTCTTAAAAGCAGTTAATTGCCATTTAAAGGAAGTGTAAGTTGTTTGAGATGTCTCAAGTTACAAGCGCAAGAAGTGCTAGCAGACGATCATGTGCGCGCCTTGTTCGAGAGCTATCTGGATCATTTTATTGTACCTTTAAGTAAGTATGTCTTTCTACCGTACTTATAAGAAGACTTCTCTTTTAAGATAAGGTATTTTTGGAAGTATAGTTTGAGAAATCTAAATTTGGGAAGCTTTTTAGGAAAGAGCTGCTGTGCTTTCCTCTTTTTAAAACTAGCTGATGAAGCACTTCAAAGTGATTCCGCTTCTCAAAGAAGGAGTGTATATACCCTATTAGACAGACTTTCAGTTGAAGACGAGTGTTCAGATCTACTACCTCTGACAATAAAGTTCGGTGAATAGTCCTGTAAAATTAGTGTAGATGAAATATTAACGAAAGTTACCATATCATCCTTCGAAAGAATCATTTCCCATAACTATGCACTGCTCAAATCTGCTATACATGTCCTGGGAATTTCGCAAGAAGTCTTCTTTTGGGATGGAGTTCAAAAGCTTCGTCACGTTTCGTTGGATGTCAGCAATAGGGTGAAATCTCTTTCAAAGACAGTTTGAGTCGTGGAAATAGCAAGAAGTCTGGAGGACTGAGATCTGGCGAGTATGGTGGATGTTCAATTAGCACAACCCCTCATGAATTTCCTTCAGTGTCTTGCAAAGCATAAAACCAAACTTTAAACTGATCTTTTGTTCGTTCATTTTCCTGTTCTCAGTTAAAAACCAACTCACTGAAAAGAACTTAGTAAATCACGTCTTACACAGAACATAAACGACGCTCAACTGAACTACGGTAGGGGAAGATGGTCAATACTTGCCTCTGTGCAGGAGCAGCGTTTTGTTTCCCCAGTGTTGCCAAATCGGTCGTTCTGAATTTATTCACCGAACTTTATTGTCAGAGGTAGTATATTAATCTTCGAGTTTTGTGCAGCTGTACAGAAATTATAAAAATATCTAATGTTTGAAATGAAATGATAGAAAAGTTCTTGGTACAAATAATGTAAGTAAGGATCTGTATTTCGATTAAGGGATCATATACCCTTTAAAGAATCCAAAAAGTGATTTAAAAAATTAGCCTATAATTAAATATGATTCTTTAGGAACATTTAAAAACAAGCCGCATACAAAAATTCGCATTACTTACGAGAAGTTATGTCTAAAATATTTTGAGGTTTCCTGTATGGAGATTTAATCTTTAAAGTCAATTTTCTCAAAATAGTGATTTTGAGCATTGCGAACACGATTTATGAAAAATATCAGCTTAGAATTTCACAAAATTTACGGTGAATGTATTAAACATATCGAAGCATAAAATGACCTACTGTTATGTTTCTCAAGTTAGAAGTTTATGATTCACAACTGCTTTTGAATAAAAAAAATACTATATTCAAATTTCTTATTATTTTTTTTTTAAATTTCTCTGGATTTGTATGTTTTAATAATTAATTTTTTATTGTAAGTCATTTTGAAAACACATTATATCTCTACTCACTAATCAAATCTTGATTTGTTTGGACCATTCAAATGTGAAGAATCATGCGATAGGAATGCATTCAGAAATAATTCTCTCGTAAAAATTGTATTATCTTTAAAAAAAAAAATTTAAAAAAATTAAATTAGTGCTACCTGCTTTTTAGTAACTTTTATTGTTAAATTCAATGTTTCTTAATACCGGGTGCCCCAAAAAAGACTGGTGGATTTTAAAATTCAATAACTTGCAAACGGTGACAGTTATTTAAAAAAATTTTGCAGGAGGTTTATGTAAGTCAGAAGTTTTTTTACCGTAATTTTTTTTAGTTCGAATTTCAAACAATAGGTGGCGCTGACGGCGATTGAAGGCCAGGTGATCAGTGCTGAGTGAAGCGTCGACCTTCAATCGCTATCAGCGCCACCTATTGTTTGACATTCGAATTAAAATAAAAAGTTACGGTAAAAAAACTCCTGACATTATACATAACCCTCCTGCAAAAATTTTTTAAATAGCTGTCACCTTTTGCAAGTTATTGAATTTTAAAATCCATCAGTCATTTTTAGGACACCCGGTATATGTTTTCATTTTTAGGTGCGTTTCTAATTATGTAAATACGTAGCACCTATAGTTGTCGTTCAGTCCGTCCGTCCGCATATAACAACGCAAAATCTACCCAGCCTAATCATTTGAAATTTAAAATATATAACTATTACATAATTTTGTCAAGTCATTTCAAATTTTATGAAAATCGGATGCATAGATGAATTACAGGGACAATCAAAAGTATTGCATTACATTACGGTCAATGGGGAAAAAAGTTTCAAATGCATTTTAATCGTTTGAAATTTAAAATAAATAAATATTACATAATTTTGCTGAGTCATTTCAAATTTTATGAAAATCGGATGCATACATCAATTACAGGGACAATCAAAAGTATTCCGTTACATTATGATCAATGGGGGAAAATGTTTCAAATTCATTTTAATGGTGTTACACTCATTCGAACATAATAAAATTGATATGCATTTATAAAGTACATATTATAATATACATTTTGCATAATCTGTGGTGCAAAGAACATTTGTTATTGATTTACAAGGCCACACAAAAGTATTCCATTACATAATGGTATAGGGAGAAGATTGTTTGGTGCGTATTTTAATTGTAATTAACTATTTAGAACTTTATGAGATTGATATATAAGAGTGATATTTTTAAAACTTCGCTATCGTAAGAACGCACCTCATTTGCTACGCTTCACATGCAATTTCCAACTTGTTATAATTTAAATTCATTTAGACATAGAGCGACTGCATTTGTTTAGAGTGACTGTATTTTTTTATGTAATTTGTTAGTTCAAAGGGTGCTTGTCTCCTTAACGCTGTTCTCAACTGCTCTGCTCAACAAACACAAAACATTTTGGCATATTTACAAATTCATTTTTTAACGGAAAGATATAAAATTAGAATGCTCTATTGAAGCGATTTGGAATCGATCTGTATTTTCCATTTTTTTATCCGTAATTTACCTACTGAGTTATAGGCCATTTTAATCATGTGACAAACACGTTTTCCACCCCAGCTTTATTGGTTAATTCTTCTTTCGCACGGGAATTCGGTTCAAAACGTCCACTTCGAACTTTAATGCTATTATCTAGCAAATCTATAGCGTTTGCAAAAGAAAAAAAACGGTAAAGTGAGTGCAGTTAGATAGTTTCTGAATAACAACATCAGCTAGTTTCATTCTTTTCCGAACAAAAATTAATTAAATCTTATGCTATATAGTTGTCCTTTTTGACTTAAGGGCAGACAAGATTGGGTGCAATCCCATGGGAAATAGGCGAACTTTATGACCTGTTTCTTTAGAAACTACCCGACAGATTTTGATGAAATTTCGAATCAACATTCATTGGATTATTCGTAAGACTTATTAGAAGAAATTCTGTGAAAGAATTTTTTTCTGTGACTAAAACTTTTTATTTTGAACTAATGGCAATTTTTTAGATTTTTTTTTTAAATTAATTAAAGATTTTTAAAACTCTCTGCTACGTATGATCTTACGTTTATACTCTACTACGATTTTTTTTAATCAAAATCATTGGAGTGTTTTGTGAGTTTATGGAGTTTTTAGCCGAAAAGTACAATTTTTCGGAAAGCTAAAAATCTTAGGCACTTTAACTGGTGTGAAGTTCTTGAACAGTTTTGTCAAACAGATGAATTAATAGATAGATAAACACTTGGATTAAATTTAGTTACATAGGTGTGGCATCCTAGTCTTGTTTTCCCTTAATTTTTAAAGCGAAGAAGAAGTTATTTTTATTATCATAATCACTATCTCTTATCACCATTACCTGTTGCCTAATTTTCCATGATACCATCATTAGGTGTGTTTTTAATTATATAAATACATAGCATCTACAGTCGTCGTCTGTTCCGTTCGTTTCCTCTAATATAGCCGAGCAAAAACTATCCAACTGTATGGTTTGAAATTTAATATTACATATAATCGTTGCAGAATTTTGTCGAGTCATTTCAAATTTTATGAAAATCGAATCACAACTTAAAAAGACATTAATAAAAGTTTTCTTCATCCTATTTCATCCAAACATACGTAATTAATTCAATGATACCCCATGGTAGGTAATGATTCTAGGTTGTCATGTTGATTAGATCCTATTTAAGATAAAGTCATATTATTTCCGTGTTGATGAATTAACTATAACTAATCGTAAAAAATTTTGTACTCATGAATTTTTGCATTGCCCACGTTTGACGTACAGTTTCAAACTTGTTTTTATATTATCATTATAATGACTTTACTTCAAAATTTCAAGGTCTTTTTTTTTTCAAAGTCCTATAGATTTTATTACATTTGTGAATTTAACTCATTTTGTCGACAACTGTATAATGATAAAATTACAAAATCTGTGAATAAGATTTTTTTTTAACCATTTCATTATTATTTTTTCTATTAGAATAAAGCGATATAAAAATAAAAAAGGAAAAGCACAGAAGAAAAGAACATTTGCATATATATATATGGATATATGTAATCAATTACAATAAAAGTCTGAAAGAAATTGCTGTGTCTAGCTCTTTGGATCAATAATTAAAGTTATATAAAGTTATAATCAGAATTATCTGAAATAAAATTCTTAGCAATATAATATCAATGACAAAAATGATTTTGATTTCCATAACGCAGACGATGTCTTGTGCATAATTTATTTCTTCTTTTTTTTTCTATTTATGCTATACTATTTTGATAACTATTAGTAATTAATGCAACACTAATTGGATTTTCCAATTTAGAATACAAAAAAAAAAAAAATCATTTCAAGGAATTAAAATCACTTCGCATAATAGCAATTTTTTATGTAAATTTTAAAAGATTAATTCCCATAATTAAAAACTTTTTCTTTCTTTTTTATTAAATTTACGGAACGGAAAAACAAAGAATGGCATCATGCCAAAATTCTTCTCAAACGTTTAGACTCTCTTTAAGCATCGCCAAATGATCAATTGCATCTTGTCAGGCGGTACTTAACTGTGTTGCATTTAAAAGGTTTCAAATTCTTATGTTTGGGGAGTGCAACGAGAGATAAGTCAAAATATTTAACTTTTTTATATATTTTTTAAACACAAGGGAGAGCTACGGAACATAATTCATATCCTTAAGCCTCAACAATTAAGTGCCCAAAGAACATAAAGATTGCGGCTGAACGCCTGGATTATGAAAAATGTTCTTAAATATATAACTTTTATGTAAAAAACTAGGGAAATAATTTTTGCTTTGTCTTAAAAGCAGTTACTTCTTTTATGTGTATAATAAAAGCGCTAGAGTGTTTCTTTTGGGATACATTTCCTCACAAGCTAAAAGATTTGAGCGGCCACTTTATTTTAGTTACTCATCATAAAGTAATATGCTCTGACTCAGACATTTATTCGGTTTAGAACTAGAAAAACAAAGCGTATAAACTATTAAAGTGCAGTTCATCTGTTGAGTAGTATTCCTTTTTATTTGATATTTACGGAAGAAATTTAAAATTTGGAAACATTATTTAAGGGGATTTCCTACGTTCGAAGCGCTTTTTAAAAAATGCAACACCATTGGAAAAATAAGTAGATTCACTGTTGAATTCTACTATAAAGCTATGGAAATAAGTAAAGTTTATTTATTTAGATTTTCTCCAAATTTTTAGAAATATCAATTTTGTACTGAAATAAGGTATTTTTCATGCTTATTTTATCAACTGTTCTAGTTAGTATATTTTAACTTACTTTTGCAATTTTAGTATATATACATTTTTCTATGTGATGCACTAACTCTTCGAATAAATTAATTTTAACACAATTATTTTAATTTATAAAGATGTGCTTTGTTTACCAATTGGAATAACTGTGTTAAAATTAATCTTTCATTCATACGGGCCTCCTAGTCCAAGAGCCGACAGAAAAAAAATTATGTCATCGAGCACCAGGGGCCTCGCTAAGGGGGGGGGGATGGGGGGAGCCTCCCCCCCAAACATTCGTGAATGTTATTACTCTTGGCAAATTTACAAACTTAGTTGGCAAATTTTCTTTAAAATTTTAATAAAAACTATAATATATTTTCAATTTTTGATAGAATCATCAAAAATTACAAAACTAATTGGGAATATTATTAACCTTTTAACAAATAAGGGCTATATTACATTTTCTAATTGTGGTAAGTTGGCAAAATTGTAAAATGAGTTGGCAAGTATTGAAATTTGACTTGGCAATTTTAGGTCCTCTCCCCCACCAATAAAAAGTCTTAGCGATGGCCCTGTCGAGCACAAGAAAAAAACCTTTATTTTATGGAAGAGCAATCATAGGGGAATTTAATGATCCATGTCTGTCGGAAGAAAAGTAGTGCATAAGCCAAAAATTAATACCAGCAGTGGTTCACTCATAGGTTCATCATTGTGCTTTTCCTACAAGCAAAGGTATGTAAACAGTTAAAACTGGGAACAGGAAAACACAATGTTAAACCTATGACTAAGCCACTAGTGGTACAGTATGGAATCATTTATCCGGAAACCAGTTAACCGGATAATCAGTTATCCTGAATGATACTTCTAATAGACTGATGTTAGAATCTTTTTAGAAAAAAGTGTCATACACAATAATTTGACATACACATTGCTTGAAACAATTGTAGAGTTCGATAACAGCATCTAGTATTTGAAATAGAAGCATATAATCATATTATATATTAATAAATAATATTATAGATGTTTTCATTTTTATGGCGAGGAAACAGAAGAATTTGTGTTCCCAAGGAGTTCTCATAAATTATCTTCTTTCAAACTCTGACAATTGATCTTACTTGCATCAGATTCTTGGTTCAAGTAATCTAATAATCAATTTAAAATTAGAAGCAATACCACAACTACATATGCTTCACAAAACTTATCAAATTTAGCTGCTTTAATGCACAACCAGTTAACTGGAAAAACCAGTTATCCGGAATGCATCTGACCCCAACCATTCTTGATAAATGGTTCTCTACTGTATTAATTTTTGGCTGATGCACCACCTCACCTCCGACAGACAAGGATCGTTAAATTCCCCTATGATTAATGCTCTGCCATAAAATAAAGGTGGGTTTTTTTCCTTGTGCTCGATGACACAGGTTTTTGTGCTGCCGGAACTTGTACCATCATATGAGGAGAGATAAGTTTTGCCTTATAAATAAGGAAAAAATCAGCATTCACTTATGGGGCCATTCCATGAAAACAGGTAAATTGATAGTCATTTTTAAAAATTTGTTTAAATAAATATTTTTGGTATTTACTGATTGGCAACATGTCAAATTTTATGTTTTGAGTAAGAATGTAAAGTTTATCTTTTATGGATTGGCAACACAACAGATTAAAGATGGCGTCCATGTGCAAGCAAGTATGTTGTGTTTTACAATACATTTTGAGTGAGTTTTTTTAACAAAGAAAATCCAATGAAACTTTTGAAATCAACATTTTAGGTAAGTCTGATATTCATTGTTTATATTTCACTAAACTGAAATATATAAGATAATTTCGAATAATTATTACTGCGCACAAAAAGAACTTTGTTTCTGTGTCCCACACGTGACACAAAACATGAACTTTTTCACTTAGGAGAAAAAAGGAACGCATTTATTTTGTTTAATTGGCATTTTTAAAGCAGTTTAGTATAGTACACTTATCCTATGCTAGTTAAAAATTTGGGTGAAATTTTTATTTGGAGAAAAATATCAAAACAAAATTGTCCCGCACGTGACACCTTATGAGCAGGACGATTATTTTTTGTTTTCTGAATGTTAAATAGAGATTTATTATAGCATAGTTTTAGCAGTTTAATGATTATTTTGTCCTAAAAACTTATTCTATGTAACTAAAACGAAATTATTATTATTATTATTATTTATAATAGTTCCATTTTTTTATTTTTTTGTGATGCTAATATTTTTTATTTCCATTTTTTTATAAATTTATTTTAATAAAATTTGAACACTTTGATGGTTATTTTTATTTTAAGAACCTATTGTTTTCCAGCAAGAATTGATCTACTTAATTTATAGGGATTTTTCTATACAATAAGAAGAGTCGTGTGTTTAAGAACTTGTTATTATTCTTTAGAAAAAAAATAATAAAACTTCTTATCTATATTCTGTTTTTCTAAGTTTAATTCTATTTTAAGTTTAATTTTTCTATGAAATTAAGTAAATTTAGACAAAAGCGTTTATAATTGATAAAGTTTGTTATTTATTTAGCTGAAATGGAAAGATCTAAGTCTACAAATGCTAGAAGAATGAAAAGGATAAGAGAGATAATGTCATTAGAAAATCCTAATTTCCAAAAAGAAGAAAATAAAAGGCTCAGAAACAACAGCTTCTTTTAAGATGGGTGAATGGGTGTTGTAAAATATGACGGCATTAATTATCCTGGTGAAATTACAAGCACCCATCATGATAGTGTTGAAGTGTCTGTCATGATAAAAAGTGGTAAATTCTACAAGTGGCCACAGTATCCAGATAAAATTCGATATTCAATTAAAGGTGTAGTAAAAAAGATATCAACTCCCACTGTAGTTAATAAAAGAGGTTGTTTCAAATTTCTAGAAAAATTTTGAATTTTTGTTCATACATTTACTTTATTTTATGTTTTAAAATGTCAATTTGAACATTTACTTTGTACAAAAAAAAATTTAAAATAAATATTTTTGTATTATAAAATGTATAACATGCATTTTCTTTTTTGCATTCCTTTATTTTCTGATTTTTGAAAAGGTTACTTGAATGATATTTGCAAATGTCCCACACGTGACAACCGTGTCCCGCACGTCACACTATGCGTTATAATTTTTTTTAGCAATTTAAAAATTTATTTTTCAAATAAGAATGCTTATTTCATGAGCATAGACCTTTAGCCTCTAATACATATTTTTTGTTTTGAAATTGCAAAATTAATAGAGCAGAAATGTTATCTGGATCATACAGCAAATTACAAGTGGTTGACTTCTGATGTCCTGCACGTGACGCATGCAAATTAATTAATAACTAAATCAGTAAACCATTTAGGAAAAATCTGTTCCTACCTGAGATATTGTTATAACAAATATAAACTTACAAAAATATGTTTATTCTTATTTCTAAAAAATCTTAAGCCCTTTAACACAATTTTGGTGGAATTATGGCGTCTGACTGTCCCGCACGTGACAGTGGAATGGCCCTATGGAGATCTGATTTGTGGACAGATAATAGCTAACATGCAGCACAATAATAAAATTGTTTTATAATGCGTTCTCATACATTAAAAAAAAAAATGTGAATAATGAAAAATGATTTATGCATGAACGGGTTAATCTAGTGAAATCACGTATCAGGCGATTACTGGAGTCTCATCACCAGCGATTTCTTTTGTTGAGCTGATTCATATATCAGACCAGATGCTATGTTCAAAAAAGTTAATTGGGTGAATTATGTTTTCCGAACTCGTCCGAGATAACTCAGTTAGCAGAGTACTGAGAGCTTCAACCAAGAGATCTCTAGTTCGAATCTTCTGGTCCAAACATTTTTCGCCCACTTGGAAAATTACACCTCATGTAATTCTTGGAATATTTCAAAAATTGGCTAAAATAACTTACTTTTTGTTTAAGAAAAAAGGTTCTTTTTTTCTTTTTTTTTTTTTTTTTTTTTTTTTTTTTCATGTTTTAATGTTTGTAAATGTACAACTTTGGTCAGATAGTTTAACTTCTAAATCATTTCACAGTTAAATATTACAAATAAATATGGAAATTTTTCATAAGAAAGCTAACAAATTTTTTTTATTGTCTAAGTTAAAATGATGTTTTTTCTTGAATTTCTTCAATTTGAATTTTTTTCTTTTGAAAAGCAAATTGTTGTTTTTCCTACTTAATTAGAAACAATAAAAGTGCTGTTTTTTAATATCTCAAATATATATACCTTAAATAGAAAGTTGCTAGAACTCCGGTGCAGATAATCCATTCTTACTCAAGTTCTGATTCTCATGCTTGTCATTATTAGAATAAATACTCACTGAATTCGATCTTTCTTTGCTTTATGTCAAAAAATAGCAACTGTAATTCAATTGAAAAACATCAAAATTAAGATTTCACACGAATACATACATGCTTTAATCAAGTTCTCATTGTTGTGTTTGTCATTTTTTGGTAGATTTCGTATGAAATACTACCTATTGCATTCGCACCAGTTTATATATATATATATATATATAATTCACATTATGCAATGAAAGTTCAAAATTTTCAAGGAAAGAGTGTATGTCAAATTGATACTATATCTATATCTATCTATATATATATATATATATATATATATATATATATATATATATATATATATATATGTGTGTGTATCACTTTTTTATGGACACGATAACTTCTATAATTCTTCACCAATCTCCACCAAACTGGTACATAAAATCAAAGGGGATAAAATATCGGCTAAGTTCGTTAATGAACAAAATCGGACCAAGGGGGTCGGAATAGGGGGCGTTTTTGTGAAAACCGAAAAAACGCCATAACTTCTTAATTAAAGTAGGTATCGAATCGGTTTAAAGTTTATATTACTTCTAAATAATGGGCATAAAGTTTATGCATGACAGATTTTTGATAAAATTAAAAATGGGCTCAAGGGGCGAAAAAAATAGGGTTTCGGGGAGAAGAAAAATTATAACTTTGTCAAATTTTCAGATATAAAATCCATCTAAATTTTTTATAAATATTTTCAAAATTATCTGAAACTTTTGTGTTTGCAAGTTTTTGATAGGACTAACTCTTACCGGTAAAAAAAAATTAAAAACGAAAATAAAAAGGGGTTTGGATAAAAAAAAAAAATCCATAACTTTGTCAATTCTTAATCTATCAAATCCAATTAAATTTATTTTAGATCTTCTTAATAATACCTACAACTTTTATATTAACAAGTTTTTCATAGGACCAATTCGTATAGCAAAAATAAATTAAACAAAAATTGGAGTTGGAGGAAAAACCTCTAATCCAAACTGCTTACTTTCTGAATCGTTTTTTAAATTCATTTTTTATTTTAAACGTATCCAAATGGCAAATCCTCTTATTTAGGAACTATATACTGTGAAACATTGGCCAGTTCTTTGATAATGACAGAATATATTTTTAAAAAGGCTGCCAAAAGGGGTATTTTGAACAGAATTTCCCAAAGTGACCGTGATAGGAAATTTGAGGAAGTATTCAAATAACAAATTGCGTTTTTTCTGACTCATTTTTAAATCTATTTTTACTCTCAAACGCATCCAATTTACAAGTCCTCTTATTTAGGAACTGTATAATGTGACGCATTGGTGAATTTTTTTAAAAAGACAGAATATATTTCAAAAAAGGCTGCCAAAAAGGGTATTTTGAACAGAATTTCGAGAAATTATCGTGATTGAAAAATTGGGGAAGCATTGAAATAACCAATTGCGTTTTTTCTGACTCATTTTTAAATTTAGTTTTGCTCTCAAACGCATCCAATTGACAGGTTCTGTTATATAGGAGCTCTATAATGTCCCATATTGGTCAGTTTTTTGATAAAGGCTGAATATATTTTTAAAAAGGCTGTCAAAGTGAGCATTTCGCCCAAAATTTCCCGAAGCTATCATGATTAGGAATTGAAGTTGTATTCAAAATTGGTTATTTTAATTAACTCATTTTTAAATTCCATTTTGCTCTCAAACGCATTCAGTTGACAGTCTTTTGTTATTTAGGAACTATATAATGTACTGTATTAGTCGATTTTTTAATAAAGTCAGAATTATTTCAAAATATGTTGTCAAAATGGGCATTTGATCCGAATTTAGCTTAAGATGATTCTGATAAAACCAGTCCTTATAGAATAATGAAATTAAAAAATTTTCAAAAGAGGACAAATAAAGTTGTTAAACTGGGTTTATCTGTAATCAAATTTATTTTTTGTTGTTGAAATGAGCACTCTTCGAAATCTACCTCCGCCTATAGGCCAAGCCGACAGGGATTTTTTTTTTTTTTAACTATTTGAAAAATAGTTGTTGTCCTCGGTAAAGAGCTGGAAAATCTGAAGTATATCTGAAGTATAACTTTTATTAGTTGAATTCCGCAACTTATTCGTTTTCTGATTGGTCCATATTTAATGCCCAAAAATGGAATACTTTTGTTGCCACAATGAGAAAAAATGTAATAAAAACTTTTTAAAAAATAATAATTTAAAAACAAACTGTGATAAAAATTTCAAATAAATCTCATCTAAAAGTGCATTTTTTTAGTCTCTACGCAACGGCATAAAAATTTAAAATATGCGGTCTTTAGAAGTTTAAAAATTTGCGGTTCCGAAAATTGTAAAATTGAAATTTCATTTAAAATTTGTTTAGGATGGGTCCAGGAATATGAATGTTTAATCCATGTCGTAGGTAATATGAGGCGTTCAGATGTCAATTTGATAAACTCCATCAAATAAAAATTCACATATTAAACAGTTAAAGTTGTATATCTATAAACTACTGTTTTTTTTTTTTTTTTTTTTTTTTTTTTTTTTTTTTATTGTTGATCTAGAAATATTAATGTTTAATGCAAGGCGCACGTGATATAGGACTAGTTATGATCATCATAAAAATGATATTTGTCATTATTATTAATTTGAATATACAATTTATTTATAAGTCTTTAAAATTTCAGTCTTTGAAAATATCATTTTCCAAATAGTCGTTGTAATTTGTTAAAAGACATTATATATATATATATATATATATATATATATATATAAATTTTAAAGAACGGTAACTGTAAATTCAATCGGAATATGTCAAAATTAAGATTTCATAAGAATACATGTTTAATCAGGTTCTGGTCGCCGTGCTTGTCTTTATTGGAATAAATACTCACATAATTAAAACTTTTTTGCTTTGTATGATTCAATGAATGACAACTCTAATTCAATCAGAACATGTTAAAATTAAGATTTCATAAGAATACATGCTTAATCAAATTCATATAGCCGTGCTTAGTGTCATCAAATTTTTTGCTAATTTTAGACCCTCTCCCCCCACTTTCAATACCATACGTTATCATCTCTCTAACCCCTCTCCCTCTCCGTAATGGTACTGTTATAAATGTCTTTTATTTTTATTTATTTATTTATTTTATTTGGAGTGATATACAAAAATGGTTACACACTTATTTGTCGCATACTATTGATTCAAATGAAGAGAAGTCAATAGAATATCGTATTATAGATGAAATAACTTTAAATCAAATAACACTGAGGAGAAATAGTTATTATTTAAAAATATTTTATGATAGTTTTTTGTTACCTATTGCATTTAACAGCAGTAGTCTTCTTGCACTTGCCCCGCAAATAGAAGGGAAGGGGGGGGGGGTAGAAATTATTATCAATAAACAGGTTGACAACATTTTTTCTCTTTCTCTTTTAGTAAACACAAATTTCATTTCAAATACACTTCACGTATGGTTTTTCGACCAGCGATTATAGATGCATACACACCCATGAAGAAGAATAAGAGTGTCAAAAGCTGATAATTTCGTGATTTTAATAATAACTTTGTATTTTCATAGAAATAGATAACAGACCAAAAAAATTAACACTTTTTTTGTGTGTGTGATCATGTAACAAATAAAAAGAGAAAATTTTGGTTGAATCAAAAATTATATCGATATCAAAAGACAATCCCCCCCCCCACCCCCTTAAAATGTTAACGATATGAATGCATTGCTCCATACGTATAACTCTCAAATGTATTTTCGAATTAGATAAAAAAAATCCATTTTTTGCTCTTTATTTGCCATTGTTTTGAACAAAAGATTTCCGAATGAGCTGTTTACATCAGAAAAATGTTTTTATATTTAGTTGGAAAATATTTGCTGAATGACATAAAAATATTTACGAAAAATGTGAGCTTTTAAAAAAATATTACATTTATGTAAAGATTCTATTAATAGATGATGCTTTAAAGAAAAAAGAATAAATATGCGAAAAATTTTCATATACAAAAAAAGAATATATAAATATATATATATATATATATATATATATATATATATATATATAGAGAGAGAGAGAGAGAGAGAGAGAGAGAGAGAGAGAGCGACAAAAATCTTTTTCTGAAAAATACCTGTGAAAAGGAAAAATAACATACAAAAACCAATAAACATTTTGTAAAGTAAAATAAATATTATATGCTGCTGAAAAATGTCTGAAAAACTACTATGCATTTTATATGCGAGCAAAGTGCGATATTTAACATATTTATTTACAAAGTCAGCAGATTAATTGCTGCATGTATTTTTTAAATATTCTTTTAATCCAATATACACATTGCCCTTTTTTTTCTTTTATACATAGAAAAGGAAAATATGTATGAAAAAAATTATTCTAAAACTAGCGGCCTTCGCCCGCTACGCTGGTCGGTTTATCTAAAGAAATCTTGAAGAAGTAGTTAGATAAGGTTCAGACATACATTAAAAAAAAAAAAAAAAAGCAAGTCGATCATTCAAAAAACGTTGGGAAATATCAAATATTTACTGTAATTTTTTAAGAAAAACAAAGTTTCGAAAAAAAAAATTAAATCGAAAAAAAAATTACACTGACATATTAATGCAAGGAAATTTTCCCAGAGAGAAAATTCGCCTTGAATACAATATTTCAAATTCTTTTAATTGCTTATAGGCGTTAATGCCAACATAGTGAAAAAAAATTCCATGCTGGGAATCGAACCCGGGCCATCAGTATGGCGCACTGACGTTCTACCGACTAAACCACATGGAACGACAGCCAGCTTGAAACTTTCTCATACTTAAGTAGACTGGCGAAAACATAACGATAGCGCGTTTTAAAATCGCACAGTGACATCTATTGGATTTTATATGTACTAAAAAACGTTATGTACTAAAAAACGTGAGCAGCGCACCTAATAGTTTCTTTTGTTTCTTTTTGTTACTTTTTTGTCTGTTGTCCGATTTTGATGAAACAAAGCCTATACACTGCCCGGGAGTGTGCATTCTTCATTAGTGAAAACCGCATAAAAATCCATTCAGTAGTTACGAAGATAACCTCGAACAAACAGACAGACAGACAGACAGACAGACAGACAAAAAATTCAAAAAAATTTTTTTTGTGTTTCATTGGTTTTCTTTTATCGCCCTGACTCCATTTTTGTCAATTATCTTCAATGTACAGACACACCGGGTCCTACTGTTTTATTATATGTATAGATTAAATGGGTAAAGCGAAATATATAGATTAAATAGAGCAAACTTTTTATAGTAAATTAAATAAATTAAAGATGAAAATATCAATTTAAAAATGTTGTACAGTCCATACAACCCCCTCCCATTTTTTTTTTCATTTTTTTCTATCGTTACAAAAACAAAGTATGGGATGTGAGAATTTTTTCGAATTCCGATTTTCGACGGATTTACACGGTTTATGAATCAGAGATTTCAAAAAATATGTTTTTACAAAATGTCTGTTTGTGAGTCTGAGAACTCTGTGGTTCTTTGTCTATCTGCAAAGTGACATAAATTTTGTGGCCGCTCTATCTCAAGAACTACTGCACGAAATTTAATAAAAAATTATATTTAATTAATCCTTGATAAAAATTGGTGCTGATTAGTCTTTAATGTAAATCTCTCAATAGGTGGCGCTGCTATTTTGTGCGATTTCTGCAATAGCTCTAATTCCTGAATTAATGAACGAATTTCATCAAACTTCAGATTTTGTTAGTCCTTGACAAGAATAGATGCTTGTTTACGTTTTGGTGTAAACATCTTGATAGGTGGCACTGCTATGCAGCAATATTTAAGAAATTCGCAATCGCTCAATCTCCAGAATTAATAAACTAATCTTCATGAAATTTCAGATTCAGTTCGTCCTTGACATGAAATGACGTTTTTTATGTTTCGATGTAAATCGTTCAACAGGTGGCGCTGCTATGCTGCATTTTGTGCAATTTTCACAATAGAATCTTCAGAATTAATGCATGGAATTTCGTCAAACTTTAGATTCAGTTAGTTTTTAACATGAATTGACGTTTTTTATTTACATTTTGGTGTAAATCTTTCATTAGGTGGCGCTTCTATGCTGCATTTTTTAAGATTTCCTCAACAGCTCTATCTCAAGAACGAATGCACGGATTTCCATCTAACTTCAAATTCAATTAGTCCTAGACATGAAATGATGCTGTTTATATTTTGTTGTAAATAGCTCCACAGATGGCGTTGCTATACAGCATTTGTTACGATTTCTGTATCAGCTTTATATCAAGAACTAATACACGAATTTTCATCAAACTTCAGTTAATTCTTGACATGAATTGTTTTTGGTTACATTTTTGTGTCAATCGCCCTATAGATGACGTTGCTATGCTGAATTTTGCAGAATTTACATGATTTTAGCGATATTCCTATCTCAAGAACTAATACACAGAATTTCATATCTTTATAATGTTCATGATGGGCATAAATTGCCATTTAGTTTTCGCTCTGTGATAGTAAATTTCGAAATTTTAACATGTATGAGATAGAAAAAGTTTTGGAATTGTTAGACCCGTCTATTTTTTTTCACGATTTGTTTACAACAAAATCTCAACAAATGGGCTATTTTCGACCGAAAACGAAAATGTAAATGCCTAAAACATTTTTTTAGATAATCAATAAAAAAAAATAATGGTACTACTCTGTTATCCCGTCGACCAATTTCGCCAAATTATACAAATCGCCAAACTAATAGCCAAATTATACATATTGACATAATTTTTATTTTAAATAACGAAAAAACAAATAATTAGTAGAATATTAATAAAAATACAAATAAAAAGTCAAAATAAAAATCACTTAATGACATTTTAAATACGTGAATTGTATTTAATGCCATTGAATGTGACATTCACGATTATCCATTATTGGCATTTAATCTTATAGTTTAACGATAATTTTTTGGTCGATGGGGTAACCTAGTAGTACCAAAACATACAAAATATACAAATATGCATAATTATGAATTATAAGTGTAATTATACATCCGATCCAAGTTGGCCCTCTATAGCTCTGACCAAAACCTTTTATTTTCATGTGAAATAAAATATAATTAATTCATCAACGATACAAAATGATTTTCTAACTATACAAATTTCATGGGTATGCATATCTCGATTTCTTTTTTTATAATGATTTTTTTAAAAGATCATCTGTAAATTGAACTTTCTCAAAAAGTATTTTTAAAATAAAATCTGTGATTGCAAATCGAACAATGAAGTATGTAGCTTTTAATGAAGAAGCGAAAAGCGTCTTCAATGTTTAGTCATATATGTATCGCTTGCTTTATAATTTGCAGTCATGTCTTGAGCCGGTTATGACTCATAATTATATACAGTGAGATTCATAGCAATAAATAGTGTCTAATTTATGCCAATACATTTGTGTCCGAAATGAGTAACTAATGATGAAATTTTCCGAAGGCAGAAACGAGAATTTCTTTTGGTTCGTTGGTTGTATTTGTGACGGTCAGTTATCAGCACGAGAAATATAGGCTCTAAGGATGGGGGGGGGGGGTACCCTCCACGGGGGTTTTTCTATGAGAACCTAACCCGTATTTACGCAAGGAAATCCAAGGCTCGAATAAAACGACGAAAAACTCCCAACGATGAGGTCGATGGCCGCGATTCGGATCGAACCCAGCACTTGCCGTCTACCAATTTCGAAAGCAGAACTTCTCAGCCACTGGTGGGGGCCTGTGAATTTCGGATTAGGTTGTTTAGGTCCGGCCGACTTTTCGGCAACATTTTTGCAGAAAGTGAATTTTCGGCAAAACTGATATTTTTAGCTGAAATGAAAAACGAGTTTTTACTTGATTTCTATTTATAACATATCTTTACTTCTCTATGCTTAATAAACTCTATGCCTCACCGAAAACATTCAACCCACTGGAGATAGAAAGAAAACAGTACAGACAATCACCTCCTCGAGTTCACGGATGAATATCTAAGATTATTTAAATCCCAATTCGCATATCAAAACGAAATCGGTGTCTCAAATCATATCTTGGTGGAAAACACCTGAGATCTCGTTTTTAGCGGTTGACTCGTATAGATTTAGCGTTATGTTTTCTTGCTTCCAATCCTCCATGTTTTCACACTTTTGAGTGCAGGAAAGCACAATAGTAAACCCATGAGTCAACTACTAAAATCGGGTTTTTGGCATTATGTACATTACCTTTTTTCTAAGCTGAAAAAACATTATAAGAAAAAAATAAATAAATTTCCTTTTTTTTATGGAAAAATAATAACGAAAAACAGAAAAAGATGTTCTTTCTGAGACTATTATGTAAGTTAGATGTAGTTGCAGCTGAGTTCCTTTTTTGTCTAGCGTTCGGAAATTTGTTTGTTCCGGGGAGGGGTCAAAATTAAGTGCAATCAAATTAGATGCTCCCACACACAAATGAAGACGGCTTAATTATTTTTTTTTTTCTATTATTCGCGGAAAACACCGACACATCTTTATAGAACAACTTTGTAGTACAACAACTTTGTAGAATTGAAATTCCATTTGAAACATTCCAAGATTGTACGTTGTATTTTCATTATCGTCGAACTATCAGCATATCTCACATCTCGTACATTTGAACACAAACTAGCACGAGTAAATACTATAAAGGTCGAAAACATCAAATACCGAAAATATTTCTTCACCGCACCTCTTGGAATTCATAACAAAATATGACACCAAGATATGACTTGGCAGACCGATTGCGTTTTAATAAACATATCGAGATTTAACCAATCCAGATTTTCATGCGTGAACTCGATGCGATGATTGTCTGTGCTGCCGCCTCCCGATCGATAGCAGTTTGATCAAATTTGGCTCTGTCGAATGCGAATACCACCTATATTTTCATGTTATTTATCGGGCGGGAGATTAAACATAAAAGGTGTATGCATTTTATCTATGTAATGAACGATTGCGTTATATGTTATTTTAAAACATTTTACATACTTTAACATTCCAAAAATATATTTTCTCTAATCTGTCTATTTTTTACACATTCACTCATAGGAATTATTTTTGGAAGTTCTTAGGAAGTGTATATTTAAAAAAGTTATTTTCTTTCTTTCTTTCTTTTTTTTTTTTTTTTTAAGAAAGAAATATTTAATTTTTTAGATAAAAAGGAAGCTATTTTCAAGCAGAAAATATTTTGTTAATGCTCAAAGGGGAAGCATTTTTAGTAAAGAAATTTTTATTATTGTTAAATCAGCTGCAAAATAACCGTATTAAGTTGAAAGGAAAAAAAACTAAAACTTAGCGCGGAAAAGTAAAAACAAATGACAAAACACATTCCAGTTATTTTTTTTAATGAAAAAAAGTAAGAATTCGTTAGAAAAAACGTACAACGTTTTCTGAAGGAAAAAAATCAGAGATTTTTCAGGAACTCTTTCTTATATTACGAAAAATTTTTAACCATCGAGATACTGATCTTGAATTAAAAATACTTTGGTATTTAAAAAATATGTATAAAAATCGAAGATTTTCTAAGAGATAAAGAATTGAAAATACCACTTGAAAAGTATTAATATTTCTTGAGATCTTTCAGAGAATTCTTTTTTTTTTTTTTTTTTTTCTTTAATTTTCTCTATAACCGAATAAACGAAATAAGTAGTTAAAAATAGATAAATACATGATTTGAATTTTCTCAAATTTAATTAGTTCAGTTTGAAGGAAAGTATATAATATTCATCATGCGTTCTATAACTATCTTAAAAAAAATTGAAAATAGCAGATGCCTTTAAGAAAAAAAAATCCGTTCGGGTTTCTTGCTTTATTAATAGAACAAATATTTTATTTGAGTATTATTATGCCTAGACAATTCCTTTTGTTATAATCTATATGTAATAGTGGTAGTATACACGAGGTCCACTCTCAACGGTGGCCAAATGGCTAATTCCTAAACAGTTAGTCATAGACATACAGTTCCAATTACAAATACGTTTTAAAAGAGATAAAGAAATATTCTAAAAGTAATTTGGGTCAATATTAACATTTCTTAAAAAATTGCGAAATTTACTATTTTATCCCCGTCCTACAAATTATATTAAGTAAAATTTTCCTATTGCACTGACAAGTGAGACAAAAAAAGACCCATTCATGTAACACTTATATTGATCGAGTTATGAAACTTTAAAAATGCATGACGTATAACCACTTCTCTGTACATGAAAGAAAATGAATTCGACTATGATTTGAGTGATCATATACAAAGTGCTTACCGTACTCGAAGAACTTATTCCATGTGTATCTGCGCTTTGAAAAAAATCGTATAGTTATTACGCTTAAATTAATTTTTATTAAGTTTCAGATTGCCCAAAAAAATTGTATTTTAACATACGTTTTATTTTGTAAGAATTTGAAACTGTTTCTTGTTATGATTTCTTATTTTAACAAAAATTATGCGATTTTTATAAGTTTTTATTTAATTTCAACAAGCGTATGTATCAGATCAAGATTTGTACTCGAAATTTAACCCATATTTAAATTCAGTAGTTATGATTTATATTGGTATTTTACAAGATTTAAAAAAGGGGGGATAGATTACCGCCAAGAAGATTAAGAAAAAGTTTTTGATTGGATAACACAAGACGACGATGTATGTGTTTTCTAAATCACTGAAACCGAAAATAACATTAAATTTTAACCATTATGTCAGGGTTTTTCGTAAATTATAAATTGTCAATGTTAAAAAACAACAAAAATCGGATGGTATAAAACAGAGGAGATGGTTGGTTTTTTTTAACTTTTGACATCTGATTTTAATGTATTCTTGCATTGTATATGAAAATACCCTTCATTTTTAAACATCACGTTACAATTTCATAGCTAAAATATATGAAAAACTCAAAAAGACGTAAACCATTTTATATTAAATTTTATTTTATTTAATTCAATAATTTTTTTTTTTTTTTTTTTTTTGCTTATACAGTCTTCCTCACTTAATCGGGTAACGGACAACCGAATAGCCCGCTTAATTGAATAGAACTCTCCGGAACCGAATTTATCGCCATTATGGGTCTATGTTATTTTCCCCGCTTAAACCGAATACTTTTCGCGAACTTCCCCGCTTATTCGAATAACATCTGGGTGACCAAGGTTTGAAAACAGGCGCAAAAAACATGCTTCAGCTTGAATTTTTCCTCATATTTTGTTATTTTCGGCTTACTTACATTGAAAACAAATTTTCAGCTTTTCCTCATTGATTTTGACCGGCAGATGTGTAATGGACAGGTCAAATGATCTTCTCTCCTTTTTCTACGAATGGTTGAAATAAGTTGGCCTGTGTGGATTATTTTTGCATTTTGTTAGATGATTAGGCGCGTTTTTGTTAGGAAAAGAGCATTGGCTATGTATTCTAAATGGAAAGCTTTAAGCGTGTACTCGAAAAAATATTTTTCCACCCTCCAACAGCTCGAAATTTTCTGATACATTTTCAGACTCATTTTTAAAAGTAGAAACACGAAACTTGCTGAGGCAATTCTTGAAGAGATGTATAAGATGCTGTGTGATTTCGTTTTCCACTCAATTCATTAGAATTTGATTTAGAAACAATTATTTTCACGGTATGATCATTTTTTTTTTTTTTTTCGTTCCCAGACCTCCCGCTTCGGAAATTTGGTTCAAAACGTCATCTTTTATAGCATTTTTTTGCAATATTTTCTGCATTTATCAAAAATTCGACAACCACGGCACATTGTGTAGTTTCTAAATAAGAGAATATGCCAGTTTGATGCGTTTGAGAGCAAAATTGAATTTAAAAATTAATCGGAAAATAAGCAGTTTGTATGCGCTAAATAAGAAAACAGAAGTCCAGATAGCAAAAGGTTTTAAAATGTCACAGACGTAAGTTTCCAATATTAAACGCAATGCTGAAAGAATCCAAAAAGAACAGAGATAGAATGGAAATTTGGATCGAAAGAGGGTACATAGTTCCAATTTTGATAACATTTGTCAATATGCGCTGAAATAGGTTTAGCGAAAAGAGCGAAAGTCTCGTTAATAAATGCGCTATGATTATGCAGAAAGTGTGTGCTAACATACAAAACACGTTTCGACATTTTTTGTGCGTAATTCCAGTAAACGCGTAAATTCCACGTAAACAAACCACTTTAAATGATGTTTTTAAACCTGTATAAATAACGGAATTGCAAATCGCAAAGTTTTAACCAAATTCCAATGAGCTACATGAAGTGTAATGTAAAACAATAGCTGTAAACACTGAAATTAAATTACTATATACTTACTTTATATATTAGTATTTGTATTTATTTTACTAATTTACGTTATTATATTAATGATTTCATTATGCTGTTAATAATTCATACTGTAGATGATTGCTTTACTTTTTTATTACGAATTAAATATTACATTTTTCTGTTCCCGTTTAATCAAATATCCGCTCAATCGAATATTTTCGGAACCATCAATATTCGTTTAAACGGGGACGACTGTACAGGGATTCTTACAGCTAAACATCTGAGGAGTCCGATGTAACGGGAGGGGGGCGGGGAGTGGAAGTTTATTGGTTTAATTTTTAACTTTGAAATTTACAATTTGCGAAACATTCAGACGCGATGGTTAAAAATAAAGATAATTTCAGTTTCAGTGTAAAAAACACATCTATGTTATAAAATCAAATTTTCGTTATTTTTTATTTTTTTAACTTTAAAATTTACGATTTACAAAAAACCTTTACTTGACAGAAAAAAATGATTCAGTGGTATAGAATACATAAAATCAGTTATCAAAAGTTAAAAAACATGACATAACCCAACTTTTGCAGGATAGTGTTATCTAATAACATTCTAAAATATGTATCATTATGTGGGCATTTAATTTTCATCATTTTATTTAACAAAAATTCCGGTTTTTTTTTTCTTCTTATATGTTTATAACATATTGTATATTTTGCATTCATATGTCAGAATGATTAAAGATTTCCAATTTGCATTGCAATGTTAATTTTACTCTACACCATTTTTTACTATATCTTTTATTTTAAACTTGCATTTCATTCTTTAAATTTAAAATATAGTTTAATTTTCTGTACGAATTAAGTATGGTAAAATGCAAAAAATAAAAATATTAGACCGTTGTAATAACTGCTAAATCCTGTACAAATATGATATTTTCCTAACGATTCAAAAAGCTCTTCCTTAGCCTTATTCTCATTCAAATAGGAATTAAATATTAACTTATACATGTTAGATGTCAGATAATGACATGTTCGTTAAACTTCGGTCAGTTTTTGAATAGTTACTATTAACATTATAAATGTAGAATTAAATTTTTTCTCAAAATTAAGAAAAGAAAAGAAAGAAAAAGAAATTGAGCTCGAAACTATTAAGCTTTAGGCAACATAATTCATCATTTCCTCTGAATCACCAAAGGGAAAAAATGTTGTTTTTGACTATTTAAGGCCCCTGTCCCTGCCCGCGAAGACACTCAGAAGCTAATGCTATTCCTATGGGGAGGCATTTTTCTAATAACTCTTTCGCATTTTGACATTTATTTATTTATTTTTGCATTGGATAGCTGAGGTCCCTCTCAAGATCACTCCTTGATTACTTTTTCGATTTTGGTCACAAGTACTTTTTATAATGTTACTTGCACTTTCTGAACCGGTTCTGAAAGTGAAAATAAATTTGTAAAAAATATCTGAGACCAAAATCGAAAAAGTAATTAAGGAGCGATCTTGAGAGGGACCTCAGCTATCCAATGCAAAAATAAATAAATAAATAAAATTAAATGTATATATATCAAAATACGAAAGAGTTAATAGTAAAATGCCTCCCCATAGGAATAGCATTAGCTCGCGAGTGTCTTCGCGGTCAGGGACAGGGGCCTTAAGGAAGCCGCCTTCTGTCATTGTTTACTCTCACAATATAGTATATCTACCCTGTATATATAAAATCCTAATAAAACGAATTTGTGAAACGATTTTATGAAACGACTGATTTAGTTTCAGGATTATTTCTCCTAAAATATTGAATGTTTGGCGATGAAATTAATACAAATTATCTATATTGATCGGCAGACTTCAAAAATATTGAATGTTTATGTTATGTTTATGTTCTTATAACGAATATGAAAATTTACCGTGTATTTTTTGGCGTAACTTAGAATCCATTTCTGTTAGGAGCTGTAATTAAACATCATGTGAAAAAGTGAGCGACTTTATATCCGGAAACTTGCTCCAAAATTAACACTTCCAAGAACGTAGAAGATTTGTTGTTTGGAGCCGGGCATTGTTGAATGAAACTTTAAAATTTTCAAAGGAATCATTCACTATTTTTCAGTAAGCAAATATGTCTTTACGAAAGTGGCAAAGCAATTCTACAAATTTAACCCCTTGGGCACGAGCGACACGTTGAAAATTTAACACATACCTGCCAACCTGAGAAAATTCATATGTGTAAAACAAAACACGAATGACATTTTTAATGGATTTTTATAAAATAGCACATGAACGATGTTTAGTACGACAATAGTAACTTTGTTTGCTTTATTTAAAACATCATTATAAAAAATAATACCAGTATGAAGACAGGTTTTGTTTTCATAGGGTTTCCTGTTATCTTATCAAGCATCAATTTTTTTTAATATTCCTAAGAAATACTTCCAGTTTTTAATTTTCAAGAGACGTACATGAATTATCATTGTTCTGCAAAAATTCCAAAGGCTTTGTTACCATCTCGCCTGCTCAGATTTTATGAGCATCGAGCTCTTTATATTTATAGGCAGCATAATAATAATCAATAAGAATCAGTAATAGTCATCATCCCTCAGAAAATACTTTATTTTTGTCAGTGTGTTTAGTTATCTATGAAGTATATTAAATCTCAACAGTGGCGTACCCAGGATTAAGTTTTGGAGGGGACTGTCATATTTTAGAGGTTATGTTTTCAGAAAATAAAGACCTCTAAAATATGCTAGCCTTGAATGTCGGACGAGCTTGGTACGATTTTTTTTCATATCATTCAAAATGGACGAGAAGTGTCAAGCCCGACATACATTTTTTTCCCTCTTTAGGTGCGTTCGTAATTATGTAAATTCGTAGCACCTATAGTTGTCGTTCAATCTGTCCGTCTGTCTGTCCGCATATAACAACGCAAAAACTACCCAACCGAATCTTTTGAAATTTAAAATATATAATTATTGCATAATTTTGTCGAGCCATTTTAAATTTTATGAGAATCGCATGGATAGATCAATTACAGGGACGATCAAAAGGATTCCGTTACATTACGGTCAATGGGGAAAAATGTTGCAAGTGCATTTTAATCGTTTGAAATTTAAATTTCATACTTATTACATAATATTGTCAAGTCATTTCAATTTTTTTGAAAATAGGATGAATAGATCAAATACAGGGACAGTCAAAAGTACTCCGTTACATTACAGTCAATGGAAAAAAAAAAGTTTCAAATGCATTTTAATATTACACGCATTCGAACATAACAATATTGATATGCATCATAAAGTACATATTATAATATAGATTTTGCATAATCTATTGTGCAAAGAACTTTTGTTATTGATTTAGAAGGTCACACAAAAGTATTCCATTAGATAATGAGTATAGAGGGAACATTGTTTATTGCGCATTTTAATTGTAATTAACTATTTACAATTTTATGAGATTGATACATGAGAGTGATATTTTTAAAACTTCCTTATCGTACGAACGCACCTCATTTGCTACGCTTCACGCGCAATTTCCAACTTCTTTATTAGTATTTTCCAACAAAGTTGAAAAGTGCTTATGCATTCGGTTTGTCTGATCATCTGTCCGCGCTTTAACTCACGTAAATATACTCGGATTGCCATGAAATTTTAGAACGTTATTGACGTTTACCCTAGCACGAACCCTATTGAATGAAGTTTCTACCATGATTAGTTTATTTACAGAAAAAATCAAGTTTTTTTCTTTTCTTTTCTTTTTTTTTTTTTTTTTTTTTTTCTTCATTACATTACGGCCTATGGGGAAAATCGTTTCAAAGGAATTTTAAAGATGTTATACCCTGTCAAACATATTAAAATTTATATGCTTTAAAAATATGCATTCTATAAAATATAAGGTGAAAATGTAGCTATTATTCATTTACAGGGCCACACAAAAGAATTACATTAGATAATGGTAAAAGGGGGGAATTGTGTGTGACATATTTTAAATACATTAAACTGTTTCATGTATAATAAAATTGATGTATGTCAATGAGGCTTAGTATAAATTATACGATACTGCTTTCCCTAATATAAAGTACATAGTATTTACAGAGACACACAAAAGATTTCAAATAGTACATTCTTACGTACTGCATATGTATCCGATGATAGCTGATGGATGGATGAAAGCATTTTAATTATGATATGCGCGTATAAGTTTCCCCAAATTTATGCATATTAAATGGTGTGTATAAATGCTATAGTTAATATACAGAGCTACCCAAAAGAGCTCGCCACGTTACTGAATATGAGTATAAATTACTAAAAGGTGATTCTTAAATAGATTATGCATTTTTACGTTGAACTGCACTAAATTTACTGAGAAATGTTTGCAGAATATAGATAAAATGATATACAGGGTCACGCAAAGAATTGGGTACATGGAACCTATGAATGATAATTTATGAGAAAGTGATTTCAGTTGTTTTAAGAGTGTTTTAGTTTAAAATAAATTTTATCTTAACACTGATGTGTAATAAAGATATCAGGCAAACTACAAGGCCGAACAAAGTATTCAAGTATGTTTCCATCTATTAGTATAAATTGCTGAAAAAGAAATTTCAAGCTACTAGGAATTTTTTGTTAAACTATATTTTCCCATTATATTGTATGTATATTAGCTGACAGATCAAATACAAGGTTGTTCAATAGTACTGGAATACATATTTGGCTATATTCTCTTTTATATCCTTATTTACCTAAATAACGAAGTTTTGTTAAAGATTTCATGAAGCGTTGGAAAGTGCTTCATAATCTATGCTTAACGCATGATTTTTCTTACTTGTTTTAAAATGATGCAGAGCAAAGACTAGGGGTGGGGATGGGAGACAGTAAGCGAAACCTGGGGTTGTGGCTCTGAAAACTTTTGATGGGGCTGATTTTGAAAACCTCTTTGATAATTAAAATGAAAATATTGTTCTAAAAGGTGAATATTAAAATGCTAATATTTCAAATTTCATAAGAAAATTTATAGATAAGAAAAAAAATTGTGAAAAGATTAGTGTTTTTCAAAGCTTCTATTATGCAGAAAGGCAAAATTTACAGTATAATTTTATTAATGGTGATTAGCACGTATTCTTAAGCCTAATTGCGGCACGTATACGTGTCGCTCGTTCCCAAGGGGTTAAAAGCCTACATCAGTCACACAAAGAGATGGAAATGCTATGTTAAAGCTACGGTAGATATCTTTAGATTTCTAGCTTGCGTGGTAATATTTGTAAATGATCTGTTTTACATAGGATACCCGCGGTCAACATTTAATGTAGTGCAGTTGTACTTTTTGCTATTCTTTTTTAGCACTTTCCAACAAAGTTGAAAAGTGCTTATGCATTCGGTTTGTCTGGCCGTCTGTCCGTCTGGCCGGATGGCCGTCTGTCCGTCTGTCCGCGCTCTAACTCCCGTAAATATACTCGGATTGCTATGAAATTTTTATACGTTATTGATGTTTACCCTAGCACGAACCCTATTGAAAATGAAGTATCTACCATGATTAGTTTATCTACAGGGCGAATCAAAAGTTTCCCATTACATTACGGCCTATGGCGAAAAATCGTTAATATACTCGGATTGCCATGAAATTTTAGGACATTATTGAGGTTTACCCTAGCACGAACCCTATTGAAAATGAAGTATCTATCATGATTAGTTTATCTACAGAGAGAATCAAAAGTTTCCCATTACATTACGGCCTATGGGGAAAAATCGTTAATATGCTCCAATTGCCATGAAATTTTAGGACGTTATTGACGTTTACCCTAGCACAAGTCCTATCGAAAATGAAGTTTCTACCATGATTAGTTTATCTACAGGGCGAATCAAAAGTTTCCCATTACATATTTTAAATATATTAAGCTTTTTCATGTATAATAAAATTCATATATGTCTCTGAAGCTTAATATAAATTATACGCTACTGTCTTGCATAATATGAAGTACATAGCATTTACAGGGCCACACAAAAGATTTCAAATAGTATATTTTTTCCGAAGTACCGTATGTGTGTCCGATGATGGCTGATGGAGGGATGAAATGCATTTTAATTATAATATGCGCGTTTATATTTCGCTAAATATATGCACATTATATGGTGTGTATAAATGTTATAGTTGATATACAGGGCTACCCATAAAGAGCTTACCAACGTTACTGAATGTGAGCGTAAATTATTTAAACGTGGTTCTTAAATAAGCTATGCATTTTTACGCTGAGCTTCATTCAATTTACTGAGAAATGTTTGCAGAATATAGATAAAAGGATATACAGGGCCATGCAAAGAATTCGGTACATGGACGCGTATGAATGATGATTTATGAGAATGTGATTTCAGTTGTTTTAAAAGTGTTTTAGTTTACAATAAATTTTAGCCTAATGCTGACGTGTAATAAAGGTACAATGTAAACTACAGGGCTGAACAAAAGTATTCAAGTATGTTTCCATCTAATAGTATGAATTGCTGAAAAAGAAATCTCAAGCTACTGGGTATTTTCTTGCTAAGCTAAATTTCCCCATTATATGAACTGACGTATCAAATACAGGGTTGGTCTAATGTACTGGAATACATATTTGGGTATATTTGGCTATACACTATTATTTCCCTAAATAACAAAATTTTGTTAAAGATTTCATTAAGTGTTGGAAAGTGCTTCATAATCTATGCTTAACGCATGATTTTTCATACTTGTTTTTTTTTTTTTTTTTTTTTTTTTTTTTTTTTTTAATATGAGGACAGTTTCAGAACCAATTAGACTGGAGTTCATCAGTTGACGAAAACTTTTCTTGAAGTCAAATGTATGTAATGTCAGGCATGTTTGTCATCTCTAGGTGAAATTGTAGAGAATTTATATAGCATTGTGATTTTAAAAATGCAAGACTACGATTTCAACACTGCAAGTACGGGGTGCATAAAGCATTTTATCATAATGAGACTTGAAGTGTTCAAATAATCAACGCGTGATGATACTACTATTGAGCATTGAAATACAATCTTCTTTGGTTTTACACATTTCTCTGGTGTTAATCATTTTACAGTTCCATGCTTAACCCATTCGAGTCAGTCGTACTATTAATAGTACATGATTTTCATTGCGTGTTTGACTTTAATAATAAGCGAGACGCAGCTGGAGTTTCTCGGTATCATCATTTAATTTCGCTTTTAAATGTGTCCGGCATATTTTTTTTTTTTCTCCTCACGTTCCTCTAGAGTCGGATATTTGGGTCGAAGGTAGGATCGCAAATGCGCTCAATTTTCGTCCCGACCCTACCTTTGACTCGAATATACGACTTACTAAATGAACGGGGGAAAATAATTGAAACTGTACAAATTTAAAGGAAAATTATACAATTTAAAGGCATTGGAAAGCGGGAAACGTCGTACTCGGAGCGATGAAGCTACCGAACAACCCCAACTACATCTAGATTATTATTAGTCTTAACGATTAATTTTGTTATTATGTACATTCAGTAAAGTTAGTACATTTTTAAGCATTTTTTACCACAGCTTAATTTAAATCTTGGAATTTAGTAATAAGACTGATAAATTTAAAATGAGGTCTTTTTTCTAAACAAAGCATGTGTGATTAAACAAAAATGAATATTAGATATTTGTAATAGCCAGGGTTAGAAATTAACAAATGTTAGTTGCCAAATGTAACTAAATTATTGCATTTGGCAACCACAAAATTATCGTCAAATTTGACAATTTCTGTCACAAAAAACAAAACGTTCTTATTCGCATTTTAGCGTAGGGTTTTTTTCCCCCTACCACACATACTTGATGAATCTCAACAAAAAATATTAGTGTTAAAACTGTTGTTAGCTTTCGTTTTTTCAAAACTAAAAACTAAAACAAAATCACTTCACCTTTTTCATTTACGTATAAAAAACATTTCATATTTATTTACTTAGAACAGGTGTCACAAATAAAAAATTAAAAAGTTGACATGTTTCGGTTCATTCATAAGAACCGTATTCATAACACATAAAATCAGTAGAAAACTAAATGACACTGGATATAAATATAATTTTAAAAACCCAAAACAAAACATTGCGCCCCCTATGATCGTGAATAACCATTGCCACCGCGGCATATAAATATAATATATTTGGATCATAAATTAAATTAAATATGTATAAAATTAATATTAATATAAGTAGAAAACTAAATGACGCTGGATATAAATATAATTTAAAAACCCAAAACACAAAATATTGCGCCCCCTATGATCGTGAATAGCCAATGCCACCGCGGCTCCCCCTATTAGACTCACCCTCTAAATATTTATTAAGTAATTCTAACCACAAACTCGGAATGTCATAAGAATAAGAATCATTACAAACCCTATCCCTCCTAGAATATATCTCTATGGATTCACGGATGATTAATTTTCGGAATAAAACTTGAAATGAACACTAATCTACTATCTTTAAAACAAATCTTAACCCCCCTCTTTAAAAACAATCTTGATAACGCAGTATTATCCCTTACCAAATTTTATGTCACATTCATGCTCTTTCTTTCTAACCCCAAACTTTCTACTTGTCATACCGATATAAAAATTAATATCTCCCCCTTCATTCTCATATGGAATTTCATACACCCCCGCTAGATCATCCTGTGGAACCGGATCAAAAGGTCTGTATAGAAGATGTTCTAGGATCCACAGGATGATCTAGCGGGGGTGTATGAAATTCCATATGAGAATGAAGGGGGAGATATTAATTTTTATATCGGTATGACAAGTGGAAAGTTTGGGGTTAGAAAGAAAGAGCATGAATGTGACATAAAATTTGGTAAGGGATAAGACTGCGTTATCAAGATTGTTTTTAAAGAGGGGGGGTAAGATTTGTTTTAAAGATAGTAGATTAGTGTTCATTTCAAGTTTTACTTCGAAAATTAATCATCCGTGAATCCATGGAGATATATTCTAGGAGGGATAGGGTTTGTAATGATTCTTATTCTTATGACATTCCGAGTTTGTGGTTAGAATTACTTAATAAATATTTAGAGGGTGAGTCTAATAGGGGGAGCCGCGGTGGCATTGGCTATTCACGATCATAGGGGGCGCAATATTTTGTGTTTTGGGTTTTTAAAATTATATTTATATCCAGTGTCATTTAGTTTTCTACTTATATTAATATTAATTTTATACATATTTAATTTAATTTATGATCCAAATATATTATATTTATATGCCGCGGTGGCAATGGCTATTCACGATCATAGGGGGCCAATGTTTTGTTTTGGGTTTTTTAAATTATATTTATATCCAGTGTCATTTAGTTTTCTACTGATTTTATGTGTTTTGAATACGGTTATTATGAATGAACCGAAACATGTCAACTTTTTAATTTTTATTTGTGACACCTGTTCTAAGTAAAAAAATATGAAATGTTTTTTATACGTAAAAAATATTAGACAATAGTTTGTGTTTAAAATAATCCTTGCTTTGTCAGTCATCCTTGCTGAATTTACTTTAACCAATAACTGGTATAATTTACTTAGGGCCACGGAGAGCTAAGTGTCCCTAAAACTCTTGCACATTTTGTTTGAAACATGATGTAAAACTCCCATGCACCTGCCAAATCAAATTTAAGCTGATTTCACTTTAACCAATGAAGTATAAAACTGACCTTAAAACTATTTTACAAATTATATGGACCCCAATTGCAAGATTTTAATGCTGAAAAGGCCTTTAATTTATGGTACTCCGATGTGGTGTACAGTCAAGTTAAGATACCCGATTTGAAAAACTAAATATCTTGATTTTAACTTTTGTATTGTTTTGTTTGTATTTTCATATTTTGTATTGTCAATTTTTGTATTCATATTCGCTTCATAAAAAAAAAAAAAAAAAAAAAAAAAAGTTAAACATTTTTCTGAAATCTATCTATTATAATTTAATCAGGTTTTACAGAAAGCCAGTTTTTATTTTGATTTAGTGATTAAGACAGGGATACAGTGTTTATGGGAGACCCGTAAGAAAAAACCCAAAATTTTTATTATTGATTTTAAAGTAATGAATTTTGGTGTACTATTCAAGAATCTTTTTGCAAGGAATAATTAGCAAAAAAATTCATTTTTTATTGAAAAGTATATTATTTTTATGTCGATTTTTATGATTTTTTTTTGTGGAAAAATACACTTTTTAAAATTACTACTTCTCATACAATTTTCAATATTTTGGTATTGCTAAATTTTCTTAAATAGTGTTATAGTATATAGAAACGACCTAGGGAGAGATATTTTTAATTTTTTGTTTTAATCAGCTAAAAAAAAAAAAAAAAAAAAAAAAAAAAAAAAAAAAAAAAAAATACGCATGGTACATTTTCTTAAATTTGTTATAATTCTCATGTTTACCAATTTATGTAAAAATTTCAGATATAGTTTTAAAAAAATCTCTCCTTACTTTTGTTGAAAAATTTTTTAAGATTTTAAAAACATAAACACTTTGTTTCTAAACCATTTTACCACTGAGCCTTAGTACTTTGAACTTAGGCAAAATATGGAAAAAGTCATTTTCACAAAAACACATTTTAAATGGCCGCTACTCCTTTAAACTCTAGTGACTACAATTAAAAAAAAACTCATTTGCTACCTGTTCCAAGTGTCCCCGAGTTTTGAAATTTTGCACGAACATTCGCAAATATGTATTTTATCGTTTTCTGAGATAAAAAATTTTTGAACTTTTGATGATTTTTAACCGAAAATGGGGTTCGGATCTCCTTTAATATGTATACCCTCCTCCTAGCTTAACATATAAAAATAGAAACAATATTATTGTTAACATGGTTTTAAAAGAAATGAGAAAATATGAAGCAACATAAAATTACATCCATAAAATGCTGTTTGGCACCTAGAAAAAAAATGTAGGTGTCATTTGATGCCTTTCTTAAAATTCCCAATTTCTAACCCTGATAATAGCTAAATAATCCTGTTGCAATATGATGTTTTCCAAATGCTCAAAAACTTCCCTTAAAACCCTTTGCGGCGCGGTGGTATACTTATGATACGACTTAATTCCCAAATGCCACACTGGCACGGAAATTTTTAAAATATTTACGCTTTATTGAATGCGTGAAATATAGTTTTCTTATTTTCAAATAAAGTTGTTTTCAAATTCCGGTGTCAGTCATAAATTTCAACAATTGAGCAATGAATTTGTTCTGCGCCGCAAAGGGTTAACATATTTGAATTTGAGTAGTACATAAAATTAGTACTTTTATTAAAATCAGAGAAAGACATTCATTAGTAAACTATTCATATATTCAGTTAATAGCTATTCAAATAGATTAACATAAAAGTAATTTGTTTCACAAAAGTTAAATCAGACCCATAAGGATTAAAAGGCATCTTATAAGAAATAATTACATCTTTATTTTCTTGTAGTGATAAATAAAAGTAAAAATACTGAAAGTGTTGGCTGATTATATTTGTATTTATGTTTTAATTAAATAATTTGTAAACAGGGATATAGTGGAGGGTATACACAGAATACCTTTATGAATTTTTTAAAGGACACCGTACACCCTCTGTTTCTCAAGAGAGATTTAGTATACCCACTCTAGGGTATTTATACTACAACCTCACTTTGAGTATACATCCCCTATATTTACGACTATCCCCTGTTTGAAAATGTCAAATATTTTGGTTTTAAAATCAAATCTGTCATCAACATGTCTCACAATATTTAAAATATCAATTTATAGACAAATGTACAAAATATTGTTATTCAGTCTCGACTATACGAATAGGGCATATCTAAAGAAAATTTCATTTTTTAAAGCTACTTGCTTCAATGGAGAAAGACAATAGAATAAAACAAAAGCAAAAGAATTATATACAGAACAACCTCCATAACGGACACTCCCGAATAGCGGACACCTCTATTTAACGGACAGTTTTCTAATCCCTACTCCCAAAACCTAAATTTTTGTATGTGTAACCTCTGAATAACGGACATTCCAAATAGCGGACACTATTTTCGGCGATAAAGGATGAAAAAGTATCTTTTAACAAGAAAAAATGAGAAAAAAAAAGTAAAAAGGCCTCTAAATTTATCAGGGCAATGTGTCACAAATTTTCTGATAACTAGTGCTGTAAAACTAACGACAAAATAAATACCCGTATGATGGCGTTATTTTAAAACTCACTACCCGTTTGAAAATAGTCGTTACTCGTTACTGCTCAGAAACCGGCTAATAACTGCAAGAAATATAGTTACAACATGAGTTTTTTGGAAGAATTTGTATTTTTTACTCTTCACATATTGTTTGGTGGTGCCATCTGTCCATAAAACATGGATTTAATAAAGCTTCTAATTTTGTATGAAAAAAGGCAAACACAAAAAGCGACACATAATTGAGTACACCATGTCTAAATTGTAGAATTTATTACTTATTAAAATAAAGAGTAATCGGAGAAAGCAATTTAGCAAGAGTAAAAGCTTTGAAAATTTATACAATAAAATTATGAGATGTAATTAATCAAGCAAAATGTTTTTAGAAGCAAATATTTTTATTAATTATACACTTAAAGTAATTATGTGTAGTGAAAATTTAATTTCTGGAATAGTTTAAAAGCAATATGTTTTATTTTTTGCGTGATCACCCTATCATACAACATCTACATTAGTACTTTAATCACATTATTATTATCTCTGAAAATTTTTATTTATATTTTAAGATACTTTCTTTTTCTTCAAATATGAAATTTAAAAACAAACAGCAAATAGTCGTAATCAACGAAAAAAGAGAAAATAAAAAGAAACTTTATCATAAACACATTTTTAAAAGAAATCTAAAAATTCGTCTTTATCATAAAAATGTTTTCAAGTATAAAATATAAATACGCGTGCAAAAATATTTTTATAGGAAAAAAATATACGTATAGCAAACCTGTAATTTGGTTCAAGGTAGTTAATTAAATTATTAAAACCGAAATCGTCTACAATCAAAAATGGTTGAAGATCTTTAACAACCATGTATAAAACTAAATCAGTATCAGAGGCGGATTACTCATTAGGCTGAGTAAGCTGAAGACTAGGGGCCCAGAAGAAAAGGGGGCCCGGTGCTATTTTTTTTCTAATAAAAAGACCAAGAAAATATTCTTTTATACTGGTCGGACATCAATATTTAATACAAAAGATGTGAGAAATTCTTTGTCGTAATCATTTATATTTTTATCATCAATGATTTATGAGTTAATGAAGCAAGCATGTGTTTTAATTCTTCCAGTATATACCTCTTTGAAGTAGTAAAAGGGGGCCCTCAGAAAGTCAAGCCTAGGGGCCCGGATGGTAGTTAATTCGCTTCTGATCAGTATATATATATTTTTTTTTTCATTAGTACACTAATAGGTTTCTTTACTAGTGCTGTAAAAATAACTACAAAATGAATACCCGTATGATAACGTTGATTTTGAATTCTCTACCCGTTAAAAAGTATTCGTTTCGTTACTCGTTACAGTTCAGAAATCGGGTATTCGCAGTCATCGAACATACGGCATGTATCATATTGAAAAATCTTTGGAAGAATTCGTACTAGTTATAGTGCTGCCATCTATCCGTAAAAGTTACATTTATTGAAGTTTCCAAGATTTATTTTTATTTTTAATGCAAATAGAATATTAAAACCAGGGCCATAGCGAGAAGTCAATAATAGGGGGGGGGGGGGGGGGACTCATATTTTTTTCTTTTTCTCTCTGTGACGCAGAAAGATAAATTACTGCATATTTACACTGTAGTTACTAGTTACTATGCTTCTGATTAAACCGTTGTAATAACTTCATTTTATCCTAAGAAAAGAATAGGATATGGAATAATTGAGTGCATAATTAGTGCAGATTAAATTATGCATAATTAGTGCACATATGGAGTGCATTATTAAACATGCTGGCTTCATATGTGCAAATTGAATAAGCAAGTGTTGAAAACTTATTTTAGTTACAATTTAGTATTTTTGCAAAACTATGAAAGGTCCTCAAAACTAAATTAAATTTTTAAATAAAATTTCATTTGGGTTTTTGGAACATAAATTCATTTAGTGACCTTGGAATATTTTCGGAGGGGGGAGGAGAGATCAAAATGTTTTAGGGGGGCTGAGCCGCCCGTAACACACCTTAGCTACGGCCCTGATTAAAATGCAATGCATAATTGTACACAGAGCTGTAATTAGAAATGAGTAATAAGGGGGAGGGGAGAACACTCAAAAAAATGTAGGGTGGAGATCGTATTTTCATATGATCAATATTCAATAGCGGGTTTAACGAGATTCATGACGCCCCCCGCCCGCCCCCCCCCCCCACGCGCTGTACTGCAGAAATATTCTAAAAATTACTTTAAAAATTAAACATGTCCTTACTCCCCCCCCCCCCCCTTGTTCAGCAATGCGAATCTTTCTGATTGATTCTGTAAAAGGTCTAATCAAATCAAAATTAGGTAACATCTGAGACATTTGTGAAAGCAATTTTAATCTCGAGAAATTTGCAAGTGTACTCATTCAGAAACTATGAGATTGAAAAGTGCTTTCCATTTTTAAATAAAAGTAGATTTTAAAAAAAGAAAAAAATTAAACATTTCATGAAATTTGGCATTTTAAACTAAATTTCCGTACGCGACTGCTAGTTGCTCCCTCATGATGACATTTATGTGTCTGTCAAGTCTTAAAAATTATCGTAAATTGCTAACTTAACAACATTTCTAAATCATTTTATGCATTTATAAGAAAATGAAAAACATTTCAACTTTTTCATATCTGAAAGGAATCTGTGTAACTTATATGAGGAGCCCAGAAGCCAAGGGGTATAAGTGACAAAATTGAAAAAATTAAGTTAAGTGCACTGGCTATCTGGAAATATGTCTATTTATTTGTAGGTAAAGAGTTAAGAGTGATTTTTTCATTATGTACTGAGTTATAGGGGTCAGTTACTTAACCTCTTTCCCAAAACTGTGAAACGTGTGGAGGCCAAGGGGTATAAGTACAGTTGTGTCCGTTAACGTCTATATAGCAGAAGCGCGACCAACGACATACAAAGCAATTTGCTATTTTATGCATTAAATAAATGCATTTTAACTGTTATCAAGTAAGAAAAATCATGCGTTAAGCATGGATTATGAAACACTTTCCAACACTCCCTGAAATCTTTAAAAATGTTTGCTATTTAGGGTAATAAAGTATTACTGTGCATTTCCAAATATGCATTCTGATACTTTTGAGCAGCCCTATGTTTTATTGGTCGGTTGATATATACTGTAAAACGGGAAAAATTAGTTTAGCAAGAAAACACATAATAGTTTGAAATTTCTCTTTTAGCAGTTTATACTAATAGATGGAAGCATACTTGTATACTTTTGTTTATTCTGCAGTTTATCTTGAACCTTTATTATACGCCAGTATTTAGCTGACATTTACTTCAAACTAAAACACACTTAAGACTTCTGAAATCACATTTTCAGAAATTATCATCCATCCATGACCATGTATAAAATTTTGTGTGTGATCCTATATATCATTTTATCTATATTTTACAAGCATTTCTTGGTAAACTGAATGCAGTTCAGCATAGAAATACATGACTTATTTAAAAGCAATCTTTAAGTAAAGTACGCTCATATTCTGTAACCTTTACGAGTATTTTTGTGTAACCCTGTATATGAACTATAGCACTTATCCAAGTCATATAACATGTATAAATTTAGTGAAACTTAAAAGTGCAATTCGTAATTAAAATAGCATTTCGTCCATCCATCAATCATCATTGATAATGTATACAGTACTTCGGATAGAATATACTATTTAAAATCTTTTTTGTGTTCCTGTAAATATTGTGTACTTCGTATTATGTGCAAAATAACTTATATTAAGCCTCAGCGATATATATGAATTTTATTATACATGAAAATAAGTCGCAAATAATTCCTCTTTATCATTAGGTAATGTAAATCTTTTGTATGGTCATGTACATGGTATGGTATGGTAAATAAATAATGACTATTCTTTTCACCTCAGCTTTTATAGAATGTTTCTTTTGGTGCAATTCGTAAATGCATATAAATTTTAATATGTGACAAGATGTAACATCTTTCAAATCCATTTAAAATGATTTTTCCCATAAACTGCAATGTAATGGAAAACTTTTGATTGTCCCTGTAAATAAACTAATCGTGTTAGAAACTTCATTTGCAATAGGTTTGTGTTGAGGTAAACATGAATAATTCCCAAAAATATATGGGCAATCCGAATATATTTACAAGAGTTAGGGCACGGACAGACGGACAGACAAATTAAAATCATATTCACTTTTCAAATTTGTTGGAAAGTGTTAAAAAATATAAAATTTCAATGTTTCAAAATTTTAAATAAAATTTTAAAACTTACATTAGAACAAAAATTTTTCTTTCATTCATTTATATCAACATCGTTCATTTTTTTTTTTTTTTCGTAAATTCATTTTTTATTTCATAATTTTTCCTTCTTTAGAATTTATATTAAAACAAAATTTTGTTCTTTCATTTATTTGTATAAACATTGTTCTTAATTTTTTCATAAATACAACTTTTTATTTCATAATATTTCATTTCTTGTGCTCATTCGGCACTTGTACTTGTTAGTTTCCAAGTACTTTTCATTTCTGCTTGGAAGCCAAGGGGTACAAGTGCCGAAAGAAGATAAACATTGCTTAGTTATAAGCAAAAAGAAAAATTGTATTCCACTTTTTTTAAACAGTTATTGAAATAAGAGTTCTAAGATCATTAAGAAGTAAGCAAAAGTTTCATAGCTCAATTCGTTGAATTACAATTGATGTTTAACTTTGAACTCAATTTACTTGAAATCTAAATTTTTGTCACTTGTACCCCTTAGCTTCTGGGCTCCTCATATATTTTTAGAAATACCAATCCAACTTTTCCAATATTCTATTTTATTTTTTTATTTCAATTCTTTGTTGAACTTCTTTTAACTGAATTTTTTGCTTGGCACAATTATGAATCACATTTTGATTTATCATTTAATTATCATTTGTTTTATCAAAAATATATCCACTTCTTATTTCTTTTTCTTGTCATAATAAAATAAGTAAATGAATTAACAAGCCATATGAAATCCAAATCATTAGAGATTCGAGAATAATTAATACAAATAGAATGATACATATTAGAGCTGTTGGCAAACCGCATGTATTCGTTAATAAATAATTGAAACAACACGACTGATATACTAATACTACCTTCTATACAAAATACCGAATCGTTTCTTTTGAATACTCGTTGCTACATCGATGTAGTGAAAACTAAATGAAACGAATTTCAAACACTACCTTCATTTCGGGATGTCTGCAAGGGAAGAGTTTGTGTCCAAACTTGAGACTCTGAATAAGTTATTCTCGTAACGGGTATTTTGGTTCTTATGTATTAACGCCACCACACTAACGCCAAAACCCTTAAAAATGGCGTCAAAAATCAGCAAAAAAAGGGGCAACAAAGAATCCAAAAGATAACTGTGGTAGCGTTAATACGTAAGTACCCCCCCCCCTTTTTTTTTTGCATATCTAGATCATCCCTTTATCATACAGTAGATGGTTCCCTTAAATATAATGTCATAATCAAAATCAACAGTTTGTACATTTTTGCTACATTAGTTTGAGAGGATTATGCAAAAGATCTTCGTTCACACCACAATTTTATACATGCATTAATCCATTGATTTTTAGACATACATTAATATTTCAAAAGGAATAAACATAAGTCTTAAAACTAATTCAACTATCCAGGTAGGCTAAATCGTTATCTTTTGAATTTTATTTATAAAAATTGAAATTTCATAACGTACTTACAATTTTCGGCATGAAAGTTATTATACTTATAAATTTATATAGTTGACATTTTGTTTTTTATATAGACCTCAGAAATTTTCCTTCTTGGAGTCTGAAATTTATGAGTATAAACCCCTTATGTGACTAGTAAGTAAGGTTTATGCCTCTGACCAATGCTCACTTCCTATTCACAAATTTTAGTGATTGTGGAAGCCTCAGTTACTATGAGTTTAACAAGAAGGCATAATGTAATATCAAAGGAAGGTAGTGATGAGTTCAATAAATTTTTAGTTCATTAAATTCATAATTTCATTTTTAAGCAGAGAACACACAGTAAGTAATATGTTTTGAAACTTGCACATATATTTTTATAAACTTTAGTATGTTTTTGTAAGCTATTTTTAGAGCTGTCTCAAAATTTTGAGGCGATTTTTTTCAAAAAAATGCGATTAAATTTTTTTTAGAAGGCTGCAGGGGAAAAAAAAATACATATTTTCAAATGGAGTATATCTTTTTAAACAGAAAAATATTATCTTTAAAATAAAAGAAACTAAAACAAGATATTTCGCAGTGTTCCAGAGATAGAGCACTTAAATTTTTTATCAAAAATTGCTAATGGCAAATGGTGCTCAGGAAGCCATCTTTGGCACCTCCTGAATCTCAGGAATATTTTGGGATAAAACAAAAATATGAAAGAATTTTACTTTTTTCTGAATTTTAACATACGTTAAGTTCAAAATCTTTTGTGACTATTAAGGTAAACCCCTGTCTGAACTAACATGGATTCGACCATAACTATAATATTAGAATAAAATTAATAAAAATGAACAGATAATAATTACTATTTTGAAATTAAATGCTTCTAAAAATCAACTAATGGAGAAAATACATGCTACATTCTTAATAAATTATACACAATGAGATTCATATTTTGCTACTGTAAGTCAACAAATGATTTAATGCTCTTGTTCATCTTCAAAATATGAAATTAACTTATTAACTGTTATAATTTAAAATAATATAAAATAGAAATGCTTATGAAAATGATGCATTTGAAATATTTAGGAAACAAATGTTATATAAGTTCTTTCCACTACTTTTTTTAAATATGCAAACATCAGGAAAATTTGTAAATTATTATGCTACTAATATATGCTTTTAAATCTCAAATTGGCAATTCATACTTTAAAAATTCTAAAAAATAAAGCTTCTTAAATTTAATTATTTTATAATACTTTATGTATTATAAATATTATTAATAATATTTTATATATTATAAAATATTTGAAGTAAAAAAAAATCCAATCTTAATCATTTAATTACATTCTACATAGCAATAAAGTAACATATATTTCTTTGTAAACTATTTTTTCATAATAAACAAACATTGTTTCAGAAAAACAAAAAAATATGCGAGCAAAATACAACAAAAAAAAGTAAAACTAAAAAAAAAAATCTTGTACATAGGATTGTTTTAACTAATCAAAAGATTAAAAATAATAATCTTTGTACATGTAAATAGCAAAGGTATGAATAAAAAATCATAAAATAAGTCACATGCAGTTATTTTTACTTCATATAATTTTTTTTTTTTATTAGACAAAATATTTAATAAATAATTGCGTGTACAATAAAACCAATTATAAAAACACAACATAAAAAATGTTTCTATTTAACAGCAAAGTAATGCAGAAAATTTATACTTTATTATTTAACTTACTTCATTGATAATATATATGTTATGTAGTATGTATTTCCAAATCGATGACGACTTTCACAGACTTGATTTCAACACTCCACGTGCTCAAAATATGATAAATGAAATAGAATTCCGATTATTGATGACACGAACCGATTATGATTGAATGATGCGTCATCTACTGAAATTTAAACGATAGTTTATTATTTAATGGCAACGTCAGCAGCCATGTTACTTCTTTGTTTTATCAATTGACATATAAACTTTATACATAGGACGAAATATTAAAAATATATAATTCTGTAATATTTAAATTTGGCAGAAAGATATAAATACCAATGCTTTCCTTTGATAAAAACGTGGTTTATTTACCCAATCAGCTGATTTTCGGTAGCCTTGAACACAAACGGAGAAAGCCTCGAACCCAAGCGGAGAATAGAGTCCATTAGTTGTTTGGATATTCAAAAGAAGGATAGAAGGGTGTTTAGTCATTTCATTATTCGTTCTTTTGCCGAATATGTAAGTGTGAATTTGGAGGGAGTTTTTGAAACAGAAAAAAATGCTTTCAGAAGAACGATTGTTTTGAGATCGCTTAGGGATTGTACTTACCTTACAGTTATGAAGTTTTATATGCATTTTTAAAACTTAAACAAAATATTTGCGCTATTTTTTTTTTTTTTTTTTTTTTTTTTTTTTTTGAGATTACGTATTATGTATTAATATTTCGATTTAAAAAAGAGCCATCGATCTAAGCAATAAAAGAATAACGCGTGTTTATCATTTAAGAGTTTAATTAGACTAATTTAGTGTTAATTATGCATTTAATCTATTAAAATTTCCTTATAATTTCACTGTAAAAAGAATGGAAGCTTAGAGTAGAATAAAATATTCGTTATAGCTGTATTTAAGGAATGATGAAGTATTTCTGGAAAGGTATGTTTGAAGTATCACCATCAGCGCCATGCGAAAGGGGGGGGGGGCGAAGGGGCGGTCGCCCCGGGCGCGGAGATTTAGGGGGCGCAAAATTTATAATACTAGCGTCATTTTTGGCCCATTACAAGAAAAATTGGGAGGGGTGGGCGTCAAATTCTAAGTTGGTTTCAGGTGCAATTTTCTCTTTGCACGCTCCTGATCACCATATAAAAGTAGTAGATTATAACTTGATCTTCAATACAAAATGCTATTCGATTTGATATTACTGCTATTGCCATCAGTACCAATTTTATGATTTCATGCATTAGTCTACGACATAGGTTCCCAACCTTTTATGGACCACTGCCCCCCTTAGAAGTAAAAAAATTTCCAACGCCCCCCCCCCCTCTTCCATAATAGTTAATTATACTAAATAAAACATTGTTGCATATTATCTATACCTATTTTTTGTCTATTTATTAAGAAGCACAAAATAAAAGTTATAATTAAAACTACTATTAAACGTAATGAAAAGCTGTTCAGTAAAAATTTTAAAAAATAACACAAAATAAAATTAAATAAACTTGCTAAAAAGGTGCATTTAATATGTTAAAAATGACATATATCTAAAAAAGGTGTTATTATACATAAAAATACAGTTTTAAAAGCTTAAAACTTCAAATATTATACGCCAAGCGCTTCTGATCAGAATTGCATCTTCCTCAGGACAGCTTTGTTTATGTACTGAAATTCCTTTTCTTACTCTTACGTAACTGGAATGTAAACAAAGCTGCCCCTAGGATGAACAAGTTTTGATGGAAAGCGCTCGGCATATACGTATTTGAAATACGTAACATAATGTTAAACATTAAAATATGTATTTTAACAATTTGTTTATGTCGGATTCAATTTTGTTAACAGCAGTATTAAATCGCCACATTCAGAGATGTGCAGTCTATTTCTTTTCTTAGCCAATAAATTTGATATCGCATTGAACCCACACTTCGCTAAATAAAATTACGGAAAAGCAATTAAAAAAATTTGTACTTTTGTCCATAACTCAGCGTAGTGAACTGGTGTAGATTTCTGAAGCGAGAACTCTTGGTATCCATTTCAAAATTTTACATTTAGTTCTTCATTGGTTGTGAGTTCTACAAGTTCCTCTTCTAAATTTGATGATTCTACTGTGTCTGCTTTTCCGAAAAGATCTAAAACCTAACTAGGTATGTTCATGCTGAAAATATCCCGGAATCGCTCAATAAAATCATTATGAAGAGCGTCCAAGTGTTGTCAGTAAATTGGTAAATCTTCCTGCTTTGCAGAGACTGCTGCTAATGTAGGAAAATGGCTGTATTCACCTCTACGTAGAGTTTTCTTGAACATAACAAGTTTTCTCATAAAAGCAGCTGTGACGTTTTTTAAAAATTAAATTTAATTCCTCACTCTGCACTTGTAAATCGCTTTTATTGAATATTGGAAAATGACCTGTCAAATAAACAATGTCATTTTTGTATGTTACCAGGTTTTTGCGCAATTGTTTCATCCCTGTTTTCAAGAAAGCCCAGTGCTGAGTCAAATAGATTGAAAAAACTATTTAGACAAATACTTTTCGAGAGCCAGCGAACTTCTGTGTGCAAGAGCAAGCGATTGTTTTCTTCGTCATTTTCATTTCAAAGTTGGCCAGATAATCTGTCATACAAAGAATTGCTTCTAATCTTATGTACTAATAACGTAATAAAGCGACATATGCATACGTTTATTCAGCTTTTTGGCAATTAAATGCTGACGTTGATTTAACACAACGTACAGCCAGTACATTTAGTACTGCTTTCAAATGCGCCATGAAACCCGTATGATGCCCTGTCATTGCTGGAGCACCATCAGTATCTGTTGACAAAATATTATGAATAGGGATTTCTTTCTTTTGAAAAAACATGTTCATGAATATCGGTTCTCCCTTTCTATCAGTTTCCGAATTTCTAGCAAATAATAACTCTTTTCAATGTTTTTCTTCTTTTATGAATCGGACATACGATAAGAGTAGTGCTGATTCATCGAGTTAAATTTCATCTATTCTTCTTTGTACCGAATTATCACTCAGAGGAATTTTTTTAATGATTTCTGCCGGTGTTTTATGATGAAAAACAGTTATTGTCACCTGTTTGACTCCTAGCAAGATTAATATCTCGCCAATTGTGTGCAGTTTTCCCACTTTTGCGATTAACAATGTTATATTATATGAAGCTCGTAGTCCGTCATCTTCTTGTTTAGAAAACAACTCAAAAACATTTGATACACTTCACTGTTTTAAACATTTCTTTCCAAAGCTTAAAAATAAGATAAAACTTTGTCCTTTTTATCAGCATGCATTTTTTTTCAAATGGACTTGTAATCTAGAAGACTTCATAGCTTAATTTCAAAATCTTTTTGACAAATTAAACACATAAGTAATGATTGGTTTGTAGGAGAATGCGTAAAACCATATTTCAGATGTTCAATACTATACTGCCGGCATTTCTTCTTAAATTCAAACATTTAAAAATACAAAATTGGCCACAATTTAAGTTTAAATGGATTCACTATTTAAACTTAAATATACTTTTTCAATAGATATTTATGGATATGTATAAAGACTATAATGTCTTTTATAGCTTTTATTCAGAATAAACGAATTTCGTCAGCAAGTTCAAACTATATTTTCGTTTAGAAATGTCTATTTAAGCATAAGTCATCATATTTTCAACATTTTTCGAAATACCGGTTTTAAAAATAACTCTAGTTATTAAACTTTTAGTCTGAGTCCGATTAAGGTTGTGCGGAGCCCAAGACCCATCGCCTTTTAGAAGACCCCTCGCAGCAAAATAGTTGCTATATTTTTGTTGGAAGGGAAAACATAGGAGGAGGGGGGATATTATTAGATATTACGACACAGTTGCTAAGTTAACCAAAATATATTTTAATTTTAGAGCAAATGGTTGTGCACACTGCAACTTTAAAACTTCTTTTTCTAAATCATTTTATTTAGTTCGGAGCCCCCAAAAGCAGTGAGCCCTAGGCTACGGCCTAGTTGGCCTGTGCCTGTGCGGTAATCAGCTCCGGCTTTTACTGACATTAAAATAGCAAAATATGCAATAATGATCGTCATAATAGTTTGACCAATGCGTTTATTACTGAATCAGAAGGTTAAATTACATTTTTAATTCATCAACAAAGACAAAATTAAATTATTCGTCGTTGCATGATTAAACAAGAAAAATCATGAGTTAAGCATAGATTATGAAGCACTTTCCAACACTGAATGAAATCTTTAACAAAACTTTGTTATCTAGGGAAATAATAGTGTATAGCCAAATATACCCAAATATGTATTCCAGTACATTAGAACAGCCCTGTATTTCATATGTCAGTTCATATAATGGGAAAATTTAGCTTAGCAAGAAAATACCTAGTAGCTTGAAATTTCTTTTTCAGCAATTCATACTATTAGATGGAAACATACATGAATACTTTTGTTCAGCCCTGTAGTTTACATTGTACCTTTATTACACGTCAGCATTAGGCTAAAGTTTATTGTAAACTAAAACACTTTTAAAACAACTGAAATCACATTGTCATAAATCATCATTCATAGTCGTCCATGTACCGAATTCTTTGCGTGGCCATGTATATCCCTTTATCTATATTCTGCAAACATTTCTCAGTAAATTGAATGCAGCTCAGCGTAAAAATGCATAGCTTATTTAAGAACCACGTTTAAATAATTTACGCTCATATTCAGTAACGTTGGTGAGCTCTTTTGGGTAGCCCTGTATATCAACTATAACATTTATACACACCATATAATGTGCATATATTTAGCGAAATATAATCCCTCCATCATCCATCATCGGACTCATATACGGTACTTCGGAAAGAATATACTATTTGAAATCTTTTGTGTGGCCCTGTAAATGCTATGTACTTCATGTTATGCAAGACAGTAGCGTATAATTTATATTAAGCTTCAGTGACATATATCAATTTTATTATACATGAAAAAGCTTAATATATTTAAATATGTCACACACAATTCCCCCTTTTACCATTATCTAATGGAATTCTTTTGTGTGGCCCTGTAAATGAATAATAGCTACATTTTCACCTTATATTTTATAGAATGCATATTTTAATATGTTTGGCAGGGTATAACATCTTTAAAATTCCTTTGAAACGATTTTTCCCCATAGGCCGTAATGTAATAGGAAATTTTTGATTCGCCCTCTAGATAAACTAATCATGGTAGAAACTTCATTTTCGATAGGACTTGTGCTAGAGTAAACGTCAATAACGTCCTAAAATTTCATGGCAATCCGAGTATATTAACGATTTTTCCCCATAGGTCGTACTGTAATGGGAAACTTTTGATTCTCTCTGTAGATAAAATAATCATGGTAGATACTTCATTTTCAGTAGGGTTCGTGCTAAGATAAACCTCAATAATGTCCTAAAATTTCATGGCAATCCGAGTATATTAACGATTTTTCCCCATAGGCCGTAATGTAATGGGAAACTTTTGATTCGCCCTGTAGATAAACTAATCATGGTAGAAACTTCATTTTCAACAGAACTGGTGCTAGGGTAAACGTCAATAACGTCTTAAAATTTCATGGCAATCCGAGTATATTAACGATTTTTCCCCATAGGCCGTACTGTAATGGGAAACTTTTGATTCTCTCTGTAGATAAATTAATCATGGTAGATACTTCATTTTCAATAGGGTTCGTGCTAGAGTAAACCTCAATAACGTATAAAAATTTCATAGCAATCCGAGTATATTTACGGGAGTTAGAGCGCGGACAGACGGCCATCCGGACAGACGGCCAGACGGACAGACAAACCGAATGCATAAGCACTTTTCAACTTTGTTGGAAAGTGCTAAAAAATACAGCGTTCAGAGTATAAGTTTCCGCTATCCAAATAATAGCATACAACAAGACCCTAAACAAGTATCGCACGCCATTTGTTTGAATGGAAAGTTCTCCTTCGCTGCAAAATGCGACAAGTGAAAGAAGGTTCCAGCTCTAGGCTCGTTTTAATAGATTTTCATTTAAAGTTATATTTAAGCTTTATATAATGCCCATTCAACGCCGGGGAGACGGGTCAACTTGTTTCAATATATTCATTTCTTAAATAGGTAGAACCGTCATGACCGCCCCCCTTGACTGTCTTAACGCCCCCCATTTTCCTCTGGACCCGTCACCGCCCCCTTGGAAGGCTCCAGCGCCCACTGGGGGGCGGTACCGTCCCCGTTGGGAACCTATGGTCTACGAATATGTTAGAAAAATTTTGCGATGTTAGGCGAGGGAAAACGTTTTTGAGAACTCGCTTAATGATACTTTCCGTTATCGACAGGTTTCGTTATCGCATGTTTTACTGGCTTCATCATGTAGTGGACATTTCTATACAAATATGCAATTAATAGTTTTCTCTTTAATATGTACCTTAATATACTTGTTGAGGCGGACTCGCGAGAAACCATGAATTATACAAACGTAAGCAGCGTTTGAAGTTAGTTCAACTTTGTTCGGTTGCATATGGACTCCGGTAACGGCTAACGAGTCGTATTTCTAAATAACGATTCAGTAATTCGTATCTTAGAGAATACCCGTTTCTTAGTAACGAATACGTACGGTTTGCAACAGCTATAAATTAAGTAGTTTTCTTCTTATAATGAAAGTAACACATTGGCATTAACATATACTTAATTAAAATTTTCCCAATTGCCTGATATTTTTTACAATTACTTTCTCCACCCCCCCTTCTCTCCGACTGACGATTAACACATAACCCTTTTAGACATATTACAGTAAGGTAACGATAAAAATTGCATCAAGATTTAAAAAAAAAAAAAAAATGAGATCACTTTAGGGAGGGGGGATGCAATTTTACTGTTGTAAAAAACTAGTTTATTTTTAAATGTGCAAGTCATTCAGTTAAAGGTTCAAATTTGACAGACACACACATTACTTTTCAAAAGAAAGCATTTTATGTTTGAAATGTGTGTTACTCCCATTAAGTAGAACAGTTCTATTATTTTAAATACAAAAGGTGCTATTGTTTCATTTAGATGTTCTACAAGAGGATAAGTGAATTTTCATGAATTACAGGTCAGCATTCAAAATGTGAATAATAAATAACATTCAGTCAAAATAATTAGATTTGATAAAACTATTTTCTATTTAAATTGAATACATTGTTTCCAATTCATACTAATCTTTAGTTCATTAAATTAACCACTTAGAATTGCTTTATTACTTAGCAATTTCAATTGTATTAGATGGGCTCAGCATGAACACAAAATGGGTAATTGTTATGCCAGTCTTCAGTTTTGAGCTAAAAATTTCAGTTACTCTCAAGTTGAAAAAAAACTTGCTATTTCAGAAATAAGTTTCTTAAAAGAATTTTAAAATACTTTAAAAATTAGTTTGAAACAAATTTAATTACTATTATTAATGGGATGTTAAAAAACGTACATTATTTTGAAGCCTTTTTATCATTAAAATTTGCCATTTTAAACTTTTTTTCAATTGTTACTAACAATTTTCTACTATGTTCTTAACCCGGGAGGACACAGGCCGAGCCTAATAGATCATAAGGTTTTTGCAGCTGTCACCGTTATTTTTTTTAAAGTTTATATTCAACTTATTTTATCAGAGTTTTTTTTAATTGTCGAGGACCAAATAAAGTGACAATTCTTATTTGTATTTACTGGTGACAAACTAAAAACTGTTAGTACACTAAATATGGGCCCATTCTCCCGGATTAAAGTATTAGGCTTAAACAGGCCTGCATTTGGGGGAAAAAAGAGCTTTTATAAAAGGATTTCTTTTTTCATATACTGCTTGACTAACTTTCAAAGAACTGTCTTGGCATACTGCCAAAATAATGGACCTTTCCGAAGGTAGGGGAGAGCATTAGAAGGAGACGAAATTCCTCTCCATTTCCCATAAAAGCAATAGTAGAAGAAACTCTTTTCATTGCCTTCAATCCTATTATCAACAATAGACTCGTCTTACTCAAGCCTGTTACTCACGTGACCGGTCTTTAATGCTTGGGTCAGCAGTACTATAGCAGCAATTTATATTTTTCTCTTAGATACATTCACAGGGTTCATAGTCATTTTCTAAGAAAAAATCCCTTTGATGTATTTTCTGGGATGTACAGTTTTTCCATACTAACAATTAACGACATTTTGATATTACTTATGTTTCTGTTAATATGATAATAAAGCACGCGAAAAAGTAACAATTGCCCAGAATAGACTCATTTTGGCAGGTTTTCCCAGGTTTGGGAAATTTTTAGTATTCTCCCTTGAAATTCCCCTTATTTTTACAACCTAAAATTCATCCCCTGATTTTCCCAGGAATCCCATATTCCCCTGATGAGTATGAATCCTGATTCATGTATACAAAGTGTCTATTTATTGAAATACAGATACCTACTAGAATATTATTGAATATTTTGGGCTAATTTTATTTTAATTGTAAGATCTGTCATAACCAGTAATCAGGTGCGATTCTGTGTGAAAATTTTCACATCGCATTTTCAAAAACCGGCGAGGATTGCACGAGTTACCATAACAGGGGAGTATCCACGATCTTCAGACGAAATTGGCAGTTTCTCTAATCTTTTGATGAAATTGGACTTTTCCTGTGGTTTTTTTTAAGGGGGGGGGGGTGCTCTTTAGACGAAATTTGCATTTTTACGCGATCTTTTCTCAAAAATGGCGTTTTATCCCTGCAATCTTTTGATAAAATCTGCATTTTTTCAATGTTTTGAAAAAATATTTTTAAGCGATCTTTTATCAAATGCATTTTTTCTGCGTTTTTTTAACGAAATTGGCATTATATCTGCAATCTTTAGACAAAATCAACGTTCTCCCGCGGTCTTCAGACGAAATCAGTGTTTTATCTGCAATATTTTGTGAAATTGTTGTTTTTTCCCCGATCCACACAGGAAATTCGCATTTTAGCAAAGTTCGTTGACAAAATCGTCGTTTTGACGAAATGTGTGCTTTTTTGACGAGCCTTTCACGAAATTTGCATTTTTTTTTGCACGCAAAACCATACAAGTTCGCAATTATGCAGAACTGATAACCAACTTTAAATTTTCGGAAGAGGATGCCTTAAATTTTCAGAAATTTGGTACGAGAATCACCCCTGCCAGTAAGTATAGCTCCTTAAATATTCTTTATAAAGTTCCCAGCAAAACATTTCTGACAATTTTCCTGACCAATTGTGAAAAAATTCCAAGACTAAATACACATATCTAAAATCTGTTTTGATACAGTTATTCCTTTTTGCATTTTTTTTTTTTTAACTTGAATTCATTATGGCGGCTACTTTGCCCATAAGAAAGAGGTTTTTGGTTAACATGTATTAACGGCTGCTGATTCTTTGACAGTATCATCAGGGCCGTAACTATAAACTTCGAGGCCCCGAGGCAAAACTTCTGGGGGCCCAGGGAGGGCAAATTGAAACTTTGCCCCGGGCATAGTTTCTCTTTTTTCGCACACCGCTGTTTAAACGTACATAGTATGATAAGCCCAAAAATGACTAAAAAACGTAGAATTGGGCAACTCTACACGGCAGACACTTGGCGGCGATGCCATTTTTGCCGATCCCACTGAAGCTACCATAGGGAAGAAAAAGCAGACTTCAGATTGGTAGAATACTTTAAAGAGCGTTTTATTTAGGTTCATTTTTGAGTATATGTAAACTTAATCGTGCGTTTCTGTTTAAAAACCTTTTGAAAGATGGATTGTGATATTTTTTTTTTCGATTTTGTGTATTTATTAATAGACTAGCTAACTCTTCCGGCGTTGCCCGGGAGCCGTTATGATAACCTTTAACAAACAGATTTTACAGAAATTTAGATCTACAATTAGTTAAAATTAAGCATAGGATATTAATTATTCGATAGAATAATATTTTGAAGAAATGTATAAAAAAGTGAATAAATGCTTTAAAAAAGGCCCTTGGATCTCAATAAAAATATCAGGGTAAAAGTCCTGAAAGAAGAATTCGAAACGCAACTTTAAAATTATGCATTGAGAAGGTGCGATAATGAGTGGGTGAAATATGCATGGAGGACAAAAATTTCAAGGTCCCTGAAGTGAAAAAATAGTTTTTAATGAAGATTAAAAACTATTTAAAAATGAAGATTGGATTAAGAGAGGGCAATTTAATAACAATTTATGGTACAAAATCTTCAAGGGGCAAGGAACCTATTTCGCATATAGTTGGATATAAAATATTTTTTTGCAGTTATTAAAGTAATGGGAGGACGCTGCAGCTATATTAAAAAATTGCAAGCAATCCGGATCATTTTTAACGAAATTGCACCAACGGCCCCAAGAATGCGATTAATATTCAAAATTGGTGGATGCTAGACTATGACGGTTTCTTAGTAGTTGATGGATTTAAGTTGTTTAAAAAAGGAGAGTTAATTGAACCATTTTAAATAGGGATTTATAAGTGCCCAAAAAAAAGGCCAACAGATAGTTAAAAAGAGGGCCTTAATAGGAAAACATGTTAAAATGTCTTAGTACTTAACTCTTTAGATCTACAATTAGTCAAAATTAATCATAGGGTATGAATTATTCATTTGAATAACATTTTATCTAAATGCACAAACTGATTCGGAAAAAGTGTTAAAGGATCCTAAGGCGCGGATGAAAATATGAGAACCTTGTTCTTGAAAGAAGACTCCAAAACACAAATTTAAATATTTTGCACAGAGAAGGGGAGAAATTTAAGGAGTGAACTATGTTTGTCTCACAAAATGTTCAGGGACCCTGGGCTGAGTCCTATGATTCCATAGGAGGCCAAAGTGTCCTATACGGAATGTCAAAATATTAAAATATCTAAATGAATAAAGATTCCTAAAAATGAAGATCGGATTAAAAGGAAGCAATTTATTAACAATTTATTATTACAAAAACTTCAACAGACCCTGTAATGGGTCACGAGGGACCAGGAATTTATTTTCCATGTAATTGGGTTAAAGATATTTTTCGTATTTACTAAAATGATGGAAAGACGCTATAACTAAGTTAAATAAAATTGAAAGCAATTTAGTTCATTTTTAAAGAAGTTGCACCAAGGGTCTCAAGAAATCATTTGATAAACAAAATTAATGGTAGCTGACGTCTGAGAATTTCTTTTGTCATTCAAGTAATAGCTAGAGGACATAAAAAGTTGTTAGGAAAAAAAAAAACTAGTGAATTGGACCATTTTTAAGGGAGCTATATATATGGCGGCCCGTAGGGACCAACTGTCAGTTAAAATCAGGGTCCTAATATGAAAACGTGTTAAAATATTTTAGTACATAGCGCTTTAGATCTTTAATTAGTCAAAATTAAGCATATACAGCTCATATTCAAAATATTAGAATAATTGAGAAAAAGTAATAAGAAAAAATTATTTGTCATTTATTTATTCTTTATACTAAGTAAATGCAATTAAATTTCTTATAACTTAAATCTGGAATGTTTAGATAAGATTTTAACATTTATAAAATATAAAATACAGCACAATAAATTAGGTATACAGCTTTCTTAAACACACCAGAATATTAGAATAAAATTTAGATTGGTTCAAAATATTAGAATATTTTATTTTACGCAACAATATTACCTTATGAATATGAAGTAAATGGTAGTTAATATTTTGTAGCATCCCCTTTAGCTTTCATAACAGCGTACAATCGATCTTGCATACTATATACAAGGTGTTTACAAACATTTCTATCAATATTAGCCCAAATAGACTTTATACGTGGCACTAACTCAGTTTTACTTGAAGGAGGATTTTCTTGAAGTTTTTTCTTCATTATACACCATAAGTTTTCGATGGGATTAAGATCTGGTGAATTTGGTGGCCAAGGAAGTACCTTAATGTTGCGTTGGCAGAACGAATTCTTAGTTGACACCGAGGTATGCGGGGGCGCTAAATCTTGTTGAAAGATGAAATCATCTTCAAATAAATCTTCTGATGATGGAATCATGTAATATTCTAAAATTTCTTGATATATCAGAGAGTTAACCTTTTCATAGACGATGCATAACTTTCCAGGTCCTTCTGCACTCATACAACCCCAAACCATGACACTAGCAGCAAATTTTACGGAACGTTTAAAACATTCTTTATCAAATGCTTCTTGCTTCCTTCTCCAAACTCGAATACCTTGATTACCATATGAAACACAAAACATACTTTCATCACTAAATAATATATTTTTCCAATCTTCATTGCTCCATAAACGTCTTGATTTACACCAATTCAATCTTATACGCTTTTGTCTTGCAGTCATGAGAGGTTTTGTTTTCGGTACACGAGATTCAAATTTAAATTTATGGAGACGTCTTAATGTTGTCGATGTAGAAACTTCAACTCCTTCTTTTTTCCATTTTCGGTGCAAGAATCGCACACTTTTAAAACGGTTTTTCTTAACTATACGCTTCAGTTTCCTGTCATCTCTAGCAGATGTTTTTGGTTTTCGGCCACCATTTCGGCGATTATTTTGAAATTTTCCAATTTTTGAATATTGTGTTAGTATTTTACTAACGCTCGATTGCGAACAATGTAAATAATTCGCTATAAAACATTGATTTTTACCGTGCCGATACAAATCAACCATACGAAGTTTAGTAGATTCAGGAATATCACTCACACGGCCCATTTTAAGACGAAAAAAAAAACAAACTGCAAAAAAGAATACTGATTTTAAATAAAATAGTCTGAATTTATTCAATGATGCCACCAGTTAAGGATTGGTAATAATTAAAGGAGAATTAATGTGAAATATTCTAATATTTTGAACCACTTGAATAAATATTCTAATATTTTGACTTTTCAAAATAATTTTTTTGCAATTAATCTTTTCAAAAATGATATTAAATTTAAGATAACAAGTAAGTTTAATCAACAATAAGTTCTTAATAAAAATATCGTTTGCATATTTTCATTAAAAGACATTAAATTACCAAACGATATTTTCAATTTCTAAAAAAAAGGTAATTATTCTAATATTTTGAATATGAGCTGTAGTAGGAACTATTCGTTGGAATAATATATGTATTTTTTAATTCACCAGTTGGCAGGGTAAATACTTAAAGAGGCCTAGGGTCGAAATAAAAACATCAGGTTTTCTGGATTGGTCCTGAAAGAAGAGTCCCAGACAACTTTAAAATTTTGCACAAAGAAGATCAGAAATATAGGAAGTGAAATATGTTTATTTCACAAAATGTTCAGGGGCCCTGAGGTTGGCCCTATGATTCCACCGGGGAACATAGTGCCTTGTATGCAATGTCAAAACATTAAAATATCTAAACGAATAAAGAATCCTAAAAATAAAGATCGGATTAAAAGGAAGTAATTTATAAACAATTTATTATTACAAAAACTTCAACTGGCCCTGCAACGGGCCCCAAGGGGCTAGGAATTTATTTTGCATGTAGTTGGGTATAAAGTAGAGGTCTGCACGGGCCCGGCGGAATCGTTTCGAATTTGCTTACGGGCCGGGCCGGCATAATTAGAATGTTTTTTTCATCGAGCCGGGTCGACAAACAAAATAAACGGGCCGGGCCGGCAAAAAAATTGAACGGGTCGTACGGCCGTTATAAAAAATTTCGGAAATATAAACCTATTTTCAACGAAAATGGTTTTAACGAGAATAAATATAAATGTGCGTCACGAGCCATACTAATTTGACAGCATCAATATAAAAATGTAACTTGTGCAGTGTAGAGATCGGCATCGGACAGTTAGATTGTGTGTAACCCGTTTTAATATTTTTTAAACCGACTCGTGCTGAGCCAAGATCATAATTGGAGATCAAGGCATTATTTTTTTACATATAGACTTGCAGGACCGAAAGAAGACTTAATTGTTCTCAAGATCTGTAGGGCAGACAACATAATTTGTAAAATTATGAACAGCGATAAATAACTTATGTTAGCTTAATCTTTGGATATATACTTCTTGATAGTTTTTAAATTAATTTTTCAATAACGCAAAAGTTTGACACACTTTTACATTAATTTTTAATTTTAACAATATAAAAGTGATAAGCCTGACTATTGAAGGGATTTGGAATCGAATAGCGTTTTTCATTTTTGGTAAATAAAATACTTGTATAACCTTGTTGAGATACAGTAGTTTCTCAAATGGTTGCATGTTTTTCTCCCTTCCCATGCTATCGCTTCCGGAAATTCTATTCAAAACGCTAACTATGACAATATTTTATTTGCTTGCAGTGTTCTTAAATTGCTTGTATCAAAAAATGGATAAAGCCATTTGATTATATAGTTTCTGAATAAAGACACCTGCTAATCTTATGCATTTCTGAGAAAAAAATGAATTTAGAAATGTATCAGAAAGGAGCTTCTTTGAATTAACGTATGAATTTGGATTTAAAATCTTTAATAAAATGATATAGAAATATTTTTATAAATCTTCCTTTACTAAACAGCTTCAAAAGTTACGAGGTTTTTGAATTTCTTTCTCTTTTATTCTAAGCCATATTAATTTTTTAATGAATCTTTATTCGAATGTTGAAAGCCTAAGAATCTTAGTAATCATTAATGTTACTAATATGTATTTCTTGTAAAATCATTACATAGATATGTATGCAATACTCTTAAAAAAAAAAAAAAAAAAAAAAAAAAAAAAAAAAAAAAAAAAAAGATAAAAATGTGAATTTTTTAGAAATTGTAACGGGCCGGGCCGGGCCTGTTTTCCCTGATATCTCTATGTGCCGGGCCTAATATATAAGAATTTGAACTGCCCGGGCCCGGAAATCCTGGGCCCGGCCCGTGCAGACCTCTAGTATAAAGATATTTTTTGTAGCTATTAAAATGATGGGAAGACGTTATGTTGAATAAAAGTGAAAGCAATTTAGATCATTTTTCAAGAAGCTCACTGAGGGCCCCAAGAAAGCGATTAATATTGATAAATAGTTGTAGGTTAAGGCTAAGAAACTTTTTTGTTGTTCATGTCATAGTTGGAGGACCTAAAAATTTGTTAGAAAAAAAAAAAAAAAAAAAAAAAAAAAAAAACTTGTGAATCCAACCATTTTTAAGAGAGCTGTGAAAGAGGGCTTCATAGGGGCAAACTGACAAATACAAACAGGCCCTAACATGAAAACATGTTAAAATGTTTTAGTACATAGCAATTTAGACCTTTAATTAGTCAAAATTAAGCATAGAGTATGAATTCTTCGCAATAATATTTTTTTAAAAATGCACCAATTGTTTGGGTAAGCGTTAAAAAAGGGCCCCAGGGCACGAATAAAAATATCAGGGTGTTGGTCCTGACATAAGAATCCAAAATTCAGCTTTAAAATTTTGCAATGAGAAGGTGAGAAATTTAAGGATAGTGCAAAATGTTTAGTGCACAAAAAGATCAAGGGGCCCTGGATCGGCCCTATGATTACCTAGGGGGCCCCAGTGTCTTATATGGAAAGTAAAAATTTGAAAATGTCTAAACGGAACAGATATACCAAAAATGATGATCGAATCAAATGGAAGCAATTTATTAACAATTTATTATCACAAAGACTTAAAGGGGCCCTAAAACATCATAACTGAAAAATAAAAAGTCGAGAATATCTAAAAGGAGAAAGGTGCCTCAAAACGAAGTAGATAAAAAAAAAAAGGTCAAGTTATTAACAATTTGGCACATAAAAATTGTAAGAGGCATAGGGGCCCTGGCCCTTAAAATATTAAAAATCTGAGCCTGAGGTGCATAAGGACCTGTCTTGGACTATCTTCACCTAAAATTTCATACTTCTACGTGAGGTTCATTTTGCTAGCCATCGCAGACACACATACGTAGACACAGGGTTGGAAAAAAAATCATGATTTTTTTTTTAATAAAAAAATACGGATTTATTTGATTTAAATCAGATTTTTGTGATTTAAATTTTTTTTATTTTTTTAGAATCCTACATTTAATTACTGTGTTTTTATGTTTTTACAATACATGGAGCAGTTTTTTGTAATAAATAACTAAAAAAAGAATAAATAATATTTATAATTTATAAAAATTATATAAGAACTACATTACATAGTTAAGAAAAATATTACATTCTAGTTACTGATTTGTACTAAAAATTAAACATCTAGGCTTTAATCTAAAGCCATTCTATTATTTTGTAATTGAATTGTGCACACAAAATAAAAAATAAATTTAAATATGTTGTAAATGAATAGAAAATGGTAAAATTTAAAAAACAAATTAAATACAGTAGACTCCCTCAAATCTGCAGCCCTAATATCCGCAGATAATTTACAGATGTAAACAATGAAGCTTTCAGGTTAGGTATAGGGACAAAATTTGACTTTATTTTTATTTATTTTAATCTATAACTTTCATTAATATTACTAAATTCATGCTTTCTCATGAAGGAAGAATAAATTTATTTCTGAAAAAAAATTCAAGGTATTGCTAATATTAGTGGTGATCACAATCTTTTTGCAAAATTCATTTATACATTCATCAAGCTTTTTTTATTATTGAGTTTGGTTAGACCTGAAATAAAATTTCTTTATTTTATGATTTTGATGTTAATTAGTAGTGCACTTTTATGGGGCAAGTTTCATTGAATAATTTAGGAAAAAATGCATCTCATCTTTATAATAAATATTTAGTTATACATTAATGATTATTTACTTCATCTTTGCGGCTTTCAATATTTTAATCATTTTTAATTATCTAAATTTTATTATTTTAGTTTATAACTTAAATAATTGTTTTAATGTTTTACTATATTATAAGCATTCATTATAATTTCAATTGCATTATTCAGGGGTAGGAGTGACCAATTCATAAAATATAGGACATTTTTTGTGAAAAATATAGGACATATATAGGACATTTTGAAAATAACGTTATTGGATATATATTGCTATAAAATACATTTTAAAAATATAATCTACAATAGTTTATAAATTTTCACTAATTAACAATAGTAAATCAAGATATAATATTAAATATATATATATATATAATTAATTTTACCATTTTTATTCTTAAATCTTCTTGGTACAATGGAAATTTTCCAAACCACAATGTTAGATTTCAAGAAAATCTTATGTTTGAGAAAGGCTCACATGTGATAGATACCCTTGTCAAATGCATTGTGAACAATGTGTAAATTAAAGGTTCCAACACTACGCCTAATTTTCTCATAGATTGCACTTCTCAATCGAAAATTTTAAAAGCTGATTTATTTATATTAGGACCATTTGATCCAAAGATGAGCAAATGATTTAGATCCATTTTAGAGGCTTTCATTTCATTTATTTTGCAGTTACATGATCAAAACGCTCACTTCCAATATATTTTTTGGTAATACCACCAATTTCCTCACCCCAATATCTAACAAAAATGTTTAATTATTTTTAGTTCTGGTCATTTAATGTCTCATAATACATGAGTGTGAAAAAAGGGGGATTCTTTGTTGAAATCATCACTAATTTGTTTTAAAATATATCAGCCAAGGCTATGAGGTATGGCACATGACACTTTCTTTGAATTTAACTGTATACCTTGTGGCAAAGAGGAAACTGTAAACATTTACAAAATAAATTTTGTATTCCATCTGATGACTGAAATAAATAATTAGGGCCATGTGAATTATCCACAGAATCTTTGATCGTCTCTTCCTCAAAGTCCTTCCTTAAAGTCCAAGTACTCAATCCACTTATTATTTTTTTAATTTGAAATTGAAACTAACTTTTTCTGCCAATAAAATCCACAAAGCGAGATTGAAACTAGTTGCTTTGTTTTTCTGAAATATCTTTGAGCTTCGCTGTTTTGGAATGCTGCATTAACTGCAATTAACCGCTGTTACTGATGGGAACTGGACATGGTAATGATCTTTACCCTTCACACAACATTCAGCAATTTACCATGCCCGTCAATCTGATCTATCCAAGCATCACAGAATTTCATCAATTTATGCTCACATTGTGTCATCGCATTAATGTAATGCAATAAATATGCCTTTTCTACATTAAAAAATAAAATAAAAACGATGTATTGCAGCTGATTACACGATAAGAGAAACTAAGATAATCGCAATGAAACACAGAACGACGTTGAATATTAGACTAACTCAGCGAGCAAAGCGATGCATGAGAAAACAAGCGATGATATTAATACCAAATACATGAAAAAGTAGAGAAATATAGGACAATTAGAAAAATATAGGACAATATAGGACATTTTTGAAGATTATTTTATAAATATAGGATATATAGGAAATATAGGACAACTTTGACCCCTGCATTATTAATTACAATCAAATTACTGCTTCAAAAATGTAAACAAACCCATGACCATAAAACCGCAAAATTCTAACATCCACACAACCTCTGGTCCCAAGCTGTGCAGATTTGAAGGAGTCTACTGTATTAATTTAATGTAAGCTATTTATTAAGGGATAAAAATCACAATTAATTCGATATTTTTTAAGCAAATAGGAAAAAATCAGGGATTTAATTGTTTGAACAAAAATATTAATTTAGAAGCTTTGTCTAATCCTAATTTAATATGAAGGCTTGAATGAACTAAATTGTCTTTCTATTCCAGCAGATGAAGCTATGGCTATTATTTGGTAAATAAATTCAATTTCACTGATTCTGTCGTTAACTCCCATTACATAAGGACTTCCACCAATCAATTTCATCATATCAGAAACTTTTTTCTCAAACAATGGTAATTTTTGGAATGGGCCATTTTTTGCTTAAAAATGTACAACAGTGGTGAGAAGATTTAGACAATCTTTTTTAATGAATGCCAAATTTTCAATATTTTTCCATACACGAAGTCAAATTTCATTTCGATTTAAAACAGAGGAGACTTAATAAAACTCCAGCAAAATGACAGCCATTAATAGCTTGTTCATATCTTGCTTTAAATTTTGTAATTCTATCGTTATCCAATACATTTTCTAACTTTGTACCCAAAATTTTCCTTTGATATGTGCATTCATGTGATATTGCAAAATATTGATTTAAATCAAATGATTTTTTTAAAAAAATCAGTTGATTTAAATCATGCCAACCCTGCGCAGACACACACAAACAGAGCATTTTGTTATCTAATTAGTATAGATAAGAAGAAAGATTTTCTAGAATTGTTTAGATGCTTTTTATATTATTCAACCGATCAGAAGTCCATATTTTATTCCTTATACTATATAGCTTCGGTGGGGTCAGCAAACATGCTGGCACGACATGACACATTCGATTCAACATTCTGCTGTCTGCTCTAGAACTGCTTTTGCATGCGAAGCGTAAGGAGTATACATACGGACACACAAAAATATCTACTCTAGCACTTTGATTTTTTTTATCACTAATTTTTAGGTATGTGCTGGGCATTTTATGGGAAGTTGGACTAGAAACTAAAATCAATAGTTTTTTTAACCATCAGTTTGGGGCCCCTCAGCCTTGGAGGCCCCGGGGCAGTGTCCCGGCGGTAGTTACGGCCCTGAGTATCATAAACATGTCTCTAATTCCCAACAATATCTGGAAAATTCCAGGAGCAAATAAGCTTATAACAAAATTTACTATTTAGTTGGTTTATTTACAATGGGATTATAACTTTAGATTTGTTTATACATAAATGAGTTAAAGAGCAAGAACCTTTTATCCTATTTTAAAGATAAAGCTTAATGACATCTGAATAAATTTAATGCTTCTTAGATTTTTTTTAATTAAAATGCCAACGAAAATTGCCACAACACCTGCTTCAGATAAAAAAAAGTTTGAATTAAGAAATTCCATAAAAATATGAAAGAAATCTGAATTTGATTGTTCATAATTTTACCATATTTTTGCAGTTTTATTCAATTCTGTCGACTGTATTAAAATAAAAATATATCAATACTTATAGAAATTTAAATTTATAGCAAAATTAAAATACTCATGGAAAATTATTTTTGTTATAATTTAACAGAAAATTAGCAATATTGGTATGTTTTCTTTATAAAAAAAAAAAAAAAATCAAACATCAATCCAAAATATTTTTTCCCATTTTTTTTCGCAATATTTGAAATTAAAAGTTTAAAGTATAAATATATATATACAGTAGACTCCCTCAAATCTGCACAGCTTGGGACCAGAGGTTGTGCGGATTTTAGAATTTTGCGGATTTCTGGTCATTGCTTTGTTTACATTTCTTAAACAGTAATTTGAGTGCAATTAATAGTGCAATTGGAAATAAAATGAATGCTTACAATATAATAAAATATTAAAATAAGTAATAAACCAAAATAATAAAAATTTAGATAATTTTTAAAATGATTAAAGTACTAATAGCAAAGGTCAAGTTCATAGTGTATGATTAAATATTCATTATAAAGATTAAATGCTTCCAAAATTATTCAACAAAACTTGCCACACTTGCATTACTAATTCACATCAAAATCATAAAATAAGTTTTTTTTTTTTTTTCCAAGTTTAGCCTGGCTTAATAACCAAAAAATCTGGATTAATGCATTAATATATTTGGTAAGAAGATTCTGATTACCAGTGATATCAGCAATATCTTTAATTTTTTCCAAAAAAAGGTATTCTTCCTTCATGAAAAAAACATGAATAGAGTATTATTAAGAAAATTACAAATTGAAAAATACATGGAATTGATACAAAACTAAAAAAAATCAAGTTTTGTCCCAATATCTGAACTGAAAGTTTCATTGTTTACATCCATAAAATATGTGCGGATTTTAGAGAGTTGCGGATTTCTGGTTTGCGGATTTGAGGGAGTCTACTGTATTAAGTATAAAAAGTTTAAAGTATTTCTACACTATCTGTCATGAACTTTTTGAAAAACTTCAAAGTGAAGATAACATGCGCATAAAGTTTTCTGCCTATGAGAATTCCTTTTAAAAGCAAAATTTATAAGATGAATAACATCACAAAAAAGGTTTTTTCTTTTTTTTTTTTTATTACATCACAATGTACATTAAGATGTATCTTCTTTTGTTACTCTCGTATAAATCACTTGGCTATGGTGCTTGACTACTTGTTTGATAAGGCCTAAAAGAAATAAAATTTAAGTTTAGTAAAGATAACTTTTTTTTGCTTATTTTAAAAATGTTGATGCAAAAATATCAAGAAATAACTTTTTAATATCTATAATACAAGAATAAGTCATAAAAAACAATTGCCTTCAACCATGAGCTAAAGTAATAAAATCCCACACATGGGTGCAAGTTTGAAATTTGGCAAGGACTGAAAATATTTTGAATATCCCCATCCCAAGGAAACACATATGCACATGTCCAATCGCAATCCTTTTGCTAAAATTCATATTTCTGTGATCGTTTGCGAAAATTTACAGTTTTTCTGCAATCATTTGACAAAAATCCCCAACTTTTTCACGATCCTTTGATTAAAAACACGTATCTTCACAATCATTTTTAGTCAGATTTTACCATCCCGCTTCCATCCTCAGAAATTTTTATAAGATGGAATTCTGCCTGAGGACGGGAAAACTTGCACCCATGATCCCATATTTCAGATAGAATATAAGAATTTTATGATGCCCAATAGTCTTGCACAGCTGAGGTTACATCAGATTTGAACCTGAAAAGTAATTTTAAGGCAACACGTATAGCTGAATATATATGAGCAAATCAGTGCTTTCAGATGTGACAGCTGGACAAAGATCGCTGCAAGACAACAATCACTTGCAATTCATTTAAAGAGAAATTAAACATTTGACCCCAAATCACTTCATTGATTGGATTTAGGTTTCATGTTTAAAAATCAGTATAACAAGCTTATTAGACTTCCCCCCCCCTTTTTTTTTTTAAGAAAAATATTTTCTTTACAATAGTGCTAATGCTAAGTTCTCAGGAGCAAATCTTGCCAACAGCAGCTTTCATAATATCAGGATTCATACAGAGTTGAGATGAAAAAATGCAAGGAGTCCAAAAAATTTTAATGACTTGCCACTTTTGTTATTTATGTGGCAAGCACTTGCACACCCCAATTTTTAATGCCCCATTTGGAGAGAAGAACATTTCAAACAAATTTTTCTGTTAGAATCTAATTATATTGGTACTGAAATTGCACAGAATTCACAATCTTAGTGATTTTGTAAGTTTAAATAAAAAAAATACACAATCAACTTTCCTATTCAGTGACCAATTGTCTCATATACACAGATCAGTCAAACTTGAAACACTTATTATGTATATCGCATATATCTTAAAAAGGCTAATGCAACATACACGAAAAAATATAACAACTTCTGAATTTATTCTTTTAGAGCAGCAATAAGGAAAAGTGTCTTAAAGCTGACATCTAACAAATATTTAAAGCATTGCCAATTTTCTAAAATAATTTAGAATGAGTTTTTCTATCTTCTTAAATCAAAGTTATCTTGATTTTGGAAAATTGATAATACTTTAAATATTTGTTTTACTTAAAGATACCAGCTTTAAAAACTATTGTGGGTGTCAGCTTTAGTGCACTTCACCTTAATCACTTTCTCTAAAAGTGAATGTTGTCCATGACATACATAGAAAGATAAAAAAAAAAAAAAGCACCAATATTAATATCATAGATGCCAACATTGTAAGTACCATATCAGGAGTGAACTAGTTAAATTTCAGGAGTTTTGGACATTCTTCAGGAGTAAAATAGTCACCTTTCAGGAGTCGTTTCAGGAGTTGCACATAATTTTTTTAGGGATATTTTAAAGATATTTTTTACATACTTTCTCAATCCTCAACCCTGACAACTCTTGTATTTATTCATACAAACAAAATTAAAATAAATGTTGTCACTTTTCTATGTAGTTAAAAAAAATCTAATAAATTTATACAAATGGAATATTTTTTTATCCTTACAGAGCAAAAAATCCATGATTTCTATACTAGCTGAGAAATTCATGAAATATTTTTTTCTTCGCAACTGGTTTGCTAACAAAGTGATTTCCTCCCACAACTGACAGACGAAAATAGGATCTTTTGCAGAGGTGACGAAAATCGCGATCATTTCCAAAGACTGACTGACGAAAATCGCGATCTTTTCCCGAGAGTAATTAACGGAAATCGCGATCTTTTGACGCGAATAATTGGCAAAAGTCGTGATCTTTTTAAGCGAATGATTGACGAAAATCGCGGTCATTTATCGCGAATGACTGGCGAAAATCGCGGTCTTTTATCGCGAATAAGTGACGAAAATCGCGGTCTTTTATCGCGAATAAGTGACGAAAATCGCGGTCTTTTATTGCGAATAAGTGACGAAAATCGCGGTCTTTTATCGCGAATGACTGACGAAAATCGAGGTCTTTTATCGCGAATGACTGACGAAATTCGAGACCTTTTCCTGGTGTGACTGACGAAAATCGCGATCATTTCCAGAGAGTGACTTACGAACATTGCAATCTTTTTTCAGAAATGACAGACAAAAATCGTGATTTTTTTCCGAAACTGACAGACGAAACCCGCGATCTTTTGTCGCGAATGACTCACGAAAATGGCGATCTTTTCCCGAGACTGAGTGACGAAAATCGCGATCTTTTGCCGAGACCTACTATCGAAGATCCCTGTTCTTTCCGAAGACTAACTGACGAAAATCGCGATCTTTTCCAGACTAATAGATGAAAATCGCGATTTTGTGTCATGAATGACAAAAATCGTGGTTTTATTATGCGAATGGCTGACGAAAATTGCGGTGTTTTGCCACGACTTACTGACGAAAATCGAGATTTTTTTATCGCGAATTACTGACGAAAACAGTGATCTTCTGTGGCGAACAACTGACGGAAATGTATTTACGATGTATTTCAATGACCTATTGTAGAATTTCGCGATTTTTTGCAATGATTGATCGAAAAAGATCGTTATTTTTTGGTCCCGAATGATCGAAAAAATATCGCGATTTTTTATCGTAAATTTCCGTATTTTCTACCTTATTACCGTACTACCGTATTTTAACGTACTTTTCCGGAGAAACTCCGGAATTTCCGGAGAAGTTGGCATGTATGTAATATACTTATAAGGTACTAGCCCCCATGATTATCTACATTTGATACCATTTTATTTACCATGATTATCTACACTTTTTGGAATTAGAAGTAGTGTTCACTGCAGAAATAAAAAGGGCATGGTGCAATTCACTACAAAAGGCACTACTGCAGCAGAAAAGGGCACTTTTGGCAGAAAAAAATTGTTATTGCCTTTAGAAGGGGAAAAAAGAAAGCAATGAAACAATTTTTAAATATGATAAATCAAGTAACATTAATTTCGAATGATTTTATGATATAAAAATTAAAAATACAATTAAAACATGATTTAATAGTTTTATGTTCTTTTTCTTAAAGAAATGAAAAAAATCTATCATTTTTGGGCACAAATTTAGAAACACTACGGAATAAAAAAAATATTTATTAAAAATCTCTGGGTAAAACCAGTGGTGCATTTTACTGCTTTTAAAAAGGGCAGGGTGCTGCGCCCTTCAAAAATGGCCTAGAATGAACACTATTAGAAGCTTAGAGGTGTGTCTGGATTTTTCTTTTCAATTCTCTTTCTCTTGTGGCCATAAAATGTAAATCACATTGGTGGCTATTAATATGATCCCAATCAATCACTGCTGTACCAGAGTTGTATAATATAGAGGCACGCGTGCACGCCGCACGCAGAAAATTTAAGGACTTTGCAGAAAATTTTAGGAAAGAAACAATTTTTATTTTTGTAGCTTTTTTTAGAACCAAAAAATTAAAATATTTCCCCAATTTTATGTACGATTTACTTACAGTTAGCGGTTACTTACAGTTAAAAGCAGGCCCGATTTTCGATTTTTCCCAAAATTTAAGGAATTTGATGCAGAAAACTTTAATTCATCAGTCCGAAATTTTATACACCAAAAATCTCAAATTTTGACGAATGGTTGTCGTAAAAAATCAATTTCGTCAATCATTTGCAGAAAGAGACATCTCCAATTTCATCAAATTATTGGAAAAAAAACACGAATTTAGTAAAAGTTCCACGGAAAAAGCATAAAATATCGTCGAAGGGCCATGAAAATGCAAATTTCGTCTAAGGATAGCAGAAAAAAAATTTTACAAATTTTATCAAACACATGAGAAAAATGCGAATTTCGTTAAAAGATCTCAAATAATTTGCGCATTTCAACAATGAATTGAGTAAAAACAGCACATTTCAACAAACAATCAAGTGAAAGACGTGCAAAGACAAGAACCATGTGAATTTTGACAAAGAATGTGCAAAAAACAAGAATTTCATCTTTGAATCGTGCAAAAAACACAATTTTCATCCATGAAACGCGTAAAAAACACAAATTTTGTCCATAAATTGTTTTAAAAATGAGAATTTTTTGACAGATCATACAAAAAACGCAAATTCTGTCCAGAAATCGCTTAAAAAACACGAATTTTATCCATGACAAAATAATACAACACGTAATTTTATAAAACGTTAAATTTGCAGAATTTTTTTTACTCAATTTATGTGCGCAGAAAGTTTTTGGTTTTATACAAGTCTGTGCTGTACTTCTGATGAATGACGTGCATAGAGTTTACCGTGCAATTTACAAACAATCTCATTTTTTTCTGAAAGCAACATTGCTTGCGTGTAAAACCGCAATACAATTTGAGCAGTTTCTAAGGAGTATTTTATTTATCCAAGTAGTTCTAAGTACTACTTAGGAATGTTTTCATTTCAAAGGAGTCTGTATGAGTCCTGTATATGTAAATTAACACAATTAGCTTTAGTATTATAATATTTTGGTTTTTGATATTTATTGTTTGTATACTGATGTGAATGAAAGGTACATTTAAAATGTCTATATTTCTAATATTATTGTAATATGTGTTAGCATAATGGCAATGAAAACAATAATGTAACTCGAGCTTAGGTGATAAATTGCTAAATTACCAGAAACATATTTTAAGAAAAAACTTTTCAGACTTTGCAGCCAAAGTCATTAAAAAAATCAACTATAGTTGCTAACAAAATTAAGTATATACCTTTTTGCTGTAACTCCTCAAGTGCCTTCCTGGCTAAGGATCCTCTAACTTTCAATCTGTCAGATACTACAGATGGTGTGATTAGTTTGTAGCTTGGAATTTCTTTTAGCATTTTTTCATAGGTTGCTTTATCAAAAAGGACCAAGTTGTTCAATTTGTCACGAACTTTTCCTTTTGACCACTTCTGCAATAAGAAAAATTTTTTAATTTAAAAATAATTACAAACAAAAGCATAATTGTACCTACACAATTGCATAATATTTTATCTTTTAAACAAAAATCTTGACAAAGTAAATCTTTACTAAATGACTAATAAATATCTTACTATGAAAAATACGTATTTGTAAATTACCAAGACTATCATTAACCCTTTAAGCGTCCAGCCTATTTGATCTTTTACATTTAATGATTCATAAAATAATACCTGTAAAAACTATTTGTATGGGATTTTTTTTTTTTTTTTTTGTGATTACCTTACATACACAATAAACTCTCACTACAATGATATCTGATACAACAACTCCCTGTACTACAATAATATCTCTTGGTCCCGGTGAATTTACATACAAACTAATGTTAACCTCCCCTCAATATTCAGACATGCTACAGACTCAGCAAGAAAAAAGCTGAACTTTCACGGGCTCACAGACTTTTGGCAAAATCTGCGTTTTTCTGCAATTTTTTTAACGAAATTAGCATATTTCCGCGACCAATTGACGAAAATCACACTTTTTCTCCCACAACCTTTTTAATAAAATTTGCATTTCTCCAAAATCCTTTAGCGAAATTCACGCTTTTTCATCAACATATGCGTATTTTTCGCGATCTTTCGTAAACATATGCATATTTTCAGCGACCTTTCGTAAACATATGCATATTTTCAGCGACCTTTCATAAACATATGCATATTTTCAGCGACCTTTCATAAACATATGCATATTTTCAGCGACCTTTCGTAAACATATGCATATTTTCAGCGACCTTTCGTAAACATATGCATATTTTCAGCGACCTTTCGTAAACATATGCATATTTTCAGCGATTTTTTGTAAAATATGTGTATTTTCAGCGATCTTTCGTAAAATATATGCATATTTTCATCAAAATTTGCATATTTGCCAGAACTAAAAATATTTTGAATACCCCCCCCCCCCCCCCCCCCGAATGAACAAATACTCGCATGCTCGATTCACATTTTTTCCATCACCGTTTGACGAAATTTGTCCTATGATGTGTTGACAGAAATCGCATCTTTTTAGCAATCCTTTGTAAAAAAAAAAAAAAAAAAAAAAAAAAAAATCATGACTTTTACACGATTCTTAAACAAAAATTCACAATTTTTTTTCGCGATCCTTTGACAAAGATTTGTGACTTTTTCGTGGTCCTTTGACAAAATTTCCATCTTTTCTACGATCTTTTGACAAAAGTCGCGTCTTTTCCTCACTCCTTTGACAAAAGTTCGCGTTTTCTCTGCAATTCTGACCACTATCATTTGACAAAAATCACATCTTATTTTTTTTGACGAAAAACGAAATGCTTTTTTCCACGATCTTTTGAAAGAAATAGTGTCTTTTTTCACAATCTTTTGACAAAAATGGCATTTTCTCTGCAATTCAAACAAAGTGTTTTTTCCAAGATCATTTGAGAAAAATCGCATCTTTTCCGCGATTCCTTGATAGAAACTGCATCATTTTCACGATTCTTTGATGGAAATAACATTTTTCTTGAGACAGGAATCACATTTATTCTGCAATTTTTTAACAAAAAACGCGTCCTTTTGTGACCTTTTAAATGAAATAGCGCTTTTTTCTGCGATCTTTTGACAGAAATAACATCTTTCGCCATCATTTGATAAAAAATCAATTTTATTTATAATCTTTTGACAAAAAGTGTCTTTTTTTTTGCAATCTTTTGGCAAAAGACTCATCATTTTCACGATCATTTTTCGTCTGAGATTTTTCAGCCCTGCTTCCGTCCTCAGGAACTTTTGAAAGACTGAATTCCATCCTGTTGGACGGAAAACTTGCACACATGACTATTGTTCAGACAGTTTCCCCCAGAGGATTTCAGGGGGACGCCCTGCCCCCCCCTGCCCTTTAGTTTAAAAAATAGCGCTCTTCTTGCCCCTCATTCGAAAACTAGCACCCCTCTTGCCATTCATTCAAAAAATAGTGCCTTTCTTGCCCACACTTGAAAAAACGCAGCCCTCCAGCGATGATCCGAAGGCGGTATAGCTCGTAAATTATGAAAAAAATCGGCAACTGAAGACAAAAAATAGCCTCATGTATCCCGTCGGACAGGTAATTTCGTCAAAAAATTGCTAAAACACTCGGCATGTTTCGTTAAAAATCACAAAATAACAACTAATTTCCGGCAAGATTCGCCAAAAAAAAAAAAAAAAAAAAAATGGCTAATTTCGTCACAAAACAGCAGATTTCCTCAAAAAATTGTGGAATAACGACAAATTTCTTCTAAAAATCGCAAAAAAACGGAAAGTTTTGTCAGAGTCGCAAAAAAACGGCAACTTTTGTCAAAAAATAGCGATAAAATGGCAGATTTCGCCAAAAGATTTTCGAAAAAGGCAAATTTTGCCCAAAAATCTGAAAATTCTGTGAAAAGTTCCGTTTATTTATGATACTTTCACGAGATTTGTCCTTTTTTTTGCGATTTTTTAGCAAAACATGCTGTTTTTGCGATCTTTTAGCAAAAACTGCTGTTTATGCGATCTTAATAAAATTTGCTGTTTTTTTTGCGATTTCTTTTAACGAAATTTGACGTATTTTCGTGATTTTTTACAAAATTTATTCTTTTTAAATTTTTGATGAAATTTGTCTTTTCACGACTTTTTTGAACCGCTAGATTCTAGATTCAACTCTATAAAATTGCCCTTAAAAATGTAAAAGGTGCCCTTTTCAGAATAGTAGTGTCCTGCCCCCTTTTTAAACCTGGGAGAAACTCTGGTTCAGATTTAGATGGACCACCTAAAGCCTTTCTAGAAAATGGACAGGGGAAAAAACATAACCCTTGTCACGGAACATGTGCCAAATCATTTGGTTTGTCATTTTTTTTCATTGCTAAAGGAACAGGAAAAGTGAGGTATTTACAAGTGACATTCTGAAACAAAAAGAATTCAGAGCTTTTAGAAAGTGTATAGAGTTGGACGATTGTAGTCTATAGTAATTTTGAATTCTAAAAGAAAAATTTAATTTTTGATTTTCTTCCTTTCATCAGTGTATTACCATAATTTATGGAATAAACGCCGCGGCGTTTACGAGTTTAAAAGTTGAAATTTTCAAACATGCGGCGTTTACACCAGGGTGGCGCTTACGAAAATTTTGAGCAAATTATTCAGTGTTTCAAACGAAAAAATTTACTTTTTTTCCCTTCCTTTTTCCCGTGTTCGCGATGTTACCGATCGTAAATCAACAAATGCAATACATCATGAGTCACCCTTTTCCAAGAAATAAGGTGGCTGGAGTAAGCAGGAAGGAAGGGACAATAGATGCTTGCTTTTATTGCACTTTATTGTAGAAACAAAATATTGGAAAGCCAGTTTTTTTGAATTTTACAATTGAAATGTCTCTTTTGTAGATACATTTTAGTTCAGTTACAAAAACTAGCGCCGTGCAAAATGGGGTAATCGCCCCGGGCGCGGAAATTCAGGGGGGGGGGGGATTTATACTATCAACTTCATTTCTGGGCTCTGTCACTAGAAAAAGTTGTGCGAGGTTCGCCAAATTGAAGCTTTGCCCTGTGCACAGTTTTCTATTCGCACACCCCTGACAAAAACTACAATATTTTCCATACGATATTTTCGATCTCCTATTAGTGAAACTTTTTCAATTCTCATTCTTATGATAATTTGCATATATTTTTAATGTTTTTTATTATTTATCCAACAATAAGTGCAATATTTTGTAATTTCCATTCTTATGACAACCGATAACACATATTGATTGGTACACTTTAAGGCATATTCCGTAAACGTTTTGGGGGAAAAAATGTTCCAAGAAAGCTTTAAAAAATTTCCAATAAAATAAAAAGTGAGAAATTATTTAAATTCTATTCTTTTTATATTTAAAAAGGACCCCGTGAATGTGTCATCAAAACCGCGATGTTTGACTGTGGAAAAAAAAAAAAAAATTAATGAGCTGCAAACAAACGAAAAAGAAAACAGAAAGAAACGATAAGCAATACATGTTTTCTTTCTTATTATTTGAAAAAAAGAAGAAAAAATCTATCTTCTCTGATAATTTATCGATTTCGTTCAAATTTTCAGCACGTTGCAATAATAGTAAATTAGGCTGTGTAGTAAATTTTTATTAAAATATAAGTTATTCAAAAGTTACAGCACCCTACAAAAAGGCCCAGTACAAAATAACGCCAAAGAAAAACAAGTGGTCTGAGGTTTCTCGAAAGTCAACATTATCGGAATAAAGCTGAGTTCAGATTGCAATATTCTTTCCTTCAATTGAATTCCTTGAAAAAAGTGGTGAAATCTTGTATAGGATCCATTTGCGGTTTCTTCATAATAAAACGGAAAGAGCGAACAAAAGAATCGGGAGATAAACAATCCACTCGACGGAAAGATTTTACTTTTGCCGGACAACCGTCCCTTTCCTGCAAAATTCATTAAGATAAAAAACACCGCATCGCCACAACAAATGAACCGACACTGAATTCCAAGAAGTGGTCAAATGTGTTTGGGCCTTACGATCTCTGCTCTCCATAGATACGTTTAGTTACGCAGAAAGGAAATGTGCTTGGATTTTTTTTCTTTTTTATTATTGTTAAAAGAGAAAATATTTTTGGTGGCGGGCTTACAAACTGATATACATTCCGAAAAATGAAATTTGTTCAAAATGGGAGCAGTGTTTTCAGGATTTTACAGTATGTATTTAAAGTAAAAAAATCAACAGATCAAAAAATTTCAGGAAAAAATTCCGGATCCGGAAGTTCCGGAAAATTGGTTCTGTAATGTAAATATTTTATTCCTACATTTTTTTGACAATTAATTATTTTAATAATTTAATTAGTCTAATAATGCAGTTTTTTGCCGTATTTATTTGATATTTTAGGTATGTTATCGCCTCCTTAATAAGGCAAAATAATTCCTTTTGACTGCTGCGTTTACGACGGGTGCGGCGATTACGCCGATTTTTTTTCAAAATGATGTCAATATTTGAGGGTGCGGCGATTACACCGGGTGCGGCGTTTCTTCCATAAATTACGGTATCCCTTAAGATGGCAGAACGAAAGCAACCATGGGTGCAACTTTGAAATTTTGCCAGGACTGAAAATATTTTGAATCAACCCCCCCCCCCCTCCAGAGTGAGCACATATGCATATGCATGGTTCAAGTTTTTTCCGAAGACCTATTACCGAAATTCCTTTTTCCCACGATCTTTTGACAGAAATCGTGTCTCTATCGCGATCCTTTGACAAAAATTCACAACTTTTTTGTGATCTTTTGACAAAAATTCGAGATCTTTGACAAAAAAATAAGATTTTTTCCACTATCATTTGACGAAAATCGCTTCTTTTTCGCGATTCTTTGAAAGCGACTGCAGTCATTTTCGTGTCCTTTGAGAGGAATCGCATTTATTTTGCTATTCTTTGACGAAAAACAAGTCTTATTTGCGATATTTTGACAGAAATAGCGCTTTTTTCTGCGATCTTTTGACAAAAATCCCATATTATCAGCAATCTTTTGAAAAAATCGTGTCTTTTTTCACAATCTCTGGACAAAAAACACCTTTTCCTCGATGTTTTGACAAAAATTGCATTTTCTCTGCTATTCTGACAGAAATAGCGTTTTTTCCACAGTCATTTGAGGAAAATCGCATCTTTTCTGCGATTCCTTGACAGAAACTGCATCATTTTTGTGATTCTTCAATGGAAATGTTTTTCTCGAGTCCATCGACAGGAATAGTGTTTATTCCACAATTTTTTGACAAAAAACGTGTCCTTTTGCGATCTTTTAAATGAAATTTTTTTTCTGCGATTTATTTGACAAAAATTACGCTTTTTTTCTCTATTTGACAAAATCATGTTTTATTCATAATCTTTTGACAAAAAAACGGAGATTTTTATGTCCTGCTTCCGTCCTCGGGAACGTTTAAAAGACGGAATTCCATCCTGTGGACGGAAAACTTGCACCCATGAAAGCAACTATCCTTTCGAAATAAAATGAATATTATCAACAATATTGATGAGGGAATGAAACAGGTTGATGAAGTTTTAAAATGTGGATTATCGAAATCTACAATTGCAATGCTCCTAAAGAAGAGGAAACAGATCAAAGAAGTTAAGTTCAAATACAATTAACGCACAGCGAAAACTACTATAAGTTGCAACAAATGAAAACATTGATGCTGCTGTTATATGATACCAAGAAATGAGTGCAACAAATGTTCCAATAAATGGACCCTTGTTATGTGTACAAGCACGTAAATTTACAGTAACGCTAAAGAATGAAAACTTGAAAAGTATTAATGGTTGGCTAATGCATTTCGGGATTTTCACGGAATAACTTTCCAGGAAGATCACGGAGAGAAAAAATCTCTCCCAATCAATGACAGGATTGCAAAAAACCACCCACCCAAAAAAACTCCGGTGGATTTTATTGATTGATATTGTACCCAGTGGGTTTGATTTCAAAGACTATGTGATGGAAAAACCTAGTTAGAACGCTTAAAGGGTTAAAAATGCCTTATAAAATGGTAATTATGGCACTTCAAATAATGTAGCTCAAAAGTAATTTGATTGCTTATTTTGCACTTATTTACTGTAAAATGTTATGTTAATTTTTAGAAAACTACCAGACTTTTAGTTATACATTACCCATGCGTACTTACAAAAATTTACACAATATTGGATAGCAAAAACATTAAAATGATTTAACACTTCATTTAGAGTGGGGAAAAAAATACAATCAAAAACATTTTAATATTATTAAAATCTAATACAGTAGACTTCTTCAAATCTACTATCGAAAATTGGGACACCATTACAAACGCAAAAAAGTGAGATTTGCTGCAATTTAAAAGGGAGAAAATAAAAGGGTTTTTATAGCAAATTTAAGAAAGAATAAAGCAGAATTATATAATAAAAAAATCATTTATAATAATCATTAATATATTTTTATACATAAATAAAAGTTTGAAAAATAGTTTCATATCATAAATTACAAAATCTTAAAATAGCAACAAATGAAACTTTTCAAATAAAATGAAAATATTTATTAGAGCTTAATTCATGAAGTTTTAGCACTTAACTTGAGAAGTTGCAGTTTTTTCTGTTTAAAAATTTTACATTAAATATTTACTCACAGCAATGATTTGAGAACTTGTTTTTAATTAAACTGGTTATCGAAAGATGACAAATTCAGATTTTTTTTTCTTACTAAGCTAAATATGTGACCACATTCAGTATTGCTGTAAGAAATAGACAAAATTTGAAGCATTTCATTAGAATTTTATGTTTGTTCCAGAAGAGATTCTGTGTAAAAATATTTTCTGAAATTCTTAGCAAATCTTCCCGAAAGTTAGGATGTGGGAGAATCACTTCCGACATTAACTGTGCATGTTTTCTTGCAGCCCTTCTTTGTCTTGCACAGCTTTTCCCTAAAGGCAGTTTGTGCCATCAAAATTCAAAAGAACATCCTTCTGCCATTGTATTTTATCCTCTACTGCTATCTCCTAATTTTTTTTTTTTTTTTAATTTAATATATATTTGTGTAGATCCCACAGATAAAAGTGCCGAAAAAACAGAATTCCGCATTTCTACACAAAAGTGCCATGTCTAAATCCAGTACACATAGAATGTTTGTTTTCATGTTTTTCAGATAGAAAAAGGATTATTCATTAATAAATTGCTTTCAATATTCAATTAAATTTTAACCCTAATTCAAAAGAAATTTTAATAAATATATACTATGGATTTTCTGATCTTTAGGGAATGGCAATGGGAATTGAAACTTCAGTATCGGTACACATTCAGATTAGTATCAGTACATACTGAGAATATTATTAATATTAGTTACAATTCTTACAAATAAGAAAAAATTTTATGATTTCCAATTCATTATCAAAAATCTTTCTGAATGGGGATATGCCACTGATATCAGTACACGTTGGGATTTAGTCTGTCTTCATATTTTTCAGACCCGAAAGATTATTCATCATTTATCAATGGCTTTGGTATATTAAAAATTAATGCAGCCTAGAAACAAAAGTTAATACAGTATTTCTATAATAACCAAATATGCAAAAAATAATTCATTTAAATATGCTGTTAACATTTAATTCAATACATGATATTTTGTCTTCAAATTTCTCATACCTGAAAAATTATCCTTTATTTACAATGGTTTATTTAGTACAATTTTTTTTAACATAAAATTTATTTAAAAAAAAAAAATAGAAGTGATTCAAAGGAAAAATTATGGAAATTTTTATAAACTATTTTGATGCATTTTAACAGATATTCTATATACATGTAAATAACAAGATTTTAGTATTTAACACAGCAATATACGACGCTCAGAACGTTGGGACTATTAACTTTCCACAAAATGATTCAGATATTTTACTCATCACAGCATTATTCAAATATGATTTTAAATGCCAATAAATGCAGAGATATTTTAAAAAAATTCAAAAGAACCACTGATTTCAGTACATGTTGGGATTTTTCTGTCTTCATATTTTTCAGACCCGAAAGATTACTCATCATTTACCAGTGTTTTATTAGATATATAAAAAAAAAAAATTGGAACATGAAGTCAACCTGTTAAAAATATTTTACTTTAAACAGACATGAATGTGATTTAAAAGAAAATTACGGAAATTCTGGTATATGCTTACAATTACCTTATAATTTAGACATGTTTAACACATCCGATGCCAGTCATGCACTAGCGCGTGAAATTCTCAATTATTTAACACAGTGGGCAGAGTTATTGGCAGCGAACATGTTAAACAGATATTTAAAATATATTTTGCAAGATTTTAGTATTTAATACAGCAATAAATGATGCTCAGAATATTGGGACTATAACTTTGCACAAAATGATTTTATTTAGATATCAGAGTTTCCCCCAGGTTTAAAAAAGGGCAGGGCGCTACTGTTCTGAAAAGGGCACTTTTATAGAGTTGAATCTAGAATCTAGCTGTTCAAAAAGTTGTGAAAACACGGAAATTTCATCAAAAAATTGAAAAAGAGAAAAAAGGTAAATTTTGTTAAAAGATCTCAAAAAAAAAAACAGCAAATATTGTTAAAAGATCATGAAAAAACAGGCAATTTTGTTAAACGGCCGTTTTGCGAAAAAGGAACTTTTCTCAGAATTTTCCGTTTTTCATTGCGATTTTTAGACGAAATTTGCTGGGGTTTTTTGCAAATCTTTTGACGAAATCTGCCGTTTTATCTCTATTTTTGGCCGAAAGTTGTCGTTTTATCGCTATTTTTTGACGAAAGTTGCCGTTTTTCTGACTCATTTGACAAAATTTTCCGTTTTATCGCGATTTTTGGAAGAAATTTGACGTTTTTCCACGATCTTTTGAGGAAATCTGCCGTTTTGTGAAATTTTGTGACGAAATTAGCCTTTTTTTATTTTGCGAATCTTGCCGGAAATTAGTCATTATTTTTCGATCTTTAACAAAACTTGCCTTTTTTTAAGCAATTTTTTCACGAAATTAACCGTCCCACGGGACACATATGAGGCTATTCTTTGCGTTCCGTCGCCGATCTTTTACATAATTTACGCGCTTATCGCGTTCGGATCATCGCTGGAGGGCTGCATTTTTTCAAATGTGGGGCAAGAAAGGTGCTTTTTTTTTTTTTTTTTTTTTTTTTTTTTTTTTTTTTTTGAATGAATGAATGACAAGAGAGGCGCTAGTTTTTGGATGAGGGGCAAGAGGGGCGCTATTTTTAAACTAAAAGGCAGGAGGGGCAGAGCGCCCTCCTGAAACCCTCTGGGGGAAACTGAGATATTCTACTCACCACAGCATTATTCAAATATGATTTTCAATGCCAATAAATAATTGCATAAGATATATTTTTTTAAATGCCAAATAACCATTGATTTCAGTACACGTTGGGATTTTTCTGTCTTCATATTTTTCAGACCCGAAAGATTACTCATCATTTATCAATAGTTTATTTGACACAACAAACTTTTTTGAAACATATAAATGTGACACGAAAAGCTATTCAACTGCATGCACTTTACAACTATCTTACAATTTAGATACCTTTTAACAGATATTTAAAATATGTATAGCAAGATTTTAGTATACAACACACTAATAAATAATGCTCAGAACGTTGGGACTATAACTTTCCACAAAATGATTCAGATATTTTACTCATCACAACATTATTCAAGTATCATGATTTTCAATGCCAATAAATAATTGCACAAGATATTTTTAAAAATACCAAATAACCATTGATTTCAGTACACGTTGGGATTTTTCTGTCTTCATATTTTTCAGACCCGAAAGATTACTCATCATTTATCAATAGTTTATTTGACACAACAAACTTTTTTGAAACATATAAATGTGACACGAAAAGCTATTCAACTGCATGCACTTTACAATTATCTTATAATTTAGACACCTTTAAACAGATAATTAAAATATATATAGCAAGATTTTAGTATTCAACATACTAATAAATAATGCTCAGAAAGTTGGGACTATAACTTTCCACAAAATGATTCAGATATTTTACTCATCACAGCATTATTCAAATATGATTTTCAATGCCAATAAATGCAGAGATAAAAATTCAAAAGAACCACTGATTTCAGTACAAGTTGGGATTTTTCTGTCTTCATATTTTTCAAACCCGAAAGATTACTCATCATTTATCAATTGTTTATTTGACACAACAAACTTTTTTGAAACATAAAGATGAGGTGACACGAAAAGCTATTCAACTGCATGCATTTTACAACTATCTTACAATTTAGATACCTTTTAACAGATATTTAAAATATATATAGTAAGATTTTAGTATTCAACACACTAATAAATAATGCTCAGAACGTTGGGACTATAACTTTCCACAAAATGATTCAGATATTTTACTCATCACAACGTTATTCAAGTATCATGATTTTCAATGCCAATAAATAATTGCACAAGATATTTTTAAAAATGCCAAATAACCATTGATTTCAGTACACGTTGGGATTTTTCTGTCTTCATATTTTTCAGACCCGAAAGATTACTCATCATTTATCAATGTTTTACTTGGTATAAAACTTTCTTTAAACATAAATTTATTAAAAATATTTTACTTTTAAAAACACATGAAAAGCATTTCAATTATATATGTTATCCAATTATCTTATAATTTAGACACATTTTAATACATTAAATATGTATATATATATATATATATATATATATATATATATATATATATATATCACAAGACTAACACTTCACAAAGCAATAACTGATGCTCAGAACGTTGGGACTATAACTATCCACAAAATGATTCAGATATTTTACTCATCATAGCATTCATTCAAATATCATGATTTTCAATGTCAATAAATATTTGCATAAGATTTTTTAAAAATACCAAAGAACCATTGATTTCAGTACACGTTGGGATTTTTCTGTCTTCATATTTTTCAGACCCGAAAGATTACTCATCATTTACCAATGGTTTATTTAACAATGTTTGCTCTAGAAAAAAATGGGTTGCTGGGTGGGAATTTTTAAAAGAAAGAACACTATTCAAACAAAAGAAATACTTTCCAAAGAGAACACTATTCTAAAAGGAAAAAAAGTGTCATTTATTGCATAAATAAAAAGGATCGCCGGACCGCTGCACCTTGCTACAACAGCTTAGAGTCAACACCAGTGGCGCCAACTTATATGGGCCCATGGGACACGAGCCCACCTAATAATTTGATCTTGCCTCCCACCCAATTTCAATTGTTATAATTTATATATATATATTTTTTAAATATAATCAATGAAATGAAATTTGGTTTAATAAATCTTTTTAAAACAATTTTGTTTGATAAATAGTAAGGACGTCCATTAGAGTCACAGGAGCATCCAAATCCCCGGAACAGATGTAGTATTCGACTGAAGTCCACCATCTTGCTTCTTTGTAAGGCACTTATGACTAAAATTTGAACTATTCAGAAATTAAACATAAACAACAACAAATTTTAATCTGAAAATCAGTACTTCAAACATTATTTGTAAAAATAAAATAAGGGAATGGAGAGGAAGAATTCATACTTAGCAAACAGCGAATACTTAAATTTTAAAACAGTTAACTAATGCAGGGCTCGAAAAATAGCGTTCCCGTGATCCCGGGGAACCCAGAAATCCTTTCCGGGAACGCATATTTTATCACTAAGGTTCCCGCCGGGAACCTAGCCTTTTGCCATGTACACTAGCAATGCCGCGGATGCATTATAACGCATAAATTAAGCAAAAAATCGCCAAAAAAAAGCTCTTAAGCGGCCCGGGGGATGCGTAATTTCGTCGAAATATTACAGGAAAAGCCCAAATTTCAACAGAAGAATCTCATAAAACGCAAATTTCATTATAGGATCGCAAAAAACGGCAAATTTCGTCACAAAGTCGCGAAAAAACGACAAATTTCATTAAGAAATCGCGAAAAAGCGGCATATTTCGTTAAAAAATCATGGAAAAAAACAAATTTTGTCAAAATATCGCGAAAAAAATGGCAAATTTCGTCTATAAATATCTAAAAGACAACAGATTTCGTTAAAAGATCGCATGAAACAACGCAAATTTCATTAAAAAATCGCAAAAAAGGCAAATTTCGTAAAGATTGTCTTTTGAAAAGGAACAGGCTTCGTTAAAACATCGCGATAAAACGGCCAGGGTTGTTTGGTTTAAACCAGGCTGGTTTAAACCGTGGTTTAAACCATGGTTTAAACCAAGTGGTTTTTTTAAAAAAACCATGCTGGTTTTTTTTAATTTGGTTTTTTTCCCTTTTCCCTAATGTTTTCATTTATTTTACACTTTATTAAAATGTGCAAAATCAAAGTTATGGAGTAGCTACAAGCAAAGCTAAAGACAAATTAAATTTTTAAAGTGACAAACATCTTTAATCAATCTAATTTTTCTTACTAGCTATAAATTGACATGGCAAAATATTTTTCTACAGTGAACTGTGGAGGATAAAAAAGGGTAGTTAGTTTTAATTCTTTTTTAAATCTTTTATTTTTTTAAAAAATGCAAAAATGGCATATGCCAGCCAAAAATGCAATTTTACTGCTTGGATAGCTTGATTATGATTTACTAAGGATTGCATCATGTATCAAAGCATCAATAATGACATAATCATAAGTCATTCTTTCCATTGGTTACTCTTGTTCTGTATGCTAATGAATGATTGGCTATGAATTTTCTCTGTTCCATAGCTATTGGTTTTAATAAGCTTTGGTTTTTCTTAGATTGGATTTGCAGTTTTTACATTATTTTTTCTGTTTCTAGTTACTTTGTATTGTATTTTATTTTAAGAAAGCTACTTATATATATTGAAATAAAAGAATGTCTAAAACTAGAAGAAAGGAAAATATAATCTGATTTTCATTTGAGGGAATAGCCCCACCAGTGGCCGAGAGGGTCTGACCTCTCAACTGGTAGACGGCAGGTGCTGGGTTCGAACCCAATCGCAGCCGTCGGCCTAACCGTTCGGAGTTTTCGTGGTTTTCTTCGAACCTTGCGTGAATACGGGTTAGGTTCCCTTAGAAAGACCCCACGAAGGGCATCCCTCCCCATAGGGCCTATATCCCATAGTGCAGATAATCGGCCGACACAAAATACAACAACAACAACAACATTTGAGGGAATAAGAAATACATCAAAAACATGTTTAAGAGCCAAATGTAAAAATTGCATGCAATGTAAATGCTGTAAAATTAGCTCTTCCTTATAATATTAGGTGTGATTCATTTTCAGATGCTTTAGATGTTTACCTTAAAAATTGCCCCACTTTACTTAAAATTTGTGTAGAAAATAAGAATGTTATTGATAAAAATATTCAAAAGCTCGTATCTCTCTAATTTTAATTTTAAAAGAAATGTTGAAGATATGTTTAAACTGTTAAATTCTATTGCAGTTGCCCTGGATAATATCTAAAGTAATAAGTTCCATTACTAATGCACTTTATAATTGGACAGATCTTCAAAAATATTATGAGAAAAAAAATGTAAATAAAGAAGTCTCATAGTTTTTAGTCCAGGTATAAAATAGCCCTAACACCCATGCCCTTTTAGGTATACATGCTTGAACCACAATACAGTCAAAGTGAACTATGTGAACAAGAAAAAAGGGTACATTAAATTTTACAAAACAAAAATATCCATGTAACTCGGTGCTTGCACAGATAATAAAATTTAATGCTAAATCTTCACCTTTTGAAGAATAAAGAAACAGAAAAATAAAGTTTGTATTTAAAAAATAATAATAATAATAATTTTTCTAAGCCTATGTCTGAATTTGTGTAAGCATTACATTCGTTGATGTATCAAGTAAGTCAATACACATGTATTTTTTAGCATTAATAAAATGCATATTGATATTTTTTAAGTAAATATATGTAGTAAGAGATTAATAATCATTTGTTGATGTTAATACTGTAAATAATTTCTAAATTATGCACAAGAAAATGTTTTCTATTTCAGCTTATTTCTGTTAATTTAGTAAAATATGTTTGTTTGCACTTTACTATGTTCTTCATTATCAACCTGCATATAATTATTTCTTAAATTATTATCTAAAAGGTTTATATACAAGTATACTAATAAATTAATAATTTTTTTTTTTTTTTTTTTTTTTTTTTTTTTTTACACAATGAATATTTCCCTATAGAAACCTAAACTTATAAGATAATTTAATTATAAATTTTTATGCTTTAGTTATTTAATTATCAAAAAAATAAATACTAATGTGAATGTTTAACATTAATTAACTATTAATTACAAAAAATCCTCATGACTTTCTAAAACTCAAGTTATTTTTCTTGCAAATGCTATTTAAATAATGATTTGAAAAAAACCCGGTTTAAACCAAAAAAACCTGGTTTAAACCAAAAAAACCCGGTTTTTTGGTTTTTTTCAAAAAAACCGGTTTTTATACCAACCCTGAAAACGGCAAATTTCCTTAAAACATCGCGATAAAAAGGCAGATTTCGTCACAAAATCGCGAAAAACGGTAAATTTCATTAAGAAATCGCAAAAATAAGCAAATTTTGTTAAAAAATCATGGAAAACAACAAATTTCGTAAAAAAAAAAAATCGCGAAAAAAAGGCAAATTTCGTCTAAAAATAGCGAAAAGACAACACATTTCGTCAAAAAATCGTGAAAATGCTCCAAAATTCGTTAAAAAATCATGCAAAGCAGCGCACATTTCCTTAAAAAATAACAAAAACGACAATCTCGTTAAAAAAAAAAAAAAAAAAAAAAAATTGAAAAACGGCAGATTTTGTTAAAACATCGCGGTAAAACGGTAGATTTCGTCAAAGAATTGCAAAAAAAATGGCGAATTTCTTTTAAAAAAATCGCGATAAAACGGAAAATTGTGTTAAAATACTCATACATAAATTTTTTCGGGAACTTAGGTTTTTCATCTGGGAACCTATATTTTTCATGTAGGTTCCCAGCTGGGAACCTTAAAATTTTTAGAATTTTCAAGCCCTGACTAATGCAAATATTCATTTTTTAAAATATATATTCCTAAATTGCAGTCAAAAATGTTTCAGACATTATACAATGAAAAAAAAAACTAACAAAAATAAATGAATAAATTCAAATACAGAAATTTAAAATAGGCAAAAAATGGCAGTCATCTCTGGACAAATACTACTCTGGTCAAATTCCCTTCAGCGAATGCATTCCATAAAATCCCGTTAATCTGCCCTTCCTGATCAAACACCCCCTACCCACTTTATAAAAAATTTGAAATTTTCCAAAAATCCCAAGAAATCAAAATTTGCCTAGAAAAAAAAAAAAAAAAAAAAAAAAAAAAAAATTTAATTTTGAATTACTATCTGTAGTCATTTGCTTCTCTCTTATTTCTACACACATAGGGGGAAAATGTGCTATTTCTCTCTAAAGATTTTCGAGCCCAACCAATAGTTTTGAAAAATTGGTGCTACTGGGTGAAAGTATCTAAAATGACAGTTTTCTTGATATTTAGGTTTTTTTTTTTTTTACATTTTTAGTAGTTAGCATTTTTTGTGTTTTTTAAAAACAATTCATTTATAAGAAAGAAGTTTTTATTAAAATTATAAGTTTAATTTATGATAATTTTATATTTTAATTAGAAAAACCATACATTTACTTCAAATCTTTAGTTATTCTCCACCTATTCCTAACTGCACATTTCTCTCAAAACAAACACTGAGGAAACAATTCTATATGAAAAAGCAACTTGTATGTGTGTTGCTTAAACATTTTAGAGCTCACCCAATATTTTTCAAAAGTTGGCGCTACCGGTCAACACTAATAACAAAATTTTCTGGAACATATTATATTAATAGAAGAAAAAAAAATCTTGCTTTAAACAAATATAAAAGACAACCAGGGGAGAAAAAGGTGAAAATCCTTGCATAAGCTATATAATATACAATGATCATAATCATGGGTGCAAGTTTGAAATTTTGCCAGGACTGAAAATATTTTGAATCTCTCCCCCCCCCCCCCCCCCACGTTTTTTTTTATTTTTTTAATTCATGTTTTTTTCCATCAACCTTTGAAAAAATTTGCCTTTTCCCACAATCTTTTGACAGAAATCGCGTCTAATTAGTGATTCTTTGACAAAAATCGTGTCTCTATCGCGATCCTATGACCAAAAAAAAATCGTTTTTTGCGATCTTTTGACGAAAATTCGTGACTTTCAGCGATCCTTTTACAAAAATTCGCGACTTTTTCGCGATCTTTTGACAAAAATTCACAACTTTTTCGCGATCCTTAGACAAAAATTCGCAACTTTTTCGCGATCCTTAGACAAAAATTTGCGTCTTTTCCACGATCTTATGACAAAACGAGTCTTTTCTTTGCTCTTTTGACAAAAAATCTTATTTTCTCTGCAATTCTGAAAAAAAATAACGTTTTTCTGCTATAATTTCACGAAAATCGCATATTTTTCGTGATTCTTTGAAAGAGACTGCATCATTTTTGCGATCCTTCGACAGGAATCGCGTTTATTTTGCTATTCTTTGACGAAAAAGGTGTCTTTTTGCGATCTTTTGACAGAAATTGCGATTTTTCTGCGATCTTTTGACAAAAATCCCGTATTATCAGCAATCTTAAAAAAAAAAAAAAAAAAAAAAAAAAAAAAAAATCTTGTCTTTTTTCGCGATCTGTTGACGAAAAATGTCTTTTCCTCGATCTTTTGACAAAAATCACGTCTTTTCCGCGATTCCTCGACAGAGACAGCATCATTTTCGCGATTCTATAACGGAAATGACGTTTTTCTTGAGATACGTCGACAAGAATCGCTTTTTTTTTTTTTTTTACGAAAAACGCGTCTTTTTGCGATCTTTTAAACGAAATAGCACTGTTTTTTGAGATTTTTTTTTTTTTTTTTTTTTTTTTTTACAGAAATAACGTTTTTTTCCGCGATCATTTGACAAAAATCTCTTTTATTCATAATCTTTTGACGAAAAATAGTGTCTTTTTCCACGATCTTTTGGCGAAAAACGCGTCATTTTCCCAAACATTTTTCATCGTCGGAGATTTTTCCGTCCCCGGGAACTTTTAAAAGACGGAATTCCGTCTGTGGACGGAAAACTTGCACCCATGATCATAATTCAGAAATTTTTTTTTTTAAAAATGCAAGATTTCAATATTAAATACAGCAATAAATGATGCTCACAACGTTGGGACAATTAACTTTCCACAAAATTATTCAGATATTTAGGTCATCACAGCATTATTAAAGTATGATTTTCAATGCCAATAAATTGCATAAGATATCTTTTAAAAATGCCAAAGAACCACTGATTTCAGTACACGTTGGGTTTTTTCTGTCTTCATATTTTTCAGACCCGAAAGATAACTCATCATTTACCAGTGGTTTATTATGTATATAAAAAAAATTTAGAATAAGAAGTTAACTTATTAAAAATATTTTAATTTAAACAGACACAAAAAGTGATTAAAATCGAAATTCTGGCATATGGATATGCTATACAATTCTTATAATTTAGACATGTTTAAACAGTTTTAAAATATATATTGCAAGATTTTAGTATTTAACGCAGCAATAAATGATGCTCAGAACGTTGGGACTATAACTTTCTACAAAATGATTCAGGTATTTTATTCATCACAGCATTATGCAAATATGATTTTCAATGATGCCAAACAACCACTGATTTCAGTACACATTGGGATTTTTCTGTCTTCATATCTTTCAGACCCAAAAGATTACTCATTTATCAATAGTTTATTTGACAACAAATTTTTTTAAACATAAATTTGACACTAAAAGCTATTCAATTGCATACACTTTACAACTATCTTACAATTTAGATACCTTTTAACAGATATTTAAAATATGTATAGCAAGATTTTAGTATACAACACACTAATAAATAATGCTCAGAACGTTGGGACTATAACTTTCCACAAAATGATTCAGATATTTTACTCATCACAGCATTATTCAAACATGATTTCAATGGCAATAAATAGTTTAATACAATACTTTTGAAAAATGCCAAACAACCACTGATTTCAGTACACGTTGGGATTTCTCTGTCTTCATATTTTTCAGACCCGAAAGATTATTCATCATTTACCAGTGGTTTATTTTATTAAGTATATAAAAAAAATTGGAACATGAAGTTAATCTATTAAAAATATTTTATTTTAAACAAACAGACATGAAAAGTGATTCAAAAGAAAAATTACAGAAATTGTTACATATGCTATATAATTATTATCTTATTTAGATGCATTTTAACTGATATTTAATACATAAATTATAAGATTTTAGTATTTAACAAAGCAATAAATGATGGGATTATAACTTTCCACAAAAAGATTCAGATATTTTACTCATCTCAGCTTTATTCAAATATCATTATTTCCAATGCCAATAAATAGTTGCATACGATTAATTTTGAAAAATACCAAACAACCATTGATTTCAGTACACATTGGGATTTTTCTCTCTTCATGTTGTTCAGACCCGAAAGATTACTCATCATTTATCAATGGATAAATAATAAATATTTGATAAAACAAATTTTCTTCTAACATATAAATTTGATTCAATTGCATACACTGCGCAATTATCTTATAATTTAGGCACATTTTAACAAATATTTAATATACAGTCGAGCCTCTATATAATGAAATCAATCGTTCCAGTAAAAAATTCGTTATATAGAGAAATTCGATGTATAGAGTATGATGTTGAAAATAGTATTTAATGTGTAAATTTTGAACAAATATTTTTGATCTTTTTAATTAAGAATTTGAAATGTTTAAAAGTATATATTAACCTAACATTTTATTTCTTACTTATTTAAGCAGTTTCAAAAAAGAGAAAAGACATTTATTTGAAAGCTTAATGAAAATCAAATGAGGAAGACTTACATAAATTTCAGAGGAAGAAATCTAATTTTTTGTTGTTTTGATTTTAAAATTACAATTGTTACGCTCTCAAAAAAATTCTCAAATTTTAGCAAGGAATAAAAAATTGTAGTTGATATTTTCCTCCATTTGAAGGTCTCTCTTATGTGCTCTCATTGATTCCTCTCTTATATGTGTAACAATTCAATTGACTGTGTTTTGAGAAGGATGTTGAAAAGTGTGTGGGAGGTGGGATGAACTTGTTAGATTTAAAGAATAAGGAGAGAAGTAATATTTATAAAAAAAAAAACCTCTCCACTGAACGATAAATCAAAAATAAGTGATGGAAAATTGATTCCATATGATTTCGAAGCTTTTTTAAAACTGAATAAATTAAGATCAATTTATGAAAAAATTCGTTATATGGAGATAGATATTTCGCTATACAGAGTCTGTTTTTAATGTAATCATGCGAAAAGGGGACCGTTCTTACTAAAAATTCGTTATATGGAGAAATTCGATGTATGGAGTTTCGTTATATAGAGGTTCGACTGTATATATATATATACAGACATGCTACAGGCTTCGCAAAGAAAAAGCTAAATTTTCACGGCCTCTTGATGAAATTCATTTTTTGGGGCAACATAGACAAAATTGGCATTTTCTGCTACTATTTGACGATAATCACACTTTTTTCCACAGTTTTTTCAATGAAACTTGCATTTATCTATAATCCTTTAGCGAAATTTGCAGTTTTTCACACCCTTTTTAGGTCCGTTGGTAGTTATGTAAATACGTAGCACCTATAGTGGTCGTTCAGTCCATCCGTCTATCCGCATATAACAACGCAAAAACTACCCAACCGAATCGGTTGAAATTTAAAATACATAATTATTACATAATTTTGTCGAGTCATTTCAAATTTTATGAAAATCGGATGCTTAGATCAATTACAGAGGCAATCAAAAGTATTTCATTGCATTACATTCAATGGGGAAAGTTTCAAATGCATTTTAATCATTTGAAATTTAAAATACATAATTATTACATAATTTTGTCCAGTTATTTCAAATTTTTTGATAATCGGGTGCATAGATCAATTACAGGGGCAATCAAAAGTATTCAATTACCTTATGATCAATGGGGAAAAAATTTCAAATTTATTTTATACGTTTGAAATTTAAAATACATAATTGTATAATTTTGTCGAGTTATTTCATATTTTATGAAAATCGGACGAATAGGTCAATTACAGGGACGATCAAAAGTATTCCGTTACATTACGGTCAATTGGGAAAAAGTTTCAAATGTATTTTATACGTTTGAAATTTAAAATACATAATTCTTACATAATTTTGTCGAGTTATTTCAAATTTTATGAAAATCGGATGCATAGATCAATTACAGGGACAATCAAAAGTATTCCGTTACATTACGGTCAATGGGGAAAAATGTTTCAAATGCATTTTAATGCTGTTACACTCATTTAACTTAATAAAATTTATATGCAACAATAAAAAACATATAATATACCGGGTGATCCAAAAGTCAGGACGAACTTTAAAAATGAATAACTCGAAAACGAATCAAGATACAAAGATACGGTTTGCACCAAATGGATGGAAAAGAAACCGGATTTTGTGTGACAACAAAAAAATATTGTTCTATTGGCGACCAACGGCATCACTAGCAGCATTGAAAGATGCCATCCTCCAAAACGTGTCTGCCATAAAGCAAGAAATGCTACTAAATGCTGTGAACGGTGTAGTGCTTAGTCTCACAGCTGCACTTATGAATGAGGGACAGCACATTGAACATTTTCTGTTGTACTAATTAACAGTAACTAAGCTGACTTGGAAATTGTCAACATTTTTTCATTTGCAAATCATCTTTTGGTGCAAAAAACACTACCGTGTCATTTTTTGGATGTCAACGGCAAACTATTTTTTTCGTTGTCACACAAAATCCGGTTTCTTTTCCATCCATTTGGTGCAAACCGTATCTTTGTATCTTGATTCGTTTTCGAGTTATTCATTTTTAAAGTTCATCCTGACTTTTGGATCACCCGGTACATTTTACATAATTTGTGGTGCAAAGAAAATTTGTTATTGATTTACAAGGCCACACAAAAGTATTCCATTGCATAATGGTATAGGGAGAACATTGTTTGATGAGCGTTTTAATTGTAATTCACTATTTAAAATTTTATGAGATTGATATATGAGAGTAATATTTTTAAAATTTCGTAATCGTACGAATGCACCTCATTTGCTACGCTTCACGTGCAATTTCCAACTTGTTTTGAGTAAATTCGGAATACATAATGTACTTTAGTTTTCAGCATGGGTGCAAGTTTTAAATTTAGCCAAATCTGAAAATATTTTTAAACTAACCCACCCCATTTTCCCACTGAATGAGCACATATTAATGTGACGATATACCACTTACAGACAAAACTCTACACATTAAGGCATCTGTCCCTGCCCGCGAAGATAGGGATGATCTACAGCTGTTCCTATGGGGAGGTATTTTTCTAATAACTCATTCGCATTTTGACATTTAAATAATTTTTGTTTGCATTGAATAGCTGAAGCCCTTCTCAAGATTGCTCCTTTATCACTTTTAACTTTGGTCGCAATTTTTTTTTAGTAAAGTTACTTTCACTTTCTAAAATCACGATCCTTTGGTAAAAATCTTATTTCGCAATCAAACAAAAATCACAGATACTTAAAAATAAAAAAAAAGTGGCATCCCTGGTTATTAAATTAAACAAAAGATATTTACCTTCTTCTTGGCTTTGCCTCCAGAAGATCCACCTTCTTTCTTTTTAGCACCAGCTTTGGGGTCTTTCTTTTTAGTGTCTTGTTTAGGTGGCTGAAATTAAAAAAAAAAAAAAAAAATTAAAAACTATTGTTTAAAATTATAGTATATGACAATGTTGTATTACTTTAAGGTATTTATGCACCAAATAATGATTTTATCCAAAGATAGAACATCCAATATTCAGTCCACAGGTGAACTGAATACCAAATATTCGGCTAATCAAATACTTACTCTTCAGGGTTGGGTTACTGACGTCAGAAACGGGTTTTTGACATGACAAGTGTCAAAAACTGGTTTAACCGTCAAAAACTAGCTTAAACCTTCAAAAACTAGCTTAAACCGTCAAAAATGTGTAATGTGCTTTAAACATTTTAAGAATAAGAGAGAAACATTGAGTAATTTTTTATTTAAAATTAATTATCTGTAATATTTCTGTAATTTAATTACAAAAAAAAATTAAATTACTTTAATTGCAATAAAACATTCTTTTTTAGAATGTTCAAACAGAAGAAAATGTTTCTGTACAGTTAATAATCTGGACCAATTTTACCCTATCCTATAGCACTTGACCAATTTAGCACATTTATTTACATCCAAATGGTTTATGAGTTTAAGGTGTATAAAGCCAAAGTTACAAAATACTCTCTCAATTGGCGCTGAGCTAGCAGGGCTTGATAGCAGAAGCATTGCTAGTTGAGCAAGTTTGGAGGCAGGCCAAATTTTCAGATTTATGACAATTTTTTTTTCCGGAAATGATAATATGCAATACAGTAAAAGTGAATTTTTAATATTACATCCAGGGTTCATTGATTTAAATTGGCTTGATTTTAATCATGATTTAAATCACAATTTAAATCAACTGATTTTTTTTTTAAATCATTGATTTAAATCAGTTTTTCTTTTAAGTTATCTATATTAATAAAAGAACAAAACGCTCTGTCTGTGTGTGTGTGTGTGTGTCTGCGATGGCTAGCAAAATCTACAGCATGTACAAAGTTCAAAATTTTTTTGAGAGTAGCCCCAAATCTCTCCTGATGCACCTGAGCTTCAGATTTTCGAAATTCCAATTAACTGAGTAATTAATTAAAATCGAGAGGTCACTCTCATAAAAAATCATCTTTTTCTCAATTTTTTTCTCTTTCGTTTTTTTACGGTTGGTTGGTTGTGTAAAAATTTTCACAGAAGTGATAAGAAAGCTGAGACAGAATTTAAGAAACCCATGGAGGAATGAGATAAGTGGAGGTGAAGTAAGTCTCAAAATTGTTTGCAATATGAAACCATTTATCGCTCAAATTTTAATGTGCCAAACAAAAGGACATGGAAGGGATTTTGTATTTTAAGACGAATTGAAAGTAATGAATTACAATTGAAGCATATTTTAAGAGGAAATAGCAAATTTTTAAAATGGTCTTTGTTCTATTATTATTTATTAAAATAAATGATCGCTTTTAAAATGAAGAAAATTGGAAAATTAGCAATAATTAAATATCAAATTAAAATTAAATGAAATACTGAAAACATTTGATACGAACTAAAAATTTTATAACTAAAAGTTTCCTTCATTAATGTAATTTTAAATGTCTATAACCATAGATGCCAACATTGTAAATACCATATCAGGAGTGAACTAGTTAAATTTCAGGAGTTTTGGACACTCTTCAGGAGTAAAATAGTCACTTTTCAGGAGTCGTTTTAGGAGTTGCACATAATTTTTTTGAGGTATTTTTAAAATATCTTTTACACATACTTTCTTAATCCTCAAACCCTGACAGCTTTTGTATTTATTCATACAAACAAAATTTAAAAAAATGTTGTAACTTTTTTTATGTAATTAAAAAAAATCTAATAAATTTATACAAATGGAATATTTTTTATCCTTAGAGAGCAAAAAATCCATGATTTCTATACTAGCTGTGAAATTCATGAAACATTTTTTTCTTCGCAACTGGTTTGCTAACAAAGTGATTTCCTCCCACAACTGACAGACGAAAATAGGATCTTTTGCAGAAGTGACGAAAATCGCGATCTTTTCCCGAGAGTAATTAACGAAAATCGCGATCTTCTGACGCGAATAATTGGCAAAAATCGTGATTTAAGTGAATGATTAACGAAAATCGCGGTCATTAATCGCGAATGACGGACGAAAATCGTGGTCTTTTATCGTGAATGACTGACGAAAATCGCGGTCTTTTATCGCGAATAAGTGACGAAAATCGCGGTCTTTTATCGCGAATAAGTGACGAAAATCGCAATCTTTTATCGCGAATGACTAACGAAAATCACGAATGACTGACGAAAATCGAGATCTTTTCTTGCAGTGACCGACGAAAATCGCGATCATTTTCACAGTGACTTACGAACATTGCAATCTTTTCTCAGGAATGACAGACAAAAATCGTGATTTTTTTCCCGAAACTGACAGACGAAACCCGCGATCTTTTGTCGGAATGACGCACGAAAATGGCGATTTTTTTCCAAGACTGAGTGACGAAAATCGCGATCTTTTGCCGAGACCTACTATGGAATATCCCTGTTTTTTTCCGAAGACTAACTGACGAAAATCGCGATCTTTTCCAGAGACTAATAGACGAAAATCGCCATTTTGTGTCATATGCCGAAAACCGTGGTTTTATTACGCGAATGACTGACGAAAATCGCGATCTTCTATCGCGACTGTCGAAAATTGCGGTGTTTTGCCATGACTTATTGACGAAAATCTAGATTTTTTACCGCGAATTACTGACGAAAATCTCGATCTTTTCCTGAGAGTAACTGGAGAAAATCGTGATCTGCTGTGGCGAACAACTGATGGAAATGTATTTACGATGTATTTCAATGACCTATTGTCGAATTTCGCGATTTTTTGCAATGATTGATCGAAAAAGATCGTTATTTTTTGGTCCCGAATGATCGAAAATATCGCGATTTTATGCCGCAAATTTCCGTATTTTCTACCTTATTACCGTACTACCGTATTTTAACGTACTTTTCCGGAGAAGTTGGCATCTATGCTATAACGTAGATGAAAAATGTTTATGACTTAATAATTGCATATAAATAAATATTTAATATATGATGATGAAAACATTCTTTTAAAATCATATATGAAAACTTAAGTAATAAATAATCTAAAATATAGATTTCTGACTGCAGACGATTTTAATGTTTTGACGATTTTATATATCAAAAATAGTCACTAAAAGAATAGTAGCAAAACAATGTTTAGGGCGTAACATAACCCGATCCCAACCAGAAAAAATCAGACTATACACCGATCCAAGCAAGACAAAAATTCCATAAGCATAAACCCGACCTGAACCTAAAAATTTCATTTGAAAAAAAACTATGGATTTGATATCTGATCCGAATCAAATCGGAATCCCACAAAAATATTCAAATGAAGCATACCACAATCTGATCAAGGAAAAATAATGTTCGTGCATATGGAACCCGACCCGAACCTAAAAATTATCTCTGAAAAATCCCGAAAAATGACCAGAACGAAACCTGAAATCGATAAAAATATTCCAAAGAACTATAACCTGATAAGAGCAAGACAAAATAATTTCCGTGAACATAAACCTGACTCGAACCTAAAAAATTCCATTTGAAAAAAAAACCTGAAATTTTATACAAACTACATCAGGGCTTGAATTTCAGGGCGGGATGGCAGGATTCGCGCCCGAAATTTTGAAATCCCGTCCAAAAAAATATCGTGGGCGGGAGGCTCCCGCCCAAAAAAAATCACTAATATTCGGAAAAATTTTGTATTTTGAAACTACGATTAACTTTCACTATCTCTTTACGAATTTTGTGATATTATCGTGCAAGTTTTTTACTGCAAAAAATCGTTGGAATTCACGATATTTTTCCGCAGCCGATCGTCAAATTTAGCATTTTTTTCCGCGATCGTTTAACAAGTTTCGTGCGGTTTTTCGTCGCGAGAACGGAGTAATTCCGTTTCAAACTCTCCAAAAATTGACGCATTCGATTCCAAAAGTTATGAAACATCGTTTATCAGCCCGAAAATTTATATAGTTATGTCCGAATTTCCGGGCTAATAACCGATTTTTCATAGCTTTTGAGCTGAGCTGAATTGCATATTTTCACAATCAATTTTATCAATCGTTCGCAGAAAATGGAAACGCAGAAAATTTCGTTAGATTATCGCGATAAAAATGCCATTTTTCTCAAAAAATCGCAAAAAAAAAAAACTATTTTCCTTAAAAGATCGCAATAAAACAAAATTTCTTAAATTGCGAAAAAAAAAGGCTATTTTCGTCAAAATATTGCGGAATAAAAATCCAATTTTAGTCGGAAGCTCGCAAAAAAATCGCTATTTTCGTCAAAAGACCGAAAAAAATGGTATTTTCATCAAAATATCGCAAGAGAAATGCGGTTTTCGAAAGACATCGTGAGAAAAACGCGGATTCCGTCAAAATATCGTGAAAAAAACGCGGATTCCGTCAAAATATCGTGAGAAAAACGCGGATTGCATCAAGAGATTGCGAAAAAAACGAGATTTTCGTCAAAATATTGTGGAATAAAAATGCAATTTTCAACGAAAGATCGCGAGAAAAATGCAGTTTTCGTTAAAACATCGGGAAAAAAAAAACGTGGATTCCGTGAAAAAATATCACAAGAAAAACGCAGATTTCGTCATAAGATCGCAAAAAAAACTGTGATTTTCATGAAAAGATCGCAATAAACCGTGATTTTCGTCAAAAGATCGTGAGAAAACCGTGATTTTGGCAAGTGAATCGTTAAAACATTGCAAGAAGAACGCGTATTCCGTCAAAATATCACAAGAAAAACGCAGATTTCGTCATAAGATCGCGAGAAAACCGTGATTTTCGGCAAAAGATCGCGAGAAAACCGTGATTTTCGGCAAAAGATCGCGGAAAAAATACAAATTTCGTGATAGACTTGCAGAAAATTTTCTGTAATATTGTTTTCAAAAACTTTTTTTCAATTGAGTGGCAAATTAAACATTAGTTTGCCATGTTTGTTAATTGATATTTTAAGTGAAAACATGTTGAAATTTAAATGGACAACTAGCTAAGATTGCTGTGTAAAACATTGCGTCAGAAGTATGAACTTAAAATAGAAACTTTAATTTCAGAACTACTTATAATATTTGCATAAATAAATTCTCTCTGACCTCTTCTCCCCCTCCTCTTCACTCCTCCCCAAAAAATAATATAAATAAAGTAAAACAGGATTTAAACAAAAGTATTGACAATTTTTTTGTGTATAAAATAAGCTTCTTAATTGTCTTACATACGTGCTATTTAAAATAGTTTCTCATTTCCTGGTTCACATTCTTTTCTTCTTTTTTTAACTTTTTGCAATCTCATGTCTGTTATTCTGAGTTATTGATAAAAATTGTTTCAGTGGTATTTTGTCATGTCTGTATTTGTGTAATTTTTTAAATAGCACATAAAATAACAGTAGGTTTTACAGATTTTTTTTTCTCCATCCCAAACAGGTAAACTCCCCTCCATTTAAAAATGTTGGGGGGGGGGGGGGGGGACTCCCTTCTTCTGGAAAATTGAATTTCAAGCCCTGTACATCTTAATCCGATCAAAATATTCGAAAGAATCATAACTGGATTCAAATGAGAGAAAATAATTTCTGTGGACATGAACCCGATCCGAACCTAAAATTCCTTTTGAAAAAAATACCTGATATTTGAATCGAACCCAATATGAACCTAACAAAAATATTCCACAGAACCATATCCGGATCCGAACAAGACAAAAAATTTCCATGAACATGAACCCAATCCGAACCTAAAAAACTAAATCTGAATCTGACTAAAATATTCCAGAGAAGCATATCCTTTTTCGAACAATGCAGAATAATTTCCGTTGATGTGCAACCCAACCTGAACCTAAAAATTCCATTAAAAACCGAAATCTGAATTGAACGACATCTGAACCCGAAAAAAATATTCCAAAGACCCTAAACCGGATCCGAGAAAGACATAATTTCCCTGGACATGAATCTGACCAGAATCTTAAAAATCAATTTGAAAAAATACCTGAAATCTGAATCGAACCAAATCTGAATCCGACAAAAATATTCCAAATAACTATAACCAGATACGAACAAGACAATATAATTTCCATGGACATAAACCCAATCCGAACCAAAAAATTTGTAAAAAAAAAAACAACAACAAAAAAAAAAAATCTCGAAATTTGAACCAAATCTAATCTGAACCTAACAAAAATATTTCAGTGAAGTATAACCTCATTGGAACTAGGTAAAATAATTTCCATGGAAGTACAACCCGACCCGAACCTAAAAATTCCATTTGTAGGAAAAAAACACGAAATCTGAATTGAACCGAATCTAACTGAACAAAAATATTCCAAACAACCATAACCGTATCCAAAGAAGACAAAATAATTTCCATGGACATGAATCCTATCCGAACTTAAAATTCGAATGTTTTACAAAACATAATGCGCTCCGTAGCGGTGGAAAATGAAGCTAAGTACTTAGTGCGAGATGGTTAAGATATTTCGTTTATAGTTAGTGTTAAATTAGAACTTGGTTACGGTTAGGTAACAGTTAGGTTGCAATTATGTTCTGGTGGGCCTTATGTTATATTTAATTTCCGGTTAGGTTACAGTTAGATCATGGTTAAGTTACAGTTAGGTTAAGGTTAAGTTGCGGTTAGGTTGTAGTTAGATTATCGGTAGGTTATGATAAGGTGACGGCCAGGTTACATTTATGGTATATTTAAGTTACAGTTAGGTTACTGTTAAGATACAATAAGATAATACTGTTTATACATTAAGATAATACTGTTAAGAACAAATTATAATTACAATACAATTAGATTTACGGTTAGGATTTTGTTCAGAGAATGAACATTACGCATGTTTGATAAAAAAAAAAAAAAAACACCTATTTTTGTAAAATGGCTCTGAAATTATAATGCTATATACTAAGCTTTTAGCTAAAGATGAAAATAAGGAATTTTGCTTAGTGGCCACTGGCCGGTAGGTTGTCTTTTTTTAGTAGCCAGTTATTGGCTACTAAGAATGATTTCTTTAGTAGCCAGTAAGTACATTTATGTTACTGAATATTTAATTAAAAGATATATACAAGCTTAGACTAAATAAGTAATATATGAACTAGTTAAAAATATTTTAATTTATATTGTTTGGAATAAACTTGAGATACTAATTTCAAATCTATTTTAAATTAACAGCAAAGTTATATGTAACATGCATATGTAGTTAGCTACACAAGTCCAACTATGCTTAGGTACTTCCGTAGCTAACGACATAAATAAACCCCAACCCTCTTTTTTTGTAATTATTTGTCTAGAATTAAAATGTAACCCCCCCTCCCCCCCCCCCCCCCAAAAAAAATAAAAAAAAAATAATAAATGTTAATCCACCAACTAGCACAGGTTTGATTTAAAAAACCGAAATTCACAACAAATTTTCTAAAAAATAAAAGCCGGGGGGGGGGGGGGGGGGGGTTACATTTTAATTCTAGACAAATAATTACAAAAAAAGAGGGTTGGGGTTTATTTATGTCGTTAGCTACGGAAGTACCTAAGCATAGTTGGACTTGTGTAGCTAACTACATATGCATGTTACATATAACTTTGCTGTTAATTTAAAATAGATTTGAAATTAGTATCTCAAGTTTATTCCAAACAATATAAATTAAAATATTTTTAACTAGTTCATATATTACTTATTTAGTCTAAGCTTGTATATATCTTTTAATTAAATATTCAGTAACATCTAACATAAATGTACTTACTGGCTACTAAAGAAATCATTCTTAGTAGCCAATAACTGGCTACTAAAAAAAGACAACCTACCGGCCAGTGGCCACTAAGCAAAATTCCTTATTTTCATCTTTAGCTAAAAGCTTAGTATATAGCATTATAATTTCAGAGCCATTTTACAAAAATAGGTGTTTTTTTTTTTTTTTATCAAACATGCGTAATGTTCATTCTCTGAACAAAATCCTAACCGTAAATCTAATTGTATTGCAATTATAATTTGTTCTTAACAGTATTATCTTAATGTATAAACAGTATTTTTGACGGTAATTCGCGTTTGTTATCGCGATTTTTTGACCGTATTCGTTTGTTATCGCGATTTTTTCGTGCTTTTTTGATAAAATTCGCATTTTTGCGTTTTTTGACGAAAATCGTGTTTGTTACCGCGATTTTTTGACGGTATTCGCGTTTGTTAACAGTATTCGCATTTGTTATCGCGTTTTTTGCGTGCTTCTTTGATAAAATTCGCGTTTTATTTCTGATCGTTTTTACGTTTTTTGACAAAAACCACGTTTGTTTTCGTTGATTTTTTGACAAAATACGTGATTTTTTTTACGATAATTGCTTTTTTTTTTTTTTTTTTTTTTTTTTTTTTTTTGCAATTTTCTAATGATATTTACTGTTTTTTCGCGATTCTTAGACGATATTTGCGTTCTTTTTGCGATCCTTAGACGTTGCTTTTCACGATACTTACTCGAAATTCATATTTATTTATCTTTTATTGAAATTTGGGTTTTTTAAAATTTTTTTGTCGAAATTCGCAGGGATTTTTTCCGTGATTTTTTTCAGAAAACACCTTTTGGAGAAATCCTGCATTTGGCCGGTACTTTCCACATTTTTAGTCGCCAGTTTTTCACATTTAGTCGCCGAGTGGCGACTGGCGAGTGCTTATTTTCATCTTTACTTTTAGCTAATCATCGAGAATCGATTTCATTCACAGTATAGTCGGATTTAAGAGTATATTGATACAAGTTTGAAATTCAAAATATTTCACTTGGGATATCTATGTGAAAAAAGTACTTAGTTAAGTCACTTAAAGTAGCGTTGCAAAGGTTAGAAAAAACCCGGGAATAAACCGGTTTTTTAGGAATAAACCTGGAAAAACCCGAGATTTTTTGGAATAATTCGGTTTTTTGGGAATAAACCTGGGAACAAAGCTGGTCTATTGGAAATAAACCCGAGAATAAACCGACTTTTTGCAACTCTACTTAACAGTAATTTTAAGGATAAATATCAACACATTAACACGAAAATCACACAATTGTTGGACACATATTTCCTCCTACGTTTCTTATTGCTGTCATTTTGGGTATTTTTGCAGCTAAATATTAGTTTTTTTTTTAAACCGATTTTTGACACTGTCAGGGGGCACGTATTTAATATAATGTACACTGTAACCAATTTGACCCTTTTGGTGCATCATCACTCCCCTGCTTTTATAGAATATCTCTCTTTTGACCTATGAGAATGCTCCATAATAGGCTGAAGTAATCATTTTCTATAAAAGCGATGGAGTGACGATGCAGGAAAAAGATCAAATTTTTAACAGTGTATTTAGTAGGGATGCACCGAATATTCGGTATCTATTCGGTATTCGGCCTATTCGGCCATGTTACCGAATATTCGGTTAGGCCGAATATCAAACTATTCGGTTCAGCCGAATATTCGGCTTGGCCGAATATCAAAGTATTCGGCCAAATCTTATATATTCAATGAAACCTTTTAAAACACATTTTTAAAAACTTTTCACAATTTCAACTTTTAACTGTCAATTTATAAATATATTTAAAATAATTAAAAAGAAAGTCATATTTAAATAAAATAGAATGTTTTTACATTATTTGTTGTTTATAAAGTATAACTTAAAAAAATTGACCATGAGAAGGATTAAAATGGTGATTTATTAGGATTCTCCTTAAGAATAAATGATGTGCAAATGCAAGTTCCTGAATTTTGTTTAGTAAATATTCTGTTTCTTGCTTTTCCCAAATAAAAGACCTTAAACAAGAAAGAAAAACTTTTGAGAATAGTAATAGCTATCAATGCAATTTTTGTTCATGAAACCATAATCAACTTATTGACTCATAGATACATTGTATTTCATCTCACTTTAGATCAAACTTATGTTTTCGTTTGTTGCATTAACAATAAATAAGATACCGTACTGTATTTTCAACTTGCATGCTTTGATTTCTGTAAATATGATATGATAGGAAGGGTGGAAAATGCCATCATTCATATGAAAAGAACAATGAGCTAGATATTCCTTTATTCAGAATTAAGTTGAAAGTATTTGTACTTTATATTGAAAAAAATCTGCCTTGAGTTATTGAAAAAGGACAATTAAGAGACTGTAAAATTTTATTTCATCCATGTTTTCATTATTTCTGTTTGATTTTAAAATGTTTGTTTTAATTTGTAGAAGAAACCATGAAATTTAAAATTTTATTAATTCAAAAAGTCTCATAATTGTGCTTCTTAAATAACTAAAAGCAGATTTTTTTTTCAATGCTAAATTTTCTTAAAAAACACCCTTGTTTATCAAAATGTAAGTTTCTTTTATTAAATATTATGTAAAATTGCTTTAAAAAGTAACATTTTAATACCTTTAAACTTAGAAATATAAAAAATATTTGGAAAGCCGAATATTCGGTATTCGGCCGAATAGTTAACTATTCGGTTGGCCGAATATTCGGTATTCGGCCCAACAATTACTATTCGGCCAGCCGAATATTCGGTATTCAGTTCACCTGTCGGCCGAATATTCGGCACTCGGTCAAAATCACTATTCGGTGCATCCCTAGTATTTAGACGCATTTCGAGTTAAAGATAAAATAAAAATTTCAAGTTCGTTTAACTTTATTATTACGGACCCGGGCAACGCCGGGCGGGTCAGCTAGTTTTTTAATAAATTTCAGATGAAACAAACATAATAATGTGTTTTAATATAATTTAGTTTTATATCTATATATTAAAACGAAAGGCAGAAAAAGTAATCGTGGTTTAATTGCTTCTCTACGCATCGATACTTGCGCCGGTCTCTGAGAGTCTCCTCCTATTGGTTAATCGGAGGATAGTAGTTACTGTCTGTAAGAGCATTTGCAAAGCGCGTTTGTAAATATGGGATAAGAACGCTGGCACTGTTTTATGCAATGCTATAATAATTAATTTTTTAACTTTACTAATCTTATAATGATTGGAATACATTATTTTTTTCACTTTACGTAAGTTAATTAATTTATTTCCATCTGTATTCTTTTTTTGCAATGTTATTGCCGGCAATCTTAGGCTTAATTGTAGAGATGTTTCATATGAAATTGAAACAATCAATAAGTTAATGATTAAAGTGTTTATTTACGTTCTTGGCCGATAAATCATTTTCTATATTGTAATTTTCAAATTTATTTATTAGTATGTGTAAAAAAAAAAAGGCTGGAAATCACATTGTTTTTTGTTTCGTGTTTTGATGGTGCGATTTTCGACGGATAGTTTGACTTCATGGATGTAAACAGATTCGCAAATCACTATTTATTTTTTGCTTCAGTTTCTTATTATACTCATGTCAAAAAACGGTGATTTTTTTCCCACTTATAATTTCATTTTTGAGCAAATTCATAACGTTTAGGAAGTATTTACATTACATCTCATAGTCTCGCCGAATAATAGAAAATTGCATATGAAATGAAAATAATCCCAGTTATAAACAGCTTTGTAAATCATTAATATTTCTTTAATGTTTCACTTTTTTTTTAGTACACTTTTTTTAAAAAGTGTTCCCGTGACAAAATTTGCTGAGTTTTTTTGGGGAGAAGGAGGAGGGAATATTTTGATGAAATTTGCTATTTTTATTTTTTTTAATTGCTTGATCTTGATCTCTCAACAATGTTTTTTCAGAAATATGAAGATCATTATAATCAACAAAGAAAAATAAAATTATCAGAAGAGATCCCTCTTTTTGCATAACTTTCAATCATGATTCATGATAAAGCAGTCCTTATATACCATATTCATTGCTTGCTGGGTTTTTTTATGATTATTTGGCAAAATTTGCATTTTTTGTGGTACCTAGATGATTTGAAAATTACAATATAGAAAATGCTTTATCGGCCAAGAACGTAAATAAACACTTGGAAATAAAATAACTTATGTAAAGTGAAAAAACCAATGTATTTCAATCATTATAAGATAAGTAAAGAAAAAAATATAATTATCATAGCATTGCATTAAACAGTGATAGCAAAAATGCAGTCTCTCTGTGTTGTTTTCTCACAATCTGTTTACCAATATTTGCGTTTTTTGAAGTACCTAGACAAATTTAAAGTATTTTTTCAAGATCTTTTGACGAAATTCACATCTTTTCTGGTACCACGAAAAAATTGTTTTCTTAGGGATTTTCGGTGAAATTTGTCTTTTTTTTCTCGCTTTTCGATGTAATTTGCCGTTTTATCAAATTTATGCTTTTTTCATGATTTTTTTTTTAATTTGTCGTTTTTTTCGTTATTTTCAGAAATTTGTCATATTTTCGCTTTTTTTTCTTTGCAAAAATTACCTGTTTTGCGATCTTTTGATGAAATGTGCCTCTTTTTTTCATCTTTTGACAAAATGTGTTCTTTTCTCACAATCTGTTTACCAATATTTGCGTTTTTTGAAGTACCTAGACAAATTTCAAGTATTTTTTCAAGATCTTTTGACGAAATTCACATCTTTTCTGGTACCACGAAAAAATTATTTGTTTTCTTAGGGATTTTTGGTGAAATTTGTCATTTTTTTCTCGCTTTTCGATGTAATTTGCCGTTTTATCAAATTTATGCTTTTTTCATGATTTTTTTTTTAATTTGTCGTTTTTTTTGTTATTTTCAGAAATTTGTCATATTTTCGCTTTTTTTTCTTTGCAAAAATTACCTGTTTTGCGATCTTTTGATGAAATGTGCCTCTTTTTTTCATCTTTTGACAAAATGTGTTGTTTTCTCACAATCTGTTTACCAATATTTGCGTTTTTTGAAGTACCTAGACAAATTTCAAGTATTTTTTCAAGATCTTTTGACGAAATTCACATCTTTTCTGGTACCACGAAAAAATTATTTGTTTTCTTAGGGATTTTCGGTGAAATTTGTCATTTTTTTCTCGCTTTTCGATGTAATTTGCCGTTTTATCAAATTTATGCTTTTTTCATGATTTTTTTTTAAATTTGTCGTTTTTTTCGTTATTTCAGAAATTTGTCATATTTTCGCTTTTTTTTCTTTGCAAAAATTACCTGTTTTGCGATCTTTTGATGAAATGTGCCTCTTTTTTTCATCTTTTGACAAAATGTGTTGTTTTCTCACAATCTGTTTACCAATATTTGCGTTTTTTGAAGTACCTAGACAAATTTCAAGTATTTTTTCAAGATCTTTTGACGAAATTCACATCTTTTCTGGTACCACGAAAAAATTATTTGTTTTCTTAGGGATTTTCGGTGAAATTTGTCATTTTTTTCTCGCTTTTCGATGTAATTTGCCGTTTTATCAAATTTATGCTTTTTTCATGATTTTTTTTTAAATTTGTCGTTTTTTCGTTATTTTCAGAAATTTGTCATATTTTCGCTTTTTTTTCTTTGCAAAAATTACCTGTTTTGCGATCTTTTGATGAAATGTGCCTCTTTTTTTCATCTTTTGACAAAATGTGTTCTTTTCTCACAATCTGTTTACCAATATTTGCGTTTTTTGAAGTACCTAGACAAATTTCAAGTATTTTTTCAAGATCTTTTGACGAAATTCACATCTTTTCTGGTACCACGAAAAAATTATTTGTTTTCTTAGGGATTTTCGGTGAAATTTGTCATTTTTTTCTCGCTTTTCGATGTAATTTGCCGTTTTATCAAATTTATGCTTTTTTCATGATTTTTTTTTTAAATTTGTCGTTTTTTTTCGTTATTTTCAGAAATTTGTCATATTTTCGCTTTTTTTCTTTGCAAAAATTACCTGTTTTGCGATCTTTTGATGAAATGTGCCTCTTTTTTTCATCTTTTGACAAAATGTGTTGTTTTCTCACAATCTGTTTACCAATATTTGCGTTTTTTGAAGTACCTAGACAAATTTCAAGTATTTTTTCAAGATCTTTTGACGAAATTCACATCTTTTCTGGTACCACGAAAAAATTATTTGTTTTCTTAGGGATTTTTGGTGAAATTTGTCATTTTTTTCTCGCTTTTCGATGTAATTTGCCGTTTTATCAAATTTATGCTTTTTTCATGATTTTTTTTTTAATTTGTCGTTTTTTTCGTTATTTTCATAAATTTGTCATATTTTCGCTTTTTTTTCTTTGCAAAAATTACCTGTTTTGCGATCTTTTGATGAAATGTGCCTCTTTTTTTCATCTTTTGACAAAATGTGTTGTTTTCTCACAATCTGTTTACCAATATTTGCGTTTTTTGAAGTACCTAGACAAATTTCAAGTATTTTTTCAAGATCTTTTGACGAAATTCACATCTTTTCTGGTACCACGAAAAAATTATTTGTTTTCTTAGGGATTTTCGGTGAAATTTGTCATTTTTTTCTCGCTTTTCGATGTAATTTGCCGTTTTATCAAATTTATGCTTTTTTCATGATTTTTTTTTTTTAATTTGTCGTTTTTTTTTCGTTATTTTCAGAAATTTGTCATATTTTCGCTTTTTTTCTTTGCAAAAATTACCTGTTTTGCGATCTTTTGATGAAATGTGCCTCTTTTTTTCATCTTTTGACAAAATGTGTTGTTTTCTCACAATCTGTTTACCAATATTTGCGTTTTTTGAAGTACCTAGACAAATTTCAAGTATTTTTTCAAGATCTTTTGACGAAATTCACATCTTTTCTGGTACCACGAAAAAATTATTTGTTTTCTTAGGGATTTTTGGTGAAATTTGTCATTTTTTTCTCGCTTTTCGATGTAATTTGCCGTTTTATCAAATTTATGCTTTTTTCATGATTTTTTTTTTAATTTGTCGTTTTTTTCGTTATTTTCAGAAATTTGTCATATTTTCGCTTTTTTTTCTTTGCAAAAATTACCTGTTTTGCGATCTTTTGATGAAATGTGCCTCTTTTTTTCATCTTTTGACAAAATGTGTTGTTTTCTCACAATCTGTTTACCAATATTTGCGTTTTTTGAAGTACCTAGACAAATTTAAAATATTTTTTCAAGATCTTTTGACGAAATTCACATCTTTTCTGGTACCACGAAAAAATTATTTGTTTTCTTAGGGATTTTTGGTGAAATTTGTCATTTTTTTCTCGCTTTTCGATGTAATTCGTTTTATCAAATTTATGCTTTTTTCATGATTTTTTTTTTAAATTTGTCGTTTTTTTTCGTTATTTTCAGAAATTTGTCATATTTTCGCTTTTTTTCTTTGCAAAAATTACCTGTTTTGCGATCTTTTGATGAAATGTGCCTCTTTTTTTCATCTTTTGACAAAATGTGTTGTTTTCTCACCATCTGTTTACCAATATTTGCGTTTTTTGAAGTACCTAGACAAATTTCAAGTATTTTTTCAAGATCTTTTGACGAAATTCACATCTTTTCTGGTACCACGAAAAAATTATTTGTTTTCTTAGGGATTTTCGGTGAAATTTGTCATTTTTTTCTCGCTTTTCGATGTAATTTGCCGTTTTATCAAATTTATGCTTTTTTCATGATTTTTTTTTTAATTTGTCGTTTTTTTCGTTATTTTCAGAAATTTGTCATATTTTCGCTTTTTTTTCTTTGCAAAAATTACCTGTTTTGCGATCTTTTGATGAAATGTGCCTCTTTTTTTCATCTTTTGACAAAATGTGTTGTTTTCTCACAATCTGTTTACCGATATTTGCGTTTTTTGAAGTACCTAGACAAATTTCAAGTATTTTTTCAAGATCTTTTGACGAAATTCACATCTTTTCTGGTACCACGAAAAAATTATTTGTTTTCTTAGGGATTTTCGGTGAAATTTGTCATTTTTTTCTCGCTTTTCGATGTAATTTGCCGTTTTATCAAATTTATGCTTTTTTCATGATTTTTTTTTAAATTTGTCGTTTTTTTCAGAAATTTGTCATATTTTCGCTTTTTTTTCTTTGCAAAAATTACCTGTTTTGCGATCTTTTGATGAAATGTGCCTCTTTTTTTCATCTTTTGACAAAATGTGTTGTTTTCTCACAATCTGTTTACCAATATTTGCGTTTTTTGAAGTACCTAGACAAATTTCAAGTATTTTTTCAAGATCTTTTGACGAAATTCACATCTTTTCTGGTACCACGAAAAAATTATTTGTTTTCTTAGGGATTTTCGGTGAAATTTGTCATTTTTTTCTCGCTTTTCGATGTAATTTTCCGTTTTATCAAATTTATGCTTTTTTCATGATTTTTTTTTAAATTTGTCGTTTTTTTCAGAAATTTGTCATATTTTCGCTTTTTTTTCTTTGCAAAAATTACCTGTTTTGCGATCTTTTGATGAAATGTGCCTCTTTTTTTCATCTTTTGACAAAATGTGTTGTTTTCTCACAATCTGTTTACCAATATTTGCGTTTTTTGAAGTACCTAGACAAATTTCAAGTATTTTTTCAAGATCTTTTGACGAAATTCACATCTTTTCTGGTACCACGAAAAAATTATTTGTTTTCTTAGGGATTTTCGGTGAAATTTGTCATTTTTTTCTCGCTTTTCGATGTAATTTGCCGTTTTATCAAATTTATGCTTTTTTCATGATTTTTTTTTAAATTTGTCGTTTTTTTCGTTATTTCAGAAATTTGTCATATTTTCGCTTTTTTTTTTTTGCAAAAATTACCTGTTTTGCGATCTTTTGATGAAATGTGCCTCTTTTTTTCATCTTTTGACAAAATGTGTTGTTTTCTCACAATCTGTTTACCAATATTTGCGTTTTTTGAAGTACCTAGACAAATTTCAAGTATTTTTTCAAGATCTTTTGACGAAATTCACATCTTTTCTGGTACCACGAAAAAATTATTTGTTTTCTTAGGGATTTTCGGTGAAATTTGTCATTTTTTTCTCGCTTTTCGATGTAATTTGCCGTTTTATCAAATTTATGCTTTTTTCATGTTTTTTTTTTTAATTTGTCGTTTTTTTCGTTATTTTCAGAAATTTGTCATATTTTCGCTTTTTTTTCTTTGCAAAAATTACCTGTTTTGCGATCTTTTGATGAAATGTGCCTCTTTTTTTCATCTTTTGACAAAATGTGTTCTTTTCTCACAATCTGTTTACCAATATTTGCGTTTTTTGAAGTACCTAGACAAATTTCAAGTATTTTTTCAAGATCTTTTGACGAAATTCACATCTTTTCTGGTACCACGAAAAAATTATTTGTTTTCTTAGGGATTTTCGGTGAAATTTGTCATTTTTTTCTCGCTTTTCGATGTAATTTGCCGTTTTATCAAATTTATGCTTTTTTCATGATTTTTTTTTTAATTTGTCGTTTTTTTCGTTATTTTCATAAATTTGCCATATTTTCGTTTTTTTCTTTGCAAAAATTACCTGTTTTGCGATCTTTTGATGAAATGTGCCTCTTTTTTTCATCTTTTGACAAAATGTGTTGTTTTCTCACAATCTGTTTACCAATATTTGCGTTTTTTGAAGTACCTAGACAAATTTAAAGTATTTTTTCAAGATCTTTTGACGAAATTCACATCTTTTCTGGTACCACGAAAAAATTATTTGTTTTCTTAGGGATTTTCGGTGAAATTTGTCATTTTTTTTCTCGCTTTTCGATGTAATTTGCCGTTTTATCAAATTTATGCTTTTTTCATGATTTTTTTTAAATTTGTCATTTTTTTCGTTTTTTTCAGAAATTTATCATTTTCGCTTTTTCGTGATTTTTGTTTGTGAAATTGTTTTTTGTTTTTTTTTAGAAATTTGTCGTTTTTTTCCACTATTTTTAGCTAAATTTACCATTTTTTGTGATTACCTGTATAAATTTTATGTGCTTTTTGAGATCTTTGGGCGAAATTCACATCTTTTATGATAACTGGATGAAATTCGTCATCTTGAGGTCTTTCGGCAAAGTTTATCGTTTTTCTCGATTTCCTTCGATGACTGTTGTCATGATTTTTCGATGTAATTTGCCGTTTATTGAAGATCTTTTTGCAAAGTTTATCTTTTTTGTGATTATTTGATAAAATTTGCTTTTTTTTCAATCCTTTGACGAAAATTGTTGTTTACTCACAATCATTTGTCGAAATTTGTTGTTTTCTCACAATATTTTGAATTTTTTTTCATAATATGTTTATAAATTTGTCATTTTTTAGGGATTTTTTTTGTTAAAATTTGCCTTTTTTTAAAAAAATTTTCATGAAAATTGCTATTTTTTTAGACGTTTTGGCAAAATTTTTATTTTTGTGCAATACTTTTGCGAAATTTGTTTTATTTGGGATATCTAGACAATTTTTTTTTTTTTTTTTTTTTTTTTTTGCAGTTTTTTGACAATTTTTTTAGAGATCTTTTGAAGAAATTTGTTGTTTTTTGCAATCTGTTGACAAAATTTGCTGTTTTATTTTCCCACATCTATTTATAAAATTTCCGGGCAATGTTTTTTTTTTTTTGGGGGGGGGGGAGTATTTTGATGAAATTTTCTAATTTTTGTGATTATTTGCCAGAATTTGTGTTTTTTATGGTACCTAGACAAACTTTGGTACATAGCAAATGATTTCTAGCATTTTTTTTAAAAAACTTAAGCAGTTGAAAAATAATCTGCAAACATTTTCAAGTCTGTGACGTGTGTCGCAGCGTTGCACCAATTCTGCGCCCGGGATTATGTCATGTTGGTGTTACGTTGGTAAATGGAAAAGCATATTGAAATTTTTAATAAATATTAATCTTTAAAAAAAAATGTTCTTTGAAAATTTTTTTATAGTGGCAAAATACTTTTTTTCTTTGATTCTTTCATATTGTTGCTGTCAAGTTTTGACGGGCTTCACCTAGCCAGAATAAATATTATCATTAATTTTTTTAATATGTGAAATTTACATGTATTTTTGATTTATGAAAAGGTAATAGAAAAGTAGTTGAAAATGCAAATGTTTATTTGTTGAATGGGGTGGGTAATGTAACAACAAATTAACCACGGAGAGGATCATTGTTATAGTTGTTGCTAAATGGCAAACTATAAATTCAGTCTTATTTTGCTGCGAAGTAAGTGAAGTATGTATATTTTGTATGAAATGAGTGATGACAGTAATTTATGATTTATTCATGTTATGTACAATTTATTGGTGTTGTATTTGTAAATGAAAAATTATCAAATGAGAGAGATTCTAATTCTATGACAGCATGTTTGAATGTAATTCGGCCAATTGCGGGTCATTTGCCTGGATGTAAAATGCAGGTTGTTCTTTTATTTATTGAAATTTTTGCTGACGATTAGTCGTTAAAAAATCCTTTAATAGCTGGAAAATACCTTTTTCTTTCTTCGGTGCCGTCAAGTTTTGACGGGTTCCATGTAGTACCATATATAATCAAACAACTTTCAGAAAGATAAAGCTTAAGTAAAAAAGTAAAATAAATGTAAAGTTTAGAAAAAAAAATGCTTTCAAATTTCATTTAAATCAAATTATAAAATAATCTTGCAACGGTAAAGAAATCTAAGCAGAAATATATTAAATAGTTGAATATTTACTCATTAGTATTTAGAAAAACTTTTACAAGTTGAGGTAAAATAAAATTGTATGACTTTATGTGCTGTACTTTGGTGAAGCCTGCTATATAAGGATTTGAGCAAAATCTGAATCAGCAATTGATTTATTTATTTAATTTAATATAATTGATCTCAGCCCTTTAGAATGGTGGAAGGTTTTTTTGTTACAGTTATCGAAAAAGCTCATACTAAAAAGAGAATTAATGATCAACTAGCTTTTTACTGAAATAGATTCATCTGCTTCAATCCAGGGTTGGCAAGGTTTTGGACACAATGGTTTAAACCACGGTAAAATCCATGGTTTAAACCGTACTGTCCAAAACTATTTTATAGTAAAATATAAAATTGTATTTTTTAGAACAATGCTTAAAGTTTGTGCAATTAGCAAAATGATTACAATACAAAAATATTAACATAATTACCATATGTAACAATGTAATTGCATAAAAACGATACTAAATTTAATTAAATGTAATAATTTTAATGTTATTCACTTAAATAATAGTAGTTAATTGAAGTACTAATAGTTTTATGAAGAATGCATTCCGATTCTGTTATTGAAATTCCCAAGAGTTATTACTGAACATAATTGTTAAATAAAAAGTCACGTTCAGCATGCTGATTAAATCAGCTCACTGCTGACAATATGTGCATGTTAAGAAATAAATAGTATAAATAAAAATAATTGATTTAGTTTGATTATGAGATATTCAGATATTGACTATTATTATGACACTATATTATATAACAATATTATTGTAACAATACTATTTAACTCAAGAAATAGAATCTTCACAAGAATTAGATTAAATCAAAATGAAATTTAATTTAATAAAAATGCTACATACTTTATATTGTGAGATATTTATTCATATGTTTAATAAGTGTGCAGTGGTGAAATGTGGATTTTTTTTTTTTTTTTAAGGTTTTGGACACTTTAGTACAGTTTTGGACAGTAAAACCCACGTGTCCTGACCAAAACCGGTTTTGGGCGTCTAAAACCCCAACCCTGCTTCAATCAAATAAATATTTTTTGCCTTTGGTTTGATACTTTCAGAAATTAGAAATCAATAAATAAAACTGTTAAACCGCTGCCATCGAAATGCTCAAGGCCAGAGGACACAAATTATGAGGTATTCATTGATTGACTTACTTCTCACTTATGTTGGAATTCACACTAGAAAATTTTGAATAACAATTTACTTTTATTTTATTTGTGGAATATCAATCATCGTATAAAACACTGAACATACTGATTAACTTATGATTAATTACTTCTTAAACATACAGATGAGAATTTGGAATCCCCTAACAAAAAAATATCCAGATGCGGCAACACTGTAGCATTCCTTCTCTGGCTGAATTTTTATTTAGGGATTCCAAGTTCTTATTAGTGAATTTAAATAGTTATTGTTTTATAAGATGATAAATATTCCACAAGTAAAATAAAATTGCTATTCAAAATTTTCCTGTGTAAATTCCAACACTACTGAGAAGTCAGTCGATTAGTGATGACTTGTGTCCTCTGGCCTTAAGTATTTTGAAGGCAGCAATTGAACTCATTTTCTCAGTCAACACTTAAAAAAAAAAAAGTTAAAAACTTCCAATTTTGTTTAATTTTTTTATGTGTTGCAGATGTTTTTATTTTAATTAAAATATTAAAGGTTGAATTAATTTTTGACATCTGATTTGTAATTTTTCATGCATTTTGTGTAATCAAGATTTTTTTCATAGACAAAATTTTTACCTTGAAATAATATGAATCATTTATGTAAATTGTGTAATATTAGTAATAGATAATACTTATAATATGCATGTCTATGTATGTAAACTTTATTTAAATTAAACAAAAAGTCATAATAATAATAATAATGTGTGGCAATTTTTAAAAAAATAAAAAAAATCCGATTTAAATCAAAAAAAATCCGATTTAAATAAAAAAAATCTGATTGTTTTGATTTTTATTAAAAAAAATCATGAACCCTGATTACATCTAATATTGTATATTTGAGACAGATGTTTAATGTGAAATTTTACAGATCAGTGTAGTATTTGAGGTTTCTGACGAGGTTTTTGACAAGAGGTTTTAGCCATGATGGTTTAAACCACGGTTTTAACTGGATAAAACCGCACACTGTCAAAAACTTGCCAACCCTGTTACTCTTGGGCCAAAAATTGAATATTTGTTTTGAGTACTTTTTATATTTCAAAGTTTAAAAGGTATTAAAATAATACTTTTTAAAACAATCAGATATTCAAAAGGAACATTTATTTTAACAAACTGTATACTGAAAAAAAAAAATGCTTCAAGTCATTTAAGAAGGATAAGATGTTTAATTAATATAATTTTAACTTCATGCTTTCTTCTAAAAATTAAAGCATTTTAAAATGAAAAAGAAATGGTGAAAGAATTGGAAGAAAAACTTTATAGAATCATACCATGGTGTCTGGAAAAGACTAAGTAAAAATAACTACAATCTACCCAAATTAATGGCTGCCTCAGTGGTTGAAGTTATGGTTGTGTTTGTGTCTACATCATAATTTAAATGAATGAAAATTGTATGCAGGAGAACAGTGTCAATATTTTTATATACAAACAAAGAAATAAATAGAGTTCTTAATGATTAATATTATAAAAATAAATTACATTTCAATTAAAATATAATCTAATTAAAAAGAGCAAAACTAATAATTCATAATAAATTTATAAGTAAAAAATTTAAAATAAGAAATAATTTTAGTTGAGCCTGAGTAAAATTACATTGAACTTTTTTAGGGCAAATTTCACACTTTTTTTTTCTTTTTTTAGTCAACTGAAGAATTTAAGGGTTTTGTTTGATTAACTGAAGAATTTTGCTTTTTTTTTTCCTGCAACCAAGGATGAAAGAGCATTAAAGGTATTTTGTAAAAACAATCTGATTTTGGAGCAGCATGGTTTGCACGTCTTTTGCAGGGTTTGCAAGTAGCTCAGAGCTGATTCTCAGTAAAAAAAATTTCAGCAATTTACATCGCACTTTCGAAAATCGGCAGCGGGAGCAGCAGATTCCACAAGTTACCTCCCGCGACCTCCTCGGAGGGTTATCCACGATCTTCAGAAAAAATTGGCATTTTACTGCAATCTTTAGACAAAATCTACAACTTATCTGTGATATTTTAGCAAAAACAGCAATTTATTGTGATTGTTTCTCGAAATCTGCATTTTTCTGCGATCTTTTGACTAAATCTGCGTTTTCATGTGGTTTTTTTCATTTTTTCTTGACGATCTTGACAAAATTTGCATTTTTATGCGAGCTTTTCTCGAAAACGGCATTTTATCCCTGCAATCTTTTGATGAGATCCTTTTTTTCCCCCAGTGATCTTTTGATTAAATCAGCCTTTTTTTTAATGATCTTTTGATGAAATATTTTTACAAGATCTTTTATCAAAAACAGCGTTTTTTCTACGATCTTTTAACAAAATCAGCATATTTGCAATCTTTAAATGAAAATAAACATTTTTCAGCAGTCTTCAGACGAAATCAGTGTTTCATCTGTGATATTTGGTGAAATTGCTGTTTTTTTCACGATCCACAAAGGAAATTTGCATTTTTCAGTGTCCTTTTGACAAAGTTCATTGACAAAATTGTTGTTTTCCACGAAATATTGACGAAACGTGTGCTTTTTCGACGATCCTTTCACAACATTGTTTTTCTCCACAATTGTTTTTTCAGCACACAAAACCATACAAGTTGGCAACTATGCGAAACCGATATCCCAATTTAAATTTTTCAGAAGAGAATGTTTTAAATTTTCAGACAAAAAAAAAACTACTTTAGCAGCTACTTTTCCGCTAAAGTAGCTGCTTTTCAGGAAAAAAACATCACTGTTTGTATATAGATACTTTTCTAGTTACAGATTAAAATAAAGATAATTTTAATGGTTTTTTAAGATACATTCCATTGATGAGAACAATGTTTCTATCATCAGTTGTGGGTATGGCACATCCAGATAACTGCAGCACATCTGCCTCAGTAAAAAGAGTCCCTTCCAGGGGTCTGTCCAGACTTTTCTCAAGTGATCTTGTTTTTATGAAATTGTGAATTTTATTTTTATTTATGAAAATTCCTCTCATGATTTTGTGAATTTTAAATTATCGATGTGTTTAAGTTCTATCATTCACATATAAAAATGGCTAAGTAAAATGTTCTTTAGTTAGATCGGCTTCTTATTTACAGGCTAGATTTTATTTTTAAATGATCGAAATTGTGAAAAGTTAAATTTGGAGGTGGAAAAATCTATATTTGAGACAATTTTGCGAAGGGTCCTGTTTGGGGATAAATTTTGTTAAGGGTCTTGTTCAGAAATAAAAAATTTTGTGAAGGGCCCTGTTTTAAGAAAAATTATTGTGAAGGGTCCTTTAAAGGATCGAAATTTCTCCTTAAACGTATCCTTATCCTTGCCTTCAGTTATCTTTATAGTAGATACGGTAGCATGAGTGTATACATGACATTTTCTAAGATCAGTGCTATAAAGGTTGGCATATAAAGATTGATTTAATTTATCAGGGTTCATACAGAATTCAGAAGCAAAAATCCAAAGAGTACATAAAACCCGAAAAAACCCTCATAAAACCCATAAACCCTGAAAAAACCTTGAAAAAACCCTAAAAAAAAAAAAAACACACAGTGAGTTGGGTTTTTTCTGAAAAAACCTGGGTACTTAACAACCCTGTGCACAACCCCAATTCCGCAGGGATTCTGTGAGTTACCCCTAGCGAGAGGGTGTGGGTTATCTGAATCTTCAGACAAAATCGGCGTTTCCCAGCGATCTTCAGACGAGATCAATGATTTATCTGTGATATTTTAGCAAAATCGGTAAATTATTGAGATCTTTTGTCGAAATCGTCAGTTTGTCTGCGATCTTTTGATAAAATCGACGTTGTCCCGAGGTTTTTTTTTTTTTTTTTAATGAAATCGAAGTTTTTTTGATGATTTTTAGACAAAATTTACATTTTACATGATTTTTTTCTTGAAAACACAGTTTTATCCCCACGATCTATGGATGAAATTGGCAGGTTTTTTGACAAAATATTTAAAAGCGATCTTTTATCGAAAACGGCATTTTTTTCCCCATGATCTTTTAACGAAATTAGTATTTTATCTGCGATATTTTGTGAAACTGCCATTTTAACCACGATCTGCACAGGAAATACGCGTTTCAGTGATCTTCTGACAATGTTCGTTGACAAAAAACATTGATGAAATCAGTTTTTCCAAGAAATATTGACGAAATGTGTGCTTTTTCGGCGATCCTTTCACGAAATTTGCATTCCTCTGCGATTGTTTTTTTCGTGCACAAAACCGTACAAGTTGGCAACTATGAGAAACTGATAACCCAATTTCAAATTTTCGGACAAGAATCGCCCCTGAATCCACCGTTATCAGTAAAATTGAGCATGATGAATCATTATGAAGAAAAAAATCAAAGTTGTATATCTAGCTGTGAAGGAGTTAAACAGTAATTACTTTTTGAAATTAGAAGCTTAGAGGTGTGTCTGGATTTTTCAATCACTTTTCTTTCCCTCTTATGGCCATGAAAAGTAAACACTTTGGTGGCTATTAGTATGATCCAAAACAATCACTGCTGTGCTTCTGATGAATGACGTGCATAAAGGGTTTACCGTGCACTTTATAATCACAATTATTATTTTCGGGAGCAATGTTGCTCGCGTGCAAAACCACAATTTAAGGAGTTTTTAAGGAGTATTTTGTTTAAATAGTTCTAAGCACTACTTGGGAACGTTTTTATTTCTAAGTAGTTTCTAAGGAGTCTGTACGAACCCTGTTTATGTAAAATTATTTCTGTTCTGGATAATCATATAGATCTTTCTATTTGTAGAAAAATTCTGTCCTGGGTAATTATGTATTCAATGTTTAAATTTAAATTGTATATATTTCTGCATAGTTTCCTCAGGCTAGAATTTAGCTCGATCCTAGATAGGACATGCTCTGCTATCCTGCAAATAAGTTAGCACTTCTCCTTAAGATGTTTGGGAACTTTTGTCCAAAGGAAGTCACTCACGTCCCAAGAAATGAACATCAGGAAACTTCTGTGAAAAAACTTAACAGAAAGACTTAAAAGTATATTATGTTACAGAATTTATTTTAAATTTACTTGGTTATTACGGCAACAGTTATATATGGTATAATCGTGTAATAAATTAAAAGAAAACTTTTTTTTTAATTATCTTAGTGGGATGGCTAGTTTAAGTATTCTTAAAATATGTAATTTCTTATGAAACGTACTGATAATTTATCTTATGGATGAAAATTGTGTTACCTCTAAAAACTATATATAGCAAAATGTTTTAGATGTAGAAATTTTAGTCCCGATCTAGGAAAAAACAGACTTTTATACAGACTTGCAAATCACGACATAGCAAAGCTTCATAAATATTTGTTAAATTAACTGCAATGAAAACATGTTTTGTTCAAATAAACAACTAGGCATACCTTTTAAATTTGCATAAATGAAACTGATAAACAGGTCATACGTGGAAAAAAGCATGGCAGCTAGGCTTATTTTACGATATGTATTATATTAATTTATTATGCATACAACATTAAACAAAATTCTTCTGAGAAAAAATATGTTCGAAAGCACAAATATTTAATTATTGAAATTATTTTTTAATTGAGAAATATGCTGAAAACTATAACAGTGCAGCCAATGTGAAATGGATGTTGATCTTTTACAAAACACATAACAACAATTCACAAACATATACATTTATAATTTATCAACATGCCAACTTTAATATACAAACAACTATAATTTAAACGAAGAATTTATTCAAAAACTTACCATTTTTATTAATTTATATACCACCAATAAATTACACGAATAAAACGTCCACTTCCACGAGGCCTTGCTATTCGAGTGTTGCCAATTTTCAAACAAAATTATTCACATTTCAGATGCCACTCCTAAAAAAAGAATTTTATGATATTGAAATTATGTGCTCCATGTCTAAATTATTTAAAATCTAAATTAACTTTATAAATCAGAGTAGCGGCATGAGGTCGGTGAAATTCGATTAATCGCCTACTACCCTGTTCGCACTGAGAAAGTTAAGTCACTTAACTTGAAGTTTTTTGAAGCGGTCGTACCCGGAATCAAGATTCTTGCTTAAGCAAGTTTCTGCAACTCACTTAAGCAAGCACTGCTCTCTTAACTATGAGTTGAGTGGAAATGTGCCTTCTGAATATTTAATTATTATTTAGAATATTTAATTCTGATTATTAAATTACTGGAGTTGAGTCCTAAAAATAATTATAAATTATTTCAAACTGTTATTTGTTTACCCCAATCGCTTAACACGTGCGTTTGTGGGGTTTTTTTGTAATCAAAGGTCAAAAATGGAAAAGATGACAAAATTATAATTGCTATGTAAACAAAAAAACAAGGAGTTGCAGTTACAAATTTCAGAACTTATGCGCATGCCCAGATGTCATTTTGGCCAAGTTAAGTCACTTAAAATATAGAGCACGCGCATGTGACGTCACGCTTCAGCTGCTCGCTTGTTTGGGTGGCAAAAACGATTCCTTTTCCACTGTAATTACCACAGACTTCTCGGACAAATATCTTTACTTTGAGATATTAACAAACTTTATTAGAGTTATTAGTGCACTTTTTTTGTAGTGTGCTGTGGCAAAACACACGAGGAGGCAGAATTATTATTTTTTGGGTGGGGCGGGGAGAAAGGAGATATTTATACTTATTAGATATCAACGAATACGCTTTTCATTGAAATTTTGAATGTTATATGGGGGATATGAGAAGAAAGTTTCAGTAATGGGGATTATTTATATTACTAATTATTTCTTTATTGTCGTTATAGAACAACAAACAAAATATTATTATTATTATTACTATTAGTATTAGTATATTTTTTTTACATAGAAATAAAAATAACATAAAGATTTTAACTTTAAAACCTAAGAAATCACAATTTATGCTTCTCACTCTTTCCTACTAGCATACAGTGGCGTAGCTAAGGGGGGCGTCCGCCCCGGGCGCCCAGGCCTAGGCGCGCCAAATTGAGAGAAATTGTTATATATCTATATTGGGGTGGGGGCGCAAAATTTCTTGCTGTCCCCGGGCGCCAAAAAACATAGCTACGCTACTGCTAGCATACAAATATATTTGTATCAAAGGGGGGGGGGGGGAGCGTAAATGATTGTAGGTTAACGATAATTAAGATTATTTTTCATGTATTAATGACACACAGGTCTGGCATTTTTTTAAATAAATATTTTTAAAAATAAATAATTTTTTAAATCAATATTTTTAAATAACTATTTTTAAATATTTGACAATCAACAAACTGGGCGGGGGGGGGGGGGGGCAAAGAGAAGACTGGATGAGAATTTCAGAACATAGTATAAGTTATATGATTAATTATTTTTGCGACTACGGAACAATAAATTGAAAAGATTTTTTATGTAAAATAAAGATTAAAAAAAAAAAACTCCTTTGTATCCCGGAAGGGGGGGGGGCTACATGGAGAAGCGTAAGTTCGGAATGTTAGGAAGTGATTTTAATCATTATTTATTTATTCTTTTTAGTGAGCAACAAATATATCAGTTTTCTTTTCAAATGAAGAATTTCAAAGTTTTAAAATTCATTCTGCTAGAGGGGGGAGGGGCAGAGGGAAGAAATTTTTTCGGAATAAAAGAGATGATAAAAAGTCGATATATTTGATTATTTTTTGTCACTGGAGAGAGAAAAAAAAATAGTAGAATTTTTTTTATAAAAATTTAAAAAAAATTGAACTTATTTGCATGATGGGAATGGGGGGGGGGCTAAGAATGGAAGCATACAAATTTAGGATAAGCTGGAGATAATCTAAATTATTATTTATTTATTGTGATAAGTCAGAAATAAATGCGACAAATTTTATTTAAATAAAATAAAGAGTTTTAAAAATATGAAACTGTATATGATCCGAGGAGGGGGGGGGGCAAAGGGCGGAAAGTGTAATTTTTGACGGAAGAAACCTAATTTGCTTTATTTATTATTGATTTATTAGCAGTAGAAAACCGTAAACGGAACAGAATTTTTAAACTATATAGATCAACAATAAATGTTTAATTTTTTTATATATCGGGTGGGGGGGGGGCAGAGGGTGAATGAAACATTAGAAAAAGATTAAGCCTAGCCAGACAGGACTATATTTTTCCAAAAAATAATCATGATTGGACGAAAAAGTCATGATATCGGGAAGATTGCTATGGATTTAAACGACGACAAACAAGGAACGGCGAAGTTTCTGCCACCCAAACAGCGAAAATGACAGTTTACTTGCAACCGTGCCCGTGCTCTATTTAGCAAGTGCGAACAGGTGAAGCCTAATTCCGGGTATCCCGCTTCAAAAAATGTAAGTGACTTAAAGTTAAGTGACTCAACTATCTCAGTGCGAACAGGGTATACGGCCGTATCCTCTCCATATTTCGGAGCGGAACGGAATCGGAATTCAGTTCACACGGAATATGGACTTGATCCCGGTTCGAATGGAAAAAGTGATTCTTCTTTCGATTGCTTGATTCCGGATTCGGAATAATCGATATTTAATCCGTAGCGTTTGAAAGGAAGTGATGCATGAATCTTCTACACTGTTAAAAATTTGACCAATGGACCTTATGCACAAGAGCTGAGTTCCAGGCTAAAATTCGTCTGCTGGCGGTATTTACTGGCGGTGTTTGTTTTTGGCTGTGTCTATTCTTACGGCAGCCGTAAGAATATTATTCTCGCATATTTCTAAATTGTGTTCGATTCGCCACATTGGCGAAAACGTTTGGCGAAAAACCTTGGCGAGAGCGGTTTTGAGATGCAAATGAAATATGGAACTCCGGTAGCTCATGTGCGCCTGCGCGTTCTTCCGCTTTGATTACGATTCGATTCGATGGCAAGACTTTGTTGTTTTGTTATTGCGTATGCGTTTAGATTTTCTATTACGATTTTGACTTATTTTTGCGTCCGTTTTTAAATTTTATTCACGTTACACCTACTAACAACAATAAATAAATAAATAACGCTATTCATCTTTGTATTATTTTGTGTGTTTATGCTGCATTTTATTTTATTTCCGAAGTAGCAGCAGTATCATAACAAGATAGAATCATAATATGTTTATAATTTACTTTTTGTCCTTTTATTCTGCAGATTTTTTTTTTTACTATAAAATATATTTTCACACATTTAATAAGTACATCTTTCAGTTAATTGTGTGCTTTGTTGTCAATTGCAAAATAAAATATTTAAGTGTAAAATTTAGCATAAATATTTACGAAAATGTCTTGCCAAAAGACTAGAGCGAGAAAATTTCCCCAAAAAAATCTTTGAAAGATAAAAGTTAAAGAATTTTTATTAGGTATAAACACCTGTAATGATAAAAGTTGATAGTGTACTTAATTTTCATTTTTCAATATAACAACTTATGTTTTATAATATTAAAGGTAAAATTAGCATCAAAATACAGTTGAATAAAACTTTTAAAAGTTGTGAAATTATTCCTTAAAATAAATTTTTTGGCTAATCAGGTGTTGACATGAGAAAAATTGCTTGTAATATCATATTTATCATGAACTTATTTTTTGTTTATGGTAAAATGCTTATACATTAAAATGTTACAGCAGCAAATAAGCTATATATTTAATATTTCATACAAATTCTATCTTGAAGCAGTAAAAAAAAAAAAAAAAAAAAAAAAAGGATGAATTTAATATCCATAAAGATACATGTTGCTTACAGGGTTTGTTTCTTCCAAGCCAGTAGAAGAAACTGGAAAAAAATGGAAGAAATCAACAAAAAATTTATATATGTTTATACATATATATGAATCGCCAAAAATTATTCCAACCACCAAGATTCTTTACATTTGTTTCATTTAAAATATAAACATTTCACTCATTTTATTTAAAATATATTCACGTAGAATATACATGCTGCAAAAATATAAAAAATATAACCTTTACACATTTCATTAAAAAAAACAAAAGAATGAAAATCGGAAATAACACTGTAAAGCAAAAGAATCTGTTTCATCATCAAAATAATTTTTCTAATTTTCTTGTGTGAAAAATAAATCTGATACTGCCAGGATTAAAATGCTATTGGCGAGAAATAGGCTGGGCTAAGTAAATGTATGGAAAAACATTTCCACATAGTGGGTTTCTAAGACATTTGTAAGAGAAATGGGGCAGAGATAATGCACCACGTTGGTTCAATTTTTTTCTCCTGCCAGTTTGGTAATTTTTTTCTTTTTTAAGATTGCTTTAAGTGTTAATATTTACAATTTATTTTGATTTTTATATTTATTACTATGTTTACTATTTTTGCTTTTTTTAAATTGCAATTGTTATTCAACAATTTATTTTCAACTCATGCACGTAACCAAGGGGGGGGGGGGGAGTGCCTGGGCATCCGCTGCTCATGCAGATACAAGAAGGATTTTAAAATCGAATTAAAATAATCAGAACTAAAAAAATATTAAGAACAATTAACTATTTTTATTTCCCATATATCCTGTCATATCCTATTCATATATCTTTCTCATATCACTTCTGTGGATAACAACAACAATTTCTCAAGTATCATGATGCAAAACTGATAATTAATATTTTCACATTACATGTGCACTCATTTATAGAGATGTAAATTTTTAAAACTATTTTAGCTGACCATGTTTAAATTTATTATTTTAAAATTGATATATCTTCTTACCGAATAAGTTTTTTTTTTTTTCTTTTTTAATCATTCGTGACTACACACACTCACACAAAAAGGAATGAATAATAATTTTCATTCAGAATTTTTAAATAAAATATTTTTTATATAACATTTTGTGAAAAACTCATAATTTTTCAGGAGAAAAAAAATATTGTAAATAATTTTTATTGACAACTTTCACAATTTTCTCAAAAAAAATTTATGAATGTATGTGTAACTAAAATTAATTGTATGAAGTCTAATAACCCCCATTTTTTTTATAGAAATTTTATTATTCTATTCTTCAGTGTAAAAATTATTTTGTTTCATTGGGGGGAGAGGGGAAGCAAATATTCGAGGTTCTTTTGCAACTAAGTCATATTTTCAAAAAATTTTCAAAAATGACATTAAAAACTTAAAATTCAAAATAGTTTCACTATGTTAGACTAAAAATTTCAATCCAAAATCCTTTTTCGAATGCCAAAAATCACTGTGGAAATCGAAAGAATGCTGAAAATCACATTAAAAATTGCAGAATATTGAATGGATATATATCATTGTAATTTAAAATGTTTCACCAATAAAAAATCAACATAAAGTTAAAAAAAAAAATTGAATTGAAATTGGTGAATTTCTTTATATTACGCTAAAAGTTTGAAACTAAAAACTTTATTTCTGAAAATTAAAAAAATAAAATCAAAGTAAAACTTGAACCCCACCCCCCTTAAAAATAGCATGGTCAAAAATTGTAATGAAGTAAAACATTACAATCAAATATATTTCATAAATAAAAATAAAAAAAAAAACATAGGAAATTGCTGATATTCAAAAATCATAGCAGACAAAATTGAGTAATTAGGCTGAAAGTTTGAAACAATATTCCCTTTATCAATATAAAAAATGTAGCCGCTAAAGGTGAAAAAGCACTAAAATTTGCATTAAAAAATCACTAGAAATTGAAAAATAAATGTACAAATTACGAATAAATTTTATTGAAAAGGGGCAAAATGTATTATATTGGGTTCAAAGAATAAAACCACAATCATTTCGCTAAATGTAGAAAAAATGCATATAAATTGAATTAAAAAATCGAAAATTGGGCTTTTAGGTGCAAAACTTCATATATAGATCTTCCTTCCAAATTTTGTTGCTCTACATGCAGTGGTCTGTTCAGAACATTGTCCACACAGTTTTCTCTATTATTATAGAATTTAATATTTTATTAAATTGCAAGCATTAATTATAATTTCAGTTGCATTATTACTCTCAAATTATACTGTTTAAAAAACATAAATAAAGCAATGTCCAGAAATCAACAAAATTCTAAAATCTGTACGACCTCTGATCCCAAGCTGCAAATCTACTGTACATACAATTTTTTTTTTTTTTTTTTTTTCCAATACAGTAAAATCCTCATCTATTGTTCCTGCATTGATTGTTTTGTTTCTATGGTCCCTGCACAAATTATACTTAAATAATGTTAATGAAAGCATTCATCGTTGTAAAATGTTTCTCCTTACCGGAATGAAATTGAAAATCATACAAATCCATGACATACAAACTGGAATTATTATACAATAACACAAATAAAGAGTGGTTGTATATAGCAGAGGATGCGCTTTTAGTTCCATTGATCAAGGTGTCCTAAACATAGGAGAAATGTGTGATAACGCAAAAACTGAAAATAATGTCGATAAAATACAAGGTAACATTCAGACCGATGAAGCTGAGCCACAAGTGCCAACTTTTTCTGATACAATTATGGCATTTCTAACTATATGAACTTTTATATATGCATATGAAATTACAAAAAGTCCTTCCGGCAGTGCCGGGAGGAAGGGGTAGCTTTCATATACTCATTTATTTATTTTAAATTAAGTTATATAAATAAAATATATGAAGCTCAAAATAGTGGAACGTGATTATATAAGATTGAATACTAGTGTTTGTCAATACTGAATATTAATAGGATTTTTTAGAAATTAGTCATCTTTTATTCAACTTGGTTTTATTTTAAGCAATTTATAGGATCGCCAAATTCCATGATATCCATTTTAAAGCAGCATGATGGATAAAAAAAACCAATTGATCGAAATCTTAATTCATGTTAACATGCACACTCACATCGAAATCGATTAATATATATGAGTACTGTCGCGGGCAAATTGACTTTTTAAAAAAATGTCACCCACATTAGAAATTCAAAGTGCCATATCCCAGGCGTTTTTCAAGGTAAAGACAAAGCAAAAAATACTCCGGAATTCATTATTAAGATAAATAGTTTAGAAAGAAGCTTTTTTCAATTTCTGATTTTTTTGTTTACACAGATTTTGTTTATTTAAAAGATTTTTGACAAATTTAAATGGCCACCATTTTGAAACAAGATGGCGGATAAAGTTGGCCCGTGAACTCTGTCAAGACATTGGTGTGTACCATGAACACTCGGAATTATACCGAAATCAGTTTATAAATATGCGTATTAACACGTGACAAATTTCAGACTGTTTCAAAATGTCAATCACACTTGAAAGTGCTAAAACTCAGCCATTTTTCAAGATATAGATGAAACAAAAAATGCTCTGGAATTTTTGTATCAAGGTCAAAACACAAGAGAAAAATCTTTTTTAATTTCTTACTCTTTTGTACCTAATTTTAAAATTTAAATTAAAAGAAATTAATATTCTGCCATTTTGAAACAAGACGGCAGTTGGAACTGGCCAACAAACTTGGTCTAGGCATCAGTATGTTCTGTCCATGCACCAAGTTTCATACCAGTATAAATACGCATGTTATCACGTGATGAAAATCATATCATTTCAAAATGTGAGCAACACCAGAAATTAAAAGTACTATAACTCAGACATTTTTTAAGATACAGACGAAACAAAAAAATACTTTGGAATCTTTGTATCAAGGTCAAATGCATAAAAGAAAAATCTTTTTCAATTTCTCACTTTTTTGTACCTAATTTCAAATTTTAAAAAAAATTTAAATGGCCGCCATTTTGAAACAAGAAGGCGGATGGAACTGATTAAGGAACTCGTTCCAGGCTTTATTATGTACACACCAAGTTATATCCAAATCGATTTATAAATACGAGTGTTATCATGTGACAAAAATCTGATCGTTTCAAAATGTCAGCCATAAGAAAAATTCAAAGTGCTATAACTCAATCATTTTTTAAAATATAGACAAAGTAAAAAGTGTTCTGGAATTGATGTTTCATGATCTAACATATAAAATAAAAAAAATTTTCAACTTTTAATTTTTTTGCATTTTATTTTAAATTTTAAAAAAAATTTAAATGGTCGCCATTTTGAAACAAGATGGCGGATGATGCTGGCCAACAAACTCGGTCGAGATATTTGTATGTACTATGTACATACGAAGTTTCATTCAAATCGGTTCATAAATACGTTAGTTATCGCATGACAAAAATCAGATATATATACAGGGTGTCCCTAAACAAATGGTATATACGCTAGGGGGTGATAGAACACATCAAGACGAGTAATAATTAATAAAAAACCAAGGGTCCCAAACGTTTTCCAAAGGAGATAGCCGCCATTAAAGTTTGTGGTCCAAAATTTCAAATACATGTAAAAAACGGAAAAATTGGTTGATTGATTTGCGGTTTTCACTAAAATTATTCTTTATGTTGGTATTTTCTTGAAAATAAATTATAAAAATAAATTTCGAAAAATGCTGATAGAGGGCGCTTTAGACTTTAAAGTAATGAAAAAATATTTTTTGCATCTCATTAAATGGTTTCGTAAGCCTAGACTTAAACTTAAATTTTGAGCTGAAAATCTGAATAGTTGGAAGCGGTTAAGTAGCACAAACTTAACTGTGTTCAGAGGGTTTAAATTTCAAATGATTATAAAAAACGGAAAAATTGGTCGATTGATTTGCAGTTTTCACTAAAATTATTCTTTATGTCGGTATTTTATTGAAAATGAATTATAAAGATAAATTTCAAAAAATACCAATAGAGGGTGCTTTAAACTTTGGAGTAACAAACAACTACTTTTTACGTTATGTTTTGCATCTGATTAAATGTTTTCGTAAACTTAGACTTAAATTTTGAGCTCAAAATCTGAATAGTTGAGAGTGGTTAAGTAGCACAAACTGAACTGTGTTCAGAGGGTTCAAATTTCAAATGATAATAAAAAACGGAAAAATTGGTCGATTCGTTTGCGGTTTAAAATAAAACTATTCTTTAAGTCAGTATCTTCTTAAAAATGAATTTTAAAGATAAATTTAAAAAAATTCCGTTAGAGAGCGCCTTAAACTTCAGAGTAACCAACAACAAATTTTAACCCTTTTTTTTTTGTATCCAATTAAATGCGTTCCAAAACTTCTTAAACGTTTTCGAAATCTTAGATTTAAACTTAAATTTTGAACTCAAATTCTGAATCATCGGGAAGGGTTAAGAAGTGCAAACTGAAGTGTGTTCAGGAGTTGAAATTTAAACACCCCCCCCCCTCGAACACAGTTCACTTTTGTGCTACTTAAACACTCGCAACGACTGAGAATTTGATCTCAAAATGTAAATCTAAGCATTTGAAAGCATTTAATGAGATTTTAAAAAATAACGGTTAAAAATAGTTGTACGTTACTCCAATGTCTAAGGCGTCCTCTATCGGCATTTTGTGAAATTTATTTTTCAAATTTATTTTCAAGAAAAAACTGATTTAAAGAGTAGTTTTAGCAAAAACCGCAAATGAATCAACTAATTTTTCCGTTTTTTTTATACTTTTCCGTTTTGTTTGAAATTTAAACCCTCTGACAGTTCATTTTGTGCTACTTAACTACTCCCAACTATTCAGATTTTGAGCTCAAAATTTAAGTTTAAATCTAAGCCTACGAAACCATTTAATGAGATTCAAAAAATAACGGCAAAAAATAGTATTAGGATGGATTATTTCGTTAATCCAAAGTCTAAAGTGCCCTCTATCGGCATTTTTTGAAATTTATCTTTATAATTCATTTTCAATAAAATACCGACATAAAGAATAATTTTAGTGAAAACTGCAAATCAATCGACCAATTTTTCCGTTTTTTATAATCATTTGAAATTTAAACCCTCTGAACATAGTTAAGTTTGTGCTACTTAACCGCTTCCAACTATTCAGATTTTGAGCTCAAAATTTAAGTGTAAATCTAAGCTTAAGAAACCATTTAATGAGATGCAAAAAATAGTTTTTCATTACTTCAAAGTCTAAAGTGCCCTCTATCAGCATTTTTCGAAATTTTTCTTTTTAACTTATTTTCAAGAAAATACCAACATAAAGAATAATTTTAGTGAAAACCGCAAATCAATCGACCAATTTTTCCGTTTTTTATATGTATTTGAAATTTTGGACCCCAAACTTTAATGGCGGCTATCTCCTTTGGAAAACATTTGGGACCCTTGGTTTCCTATTTACTATTACTCGTCTTGATGTGTTCTATCACCCCCTAGCGTACATACCATTTGTTTAGGGACACCCTGTATATGTCAGCATTTGAACGGAGAGTGGTTTTGGTGTCTGGGGGTCATGATCGGTGAAAATATACCAAAATTTTCTGGAAGTGCTTTCCTCCGGATGGCTGCAATAGGTAGCTTTTTAGTTTTTGTAATGAAAGCTACCTAAAAATGACTGAAAAATGTTGTATGTCTTGCAAATTTTTTTTCTAATAAAAAAAAAATTAACAAAAATTCAAACAATATTGATTTTTCAAAATAAATATCAACTTTCTATAACTTCAATTTATTTCTTTTACTGTTTAGTAAGCAACAAATTAGTATTTAACAGTATACTGTATACATTGCAATGCATTTTTTAATGCATAAACATTGTGCTTTTTCATATTTTGAAGTTAATCCGTATTCATCGGGGTTTTTTTGTTTGTTTGAAACGCTTAAAAAATGATGGATCGAGATTCTATGTTATTTATAAATTATATAATATAAAGAAGTCAGTTTTTATATAAAAACAGAAGTAAATAGTATGTAAAAAGCAATAATATATACATATGTATAAATAACTGTATATATAAATATAAACAAACTTCACAAGGTTTCTTCTTCTTCTCATAGTCATTTATTATATCATTCTAAAAAAAATTGCACTTTCTGAAGCCCTAATTGCATAAACCATTTTTCATAAAATTCCAAGGCACCAAAAACTATATGTACATAACTGGAGGTAGAATCATACCAGATCCAGAATTTAATAAATTATGAAAGAAAATAGTTCAACAATATCATTAAAGAAGAAGAAGAAAAAAAAAAACAGAACAAAATATGATTAATACTTTTTATCTGTTCATGTTATCATAAGAAATATTCAATATATGAACTTTTGAATGGAAATGCTCTGACATCTATATTTCTAGAAGCTATCCTTTTTAGTATAATTTTGAAATAGTTATGGAAATTTAAAATTTCTAGATATAAAGGCAATTGAGAAACTACTACCACTTATACTAATTTACAACTTTATGGAATTAAAATTCTCATACATGAAAATAATTTTCATCTAGAAATGGCATTTTATAAGGTTTTGAACAGACACATTTTTTGAGAGAAGAAAACTCATAGTTAAAATCTATTAAAATCCAGCATCACTCAAAAAACCTGCCAGCCTTGATTTGTTTACTTTTATTGCACAGTAAATAAGTAATCAAATTCATAAATAACTCTGGGGGGGGGGGGGGAGAAAATTTAAAAGATGTTATTAAATATAGGGTTAGGAATTAATAAAAGATGGGAGAAAGTGGAAACTTCATAAAGGAATATCAATACACACATAACAAAAACCATGTGTTATCAAACTACTTTTTATTCCAAACTATACTTAATACAAAGAAAATTTATGAAAAGTTTCAAAAAAGACTTCAAGTAAGGAATGTAATTTTTGAGATTTTGATTACTCTAAATTTTATAGATGTTTATACATAGCAAAAATTGAATTTAAAGTAAATAAAAATTAGGCAGGGACAATCTGAATACAATTCCCATGATACTTACTACCTGTGAAAAAGTTTAAAAACTGATAAAAAGAAATAATTAAAAATGAAAATAAATATTAAATGAATAAAAATGAAAATAAATATTAATATAACATCAATAATTCTTTAGCAATAAAAAATACTTAAGACTATTAAACAAAAAAGAAACAGCAAACACAGCAAGCAATAAACATAAACAAACAATGTGTAAACAGCGCCCCCTGGTGCTGCTTTAACATAACAATGATATAGGCACCAGCACCATCTATTGATGAAATATTGAATAATATAAAATGGTTTCAAACTATGGATGTTTAGAGAGAAAAAAAATCAAACTCAAATATTCAGAAGATTAAAAAATGAAAAAAATATTATATATATCTTATTAAAAAAATGCAAATGTCTTATCTTGAAAAATAATTTAATGTTCATAATATGCAAATTCTTTAAATAATTTATATTTTGAAGGATTTTACTAATTTAAAAAAATATTATATATATCTTATTAAAAAAAATGCAAATGTCTTATCTTGAAAAATAATTTAATGTTCATAATATGCAAATTCTTTAAATAATTTATATTTTGAAGGATTTTACTAATTTCTCTTTAATATCTTTCAAAAAACTTATATATCTTAATAATATTGATATCAAAAAGTTAAACAAACCTATCAAATAAAGTGTTTCCTGTTTAAAATTATATTTTGTAATAAAAATATTGTATAAGTAAATATATACATCATAGGTACAGATTCATCGTAGACATGTTATGTGTTAACTAGATTTTTTTGTTGTGGCCGCTAACTTTTTGTGTATAACTTTTTTTAACGATATTTTTCCTAGTAATAATAATTTTAAAAAAAGGCCTGGTTTGTATTTTTATTTTTATAGTGTATAATAATCTCATATATTGACAATTTTTTAAGCATACTTTTGTATGACAAAATCAAAATAAGAAATATCATTTTCCTTGTATTTTCCATTATCATAACCAGGGATGGGGAAATACATCATTTTGCTCGCCAGTGGCGAGTGGATTTTCTGGCAAGGCGAGTGCATTTTTAATTTTTGAAAAAACTGTAGGCAATAGAAACATTATCAGAGACACTTTTTCAATCTAGATATTTTAACTTTCCAAATTATTACAGTGTAAATATGATACTAAAGTTCTATCTTATATTAATTTCATGTGCGATTTTGTCAAAACTATTTTCAACTGCATGCGTGTTGTATCTTGCAGGCTGGTGAAATAAATCCATGGCTGGTAAGATTTTTGAAAAATTCCCCACCCCTGATCATAATTGCCGTTTTTTTATGCGTATCTTGCCCAACATATTTTTCCAACTGTGCATGTTTAAGATTTATACTTCACTTAATTCAAATTTCAAGAGTTTTATGATTAAGGCTCTCTGCCCTCGAAAACACTCATAAGCTATAATGCTATTCCTATAGCGTGGCATTTTTATAATAACTCATAGGAATTTAATATTTCCAACTGAGTGAAAAATTGCCTAAGCCGGGAATTGAACCCAGGTCCTTGGCTTACAAGGCCAATGCTTTACCATTTAAGCTAATTGGGCAATAGCCGGCCAGAATTTTTCACTCAGATCCATCATTCTAATAACTCTTTCGCATTTTGGCATTTTTAAATAATTTTCTTTGCATTGGATAGCTAAAGTCCCTCTCAAGATCGCTCCTTGGTTACCTTGCAGATATTTTTTATAAAATTACTTTCACTTTCTGAACCAATTCTGTACATTAGGGATGCACAACCTGTGGCCCGCAATGGGTTAACATGTGGCTAGCGAGTTTCGTCAATTCACTGCAGGAAAATATAAATTTCTTCATTTAAAATTCACAAATTTCGTGGATTGACATGCAAAAATCACGGATTTCATTGATCAAATGCAAAAAACGAATTTTGTTGATGCAGTTCAGGAAAAAATAGGAAATATCCCTGATCAGGCATGAAAAACTGCAAATTTCGTTGATCAAATGTGAAAACTGCACATTTTGTTGATTGAGCAATGAAAAAGTCAAGAATTTTATTGGTGATGCTAAAAAAAGATTTTTTAATTAAATTCATTGGCAGAAAAAAAAAAAAAACATGATTTCTCTGTTTATTGCGTGAAAAAATGCGAATTTCCTTGATTAGACTCGAAAATTTTGTCAAACAGGGATAAAAAAAGCAAAAATTTCGTTGATCAGCTATGAAAAAATCGTTCTCACTTTATCAAGTAAACAAAAAATTGTGAGTTTCATCTTTTCGCTTAAAAAAATTATGGGTTAATACAAAAATCGCATATTTCATCAATTAAGACAGGAAAAATCGCATATTTTGTATCAGAAACCGAAAAATTGCAAATTTCTTTGGTCTGAAACAAGTTTATTGCGAAATTTGTTGATCGCATGCAGAAAAATTGCTAATTTCGTCGATCAGGTTCTAATAAAATCTCAAATTTCGTTGATCAAGTGCACAAAAATCACAAAATTTGTCGATCATATGGAGAAACATCGGAAATTTTGTCAATTGGCTTTATAAAAATCACAATTTTCACCAATTTCATTAAAATTGCGAATTTCGTCCAGCAAGCTCAGAAAAATTGGGAATGTAATTGATCTTGAACAGTAAAATATTGCAAATTTCGTTCATGGACTTTGTGGAAAAATCAAGAACTTCGTCGATCAGTTTTCTAAAAATCATGAATACCGTCTATAGGCTTTGAAAAATTAGCGAGTTGTGTTGATAAGGTGCAGAAAGATTAGGAATTTTCTCGAACGACTTCTTAAAATTAAAGAATTTTGCCGAATAGGAGAGGAAAAATCGTAAATTTCATTGATCAAGTGTAGAAAAGTCACAAAATTTTCAGCTTTGTAATTATTGTGAATTTTGTTCATTGGCTTTGTAAAAATCGCAAACTTTGTTGATCCAGTTTGAAAAAATCACGAATTTTCTTGATCAAGTTAGAAAAAATTGCATATTTTATCAATCGGCTTTGTAAAAATCATGAATTTTATCGATCAGCTTGAGAAAAATCACGAATTTTCTCGATTGTCTTCATAAAATCGCGAAGTTTGTCGATTGCCTTAGTAAAAATTGTGAATTTTGCTGATCAGCTTCGTAAAAATCGAGAATGTCACTGATCAGCTTTGTAAACCGCGAAATTTGTTGATCATGTCGTGAAAAGATCATGAATTTTCACGATCGGTTTCATAAAAATTGCGAATTTTGTCGATCAGTAATCTCTTCAATCATACGAAGAAAACTGCCAAATTTCGTTGATCATGCAAAGAAAAAACGGGAATTCTGTCGATCATGCGAAGGAAGTCTCTAATTTCATTGATCATGCGAAGAAAATCACAAATTTTGTAGATCAACTCCTTAAAAATCGTGAATTTCGTTGATCATGCGAAGGACAATCACAAATTTCGTCGATCTTGTGAAGAAAAATAGCAAATTCCATCGCAATATTTCTCAATCGGCTTTTTTAAATTCTTGAATTTTGTTGATTAGGCATGGGAAAATCGTGAATTCCTCAATCGTTTTTGTAAGAATTGCAAATTTTGTTGATCATATAAAAGAAGATCGTTAATTTTCTCGGTGAACTTCGTAAAAATTGTGAATTTTGTAAAAGCACAAATTTGGGTAATCAGACATAGAAGAATTACAAATTTGATTGATCGAACACAGAAAATCGTGAAATTCATTAATCAGACATGCATAAATCTTGTTGATTGACTGCTTCCCTCTTCTTCGTTCATAAAGCTCAGATTTTTTTAGGCACCACCATTTATGCTTGTTTTTTAGCACTTTTAATAAAAAAAATTTACTCTCCAGAATAACATCAAAGAATATTTTTACATTTTGAAAAAAATCCTTGTTATATATAACATTTTTTGACGAATTTCTCACTTTTTGAGATTTTTTGATGAAATTCACATATTTATTTCACGATAACTCTGTCGATTTTTTTCTGCAATCTTGAGACGAAATTCACCATTATTAAGCGACCCAGGCGTAATTTTGTTCTGAATTTTTCAAAAATTTAAGGTATTCGGTTCCAAAAATAAAAAAAAACAGTATTCCGAATTTCACACAAATAGTCGCCGAAAAATTCAATTTTGTAAATCGCTCGATGAACAAACTCTAATTTTGTCAGAGAATCGCTTTAAAAATGTATATTTTGTCAGAAGATCGTGAAAAAATACAAATTTGATCAGAAGATTGCAAGAAGAAAAAAAAAAACACTCATTTCATTAGAAGATTGCAAAAAAAAAAAACAAAAAAAAAAAACAAAAAAAAAAAACAAATTTTCTTAGAAAATCATAAAAAAACCCACAAATTTCTTCAAAAAATAGTTTAAAAAATCACAAATTTCATCAAAGTATTAAAAATAAAAACGTGGATTTCATACAGGGATCAGAGAAAAAATGCAAAAATCTTTAAATGATCGCAACAAAATGACAAATTTTGTCAAGAGATCAGGAAAAATCGTCAAAAAATCACTAAAAATTGGGAATTTTCATCTAAAGATTGTGAAAATCTGCAAATTTCCTCAAAAAAATTTGAAAAATCTGTTATAGGGCCGCGTAAAAAACAGTGTCTAAACTGGATTTCCTTCCACATACATATTTTGTTGAAAACTGTCAGAAATGCTGTGAATTTTAGATTTTTTCTCTCACACAGAATCACCTTTGAAGCGACCTTTTGACGAATTTGGCGTTTTTTCCGCTATCCTTTAAAGAAATTTTTTTTTCTGGTCTTTCGACCAAAATTGCTATATTTCGCATTCCTTCGAGAAAATTGATTTTTTTTTTTTTTTTTTTCATGATCTTTTGACAATTGGTCAGTTTCTGAGAGCGACTGACGAAATTGATTTTTTCAGCAACCATTCGTCATAATTAGCGATATCTATCTCTGAATTTTTCATACTTTTTTAAATTGAATACGTTAATATTTTTTGGAAAATTCGGAACAGAATCACCTTTTTTTTCGCTGCAGAAAATAAAACAAAATTTGACAATTGATCAGAGGAAAAAAATTGCGAAATTTGTCAATCGGTCCTAATCGGAAACAATCCTAAATTTCAATGATCTTAGTGTAAAAAAAACTTGCAAAATGTGTCAATCAGTCGCACGAAATTATCACAAAATTTACTAAACGGTTGTGGGAGTTGATCGGAGTTTCAAAATGTAATTTTTTTTAGAAAATGCTGATTTTTTTGGTTGGTAGCTTCCCGCCCACGCTATTCTTTTGGGCGGGATTTCAAAATTTTGGGCGTGAATCCCTTCATCCTGCCTTAAAATTCAAGCCCTGTTAGAATTTCTGAGTTATTTGCTTATATTTTTTCTCATGTAAACAATTATTTTTATGTGTTTATTATACAATGTGGCCACTGGATTCTTTAGGTTTAGGAGCCATTGGCTCCATCTATATTTTGAGAATCCGCACTTATAGTATAAATGCAAACTACCTTTGGATTATATTTTATCTTAGAAGCTCATGTAACAGTAAAAAATAAATAATAAAAATAATTCAAGATTTCATGTACTAATATTATACATTATTCAGTATACTGGAACATATAGTATTAAAGTAAAGCTAATTGGCATATAGAATCCACAGAAAAAAAAAAAATCTCAACAGGATTAATTCTAGACAGGTTTCATTTCTACAAGTATCCTAAGGCTGTTGCAACTTTCTTTATACAGTGTGTGTTATGAAGTGCATAAATGTATCTTTTTTTTTTTCAGGAAAAGATTTAAAATAGTCTGCAAAATTTTGCCCTCTTAATTTCTTTCTTTCACAAGCATGGGATACTTGCAGTAATATTTTTTAATTTTCAAGGAAAACCGCAATATTTTTTATTTTATAGTGAAACTATGCAAAATCCATTCTACAATCGAACATGAAAAAACTAAAACACACACACATTAAAAAATCATTTATTTTATAAATATAGCATTATAAGAAATAATTCGATTCTATATTATAATGTATTGTCATAAATTCATAGATTGCAATAACTAGTGTAAGTGAAAAGCTTTAGGAAGAACCTTGTCAAATTAGATATTCTTATTTAGATTTCTATAATTTAAAATAATCCAACATGTAAATATACAGAAACACCTTAACAAATACATTTTATTTCACTGATGTTGATGCATGTGTTATATATCAAGATTTGAGAACAGTTGAATACGTGTTCAAAGTTTAAAACATTAAATAGGGTATTAATCAATTTGAAAATCGTTCATTAATAATACAGATTTAAATTACTTTTATTCTCTTGATGAATGCTAGGATTTGAATTTGAAATACATAAATCACAGTTTAAATGTTATTAAATATGCACTAGAAAAATAATACGCAGGTGTTTGGAATAAAAATCAACATAAATGGGAAGAAAAAGCTATGCTTACCAAACTAGAAACTGCTCTATTTTCATAGTGGATCCATTAAATTAAATTTTACAGCAGATTATTTAGTGTTTGGCTAGCAAGTATACACTTTCAAAGCAGAAGAAGAAATTTCACTTGCTGCTTCAAAAGTGTCCCCAGCTGGCCAATTATTTCATAAATTGAATCAAAAAATGTCCGCACTTTCTTTAATATTGAAAAAATCTTACATAAGCAATCGCTCTGTTTCGCGAAGCACATGGTAACTACATAAATTAAAATTACAAAACTAAAAATAACTGCTAACTAAATTTTGACATTTCTTTGGTTTATGCATAATAGAAAAAAAAAATATTTCATATACTGCAAGTAAATCATTCAAATAAACATATTTTTAAAATCTATACTATACATCTACAGATATTTCGTAGTGTAAACAAACCTCGTCGAGCTTCGCATGCGCGACATAAGCTGCGCGAGTGAATTTAATTTGTATAACCCTATTGCTTTAGCACTCTCGCCAAGCACTTTCGCCGACGATTTTCGCCAAGGTGGCGAATCGAACACAATTTAGAAAATCGCATTATTCTCACGGCAGTCTACTGCACATGCGCAGTCAAGACTGCCGTAACGACTGCCGGAGATTCTAAAGAACGAATCTCCTTTTGAATGAATCTTCTGTCCGGCAATTGAGAATTGACTGCCGTAACTTGTAAACAAAAAAATCAAAACAATAATTATAGTGAATTATTTAAGTTTTTAGTGCTACATTTTTTTTTTTTTTTCATGGTTGTATGTTGTTTGACGAAGTTTGCTCTAGAAATAGGAAATGATTTCAAAGGACTTTGATGTGATAAAGGACACAGATATTTTAAAAATCTAATTTTAATACAGATGCCAGCTGATACCACTTTTAGAAGCATATAATTATATTTATTGTGTGCTTTTGGGTGTGTATCTGCTAGTATTTAGGTGTGTGGATATTCCAAGCGCAAGCAAGTGAATCATGATGTTTTTATGCGATATGTTTGAAAGTTTTCCTAAAGTAAACTTTATGCAGGTAAGGAATGAAAAATATTATTTGCTTATTTATTTTGATCCCACAACTTTTAATATTAACTTTTGTATTAATATTCACTGTAAATCTATTTCTTTTCTTTTCTTTCTTTTTTTTTTTTTTTTTTTTTTTTTTTTTTTCAAATTTAAACAGAGTTTAAAATTTCATAAATTTATAAACATAGCAGTCATTGATAAGTCTAAAAATTGGCATTTTATACAATTATTATTCATTACAATAATAATCTTAATATACTGTACAAGTTTAATTATATTTTATTTTAATGTTGTTGTTTTAAATATGTCAGTTTGTCCAGTCACTTTTGGGTTAGAAATATAATCCAACAGTACTTAATTATACATATTTATAAGTAGTGTTTATATATTATTTAATTAACTGTATGGCTGGTTTTTAAAATGCTTGCCTATTTGATACCATAATGTTAGAATCTATATTTCATATCAAATGAATAATCTATTGATGCTGTTAGAAATCCCATATAATATGTCAGGTATATTCTAGCTAATAAAATATATATCTAAATTTTCAAACATTTTGTTATCATACTCTGCAGTTAAAATAGTTGTATCTCCTAAATAATAGCTAATTTAACAAAGACCTTTTCAAAGCATTTTAACTAGGCTGTTTTTGCATATGAATTAAAAAGTATGGCAATGTATTGTTAAATTTAAGTATTTCTTCCAAACCATTTTGTTCATAAATGTTAAAAATTTAATTATACTAATTTGCTATTTCTATATTCCATGCATTGCATTTCACCAGAATAATAGCAATATAGCTATTTTACACAGGTTTTGATCTGTGCACTTGACAACAAATATAAGGGAAATTATATTGTCTTTTTTATGTAATGTAAACAAAGATGAAATATTTCTTTCAATCATTGAACATTTGTTTTGTGTCCATCTATGAAAAAATATACATCAACATACTAAGTATTTTTAATTACCCTTTATGAGTATTATTTATATACTATATTATTATTTATTTGTTCAGTTATAAGTATTTATTATGTAAAAATTGCTTTTTTTTTTCATTTTAGGATCATTAGGCCTAACTAAAGTTACATATATAAAAATCATCAATTTGAATTTTTTTTTCCCTCAATGTATATAAAAAAAAAAAAAATTATCATATTTTTACTTGTTTATTAAACTATAAACACAATAAGAGAATTATACTTACAATAAATAAAAAAACAATCAATCTTGTAAGTTGTATGTAATATTAGGGTTATTCTCTACAATACTGCAAATTTGACCAAGCAGTCTGTCTTGAATGTTACATAGGTAAATTTTCATAAAAATTGGATAAATTGCTAGTAATTGGTCAATTGTTGAAGATTTTAATAGCAGCAGAAATCGTTATAAAATGTTAAACAAAAGTACATATTCCCCATTCACTTTATCATTAACTCATAACAATAAATGTGAGGGAATGATGAAATTAAGATGTTTTTACTAATTGTCAGGAAAAATGTAAAATTATGGAAAAAACCAAACTGATTCCTTAAAGAAGAACACATGGTATATAATGTATGATAAAATTAAAAATTTTGAAAATTGCTAAAAATTTAGCATTTTGTGTGAGGGAATGACTGCTAATAAAAATACTCCCCGATTTTCTGATTGAAAAAAATTAACAAAAACTTATACCACCAATTTATGTTGCTGGACTGACAAGTACTCAAATTAGCTTCCTCTCTGTGAAGAATGCTAGACTGCTGCTCATCTTTAGTGATAGGATATTTGCGATGATAACAAGGTGTGAGGGAATGATGGTTTAACATGGGGAGACATATAAATGATTGAGTAGACTACATAATTATAGTAAAAAATAATATTTTTATTATTTTTTGTAAGGTACCACTTAAGAACTTTATTTTGCGTAGGGTGTTTTTAATTATTTTTATTTCTGAATGGAAAAAATCAGGCACTAAAGTATGGGTAGGGGAGAGGTGAGGGAATGATATTTGCATGATATATCTTACATTTTTAAATATTAAATTTGTTTATTTTTAAATTTTACGCCCTGCCCCAAATAAACAAACTTTAGACCTTCTAATAAAAGTATAAATAAATAAAAATGAAATGAAATTTAGAGCATTTATATGGCTGGGAAACACTTTTTGCACTATTGCAGAGAATAACCCATTAACTGTTCATTTGTAAGTGATCCATATGTTATTTTCTTTAAAATTAATAAGGTTTAAAATATTCTAATTTTTTCAATAGTTGCCTCAGAGTGAAAGATTTGAAATACACAATTTTCTTTTTCTAAAAATCTTTCTACTTTTCTATCGAAAATAAAGTGTAATTTTGGAGCAGTCAATATTATTAATAATAAAACAATAATATAATTTTTGTATTAATAGAGCAAAACACCATTGTACTGTTGCATTTTAAACCTATATTGACAAAAGTGCTTGTTATTTTACTGTTTTCCTTTCAAAATCTTTGTGAATTAAAAAATATTTTTAGAGTCTTTGATTATAAAACTATGGATGATGAAAATATTTGTTTTTCAAAGTTCAAAATTTCTATAAGGAATAATTTTAAAACAATTTAAATCAAAATTTCTTAATTACTCTGAAAGTTATTATAGTGCAGACATAGAGCATACAAAGAGCTTTATAAATTTAATTACAGTAAAACTCCAGTTACCTGAAAAGCATGGAACCGCAGTATTTTCGGTTAACCAGGGTTCCATAGGAATTTTCGAGTAACCGGGGTTCTGTAGGAATTTTTTAATAAATGGGAGGCATAGGTAAAAACTTGTTTGATGAAAAGCTGTGAGTGCATTTTAGAATATCATTATAATAAAAAATTCTTGGTATCATAATATAAGAACTCTGAATGATAATCCAAAATTACAAGTCGTTCCAATAGCAAGACGATAATTTATTAGTTAAAATTGAAGTCAATAGTGACGTGGAAAGAGTTTGCTTTTTAAACATTCGAAAAGAGAATTTCTTGCTTCAAAGAAAGAGAGATGCATGTGCAACACAGAGCCACAGAAATCAAATACAAATCGCAAATTTTATAAGTAATGGATGAAGAGATGCATGTTCCAGTAAAACAAAATTGTACATTGCAAACATAATTGAAATAATGCCCATTCTAAAGGCTATAAAAGATTAAGAAGTTGACTCAGTTTATTTATTTCATAAAGTTCATGCTTTTTAATACTATTTCTACCAGGGTCTACTAACACATTTCAGTTTTGATTTTTACTTATTTTGCTTCTAATTTTTTAAGCTAATAAGTATTAAAACAATTCTTTGATATATTTAAAAGGATTCAGAATTGTTTTGATCTAAAACATACAAATAAAATAGCAATCATAAATCAAAACTAGCAGGGGTGACCGAGCTAAGCTCGGTCAAAATTTATATTCAACTCGATATAGTATTTTCACTGCATCATTCACTCTGTATTATTACTGTAAAACATGTTATTACAAAAACAATCAATAAGAGAACTATGTTAGTATGCACATGTTCATAAATTTTGCTTTATTTTAAAATTTACAACAAAAGGACATTGATCCAAATCACTTTTTTCGCTTGACTCTGGTTAATTTAACCATGCATCTCGAATCCTATTAAGAATGTATTAAAAAATTCATCACATTCTGAAAGACAACATTTTTTGCCAGGTATAGCCAAATTTGAAGACATTCTTTCATTTCGCACCAAATATGTGTTGTGGCTTTCGTAATCTTAATAGTCAATTTTTTGGCCAAATGTTGCCAATATTTTGTCAAATATCGTGAACTTATTGGTTTGCTGCCATTTTTCTCATGACCCTGACCCGTATTATCCAAAATGACCCACTAATCAAATTTGATCAAACTTGTGACTTAGTTCAATGGTCTTCAGGTAATCAAAAACAGTAGAATATAAAATTGAATCAAAATCGTTTAAGCCATTTCTTAGATAAAATTAGCTTGACAGCATTCAGCAATGAAACGAAATAGCCCATTAATATAATTTTGTTTAACATGCAACTCAGCCCAATAATCTTCTTAAAAGACGTTTCATTACAAAATTTAGGCAAGATTGATTGAATCTTTGTTATATATAATTAGAATAACCCTAACCCATTATGACCCATTAATCGAATTTTCGCGAGCATGTGTCCTGGTCAAATGTTTTTCTCTTGCCTGAAAACATCACAATACAAAATATAGTCAAAATGGTGCGAGCCATTTTTTACATAAAATTAGCATGACCCACAAATGACCCTTATAATCAAAATATCTCGAACATGTGACCTAGCTCATTTTTTTGTGTGCTGAAAAATGTTAGATACAAAATTTAGGTAAAATCGATTGAGCTATTTTTTAGATATAATTAGTTTGACCATGATCCAAAATGACCCATTAATCGAATTTTCGCAAACATCTGACCTAACCCAATGATTTTCTTGTGACTGAAAACAATAGAATACAAAATTTAGTCAAAATTGCACAAGACATTGTCTAGATAAAATTAGAATGACCTAAAAGTGACCCACTAATCGAAATTTCTCAAACACGTGACCTAGCCCAATGATTTTCTTATGCCCAAAACATGTTATACACAAAATTTCGTTAAAATTCATCCACTTGTTCTTTAAGATATAGCTTGACCATGACCCACAAATGACACTTAAAATTGAAATCTCTCAAACATGTGACTTAGTCCATTAGTTTTCTCATGTCTAAAAATTGTTCTTATAAAATTTCGTTAAATCGATCGTGCTGTTCTTTAAATATAAACAGCTTGATCCGGACCTTTTATGACCCATTAATTGAAATTTCTCAAACACGTGACCTAGCCCAATGATTTTCTTGTAGCAAAAAAAAAATGTCGTATACAAAATTTCATTAAAATCAATCCACCTGTTCTTTAGTAATAGCTTGACATGATTCATCATGACCCACAAATTACCCCTATAATCGAAATCTCTCAAACTTGTGACTTAACCCATTAATTTTCTAAAGTCAAAAAACTGTTATATACAGAATTTCGTTAAAATCAATTAGAGCCGTACCGAGTACTTGGTATTCAGCATACTCGACCAATTTGCCAAGTACTCGGTATTCGTCAAAATTTTGGGCCAAGTACCGAGTACATTACCGAGTAGTTGTAAGGATTTCATTTATAAGCATTTATTATCATTACAATGAGAAATTATTTGGAACAATTCATTATCAATGAATAAATCAAAGTTTAAAGCACTAAAATAGTTAATTTCTTCTTGCAAGTTAGTTTTGGTCGCCATAGTATACAATCAACATCATATTTTGCACTGATGATGGTATGCTATGGCTACTGAAACTAGTTTGCAAGAAGAAATAAAATATTTTGGTGCTTTAAATGTTTTGATTTATTTATAACATTATTGAAGACAAAGGAATTTTAATAACTGATCTGTAAAAGTTATTTGAATATAAATATATAATATTTGCAATTATTCAAAAAATATTTTATTTAATATATAAGAATGCCGAGTAGTAAAAGGCTCAGTACTTGGCCAAAGTACTACTCAGTACAGCCCTAAAATCAATCACGTCATTGTTTAAATAGCTTGACCCAGACCCTTTATGACCCATTAAAATTTTTTCTCGAACATGTAACCTAGCCCAATGTTTTTCTCATGCCCAAAAACCATAGAATGCAATTTTTAGTGAAAATTCTGTGAGAAAATCTCTAGATAAAAATAGCATGACCCACTAACCAAATTTTCTCGAACATGTTACCTAACCCAATGGTCTTCTTGTAATCCAAAATGATAAAATATAAAATTTGGTCAAAATCGTAAGAGCCATTTTTTAGATAAAAATGTCTTCACCCATAATGACCCACTAATCGAAATTTTTTGAACATGTGATCCAGCCCAATAGTTTTCTCGTGCCAATAAACGATGCAAAGAGAAAATTGCGCCCAGGGCAAAGTTAGAATTTTGGCACTCGCTAGCCCCAACTTTTTCTTGTGACAAGCGAGAAATGATGTTTAAATTTGGCGTCCCCTAAATTTACACGCCTGGGGTGTCATTTCCCCCCCCCCCCCTCCTTTCATATGGCGCTGTTTTGTATATCTATTTGCATCAAGCAATACTAGCAGAATCTGCATTTATTTGATAATAGAAGGTTGGTAAGTATGTAGAGTCAAATCCACTTAAGACATGCTTCAAGGGATTGGGCAAAAGTTGCATATTGAACGGGTTCACATATTAAATGTGATTGCAGGAACAGAACTTATTTATGCATCTAATCATTTAAAAGACTTTTAGAGCTTTTGTTTATATGTTTATTGTTGAAAAATGTTTTTCATACCAGGCCCTGATTATCACATGGGCAAATCAAGACTTAAATCCTGGGATGCGGACTTTAAGGAGCCCCCCAATTCCATACATTAAATTATATAACATTTACTTTCTTTTTCCAATTCCAACACTTCCATATGTTGAAATTATTAAATTCATTTTAAAGTAATATAACAAATTGCTAAAGTTATTTAAAAAACTTGTTTCATACTAAGAAAAAAAAGTGTACTTTTATTGATTAAAGTATTTAATTTAGAACTGATGGAACTATGAATTTTCATTTATGTCCAGAGTGCCAAAATATGTTTATATATTACATATGCACATATGAATGGCCATCAGTTCTATTTGAATAATGATTCAAAAGGGGTCCCCTAATTTATCTTTGCTCAATTGGTCTGCAGGGACTGTTTTACACATATTTAGATGAAACTTTAACTATTCCTGTTAGTTCATTGGGTTTTTATAAAACTGACTAAAATAAGCAAAAAAACATATGGATTGAAATATGACTTTATTGTAGATTATAAAAAACATTACAATCAAAATAATTTTCCTGCCTGCTTAATTCAACCTTCTTTCTCTACTTAAGTAACAAAAATCAGTGTTGAATTCAGAAATTTTTTACCAGGAGGAATTAAACCAATGAAAATGGAAACTGTTTATGATTAAAACCTGTTTTAAAAAGAAAAATCATATTTTTGTCTTATAAATATCATGCAATTATAGAAGTTAAAATGAAAATTAACTAAAAAAAATGGTTTTTTTTTTCTTTTTGATTTTTGTTTTATAGGTTTTACTCTGGTATTTTGTGAAAAAGTCAGTAATTGTTTTCATAATTTACTTTTAGTATACAGAAATTTGTGAAGTTTAGGAGTGGGGGATATTGTTAAATAGAAATAATTTTAAGTTCATGAAGTTTGTTTAATAAAATATGAATAAAATGAAAATATTGAAAAAATGTATCTTTTTCAGGCAGGTTTTATTTATTATTATTTTTTAATGCAATGTAACCAAATGAGAAAAGTTTAATTAATAAAAAAAAAAAAAAAAAAAAAAAAAAAAAAAAACGCATAATCGAGAGAGATTAACAAAAACTAAAGTGTAGTGTACCTTTTTTTTTTTTTTTTTTTTTTCCTCAGTACTATTGCAAATTTGTAACTTTTCAAAAAATCTGCAATATTACTATGTATAATTTTTCGTAAAAAAAGAAAAAATCACTTTATTAAAACTTTTGCATATTCTAAGGATTCATCTGAACATTTTCATGAAACTTGATTCACCTTCTCATTGTGTAGAAGACTTCCCCCATCCCCCCAATCCCCCACTCTTAATGCCAAAATGTCTTTGTGATGGTATAGCAGTAGTAAGTGTTTATCTAAGTGTGAAAAAAATTGTTTTGTTTAGCAGAAAGAATAGAAATGATTAAATAAAGAAATAACTTCACTTTCATACAATCTGCCGTTATAAATTCATACATGTATTGCAACAGAAGCTCTCCGTTTGAAAGTTGTACAGGCACAAAATGATAATAAACTTTGTTATAGTGAGTATATTTTTCACAATATAGAGATTAATTTACACCTGAATGGTGTCCAAAGTCAAGGTTCAGCAGAAAATTTCATTAAATAAGGAATTCGTTAAGAAAAGTTCGACTGTATATGGGGCTATATAATCAATGAAAAATGATTGCAAGCACATGAATGTTTTAAAATGTACTTGTTGATTATTTTTGTTTCAAGCAGATGAATGATTTTGTAAACTACTTTGCATAATTGATGCATGTCTTTGATTAAGATAAAAGGAATAGATGTTCTCAGTACTGTAAGTGTGTAAAGATAAAATAAGTTTATGAGAAGTTGGTACACTTATTTAATGATAATCATTCAGATTGGCCTCCAATCATCATATCGAGAGTTTATAAGGTTGTTATTCGGTATTAAGACAAGGGTTCTATCAGAGTACATTTGTTACTAATGACATAATGTGTCCATTGGTTCTGTATGTAAGTGTGCAATGTGATAACTCTTGATAGAAATATCAAATTTGTTTCATTTTTTTCCAGGTTCATTCTGATAAGGTACTTCCCTGATTACTTTTTGGAGTTCATTGGTTAAGTATAAAAGGGGGGGGGATAACAAAAGTCCAATCCTGCCCTTAATTTAAATAAATGGTTTTTATAATTCAGAAATATTCGCTTTGCTTTATATTTTACATACCAGTTTATTCTGAAAAGGAGCTTGATTAGATTTGAAGTTCATTAGTTTTGTACCTATAACGCAGGACCAGTCCTCCCCACTAGCAGTTTATTATGTTAAGGATGATTAAATTTGGAGGTTCATTAGTTAAGTATATATAAAGGAGGACTAGTCCCTTTATACTTATAGACAGGGATTCTATCACAGTACATTTATTACTAATGACATAATGTGTCCACTGGTTTTGTATGTACATATGTAAGCACGTAATGTTATAACTCTTGATAAAACTATCAGATTTGCTTCTTTTTTTTTTTTTTTTTTCCCCAGGTTTATTCGGACAAGATTATCCCAGATTAAATTGAATAATACCTTGCATACAATATTTCAAGTGAAAATCAAATTTTTATTGCTTAAGAGGCGCAAATGCTGATGTAGTGAAAAGGTTTCAAAGTCAGTAGAACATAGGAAACCTTTTCGCTAGGTTGGCATTTGTGCTTCTCAAATAATGAAAATTTGATTTTCATTTGAAATAGGAAATTTATTTATTGCATTTTTTTCTCAACTGAGTTCTCTAGCGATTCGGTTGCTAAGCTGTCATTGAAGATGAAAGTATTTAATTGGTGCCGAAACATCAGCATTGCTAATTCACTTAAACAGCCTTTTACTTAAGAACCTACATACACAACTCGCACAGAGAAATTTGAATAAACGATCTTATGGGAGTGTTGTTTACAGATTTCTCGCTTGCAGATAATATTTAAAAAAATTTTTTGGCCTGAACACCTAAGGTCTATGTTTAGATTAGGTTATATTAAGGTTATATGTTTTGTTGCAATTTTGGTTAAAGTTATTTTATGTTGAGATAGTTCTATTTTTTGAACTGGTTACAACTTGTTCCAAAAGTAAAAATATCCACATATTAAAAAAAAAAAAAAAAAAAAAAAAATTGGAAATAACATTGAACAAGTATGAAAAATCATGCGTTAAGCATAGATTATGAAGCACTTTCCAACACTTAATGAAATCTTTAACAAAACTTTGTTATTTAGGGAAATAATAGTGTATAGCCAAATATGTATTCCAGTACTTTTGAATAGCCCTGTATTTCATATGTCAGTTGATATAATGGGAAAATTTAGTTTAGCAAGAAAATACCCAGTAGCTTGACATTTCTTTTTCAGCAATTCATACTATTAGATGGAAACATACTTGAATACTTTTGTTCAGCTCTGTAGTTTACATTGTTCCTTTATTACACGTCAGCATCAGGCTAATGTTTATTGTAAACTAAAACACTTTTAAAACAACTGAAATCACATTCTCATAAATCATCATTCATACGCGTCCATGTACTGAATTCTTTGCGTGGCCCTGTATATCCTTTTATCTATATTCTGCAAACATTTCTCAGTAAATTGAATGAAGCTCAGCGTAAAAATGCATAGCTTATTTAAGAACCACGTTTAAATAATTTACGCTCATATTCAGTAACGTTGGTGAGCTCTTTATGGGTAGCCCTGTATATCAACTATACATTTATACACACCATATAATGTGGATATATTTAGCGAAATAAAAACACGCATATCATAATTAAAATGCATTTCATCCCTCCATCAGCCATCATCGGACACATATACGGTACTTCGGAAAAAATATACTATTTGAAATCTTTTGTATGGCCCTGTAAATGCTATGTACTTCATATTATGCAAGACAGTAGCGTATAATTTATATTAAGCTTCAGAGACATATATCAATTTTATTATACATGAAAAAGCTTAATATATTTAAAATATGTAATGGGAAACTTTTGATTCGCCCTGTAGATAAACTAATCATGGTAGAAACTTCATTTTCGATAGGACTTGTGCTAGGGTAAACGTCAATAACGTCCTAAAATTTCATGGCAATCCGAGTATATTAACGATTTTTCCCCATAGGCCGTAATGTAATGGGAAACTTTTGATTCGCCCTGTAGATAAACTAATCATGGTAGAAACTTCATTTTCGATAGGACTTGTGCTAGGGTAAACGTCAATAACGTCCTAAAATTTCATGGCAATCGGAGCATATAAACGATTTTTCCCCATAGGCCGTAATGTAATGGGAAACTTTTGATTCGCCCTGTAGATAAACTGATCATGGTAGATATTTCATTTTCAATAGGGTTCGTGCTAGGGTAAACCTCAATAACGTCCTAAAATTTCATGGCAATCCGAGTATATTAACGACTTTTCCCCATAGGCCGTAATGTAATGGGAAACTTTTGATTCGCCCTGTAGATAAACTAATCATGGTAGATTCTTTATTTTCAATAGGGTTCGTGCTAGGGTAAACATCAATAACGTATAAAATTTTCATAGCAATCCGAGTATATTTACGGGAGTTAGAGCGCGGACAGACGGCCATCCGGCCAGACAAACCGAATGCATAAGCACTTTTCAACTTTGTTGGAAAGTGCTAAAAATTACCGATGCAATATAAAAGGTGTCAACTTCAAGTGTCTTATGCAGAAAAGAAAAAAATAAAATAAAATAAAAATAATGAAATGCAAGTGAAAAATCTGTAAATGCTCTTGTAGGATTTATATTAGCTTGAGGTTTACTTCCTGTGATTAGTGTAGGTTCTTAATGATTATAAATATGGATGTAGTAAAGAGTTTGTGATGATATACACTGCATAACTTCTGGATTTTTAAAATTAGATGTTGTGAATACCCTGTTTTTAATAAACTTATAAGCATATTATGTAGTGTATATTCATAGTGTTATGACTATGATAGTGATCAGGGGTATACTCAACTATATGTGATCAGGGGTCGGGAAATACATCATTTTACTTGTACAGGCAAGTGGATTTTCTGACAAAGTGAGTAAATGTTTAAGATTTTGCAAAATTGAAGGATATATATATATTTATATATATATTTTACACTAGTTAGATATATTTCGTAACTTTTCAAGTTATCACAGTGTAAACATGTGAACTAAGTTTATCCTATACTCAACTTTCCTTTGTTATAAATACTATTTTTAAAATTTATAGAAAAATATGAAAATGCATTGAGTAATTAATAATTTACGCAGTCACTTGCATTTTTTAATAACAATTTTCAACTGCATGTTGCATCAAACAGGATGGTAAGTTTTTCTTAAAATTTCGCTTTTGCACACCTATTAATGATTATAAACCGAAGAAAATAATGTATAGATAGTAATACTTTAAATTAAAAAAATCCAGGCAGAATATTAATAAGAAGCAAAAAGTAGCAATTCAACTCACAATTTAGGTATACCGATCAGTGTTTTCGACAAAATTCGCTTTTTTCCTGCAATCCTTTGACATTTTTTTTTGTAAGCCTTTGACAAAATTTCTGTTTTACATCCTTTAATGAAATTTGCATTTTTTCTGCAATCTTTTGATAAAATTGTTTTTATTATTATTTTATTTTTTGTAAACTATTTATGAGATTTTTTTTCAGAGAATATTTGCAAAAAAAAAAAAAAAAAAAAAAACTAAATATTGAGACAGGTTATTTAAAATTTTTGTAAACTAATACTTTACCCTTTCAGAAAATTAAAAACAGAACTATCCTTACACTGTTAATCTAAATTTGTCATCTTAAATACTGTTAATTGTCTAGTACAAGGTGATCGAAAAGACACACAACACCAGAGATATAGTGTATATATTAAAGTACAAACAATTCAAATTACAAACATAATCTAAATTGAAAGTAACAATACTGATTAAAATTAAATATTGTTGCAGAAGACAGTGACAATGTGACCCTTTCTCTTGAGTAGTTTTGGGTCTCTATGTTTGAGGAGTTGATTGGATAAGTCTAAGAGGGGGATGGGGGGGCTAACCTCCCACCCTTAATTTAGATAAATGGGTTTTTCATGCAGATTTTGTTTTAATTTTAAATATAGGATCATTCTGTTGAGGCACCTTCATGATTAGTATTGAGTGCTCATTGGATAAGAATAAAGAGGGGGAACAAATGGCTAATTCCCACCCTTACTGTATTAACTTGTGTATAACGTGCAATTTTTCTCCCCAAATTATAGGGCAAAAACACTGTGTGCGCATTATACACGGAATATTTTTTATTGCTTTATGTGATCACACGATATATCTATGAATCAAGAAATGTATTCATAGAAAAAATTAAAACTGGAATCTTACTGAATAGAAGTATTTCTGCATTTTTATTTCGCTCCTTGCACTTTTTTATACAAAAGCGGTAGTAACATTATTTAAACACTACTTAGCAATCCTCATTGCAGCTACTGCTTTTTATGTAACAATAACAGCAAAAATTCATGTAATATATACAGATAAAATCTGTAAAGTTAAAAAATTCTTAAAATTTTTTTATAGGAAACTGGGAAACCTAGAGCTTTTTATCTAACTGCGACCCAAGTAACAGATAAAATTTTAGTAAGATTAGTACAATTTTACTAGATTCATTTGTAGAGCAACAGATTTCTATAGTCTCACGAAAACTAGTTTTGTAAATTTCTCTCTTGCTTTTTTTTTAAGTTATTTATTTTTTGTAGTACAGTGTAAAGATAAAATTTTAGCAAGGGTAAACTGAGTTTTAACCCACTTCTTGGCTGCGTTTTTTCTGCGCGCGATAACTACGCCACGGCTTGCTTTCCTTACTTTCATTCAAAACTTAATATATTTCTTTAGAAAATCTATTATTGATTTCTTTCTTTATTTAAAAAAACACTGGTCTTGTTTTTAAAAAAGGTATGTGTACAATTTCTTTGTTTCTTGAGTTTTGTTGTTCTGTTTTGAATGTTTAAATATTATACATGTTTTAAAGAAAAATGTGACCGGGGGGTTCAGGGGGCAGAGCAGGCCCCCCGAGAAAGGATTTTTTTTTCTTCTAAAAGCTCTGTAAATTAAATTTTTGTTTATAGTCATCCAATTTTGGAATCTTAAATTTTATGAAATAATTTTGTATGTAAATGAGGTATTTGTTTTAATTTTTCGCAATATGCATGCTTTTTACATCCTAATTTTTGCAATATTTTAAGATTATGCGTTATTATATGTATTTTTGCTCTATTTTTATTGTCGCGATCTCTCAAACTCCGTTAAAAATCTAATTTGTCGGTAAGTGGATTATTTGTTTTTTTATCTGTGATATTTCAAATTCTTTTAAATTTCCATGTTTTAAAACATGTATTTTTGATTTATTTTCATTATCGCCACTTTAAATTGCGCTCTTTTGCATGGTGTCTTCTGGAGTGAAACTCCGGAAGACAAAACGCAAAAGCGCGCCAATGTGGCGATATTTTGAAAACGTGCCAAAAAGGGGGTTAAAACTCAGTCGTGCCTTTTAGCAAGAATACAGATTTCTGTGACTTTACATTTGTAGAATTAGATTAAAAAAAAAAACAATGTAGACATTTTTATGTATTTCGTTTGCAAGTGATATCACCATATCTGGCACTCACTCCCTACACAAAGTCTAAAAAACGAAATTTCGACTTCTTTTCTAGCCTGATTGATATTTGTTTTGAATTTCCAATGATTAGTTTTGGAAGTTCATAAGACAAGTGTAATAAAAAGGAGAAAGGCTACCTCCCTCTGGCCTTAATTTAGATAAATGGGTTTTTTATGCAGAACTGTCAATTTCTTACAAATTTTGGATACTGGAACATTTTGACGAGGCGCCTCTTTGATTAATAATGGGTATTCATTGGAAAAGTAGAAAATAACATCCCCCCCCCCCCTAAATTTAGGTTAATGAGTTTTTCATACAGAATTTACTAATTTGCTTTAAATTTTGTGTATAGATTCATTCTGATAAAACACTTCTCTGATTTGTTTTGGGAATGCATTGGATAAGTATGCATGAAGGATCAGGAGGACTACCTTTCTTAATTCAGGCAAATGGTTTTTCATGTTTAATTAACCAATTTGTTTCATTCTTGGATGCAGGTTCATAGTTATTAGATGCTTCCCTGATTAATTGTGTGGTTCTTTTGTTAAGTACAAAGGAGGGAGAGGTTCGGACAATAACCCCCCCCCCTTCTTTAAATTAGTCAAATGGGTTTTTTATTTTTCGAATGGTGTTATTCCTTGAAAATATAAGGTTTTAATAAACAATTAGTATGCGTAGCCTGAGAGCTCAATGCGACCAGTTTAACTGGGCATTGTTTTTGGTTTTATGAACATTAACACTATTTTTTGTTTTATTAACAATGTCCTAGAGTTTGAAAAAAAGACAATCTATGGAGTAACAAGATTTTGGAACAGGTGCAATGTGGTTTGTGGTCTAGATTTTGTTTATGTTTTTACTAGACCAAACCTCTATTTGTAATATTGGTCAAAGTTAAAAGTCTGGTGTCATCTCAATTGATAATATAGTGATGAGCTATACAATTTTTATTTTCTACATATTGACTTTGAAATAAATAAAAGAACAAACATTCAAAGAGACTAAATTAATCAATCATTTTGTTTCTGATTCACACATTGGAATCCAGTTGTGAGCAATATCTTAAACTAAAAGGAAAATACTTGAAGGCAATTAAATATAAAATTTAAGTGTATTCTCAAAATGAGAAAAAAATATAATGAAATGCATGAGTTACAGCTAATACATTTTATTTTATAAACAATTTGTGAACATATGCATATATAGATTATTTTGCATATTTCAATAAACATTCCTCCCTCAAATAATGTTTAAGGTTAGCCAACACTAATTTTATCTTATTCATTTTTAATAAGGAGTGTAATGTGGGTATACAGCATATACTTAATGTATTTTTTTTTTCTAAAGAAACATTGTATACTCCCTATTTCTCAAATAAAGCTATAGCACGTTATTTAGGCACGGCATTCATGATTTTAGAATAAGCCTTTATTTTATGTCTACAATACTGTATTATTATTATATAGCTTATTATTTTTTATCTGCTTATTATAATTTTTTTACTACTAAAGGTGAATTAGAATAGGTATACTTATTTTTTTTTTCGCGTGGAAGACGAAGTTGTCGGTCTATAGAAATATGAATAACAATATGCATGTGTTCACAAACTATTTATTAAATAAAATATACTTACGATAATCCATGCATATTTTATATTATTTTCTCATTTTGTAAATGTCACACGTGACTGCAAAGTGCGCGAATCAGATGTAAAATTTAATAAATTTAGTCTCTTTGTAAAGCTGTAGTTCTTCTTAAAATCTGAAAAAGTGGAATTAAAGTTGGTGAATTATTTCTTCTCAACTTTTTTTTGTTTTGTTTAATCAAAACAGTCATCAAAATTACGTATTCAGCGATAATAAGCCACCACGTTGCCGCTCATTGTCACATATGAGTATGAGTCGCTCATTTTCCCCGATTCATTCTCATCAAGAATCTCCGGCAATCGTTTACGGCAGTCCTCGACTGCGCATGTGCAATAGACTGCCGTAAGATTAATATTCTTACGGCTGCCGTAAAAATAGACACTTCGTTTGTTTTTTTGTTTATTGAACAACATACGTCTGACTTGTGTGCTCGACATGAAGCCTGCTTATAGACCCCTTGCATTGACGTCACAGCAACGGCTGATACTCTAATCTGGTGCACATCTGGAGCCCAAACAAAGCATCATAACTTCCCATTTGCCGTTTAAAGCACGTGCGGTCTTTTTGTTTAATTTTGATTTTTCTTACTCTTGCATTATTTTTCTAAGTACTTAACAAATGAAGCGCAAATAACTATGTTTACAAATGTGAAATCACCACATTTGGGTTATGTTTGGGCGCCAGATGAAGCATGTGACGTCACGTGCAAGGGGTCTATAAGCCATCGTCAATATACAGGGGCGAGATAGCACACAAGGAAATAATACAACACAAGAGAAGTACAACCAGGAGCTCCACACAAAGAGTGTGTGCAGTGGAGCCAGTGGGATTCAAACCCACAACCTCACGATCAGCGGCGTGATGTCTTAACCACTCAGCCACGGAGGCCCACTGGCGGTGTTTAGCATAGCAGTCAATGGAGTGCAAATTATTAACACTTGTTTGTTAGAAATACCGGGAAAAAATTCTTTGTCGAAGCAGCATATACTTAATATAGTGTAATATAAATTCAAAATTGTTGTTCTGCTTGCAAGAAAACTCTTTAAATTTGTAAATTTTCTGTTAAAATGTATCCAGAAAGGCTGAAATCGTCTGCTAGCGATGTTTGCGCCTGCGCATTCAGGCATTCTGGCGGTGCAGTGACTAGAATAACAGGTTATCATACCGCCAGCTCTGGCGTGTGACGTCACGTGCATAAGGTCCATTTGCTGAAACGTCTCTCCACAGCTTTTATAGAACATCTCTTTTATGACCAATAAGAATGCTCCATAACACAGTAAAGTAACCGTTTTCTATAAAAGCGGTGGAGTGAAGCTGCAGCAAATTGGTAAAATTTTTAACAGTGTATAGACCCCTTGCATTGATGTCACGTTGCCATTAGTAACGACTGATTCTTCAATCTGGTATTTCATGTGGAGCCCAATCAGAACGTCTGAAATCGCAGTTTGCCATAGTAAAGCACGTTTATTTTCTTTATTTCTCTCAAAATGAAGCAGCTTCCAGCTAATTATGTGAATAGCTTAAATCCGCACAATCGGCTATCTTACGCGCAAAAAGTTAAATTATGTTTTGGCATTGATCCATACGAAGCAAACATGGAAGAGTTTGCACAAGACTGGGATGAATTTCCAAATATCTCTCACGGAGATATATATCATTAATTACTACATTCAACAAACGCCATTACAAAAGTACAAATGAAAACTGGAATCGCATAATTATTTTACAAGTGGTTGGGTCAACCCCTCTAAACATCACAAGGCCTTGATGCAGAAAAAACACTTGCTTCTTGGAGAGGTATGTTTACTTCATATTTACCTTTATTAATTTATTTTTCTTTATATTTTACTTAATTATTGACATAAGATTGACAAAAGAATAAGAAAGTTTATATATTATTTAATTAAATATGTACTGTAGTTTCTATTCTTCTGCTGATTTAAAAAAGAAATCACATTTCTGAATGTATAGGTTTGCAAAAGAAACTAATGATCTATATCTAAAAATTCTAAATTATTTAAAAGCTTCTGGACTATAAATAATATAAGCTTCTATTGTTGTTAATGTAATATTCAATTACAAGGATTGTATTATGAAATATAATATTTCTAGTTTTTATTATCTATATTTAAATAATAGCAGTTGTTTGTGGTCAACAGGAAAAAAAAGGAAAAATCTTTGCAGTGAATCGTTATTTGTGACTGTCCAGATTTATGCAAACATACCTTGCTGTATTTTTGGGGTGAGTGGGAAGGGGGATTATAATTTTTTTCAGTCTCATTCAGGCCTTTTTTTTTCCTTCACATCCTGTATTAAGATATTTTTCCAGTCTGCAGAAAATGTCATTAAAAAACTATATGGAAATTTCATTATTGAAATTGATCGAACGAAATCACTAAATTACAAGAAAATCTTTGTTTGAAATATGAATCATTTTCGACACTTTAAAACATTACATCTTTTACAGTATTGATAATCTAGAAAAATTATATTTCATTGGTTTATGTCAGAGCTTCAGATTGAAGATCGTTCTTAAAAATTCAGTTAAATGCATTTTGGAAACAATTTTCTGAATTTATTCTGCAGACCACGAACACCTATAACTTGAAATTGATCAAAAGAGGTTTCTAACGCGCGTATTCAGAGCAAACGTCCGCAAAGTTACGAAAGCTGTTCTGCAAACGGGGGGGTTTACGGAAGATAGGGGGAAAGAATTCGAAGACGCGATTCTGGACAAACATCTTTCACCTTCCGCAACTGATGACGTCGCGTACAATTGTAGAATAACAGAATCGATTTTTAATCGAATGTTAGAATGTTTTAACCAATGAAAAGACGACAATTTTTAAAGGGACAAAATATAATGTTTTGAATAATTGTTCATACGCTCTATGCTATCTTATCAGTGACTTATCGTGTCTGTCTTTTAGAACCCAGACAAGCAGGCTAGTTGAAAAATATTTCTTTTAAATGTTAAATTTAAAAATAGTTAAAATCTAAGAATTATTTAAATAACAAGCTCATATTGCATATTAATATTTTAATTGCTTTTAGGATATTCCCCCGGAGCAGTGAGTTCCCTCACGGAAGATTTGAGATTTTGTGTTTTCAATGGTAAAAAAGTACCCCCCCCCCCCCCGGAGCCACAGATATCCGTCCTGAAGAAAAGTATCTAGAACCTGGACTTAGTTGATCGGTTGAAGAACATTTCATTTTAATGTTAGATTTAAAAATATTTAAAATCAAAGAATTATTTAAATAACAAGCTCATATTACATATTAATATTTTAATTGCTCTAGGACATCCCCTCTCCCGGAGCAACGCGTTTCCCCACGGAAGATTTGAGATTTTGTTTACAATGGCAGAAAAGCCCCCCCCCCCTCAGAGCCACAGATATCCCTCCTGGAAAAAAATGTCTAGAACTCAGATTTAGCTGATTAGTTGACGATGAATAATTCTTTTAAATGTTAGATTGAAAAATATTTAAAATTCGTGGAATATTTTAATAACAGTCTTATATTGCATATTAATATTTTTATTGCTCTAACCCATTCTCTTTAATGTATCATCTATTTTCTTATCAACAAAAAATACAATAATGTAAAGTTATGAAACGGTGGTAACATTTTACTTTCAATTTTAGGCTTTTCTATGATGATATTTTTTCACAGAATTAAATACATTAAAAAGAAAAAAAAAAGATTAATACATTAGTAATAATAGATTAGTACATTGGAACTTCCAAAAAGCAATCAGATGCAGTATTGATTTCAGGCAATGGCACCCACCCCTCCCCCGGAAGATTTGAGTTTTTGTATTTTCAATGGTAAAGGAGTGAGTGGATAGGAAGTGATCAATGGAGGGACCATTCCCCAAGAGCAATGATCGCCCCGGATGATTTAAGATTTTGTGTTTTCATTGGTAAAAAACTGCAATTATCCCACCCCCCTCCCCGCGGAAGGTTTGAGATTTTGTATTTTCATTGGTAATGGAGCGCATGAATAGGAAATTATCAGGGTGGGGGCATTCCCTCAGAGCAATGATCGCCCCGGAAGATTTAAGATTTTGTGTTTTCATTGGTAAAAAAAGTGCAGTTATCCCCCCCCCCCCGCGAGTTTTTGTATTTTCAATGTAAAGGAGTGCAGGGATAGGAAGTGATCAATGGAGGGACCATTCCCCCAGAGCAATAATCGCCCCGGATGATTTAAGATTTTGTGTTTTCATTGTTAAAAAAGTGCAATTATCTCCCCCTCGCGGAAGGTTTGAGATTTTGTATTTTCATTGGTAAAGGAGTGCATGAATAGGAAATGATCAGGGGGGGGGGCATTCTCTCAGAGCAATGATCGCCCCGGAAGATTTAAGATTTTGTGTTTTCAGAGGTAAGAAAAGTGCAATTCCCTTCCCCCCCCCCCTCGCGGAAAGTTTCAGATTTTATATTTTCAATGGTAAAGGATTGCAGGAACAGGAAGTGATTTATAATTTTGTAACAAATTAAGGGAAGCACTAATAAAAATAAAAGAAAATTCTTTTGTGCTATCTGTAGAATATTTAAACATTAAATTTCTTGATAACATTTATCAATGTCTCTTAATTAGTGTATTTATAAATATAATTAACAATCTTGGAAAGCTCAGAACTTTAATCAAATTGTTTATGCTAGAGAAAATATCTAACTCTAAAAAACTGCTATAATTAATATAGTAAGCTTGTGGTATAAACCTATAAAAAGTTCATTTCAATTGATAATATTTATATTAAAATATTTAAAGTTGGTAATTTCTTGCATGAATTAATATATTTGAGAAATGTATTATGCAGAAGGATATATATATATATATATTGCCAACAAGTACAAGAAAATTAAATATCAATTAAGATGTTAATATTATTTATTCCGAAATATTAAAGTAATTTTACTTAAACTTTTAAATTTGTTAACAAACATCATTAAATAGCTTTTAGGTAATCAGATTTTTTTCAGTTTGAAAATAATTTTTGTTACCTGCAAACTGAGTAGTAGTGTTTATTATCACTTTATTATTACTCTTACATGTAATGTTAAGAGATTTTTGCCCCTCCCCCCCTTTAAACCAAATAAGTAATAATATTTAACCTAAATGAATGAAATACTTTCACATAATCAATATTCATTCATACATTCTAACATACACTCAACCAGTCACAATGTGAGATGTTTTCAGTGCATTATTATTATTATTAACATGCTGTATTATACTAGAAAAAAAAATAATTTTCAAGATATTTATAGATGTTAAAATATAATTTCAAGAATTATGATTTATTATTTTTTTAATAATTTATACTATATAATCAGATACATTTTTACTTCTTCATTGCACAGATAAACTTTAAAAACGAAAATCTCGATAAGAAACAGTGTTTAATTAATAAAAGTAACTTTTCGAATTACTAACTTTTCAAAATTTATTTCCTATATGTGCATTTAAAATTTGTTTCAAAGTTAACATCAAATTAATACGCTACATCTAATCAAAAATCAATCATTCGTGAATCACAAATTCTCTAATTGCTCACTTGCAGAAAAAGGATTTTTTTCTTTTAAATACAGCAATTGATGTGACAGCTTTTTAAAATTATTAGGCATTATGAAATCTAATTATTGGGGATTAATCGCGAAAAGAGCAAAATTTTATTATTAAATTTTGAGAAACTGCATAGATATCAGTTTTACCAAAAGTAAACAAATATTTTTCAATAGATGCGATAACATTTTGCTTTTACGAGATAAAATTCAAAACTGTCAACATCAGATTTCTATTAGTATATCTTATTTTGGTAATAATTAAAGAAGTAAAATTATAGCAGGGTTTTATAGCAGTACTCAAAAAGTGTTAAGAAGTGATTTATAATAATACAACATATCAAACAATAACATAACACTGAAAAACATTTCACATACCTGTCTTTAAAATGAAAATCCGTAAATTAATCCTTCTTTTTAAATATGATTTACTTGACTGGAAATAATTTATGATGTATATATTCTTTTATTTGTTGCATACAAATAACTATAACAGCATTTTCAGTTGAAAAGAAGTGCGATTTCGAGCGTCACATGTCTCTGCATACAACGCCGCCATCTTTGTTACGAACAACTTTACACTTTACGAGAGTCTGAAGGCTTCCGTAAAAGTGATCACGTGACACGCTCAGCTACGGGAGAGAAACGGTCCGCAGGTGTTTGCTCTGTTTCGCGAATTTAGCTGCGGTCCGCAAATCTACGATAGAAGGGAAGTTACGGCAGAAAAGTGTTTGCTTTGAATACGCGCGTAAGACCATAGCTAAATTGAATTTTGGCAATTCTCTTATGTTTGGTTGAAATAAAACTGTGGATTTTTATTATTAAAGTGCATAAATGTATTTGTATAATTAATACATACATAAATAAAATATATATAATTAATAGCTTTGTGTGCGATCCAAATTCTGTGCTTCTAAACATTTTTTATACTATATGTACATTAAAATGTAATTAACTCATTAATGACACAGACAGAATGATTATCTAACTGTTTGACTTTCATCTAATTAAAAAGTGCTATTAGTAACAATATCACAATTAATGTGTCATTATTATTTTTTTAAATGGTTATCTGTTATATTAGAAGTTTCTGAAAGTGGACATGCCTTAAGCTGTTTAATGAGCATGTGAGAAACATCTTCGAAGTTTAGTGTTATGTGCATTTTTTGATTTATAATAATAATTTGCAGTCATGACCAGGGATGTAGTGGAGGGTATACGGAGGTATATGGTTTATATCCTCTGGATTTTTAAAGGAGCACCGTACACCCTCTGTATCTCAAGAAAGCTTATAATATACACACTCTTGCGTATATCATCTGCCTTGAGCGTATACCCTCAACTGCTTACATCGTATATCCTCTGTTATTTTTACGACGACACTTCTGGTCATGACTGATCATTGTAAATGGCGAAGTAATAAATAAGAGCGTCTCACTTGCACGTTATACAGTAAACTCCCTCAAATCCACAACTTTCTAAAATCCGCACATAATTTACAGTTGTAAACAATGAAACTTTCAATTCAGATATAGGGGAAAATATGACATTTTTATTCTTATATCAATTGTATTCATATATTAATCTGCAATTTTCATTAATATTACTGATTTCATGAAGGAAGAATAAGTTTATTTTTGAAAAAATTCAAGATATTGCTGATAACACTAGTAATCACAATCTTTTTGCCAAATGTATTTATGGATTAAGCAAGTTTTTTTTTATTTTTAAGTCTGGCTAAACCTGAAACAAAACTTCCTTATTTTATGATTTTGATCTGAATAAGTACTGCACCTTTAAGGCAAGTTTCATTGAATAATTTAGGAAAACGGCATCTCATCTTTATAATGAATATTTAACTATACATTGATTATTTACTTGACTTTGGCTTTTAATATATTAATCATTTAAAAAAAAAATCTGAATTTTTAATATTTTAGTTTATTACTTATTTTAATATTTTACTATATTGTAAGCATTCATTATAATTTCGATTGCATAATTAACTAGTAAATGTGCAGATCAGGAGCCTCAACATCAGCTTTGCACATATATATATATTTTTTTAAACACACTTGGGTAATATTCAACTTCTTGGAAACTTTAATTTAAAATTTTCATAGTACTTAATTATTTATAAGAATAAAATAAGAATTAGAAGTTTTCAGCCTTCAAAAGCGGTAAATTAAAAATTTAGTTATGTTAGGATATTCTGAAATTTTCATGATCTATTATTTTTTTGTTTTTTATTATAACATAGTAGATTTCTTCAGGGGGGCGGACACCCCCCCCCCTCTTTAGCCTTACTTAAAATAAATTTGCCACTTTCTAATAATTGTGTTAATGGTTACTGTATATCTTGCATTTCCTTACACATTTTGATTTATAAGGATAAGTAACAGTTTGGACAAATATTTTTCATTATCCTCATACTTCTACATACCTGCCAACCACAAACACCTAAATCTGATGTATCAGGAACTTTTATAAGTGTAAACTCAGTAATCTAGAGTTTTACAATTTTGTTTCCAAAAAAAAAAAAAAAAAAATGTTTTGATTGCATTTTGTAGCAGTTATAGCGGGACAGAAAAACACACAGAACAGACTAACAGATGAAAAACAATAAATTTCGTGTCTTCAAAGTAAGCCCTCACTGAAGTTTCGGCAATGGCGTTATTTTTCATGAGTTATTGATATCCATGTTTCTTGTATTTTTAACGACTACTATAAAATACATGTTTTTGTTCAATTATGACGTCAAATTTTACCAATTGAAATATTTGTTAAAAATATAATTATTTTTTATTTCTTTTACTTCTAATTATGCCCCCATTTTTGTCAGAAAAATTCTTATTAACGAAACAAATTTCCGTGTTTAATATTTAACAAAGTACTATTTTTATTTTAATTCTGACGTCATATTTATTTTTTCTTAGTTTGGTTTTTCGAATGGAAATTGCTCAATTGAAACTTATTGCCGTTGAAAATTTATTCCAGATTTTTTTTTTGGCAACGATAAAGGAAATTGGTTAAATCTTATCTAAAAAATCGCTCTTGATTCTGTATGAAAAAGAAGAAAATTTTGAATTATTAAGGAAAATATTTGAATAAAATTAATAAAACATAGCCTATATTCTTTTCTGGGCTATGTTATATTTATCTGCAAAGATAAAAAGACATTTATTAATTCATAAGTTTTGACGTTGACTTCATTTAAATTTTCGCCCACGCTTTCAAATTTATAGCATTAAAATATAATAAGGATTAGGATGAATGGTTGCTTAGCAACCATTAAGAGAAAATAAAGAAAATGAAATAAATACATTTTAAATAAGTAAATCTCTAAAACAAATTAGTTTATATTATTGGAACACATTTATAAAAAATCTCCAACATTTACAGTAATAACTTTAAAAATCTGACAAATGCATAGACAAAATTTCAAAACAATACAAATAATTTAACTGGTAAATTTCAGTATCCATTTATCATTGAATTCCATTAATGAAATGTGTCATTTTTCTCTCAAGTAAAAAAAATTTAAAATCATGGATTTGCCATAGAAAAGCATTATTGCGCAAAATAAAATGTTCTATATTTTCCGAACGAATGAATCAAATCTAACAAAAAAACTATACAGCTTAATCCCAGTGCCTCACTAACATACCCACTTAATTTCAAGCCAATCGGATGTTTTTTGCGTTAGTTATCGCGGAACAGACAGACTGACTGACAGACTACCTGACAACCAAACTGACAACCAAAAAATTTCGTGTCTCCAAAGTAAGCCTTCACTGACGTTTCGGCAACTAGATTCAAATTACTGTTTAAAAAATGTAAACAAAGTAGAAATGGGAAATATAGCTACTTTTGGTTAACAGGTTATATTGTTCCACACTTGTACATATAACAGGTTTTAGCAACCTGCTATTTTTGTAACACATGACTTATCGATGAGTGTACTGTCAACAGACTTTATTAGAAGGCTTTTAAAATATCTGGAATAATTTCGGGACATAAATACAAACGGTGTTTTAGTTTAAATAAATCTACATCATTAAAATAAGCTTGGAGTTAAAAATTTAATTTTTGCAAGACAAAAACTTACTTAGTTATGATACTTTGCAATTCACACATTATGCGTGAATTGCAAAGTCTTCTTGCACTAAAAAGGCATTTTCCTCCGTTGAAAATTCGCAAATATCATCAGGGGCGTGCGAAAAGAAAATAGCGCCTGGAGCAAAGTTAGAATTTAGTGCCCCTTCTCTCCCAACTTTTTCTTATGACCCGCCAAAATTGCGCTGGTAGAATAAATTTGGCGCCCCCTAAATCTCTGTACCCGAGGGCGACCGCCCTCTTAATCCCCCCCTTTCGCAAGGCGCTGAATATTATAACTCAGTAAGTTTTGCCCGTAAAAGAATAATTCTTTTGCTATTTTACTTGCTACAACACATCGAATTTTTTCCTAAATAAAAGTTATAGACAATTGTTTAACTTATAGAACATTGTATAAAATATGTAATTTCTTAAGTATTTAAAAAAGTAATTATTTTAATGTAAATGTAAATTGATTTTTATAAGATGCAGAAAAAAATTTAAAATATTTTTGCATTTGGTATTATGCCCCTAAATCTAACGGTTTAGAAATTAATTTTTTGTAAACGATAATAAGAAATTTCTTCCATAAAAATTAACACCGTTTTAACAACGCGCAAAGCAATTTGTTAAAATATATATATATAAATAAATAAAGCTGATATTCATTTCGTTAATGCCTTGACTTGAAGTCTGACTTCCCCGAAGCCGTACCTATCAACGCATATTCAAAGCTTATCGAACGAAAAAAGATACACGATATAAGAACACGAAACATTATTTATACGCTTTTTATCAATTTCATATGTAAAAGTACGTTTTTCAAATTAATCACAATTGCATTAAAATTAAGTGCCGTCACGAAGCTATATTTGTTTTCTTTTTTTTTCAGTAAAATACTTTTACAGAAATAATATCTTCCAGTTCTCATTTTCTAACAACGCAATAATGACAAAAAAAGTAAACATGTGATTAAAAAAAAAAAAAAAATACAGCGTTAGAATATCCCTATCCTTCCTCTTCCAAATACCAAAATTACATAATAATATCCTTTTTAACAATTCAAATTCACAGAATTGACATTTTTTACCCATCTAACTATTCGAGCCTAGGATTATGTCCCGTGCGAAAAAACTTTTTTTTTTTTTTTTTTTTTTTAATCAACAATTAAATCCGTAAATTCCACTCTTCAAACACAGATTCTTTCCCATTAAAATTGTGACCAAACATGGCTGACATCTCTTTGCTTTTTAGGTGCGTTCGTAATTATATAATACGTAGCACCTATAGTGGTCGTTCAGTCCGTCCGTCTGTCCGTCCGCATATAACAACGCAAAAACTACCCAACCGAATCGTTTGAAATTTAAAATACATAATTATTACATAATTTTGTCGAGTCATTTCAAATTTTATGAAACTCGGATGCATAGATCATTTACAGGGGCAATCAAAAGTATTCCATTACATTACGGTCAATGGGGAAAAAAGTTTCAAATGCATTTTAATCGTTTGAAATTTAAAATACGCAATTATTACATAATTCTGTCGAGTTATTTCAAATATTTTGATAATCGTGCGTATAGATCAATTACAGGGGCAACCAAAATTATTCAATTACATTATGGTCAATTAGGAAAAAGTTTCAAATATATTCTATATGTTTGAAATTTAAAATACATAATTATTACATAATTTTGTCGAGTTATTTCAAATTTTATGAAACTCGGATGCATAGATCAATTACAGGGACAATCAAAAGTATTCCGTTACATTACGGTCAATGGGGAAAAAAGTTTCAAATGCATTTTAATCGTTTGAAATTTAAAATACGCAATTATTACATAATTCTGTCGAGTTATTTCAAATATTTTGATAATCGTGTGCATAGATCAATTACAGGGGCAATCAAAAGTATTCAATTACATTATGGTCAATTAGGAAAAAGTTTCAAATATATTCTATATGTTTGAAATTTAAAATACATAATTATTACATAATTTTGTCGAGTTATTTCAAATTTTATGAAACTCGGATGCATAGATCAATTACAGGGACAATCAAAAGTATTCCGTTACATTACGGTCAATGGGGAAAAAAGTTTCAAATGCATTTTAATCGTTTGAAATTTAAAATACGCAATTATTACATAATTCTGTCGAGTTATTTCAAATATTTTGATAATCGTGTGCATAGATCAATTACAGGGGCAATCAAAAGTATTCAATTACATTATGGTCAATTAGGAAAAAGTTTCAAATATATTCTATATGTTTGAAATTTAAAATACATAATTATTACATAATTTTGTCGAGTTATTTCAAATTTTATGAAACTCGGATGCATAGATCAATTACAGGGACAATCAAAAGTATTCCGTTACATTACGGTCAATGGGAAAAAATGTTTCAAATACATTTTAATCGTGTTACACTCATGCGGACTTAATAAAATTTATATGCAATTATAAAGTACATATTATAATATACATCATACATAATTTGTGGTGCAAAGAACATTTGTTATTGATTTACAAGGCCACACAAAAGTATTCCATTACATAATGGTATAGGGAGAACATTGTTTGATGAGCGTTTTAATTGTAATTCACTATTTACAATTTTATGAGATTGATATATGAAAGTAATATTTTTAAAACTTCGCTATCGTACGAACGCACCTAATTTGCTACGCTTCACGTGCAATTTCCAACTTGTTATAATCTAACAGCGGCAGCGTCATTCACTTATTTCGCATAAAATACGTTTTTACCCCATTTCATTTCTAATATTCTAACCACTTGTTTCAATAAATAGTTTTCATCTTTCATCATCATAAATAGTTTTCATCTTTTCAAAAAAAAAAAAAAAAAAAGAAAAAGAAAAAAAGAAAAAACGTGGCTTTTATTGTTCTAAATTTTTTTTGATGTTTTAATCTTTGTAACTGTGAATGTTACAAAACATTCAAAAAATAAAATAATTTCTGACAAGAACGAAGCCAGGTGTTTTTAAATATCTATGCAATTGCCGTACTGTTTGCGAACAACCAATCGGTTTGAGAGATGTTATCAGTTGATCTTTTCGATAGCAAACGGACAATTATTGCTGTGATTTGCTCCCTAGATTAGACCAAACGGATGTTTAATATTTTAGAATCATAGAGGGATGCGTAAAAAGCGAAAGTCTTTCTCTTTGTGTGCTTTTCTCTCTCTCTCTCAAAAGCGTTTTAATGCTGCTGGAGAATTTTCTTTTCTGCAGTATTAGAAATTCTTTATCGTACATTCAGATGAGATTTACAAGTTAAGAAACAGGTTTTCGATAATTTAATTTTAATTACTGTATAAATATGTATTCGTAAAATAATTTTCAGTCTTGCTATTTTTTTTTATGCGTATACAAGGCGTTCCAAAATTAACAGGGACTTTTTGTTAATGTATTACTGAATAATAAATTTTAGGTTAATATTACGGATATTCATTCTGTTATGTTAAATAATGCCCATCTCTAAAACAAAGCAATGACCAGAAATCCGCACAACCTCTGGTCACAATCTGTGAGGATTTAAGTGAGTCAACTGTAGTAATTCAATGTAAATCAATGATTAATATTGAAAGTTTCTGAAGAAATGCAACTTTTGAAATATTAAATACCAGTCTGGTCTAATTTTTGACGAAACTTTGTTTTCGGCCAAAAACAAAATCAAATTTTTGGTTGATCTCTACCTACAACTATTCAATAATAGAGCAAATAGATTGTCCAGATTCGGCTGAATATCCAACAGATTAAATACCCAGATCACCTTTAAATATAAGTTATATTAATATCTCTAAGAAACAAGACTATTTTTTTTAATAGGGTAGTAGTACAGTAATAGACATCCCTTTTATGATTTTAATTCCTAAGAAAAATAACTAATAAATATTTAGCTTTAATTATACACACACAGACACACATATATATAGTCCCCCTTTCATGCTTCATAAATCTGGGTTTTTGTTGGCATTTTTAATCCAAACAATCAGGGAACAGAAAACAATTTTATTCACTCAATAAATTTATAGATTCTTTATTTTCTTTCAAAGTTTTGCTGTTTTTCAGTAAAAATCTTAATGAAGATGCTAAGAGCTGGCTTCATTTAATAAATTTATAGATTCTTTATTTTCTTTCCAAATTTGAATGTTTTTCTTTGAGTAGTGGTAGAAAATTTTGAATTTAAAAAACTTCTTGAAAGTTTTGACGCTAGTAAAAATGCAATTTCTGCAATGTTTATAGCGTAAACTATTTTGGCGTAAATGAGAACCTAAATAATCAAATTTAATTTTTAAATTATACTTTCCAGAATATAATACCAAAACTTTTATAAATAGATGTTTTTAAGTTATTTTATGTGGTTAATTAAATTTCAAGATTTTATTGTTTTATTTATTTATTAATAATGTATGTATTCGTTGCATATTTTATCTGGCAATCAAGCCAGTTCGAAGTCATGAAGTAATTGAGTCCTAGTTGAATCAATCATATGCGCTCTTCTTTCTCAACACTGGTAATTTAAAAAGTTTATTGCTCTGAAAAAAAAAAAAAAAAATTAAATGAACTTACCTTGTTAGATTTGAATAATTTTTCATTCATTTAAAAGTCAACTATTAAGGAAATTTTTTGCGATTATTTATTTATTTTTTCTTTTGCGCCCCTGGATTATTATTATTATTATTTATTATTTTTTTTTTAATTCCGTGCCGGGGCTTGAACTGAGAAGTGTTAATCCAGCCTTGAGCTAGTTTTCTTGAGTTTTATTTTTTACAATCTAATATTATTATTTAATACTCAGCAGCTTTTATGTTAATTTTTTAGCCTTTGTGTTTAAAGAGTTACACTATCCCATCAAAACAGGTTGTGGATGTACTGTCAAATATGACAAAGCAAAAATTGACAAATAAAATACTGTGTTTAATTTTTTTAAAAAGCTTGTTAATAGTAAGAGGATAATTAAAGACAAATTCAATATACGTAGTTAATTATAATACTTTTTCATAGATGAAAAATGACAAGATCTTTTATATCAAGATTACACAATATAAAATTCATAATGTAAGTTCCCAACTGGATACTAATTTGATTAATTCACTTTTGGCCAAAACTGGTTAAAAAAAAAAAGAGGGGGGGGGGACATGACTTTAGAAAAAACACAAATAAACATTATTATTCTACTCTTTTTTTTTTTTAACTCTTTTTTTTAATCTTTTTTTTCTTTAAGTATGCAACAGCTTTGTATTATGGTCAAAGAAATAAATTGCTATATATAGTGAACCATAGATATTTTGAAAATATTATCAAGCATCCTCTGATTGATAAACGATCATAGATTTTTTAAAAAATGTGTTCTTACTGGGGACTACAGAAAATGTAATTTATTAAAATAATTTTTAAATATGTGATAAGTGATTATTATATATCATATGATGTCTTTTTTTATCAGTTTTTTACACCAATTTATTTGTGTTATTTTAATGAAAATTACTTGCATATTAAGTTAACTAATAAAAATATGTTTTTTTTTAATTTAATACATATTTTCAAGAAATAAAGAATTTCTCTTACCCTCAACTTATTTTTTTTTTTTTTTTTTTTTTGCAATCCTGTGATTAATTTTTCCCGTTTTCGTGCAACCGATGATAACTTGTCACAATACTGTAAAGATTTTTTTGCTTGATTGAGCGACAAATTTCAGTTTTGTTCTTGTGACAGGTCATCGAATTTCTAAATTTTTCTTTTTAGACCAATTCACAAATTTTTTTTCTTATCCGCAGTTGTTTTTAGAATTTTTCTGATATTTTCTTTTTTGTAATCTGTAAATTTTGTGGAATTTTTTTTTCAACTAATTGGGGGGAAAATGACAATTTTATTATTATGCAACAGCATTAATCAAACTTATTTCACCAGCAAATCAAAATAAAAATTAATTAGTGTGATAATTGAAAATTTTTTTAATTTAATATTTTTTTAATTTTAGGTAAATCACTCTCAAAGCCCCTGGCAAAAAACACTGAAAGTATGGATCCTTGGTATGGAAGATGGCTTAATAATTACCGCAAATTGCACATGCATGGCTGAACTTGGTGGATCTTTGCTCTCATGTCGGTGCTATCTTATTTGCAGTTGAAATTGGCCTTCGGCTTTATTTGGAGCCATGTACAAGCCTGAAAAACAAGTGGCTTCTTGCACATGTAAAAAATGCACCACTTATGAAAATCAAAGATTTGGATTTTACTTCTGCAAATAATGATGAAGAAAGTCATCCAACCACTACTAATGACAAGAATTTAGCAGTCGAAATGAGCAATGATGAGTTCCAAGAGTTCTTGCAGAAAATTGTTGATTGTAAAATATCTTATGGATGAAGGAGTGGACCACTTATATATATTTCAAATCAGTAAAATCAATTATCATATATCAAAATAAGGTAAAGTTCAGCTTACCTTAGTTCCAGGATTGCACCACCCCAGTCTTTTGCTTTTGCGTTCAACATCGTCTGCAATATTCATCTTATTTACGTTTTAAACAATGATTACTACGTTCTGTAGGATAAAGAAGCGATGAGATGAATTATATAGACTAAATTTAAATTGCGTAATTTATGTGTATTTGAAGATTCGGACTCTTTCAAATAAAAAACATTTAATTTTTATGTTCTGGAATAAACATAATCTTCGAGAGATAAAACTCTTCTCGGGAGATAGATAAAATATATCTTTTACCGACACAAAAACTAACTGGAATAATACAATGATATATATGTTGCGGCCAATACCCGGAGCCTGGCCAATTCTAGAACTGGCTGGCCTATACCCGAACTGGCCAAGCTTCCTGGCCAAAACCCGAAATACATGAAATGAATAGCGTATTTCGGGTTTTGGCCGGCCAATTCGCGAACTGGCCGGGAAGCCTTGGCCGACACCCGAACTATGATGCATAGGTACCAATTTTCTTGTAAATAAGATAATGTAACATAAAAATGCACGATAAAAAAGATTCCCATTGACTATATTGAAACGAAATATTTTTGTGTATTCAACTAAATTAATCAAAAATAGTACACAATTCCCTTTCAATATCGAAATTAATTGATAAACCAAATAAGATGACAATTACAAGTTAACCGGAATCTTTACTCGAGTTAGAGCACGGACAGGCTGACGGCTAGACTATAGCAATTCATAGACACTTTCAACTATGTTAGAAAGGATTAAGCCAAGTGCCTATATGATGTATTTCGTGAATTGGCCAATCGCATCTGGCCAGTTCGCGAATTGGCCAATTGCATCTAGCCAGTTCGCGAATTGGCCGGCCAATTCTAGAAATGGCCAGTCATTTTTTAACGTTGCTGGCCAATTCGGGGATTGGCCGGCCAGTTCTAGAATTGGCCAATTTCGGGTTTTGGCCGCAACATATATATAAGAAGTATAAAAGTTCGCACTCAATGAACATTGCGGAAGTCCATAGAGGTAGGTGTAATAAAAGAGATGAGTGAAAAAACCGCAAGCATCTGGTCAGCTTCAAATGTACATGTAGATTTTCCATGCTTTAAATGATGAAAATTCTTGGCTATAGAAAACGACACAAAAATAATTGAGTTTCTTTGAACTTTCTTCAAATATTCTTTCTCAGGTGTTACACACCTCACAACAAAAATAAGTGAAACCGGCACTAATTCTGCCATTCTGAAAATTGTTGATCCTTTCTCCAAGGACTATGCCAAACTGCTAATCTTTCATTACAACATAAGTTTTTTGATGAAAAAAAAACATTGATATGTTGTGGCAGGAGCTTTTCGCTCATTGCCAGAATATTTTTGAAAAGGAGATGACACTTACTAAAGCAGATGCTAAATTTATTCAGCACTATAGACCAATCTTTAAATAAATAAATAAATAAAAAGAGTGGTACTATTATAGGGCTGGTAGAATAACAGCATCGATTATAAAAAGGGTACAATCTTTAGATATTCATAACCCATCGAAGATTTTAATTAAAGATATTTGTTACCTTAATACGGAACGTATTACAACCAAAGCCATCAACTGGGGAAGAAAGCGTGAGTGGAAAGTTATTGCTGATTATAAAAAGCAGGAACTATCTTCTCACCAAGGTCTGAAAGTGGAATCTTCTGGAATGTTTATAAATCCACAATTTTCATTTATTGGTGCTTCCCCCTGATGCAATTTTATCATGTGAATGTTGGGGTACTGGTGTTTGCGAAGTTAAATGCTCTTATATGATTTCCGTGATACCAGTCTCATTGAATCTCAAAACCTGAATATTCCATATTTAGAGTAGGATGATGGTTATAATCGTTGTCTGAAAAGAAATCATGATTATTATTAACAGATTCCGTCTCAGATTTTTGTTTAAAATGGAAACTATGCTGATTTTGTCGTTCAGACACACACACACACACACACAAAAAAAGTCTTTTTTTAAAGGACTTTGCTTGATTTAGTGATGGGCGATTTCGATTTTTTAAATCGATTTAATCGATACTACGGTCAACTCGATTTAATTCATACTTTAAAAATTTTAATCTATTTCTCTGAAGGTAATATAATTTTCATTTTCCTTCAAAAGTCGAAGATAAAGTAGTCGGATGTGCCAATTCCAAAATTTCAGTGCATTAGTTTTTAAGATAGAACAATTGAAGAAATCTAAGAAAAAACCCCCTGCAAAATAGCGTTTTTTGTTGAGTGATGTTCACCAAAAATTGATCAGGATCAATTTTTATCAGGTACCAGCTGAATCTGAATTTTGATGAAAATCCATGAAAGCGCGAGATACAGCTATTGCGAAATCATGAAAATGCAGCATATCAGCGCCACCAGTAGGGCAATTTACACCAAGAACTAAACAACACTAATCTATGTCAGAGATTTACTAAATAAGAATTTTGATGAAAATTCGTTCTTGAGATAGCGCTATTGCATTAATCATGAATAATGCAGTATAGCAGCGCTATCTCTTGAGCGATTTCACCAAAAGGTAATTAGCATCAAATCATATCAAGGACTAATTGAATCTAAATTTTTATGAAAGTCCGTGCATTAGTTCTTGCGATAGAGCTAAAATGGAAACAGGGGCGTACGAAAATAGAACTGCGCCCGGTTCAAAGCTCCAATTTAGCCCCCTACCCTATTAACTTTTCCTTGTGATAGGCCAGAAGTGACGTTGGTATTAAAAATTTGGCGCCCCCAAAATTTCCGCGCTCTGGACGACCGCCTCCTTCGCCCCCCCTTTCACATGGTGCTGAGTGGAAATTATGAAAAATGCAGCATAGCATCGCCATCTGAGAAGCGATATACATCGAAATGTAAAAAGCATCTATTCATGTCAAGGACTAACTGAATCTGAAATTTGATGAAAATCCGTGCATTCGTTATTCAGCTATAGCTGTTGCGCAAATCGCAAAAAATGTAGCATAACAGCGCCACCTCTTAGGCTATATACACCAAAAATTAAATAGATTCAGTTTATATCAAGGTCAAACTAAAGTTTTGTGGAATTCCGTATATTTGTTCTTGAGATAGCACGGTCAGAAATTTTTGTCATATAAAGACTCACAGAGACAGATATTTCCTAAAAAGCATGAAATCGTGTTAAAGACCTTCTAAAATATACAAATCCATCGAAAACGAGAAGTCGAAAGTTTTCATGAATCAAATACTCTCTTCTTGTAAAGTTGCAAAAGAAAGTAAAAACGTAAAATCGATTTCGATCTTTAGATTCGATTTCGATCTTTAGATTTGATTTCGATCTTTAGAATCGATTTCATTTTGATTTACAAAAATTGAAATCTCATTTTGGAAGATTCTTAGATACCAATAGAATTGTAATTTTTAAGCTATTGCATAGCTTTTATCGCGGGCTTTGAGCGCGGTAACCGAATCCAAAAATTCCGTAACGCGAAAAATCCTAACACATCCGTAACGAAAAAACCTAACACTCGGCTAACTTCTTTTCCGTTCGGAAAACTTCGGGACGGTATCATTCGGTAGACTTCGGCAGACATTGACGTGGTATTTTTCAGATATTAGGATATCAAGTCTCAAACTTATGTTTCTTATGATCTAATTTTCATAGCGCGGCCAAATTTTGTTTGGTAATTTATTATGAGACAGTGTTTATTTTGGTGGTCTTATTTATTTTGGTGATAGGAGACCCCCCACCGTGAGGGTCGAAAAATTTAAAATGCTTATAACTCGCGATCTAACTTTCGTAGCGCGGCCAAACTTTGTTTGGTAATTTATTATGAGACATTGTTAATTTCTGGTGACAAGAGACACCCCACGGTGAGGGTCGAAAAATTTAAAATGCTTATAACTCGCGATCTAATTTTCGTAGCGCGGCCAAACTTGTTTGGTAATTTATTATGAGACAGTGTTAATTTTTGGTGACAGGAGACCCCACACGGTGAGAATCGAAAAATTTAAAATGTTCATAAGTCGCGATCTAATTTTCGTAGCGCGGCCAAATTTTGTTTGGTAATTTATTATGAGACATTGTTAATTGTTGGTGACAGAAGACACCCCACGGTGAGGGTCGAAAAATTAAAAATGCTTATAACTCGCGATCTAATTTTGGTAGCTTGGCAAAATATTGTTTGGTAATTTATTATAAGACAGTGTTAATTTTTGGTGACAAGAGACCCCCCACGGTGAGGGTCGAAAAATTTAAAATGCTTATAACTCGCGATCTATTTTTTTTAGCGCGGCCAAATTTTGTTTGGTAATTTATTATGAGGCAGTGTTAATTTTTGGGGACATTAGACCCCCCACGGTGAGGGTCGAAAAAATTAAAATGCTTATAACTCACGATCTAATTTTCGTAGCGCGGCCAAATTTTGTTTGGTAATTTAATATGAGACTGTTAATTTTTGGTGACAGGAGACCCCCCACGGTGAGGGTCGAAAAATTTAAAATGCTTATAACTCGCGATCTAATTTTCGTAGCGCGGCCAAATTTTGTTTGGTAATTTATTATGAGACAGTGTGAATTTTTGGGGACATTAGACCCTCCACGGTGAGGGTCGAAAAAATTAAAATGCTTATAACTCACGATCTAATTTTCGTAGCGCGGCCAAATTTTGTTTGGTAATTTAATATGAGACTGTTAATTTTTGGTGACAGGAGACCCCCCACGGTGAGGGTCGAATAATTTAAAAGGCTTGTAACACGCGATCTAATTTTCGTAGCGCGGCCAAATTTTGTTTGGTAATTTATTATGAGTCAGTGTTAATTTTTGGTGACAGGAGACCCCCACGGTGAGGGTCGAAAAATTTAAAATGCTTATAACTCGCGATCTAATTTTCGTAGCGCGGCGAAATTTTGTTTGGTAATTTTTTGAGACAGTGTTAATTTTTGGTGACAGGAGCCCCCCCCCCCCCACCGTGAGGGTCGAAAAATTTAAAATGCTTATAACTTGCGATCTAATTTTCGTAGCGCGACCAAATTTTGTTTGGTAATTTATTAAGCTATTGCATAGCTATTATCGCGGGCTTTGAGCGCGGCGACCGAATCTAGAAATTCCGTAACGAGAAAAAATCCTAACACTCCGGCTAACGACGTTTGAGTTTGGCAGACTTCGGCGCGGTATCCTTCGATAGACTTCAGCAGACATTGACGCGGTATTTTTGCATCTACTTATAATAAAATGCGTTCTGGAGAGGTGTGTAGAACGGTTCCAGGATTCGCCACTCCTATCTGTGAATGGACCCTAGCAATACGCCACGTTAGGCTTAATGGAAAACAAATGCAGACATATGACAGCTAAAAGATAATATCTTTTACTTAAAATAACGTTTAAACAGCATATTTTTCTATAAAACATGTATATCATATCCAATTATAATGTATTAGGCTCCAAATTAAAAATAAGTAATTGTAAACATCAGATTACGATATAAACAAACGAACTCTGTTGCCATTCAGATTTTCCAAATCTTGAAACAAATGAATGACTCTTTGAACGCATTATTAAAAAAAAAAAAAAAAAAAAAAAAAAAAAAAGAGAGAATACACGTCAATTATCTAATTCTGTTCTTAAAAATATTTATAAAATCATATTAAACTCTTTAAATAATTTGATTTTGTTTAAAACTGTCAAAAACTCTTTTTGCAATCACACTGCAAAAGCTCAAAACGCAAAAATAAACACATTTTGGAACACTTTTGTCCTCAAATTCACAACACATTATTATGTTGCGAAATGTGTTTTGTGTTGTGATTGTGTTCTTAATATATTGTAAAAGTGCTGCTTTCTAAAAATAACTTCTTAATATGTTGCAAAAGTATTGCTATTCAGAAATGTGTTCTAAAATTACTGTTGTTAATTGTGTTGAAATAGTGTTGTAAATAGTGTTGATGAAAATAGTTTCTTAAAATAGTGTTGCGCAGCACAACACTTTGTCCCCAAATTAACAACACATTGTAAACTTTTACAATTTAGTACACTATAAAACAACATATGCAACAAATCTTCAAGATCTTTTCAAGATGGTGCCTTTAAAATTACACAATTTTAAAAATGAACAGAACCATGCATAATGGAAACAGCACAATCGAATACGATTCTAGTCAGAAGTGTTGATTTTATGTTCAGTTAGTGTTGCAAAAATGTTTCAGTGCGTTTGCAGTGCATCTATTGGCAAATAATATAAAGAATCGAACTTTGTAATAAACACGAGTTAATGTTCGGCATATCAAAAAGTTAATGTGATATTTTCGGAAATTACATTTCACTTTGCTAATAATTAATAGAGATCTAAATCAGAAGCATGCATTTTTAAGAACTTTTCACTGTTTCTTAAAATGCAGAATTCTGATTGGTTAGTCACGTTTCGCTATCAGCGAAAGTAGCCTGGATCGTTGTATTCTTCTCGCAAAAAATGTAGTGAATCAATCACGTTTGAGAATCGTTCAATCAAAATTATTTGTACTTGAGAACGCACGTGTGTTTGTTGATCTTTTTGAACACGCGGTAGGTTTATATCATATATTTTCAAGTAAATCGTTGTTTCTGTAATTTAACGATAATTTTAGCAATGCCTGATGAAAATAACGAAACGCCGATTGAACGTAGACGGCGATTAGTTCGCGAAAGAAAATCGAGATGGCATTACTCGAAAAATACTCGAATTTTATCGAAAAATCGTGTAATATACTCAAATTTTGCAGAAAAATCGTCCGAAAATACGCGAATTTTGAAGAAAGATCCGGGAAAATATCAATTTTGTAGAAAAATCGGGGAAAATACGCACATTTTGTCAAAAAATAGCGGAAAATAGGCGAATCTTAACGAAAGATCGTGAGAAATACGAGAATTTTGACGAAAGATCAAGAAAAATACGCGAATTCTGTCAAAAAATCGCGGAAAATACGAGAATTTTGTCGAAAAATCGGGGAAAATACGCGAAATTTGTCGAAAAATCGCGGAAAATACGCAAATTTTGTCAAAAAATCGCGGAAAATATGCGAATTTTCTCGAAAAATAAAGGGAAATAAACAAATTTTCTCGAAAAATCAAGGGAAATAAACGAATTTTCTCGAAAAATAGTCGAAAATATGCGAATTTTCTTGAAAAATTTGCTATTTTCAAAATAAAACTGCTATTTTTTAAAAAAAGTTGTTTTGTTTATATTAACTGCGTATAGATAGCGCCAAATCCAAATTTAAAAAACAAAACACAAAGCTTCTTAATTCATGCCTAAAAGCATCGAACTAAAAGTATTATATGCAAATGATTAAAGCCACTGCCGAATCATACTTTTAATAAAAATAATGTATTTTAAAATTTAAAATACTTCAATATTTAATTTTAATGCTTTGTGAAATCTTCAGAAATTGAGTTTCATTTTGCTAATTATTATTATCGTTATTGTAATAAATACTGCTCTTTGTTTTGAAGTTAAAATTTGTTCAAAAACTAAATATCAAGTTAAAAAAAATTTAAAAAAAACTTTATCATTTGTATTTGTAGAAATCTATTGTTATTTTTAAAATGTGCTTTTCTACAATACAAACTCTTCAATACTAAAATCTTCATTCTGTTTGTATTATTATGAAAATAAAATGCAAATGAAAATTCCGTCATTTTTGACGGGGTTGTTATACTAGTAATTTGATAAAAAATGCTATGCAATAGCTTTATCGCGGCAGTCCCCGAGTGCCACACATTTTTTTTTTTTTTTTTTTTTTTTTTTTTTTTTTTTTTTGTTTAATTTAAATGGATCCACGTTTCAGATCGAGTCGATTTTTCCAATTTTATTATTTTAATGGTAGTATAAGTATTGATGTAAAATTAGGTATAAGAATAGATTTTTTTTTCTTTCTAGGCTAAATCAGTGTTGAATGCAGGTATTTTTCACTTTGAGGGCTGTTTGCGACTCCGGAGGAAGGCATGTTTGACAGCTCTGTAAGAGAGGGGGAATCGCAATTTGTGCATTAAAAAGTATAAAATCTCATAACTTCTGGGGGGGGGGGGGTATTCCCTGCGGGCCACCCCATTAATCCGACACTAGGTTAAATCGTTATATTTTTGTTTACAAGTCCAGATTTTTGAATTATTGGTTTATTATGTTTTATTCGGCACGCTCGTCTCTTCTAATTCCTCCGCCCCCCCCCCCCCCTCTTCCGTGTCAGTTTAAACTTACAGGGCCGTTCGGAATATACATACAGTTTTTAAAATGTCCAATTCTCGTTCTATTTCATTTTAGATCCACATTTTGAATCCTTGACAAAAGATAAATAAGGGATCGCCCTTCCGCCCGTTTGGGGTTTATCTGAGCCACGCCGGGGGGCATATTTTTTTGTTTCTTCAAAATAAACAAAAAAATGTTGTTGAGGGGGCTTGCACCCTCCCCTCCACCTCCTCATATCATTTTAGGTCACGTTACGGACCCATAATGGTTCAAATTTAAAATTTTCAAACTTCTTTAAAAAAAAAATAACAATCATTGGTACATATTAGTGAAACTGCGGTTCGAACCCGCAATCTCTTGATTGCACAAGTAATCCCTAAGTTTATTGGCCACCGAGTGCTGAGCAGCGCTATTATTTCTTTAGATTGTATCTTTAAATTCGTTATATCTTTTGAATGGAATGTCCGATTTCAAAAATTCAAAAAGCAATCTACAGGTATTGAAACAGTCATGATATACAAAATGATTTATTTGGATAAGGATTAAGGTATCGATAGTATGATCTAATTTTGGTTGATGTATTTATCGCGTTTTAAAATGTAAGAAAGTGGTTATAATGAGTTAACTACAATAGCTGGACATATGGTATCGCGAGGTTTTTTATAGATGTTAATTTGTTCTTTAATATTATAGAACCTTTTTTTTATTCATTTAAAAGTATTTCCTGACGATTCAAAATTATATATCTTAACGATTCAAAAAATACACACACAATTGTTCAAGCTTTCACTTACTATTTTTTTTTTCATGTTCGTCCGTCCTAACCCCCCCCCCCTTCCTCGTCAGTCTTAACTTACAGGATGGTACAAATTATGTGTGCGATTTTAAAAATGTCTAATCCTCGTTTTATTTTGTTATAAATCCATATTTTTAAACCTCAACAAAAGATACATTTGGGCCGGAGTCGCCCTCCCGTCCGTTTGGGATTTACCTTGCTCCCCTGGCTGGGGAGCATATTTTTTGTTTCTTCCACACCATCTCGTATAACATATCGTTATAAAGCTTTTATCTCCTCGTTTTTTTCTGTTACTACCCCTCTCCCCACCTAGTTACATGCTCTTGACACTTTTTACAGTTTCAATGAATGCATGTTCCCCGCGGGCCACCCCATGAATTCAACACTAAGTTAAAAACTATATTTTTGTTTATAAGCCCAGTTATTTGGGTTACTAGTTTTTTTTTTCAAGTTCGCCTTTCTAATCCCCCCCCTTCCTCGCCAATCTTAACTAAATGGGCCGTTCAAAGTATGCAAGCAATTTTTTAAATGTCCAATTCTCGTTCTGTTTTATTGTAAATCCTCATTTTGAAACTTCGACAAAAGACACATTTGGGCTATGGTCGCCTTTCGTCAAGTTTGGGGTTTACCTGGCCCCAGGATATGGGGGATATTTTTTGTTCTTCCAAACTATCTCGTGTAACATTTGGTTGGCATAAAACAAAAAAAAAACTTTTTTCTTTTCTTTTCTTTCTTTCCCCTTTTTTTTTGTTTTGTCTATACTCCTTGAGTCCCATCCCAGTTACACGCTCTTGGCACTCTTTATCCTCGGTTTAATGCCAAGTTACTCAGTGTTGTTATTAGTTGAGTTATGTCCCTCAAATTTGTAAAAGTTTTTGTGTAAGTGACAACCATAAGTGATAATTATTTTAAAATTTAAAATTCTTATTATCCGACTCTAAAATCTGCAATAGCTTAATTCTATGACTCCCTACATGGGGATGGGGGGGGGGGGGAGGCGGTAGTTACGGTCCTGCTGATTGTCTAAGTTTTGGAATTAGTAATTTGGAACTTCTCTGTGTGAATATCGAAATATCGATTCTAGCATCGATTCTAGAACTGAGAAATCGATTCTTATTACGATCGATGTTGCTTTATACGATGTCGATTTTAATCGATTCTCAAAATTTCCAAAATTGCCCAGCACTAGCCTGATTATCAATTCTGGGAAACTGCACTAGAGAAAGCATCAGCAGTTTTTGTGCGCCGTATCCTTCCATGCAGTAATTTTGGTATTCGAGGCAGGCAGAATTAAAAGAAAATCCTGAAGATGATGCGACCTAATCACCATCACCGGAACACGTGCTTTTGTTAACACACTTGTCGGACGTTCCTCTCAGTCCGCACAACTTTGAAGAAAGTCCGTGGCAGTTATAGCTGTCACCACCGACATTACTAGGTGATATCAGTCACCCACTGTGAGGATTGTGTAAATGAACACTGACGCTGTCAATTAACTGAACTATCAGTTTATTTAGAATATATGTACACACTAAATACGCTATTTATAATTATATACAATTACAACTCGGATATAGGTGATCCGGTTCAACATTAAATTAAATACAGTAAAGGTTGGCTGTGTACTATTCCAATTACACTTTCCACCTCACACTCAATGCACGTTAGATTCACTTTATCGGAGATCAATCTCGAATCTCCCAACACAGGTATACTCGGCCTGCACTTCTCGGCCCAGAGCACTAAACACCAGGACGTCTGTGTCCTTTGCTCTCTAGAAACGCACTACTCACGCTCTACCACACAGATCACCCTCTAGGTACGAAACCCAGGTACGGACTGAACTAATCTGAGACAAGCCTTGCTCTTCTCAAATCACTGCTTTCCCCAACATAAACCCCCTTTTGGAGCTCCCTCATTGGGCAGATTCCACATTCCTTTCTTGATTAGTGACATGTTCCTTGACTGCCGATCATCCGCATACCTCACTGACAAATGGACATGCCTCTCAGCAATCTTCTCTTTCTCTTATTCACCACCTGCATAGGATTATCTGTCAATTCCCCTTTCCACAAAGAAGGAATGTCACCTTGGAAATTCTGGTACACAGCCATACAATACAAGATATTAAAATAGAGAAATAGTGGAAATTCCATTCTTTAGCAGAGGTAGTATCAGAACCTGACAACACTGTTAAAAATTTGACCCTTTTGCTGCATCTTCATTCCACCGCTTTTATAGAAAACAATTACTTCACCCTACACTTTAAAAAATTTGACCATTTTGCTGCATCGTCACTCCCCCGCTTTTATAGAATATCTCTTTTTTGACCCATGAGAATGCTCCAAAATAGGGTGAAGTAATCGTTTTCTATAAAAGCGGTGGAATGACGATGCAGCAAAAGGGTCAAATTTTTCACAGCGTATTATGGAGTATTCTCATGGGTCAAAAGAGAGATATTCTATAAAAGCGGAGGAGTGAAGATGCTGCAAAAGGGTAGTTATTTACGTTTTTTTTTAGCTTGTAGTTCACATTTGGAGACTCGAGATAAGAAAATTATCAAGATGTCGCGCAAAATAAGCAAAGCGCAAGAAGAAATAATGTTAGAATTCATCAATAATAAAATTATATTCACAAAAAATGGTTTTGTAAGCGAAGAATAAATAAATATAAATGAAAACAATTATCTGATATTTTAAATGCGAAACTACGGGAGTAGTGAAATCAGATGAAAAGTGGAAAAAAGTAAGTTATAATTTTATATCATGTATTTACTTTGTAACTATTTCACCCAATGTGTAAGGCATTGTTTGATTGCAATAATTTTTTTTTGATTTTTTTTTTATCTTCAACCTGCAGTATCATTTCTTAAACATTTGTAATGTTAATTCTGTTGGGATTTTTGCTACAACTTTTTAATAAATAAACTTTAAAACTTCATTCATAAATTCACTTCTGAATACTTAGCATACCTATTAAATAATATTCATCTACAAGTATTGTAGATTCAACAGATAAGTCATTTCTTCTATTATACTACTTCATCAATTGAGATCTGAATTAAGTTTCCACCTATTTAAATCTTGTTGCTATGAAATAATTAAATTCAAATTGAACCTCATAATTATTTAAAGGAAGGAAAAGAGAATTAGAAAAGTAACTTAAAGTTACATAACCAAATTAACTCATTTATTAATTAATGAAGACATCTCAAAATTTTGAATAAATAAAAATATTTAAGAAGCCACTTAACATAAAAGCAACAAAATTCTCAACTTATTCAGATCTGTACCTCACTGTAAGTTAGTAGCAATAAACCCAACTTTACCATTACTGTTTTGCAGGATGAATAATATATATCAAAGCTTAAGAAATAATCACAATTACAGATCAATTAACTATTAGAAAAAGAGAAAAAGGGACAAAAAACCTCTCAAATATTCAGAGAGTTAAGAAAAACAAAATTTTCATAAAACAGGAAAAAATACCAGATTTGGAACATTCATCCTACAACACAAGTAATGGTATATGACCTTGATACGACAGTGATAGTACATTTCTACCTTTTTTTTTTTTTTTATTACTCCTGGTATAGCGTTATGAATCATTAACTCATTTTATTTCCTTTTATTATTTTTACAATGCATTAGCATGAGAATTATCTTCGAAATTCTTAGGTCTTGTTATGATAACTATTAACTTCTGAAATCAATTAAATATTATCATTTTTAATTAAAATTAAAGAAAGAGTTTTGTATAGAGAATTTAAAGTAAGTTTATTTAAAATCATTAAAAACTTCTAAAAGGTCTAAGGAATTCTCATTTAAGTCTTAAATCTCAATTACAATATTGAAGTAAAAATTTATTTTATTTTCATCTTAGAATAAATTGAAGTTATATCTATAGGTAGACAAATATTACTCACTAACCAAAATAAAAAGAATTCCTCTTTCTGAGTTAAAGTTAATCAAATTTCCTTAATTTGGATGAAGAAAGAATTAGAGTCGAATTTCAATAAATATAAATACACAATTCACTAGCACATTTCGTTTAATGAATATATATATATAATGATGGTCACAAATGACATTTTCTTTCCTTTTTTTTTTACAATAAAATATTAACGTAAAAAGAGGAACAATTTTTTAACGATCAAGATAACATCAACATAATCTTAGTAGATCATACATGTATATAAAAATGCAATCTAATTATATAAATCAAACTTAGCATCAGAATTGACTTACCCATTGGCGACATGTACCCATCATGGATCATAATTTAGTCACAGTTTATAACCTTATTCGAACTTCGAGTCCTTGCTATCGGATAAATATTTTAAATGTTATAGGATACATTCATGTGACTGTTTATGGTATAGTTTACTCTACACTCTGTTCTAAGATGTCGTTGAGTTCCTTTCACACCACCATCCCATTACTCGAGGAAATCCTCGGAAACTCCTCGGCCACTCCAGACTGGTTAAACTTCTGAAAATCACAAATGGAGTCCAACTCTACACTCCTGAAGGGCAACAATTTCCATAATTTCTTCTCTCCTAGTGAAAACGAAAAATGCCACGGTAATACGTCCTACAACTGCTTCTTCTACTATGGATTCCACTGCTCGAGGGGTTCAACGCTACAGAGAATTGATCTCTAAAGTTTCTATTAACCATAGAATTAAATTCAACGTAAATTTCTAGTCAGCGTAGACTCAACGTAAATTCTTAGTCAGCGTAGACAATTATCTTGACATTCTGCATGAGAGACGCTTGCCGGAAGAGAGGACATGGCCGTCCAATTCGTTCACCGGGGTGATTTCTCCAAAAACTCCGTCCACTACGTATATCTGCTGCGGGGACGCCGAAATCCGGAACAAGCAGCAGGCAAGATTTTGCACTCTTCACATCGAGAGATCCAGAAGAGAAGTGATCTCTAAAAAACGGTTTTTTCAGCATCTTAATTCCAAAATCTTCCCCCTCTCCCCAGAAAAAAAAGGGGGGGGGCACGCTGTAGCCACTTAACTTTTACATCCACATTCTAGAGTGACTTCTCCTAATACTAAAAATTTTCCTCGCATTACTGGAATAAAATCAAACTCGGGGCCTCCTAACTACTAGCAAGGCTTCCTGCCTCGCCTCGTGCCTACAGGGGTGGGCTACCATTGGCTAAAAGTTGTTTCACACTTTCCTATGACCAAATAAGGGCATGATAGGACAAACTATGCACGTGACGTCAATCCCCCAGCCTGACCGAGCAGGTGTTAAAATTGAACAACCAGCGGTTCCCATGGAAAAAACAAGGGGGAGAGAAACAAAATTGCCTTCGTATTTTTACGACGGTAATAAAACTTTCACTGTCGCTGGTGGTCCTAAGTAAAATCTATATTCAGGGGTATTTCAACAATTGCTGCACTATTTCTTAAAAACAGCATTGTTAATATCAAACTCGGGCAGTAAAATTGCCCTAATAAATTTAACAAGACATGATAGTAACTTCAAAGTGTGTGGTCTTTTCTTGGAGGCGGACAATAGTAGCACTTTTACAATGTCACCTGCAAGCATCATGCATTCATTTATTTCTTTATTGTGAGAGGGGTTTGTCCTCATTTCTACTTAAAGTGTGGGAATACTTTAGGGAATGTTTTTATTGCTCACAGAGTTGAAAACATCAGATGGGCAAATACGAGAAAGAAAAAAGGGAAGAAAAAAAAAAAGAAAAAAAAATAGTGTGGGGGTATATGATTTAATTTAGAAAACATAGAGAGAGAATATTAATTTGGAAAAAAATATTTTAATGAAAGGCAAATGGTATATAGGCCTCAACAAGAACTCCCCCACGTTGAAAAAAAAATAAACATTATTCGTTTTTTGCCAAAAGAAAACAAGAATTTTATTTTTTTGAATTTGATGACCCCAGAAGGGCAGTGGAAGAAAGTCCTAACCAGAAATAAATTACAGGCAAATCCAAAACTAATGGCAAGGTGAAATGCTGAATTACTGTTGCATCCCGGTTAATCAGAAGAGTAAAGAATATCCACTAGAGCAGATCAAACAACGACCCGAGAAGTTGACAACTTCACGCTACTAACTCACCACACCAACTATGCACTCCGGAATGCAATGCTGGAGCTTGGATATAATACATGAAATTAAAACTTAAAATAGGAACTAAGTTATCTCTATTACCAAAGGATTCTAATTCACTACTCCTACTCGGCCTAACCTATCAAACTTATGAGTTCCCAATAATCTCTGTATATGCCCCTAACATCTGTAACAGTATCAAGTTGCAAATTCCCTATATGCTACTCTCTCTGGACATATGAAGCCACTTTTATAAAAACCGAATGCAAGGAAATATTGTAAAAATTTTTAAAAATTTCAAAAATTTTTTGAATACAGAAAGCAAAAGTAATCCAAAAGTGCCTAAAGGAATAGAATTTAGAAAATTCATAATAGATATACCATGTCAGCCGAAGGTATCACAAATATGTACACACATAAGTAAAAATAATATTTTGTACACATGTAAAAAGGTAAAAAAAAAATGAACATAAAAGAATATCTTGCATTACATAAACAAAAGGTATATATATAAATATGACATTTACATCTGACTGTATGTAGTGGGAATAAATACATACAACACATCATCACATTACAATTACATAACATATTCTTTGAGTAAAATCGATTGATATTTGCACCTCTGTACTGCCATAGATAAGCAATAATCATTGCATAAACAAATATTTTAGAAGATCAAAAATATCACTAAAAACAAGCAAAGTGAAGTAATATTTACCTCACAAGAGAACTTGCCAATCACTTTGACAAGGGATAAGAATTTTCCTGACACACCCAAATAAAAATAAAAAGGGGGTGGGTAGATGGCTATATTAAAAAAAAAACAAGCAGAAAAAAAAATATATATATAAAATGCATATAAACCAGATAGGTATATACATGATGTGTGTATACCTGGCATTAGATAGTTTCTACCCTACAACAAAAATTACCAAAGTAAAATATTCAAATAATTTTCAAAGATACACTAAAAAATTGTAAAGTTGTAAAAATTGCTAAAAATTCATTAAAAGAATGAACTATTTACATTTAAAATCCTAATATATACAAAAGAGATGCCTTTAGAGATTCCGAGCAATATATATATAAAAACAAAGGTGACAGCGGTATATAAAGTTTCACAACCATAAAATTTTCAAAGACCTCGGAATTCGTAGAAAATTCGCTAAAAAATCCCAAAATGCATACAAACACGGGACGGATCATTCACCTGGTAGTAATATACATTAATATTACCAAAACTTTTGAGATTAAATTCGTGAAATGTTAAAATCCCTTGAGAATAGGTGCGCAACAGAATCAAAACAAACCAACTTTTTGCTCGAATATATCCTAAGTTCCCTTATTTCGGATCGAAAGTTATTCAAAATATCGAAAATTACCTATATACAGAACCTATATACACATCCTATATTAAAATACAAAAAAAAAAGAAAAAAACTAAAAGTAAACAAATCTAAAACTTATAATTCGGCCGTGAACTTCTATTCCTTAGAGAATATTCACTAGCAGAAGACGCGCGCCCAATATTTTGATCCGGCTTAAAGCTAACTCGCTGCTGTGAACGACTCTCACGGCTTGAATCACATGACGTTCCCGTTTGCCGCTTAACCGTATCGCGAGAACCCGAAGTAGATACTTCCGTTTTTCCCTGAACGCACCGCGACGTACTTCTATCTTCCGTGACGGGATTATCTTGGGAAGGAATGACAGGGGGGAAATCATCACCTATCGTTTGATTCCTAGTTTCGTTTTCCTCAGCAGTTTCGCTTTCAGTACCGTCAATCCCTTGACGTCTGGTTCTACTCTTGTGACCCTGAATAGTGGGTTGCTGGGTTGCTGCTTGAGCAAGGGGTGGAGGAAACCAATTTAAAAATCGATTTCGCGTCCGTCGCTTAGGAAAATCGAATTGAGGATTCGATTCATTTGTTGACATTCGGTCTTGGGTTTTGTTGTGGTCCAAACAAGACATTCCATCCTGTTTATGTGCATTTGCAATGCATCTATCTTTAAACAACGTAAGGCGATCCACATGTACAACCTGAATTTTAGAGGGATTAGCAATTAGTGCAATTTTAAAATTGACATCATTCAGTTTTTCAATGATTGTAAACGGTCCGTTGTTTAATTTTGACAATTTTCGCGTAGTACCTGTAGCAATTGATGGATTAAATAACCAGACTCTATCGCCTACTTTTAAATTTTTAACTACCGCTGTCTTTTCTCTATACTTCTCTTGGCTTTCTGAAACTTTAACCAAGTTATCATAGACTTCAGCGTACACTTTTTGAAGAGATGGAATTAACAGTTCACAGAAAGATGGGGCGTCATTATAGCTGAATCTAGGTGACTGAGAAAATAGGGTATACGGTAAATTTAGATTTCTACCATATAAAATTGCAGCCGGTGTTAATTTAGTAGAGGAATGCACAGCTGAGCGCATCGCTAATAGGGCAAATTTAAGTTTGGTATCCCAGTCAGACTGGTTCTCATTAACAATATGGCTCAGGGCGTTTTTTAACGTCAAATTTTGTCTCTCGATCTGTCCATTCGATGCTGGATGAAAGGCAGACGTAGTGATATGTTTAATGCCGAACATTTCGTAGACATGTTTGATAGCTTCAGATATCAGATTTCTCCCATTGTCTGTGGTTACGACCGCAGGCGCACCATAACGTGAGATGAAATCCGCCAGCGTATCCGCGATAACGTCTGACGTGGTTGAACTAACTGCATAAGCTTCTGGCCATTTAGTAAAAGAGTCGATATACGTAACAATAAAAGTGTTACCTGAAAATGTCATTGGTAGGGGGCCTATTAAATCCAAATGTACCTTATTCATAGGGAATTGGGGTGTAGGCATCCTCTGGAGGGGTGCATGCTGATTAGGTTTATGTGCTCTCTTTTGTTGGCAGCTAATACACGACTCTACTAGATGCTTGACATCCGCCGACATTCCAGGCCAGTAAAAGTGCTCCCGGATGCGGTCAATTGTTTTCTTAAAACCTTGATGACAAGCCACCAGAGAATCGTGTGTTAGAGCGAACACTTGCTCAATCATATCTCTAGGCACTACTAATTTAATTGGATTATTTATTATATTGGAATCTCTCGTGTCCTCACATACAAGGATATCATCTCTAAAGAAAAATTTCATATACCTAGGTGCGATTTCTAAATTTTTGTCTAACTTTCGGGCTATTTCACAACACTTTTTATCGAGTTTTTGTAATTCACCAATTTTATCAATTAAATTTGAATGCGGTACAAAAGTAGTTTCTTTTTCTACTTGTATACAAAAATTACTATTACTAATTTCTGGTGTCTCATTAATTTTAGCAAATCTAGAGAGAAAGTCTGCTACACTATTACATTTACCTTTTATATATTTAATTGTAAAATCAAAATCAGATAAAGTACAAATCCATTTTGCCATACGTGATGTCGGGTCATGAATTTTTAACATAAAAGTAAGAGGTGCATGGTCTGTAAATATGTGAAAATGGGTGTTAGCTAGGTAACATTTAAAATGATTCGTTGCCCACACCAGAGCAAGAAGTTCTCTTTCAGTAGCAGAGTATCTGGTCTCTGCATCTTTAAGTCGTCTGCTAGCAAACGCTACAGGGTGAATTTTATTTTCCTCATCTAGTTGTGATAAAACAGCACCCAATGCTTCACCACTCGCATCGGTATAAACATAAAACTCTTTATTAAAGTCAGGTAAAGCTAGGCATGGTTTAGAAATTAATGCTTTCTTTAAATCCTCAAATTCTTCCTGGGCTTCCTGCGTCCAGGCAAAGTGCCCAGTTTCCTTTGTTAAATCAATTAAATTTAACGCTCTTTTAGTAAAGTCAGGTATAAAACGCCTGTAAAATGAGAGGGTACCAATGAATGATCTGACACCTTTACGGGTGGTAGGCGGTTGCAATTTTTCAATAATTTCAATGTTTTTATTAATGGGGGATACTTGTCCACTATGAATTTCGAAGCCAAGATATTGAATTTTGTCAGTTAAAAAAGTGCATTTACTGGGTTTAAGTTTTAATTTATGTTGACGGAGACGTTCAAATACTAAATTTAGTTTATCTAGGTGAGATTCTATGTCAGAAGATGAAATTACTACATCATCAATATAAGTTAAAATACCAAGATCTGTTAAGTCTCCTAAAACGGCATTCATTAGTCTTTGAAAGCTATTACCTGAATTTGCTAACCCAAAACAGTTACGTGTCCATTCAAATAACCCTTTATGAGTAATAATGGCAGTTTTATGTCTGTCCTCTGGTCTAATAACTTGTTGAAAAAAACCACTAGTTAAATCTAAGGTTGAAAAGTATTTGGATCCTGCTAAAGAGTCGACAGATTCTGTAATATTGGGTATGGGGAAAGCATCTTTCACTAAATTTTTATTAAGTTGTCTGAAATCTACTGCTAATCGATAAGATTTATCTGCTTTTTCAACCAAAATAACAGGGGATGCATATTCAGACATGGATGGTGTTAAAATGTTAGCTTCAAGTAAAATATTAAGCTGCTCTTCCATTTCTTTTCTTAATCTGTATGGTACTCTATAAGCTTTACAGCGAACTGGTTTATCAGAATTTAAATTAACAGTATGGGGTATTGTGTCACAACCAGGTAGGTCTAGTACTGAGGCTGCAAACACATCTTTGTTTTTATTTAAAAAATCTTGCATTTTAGCTTTAAGGGGGGCGTCAAGATGGTCCAGGTTAATTTCAGAGCTCCATTCCAGATCAGCATGATCAAAGTCAGGAATTTGGTTCTCCCTATTGATATTACAGACTAAATTACATTCGCATGAAATTAAATTAGAGTTATTTGGAGTTAAGTTAGGATTATGAGAATATAAATTAGAATTCTCAGAAGTACAATTACAATTAGGAGTTGAATTATCATTAATAAGTAGGTCAGTTAAATTGTTGCTATCTATACACTTTAAGATTTTAGCTATGGAAGTTCCTTTATTTAAGTTAATATGATTATCCGAAAAGTTTGCAAATGACACAAATAATCCATGTTGCTGCGTGCATATAGTTCTGGCAATCAGAAGTCCCTGGTTTAAATTTCTAGCTAGGGGTTCTAATATTACTGGTTCGTTTTCTAAAATACTCAGTTTTTTAGTACTTTTAACATCTGCCAACATTTTTGTCCTTGGTGGGATTACAAGCTTTTGGCTTAAAACAGCAACTCCTACAATAGTTTTATCTATCTCATTGTTTTTATCTACATTATCCTCTAAATTAGCTTGATTTTCCTCATTTACTTCATACTTATTATTTAAATTCTCCTCACTTTGCCTGAGGTGGAAGACCTGGTTATTTTGTGACACCTCATTCTTATTTTCCTCAAATTTTCCTAAATCAGGGGTCTCTACATTTTCAGCAATTTTATTACTCAATTTCTGCTTATTACTTCTAACCGTAATTTGAACAATTTCATTGCTACTGCTAAAACTAGGACCCTGAACTGCCTCTCCAGTACTACTTTCTTTTTTACCTCCACCATCATTCATAGTGTGGGAATTTTCATTTACATTTGACTTTGGCATTTCAATACTTACTTGGGCACAATTAGACATACTTTTACAATTATTATAACACTTATGATTATTTACAAAACTATATACATTGCTTTTCGTGTAACATTCCTGCTGGACATTATTTACAGCATCTGGATTGTTTACAATTTTGTCTCCATTCATGATTGAGTCTCTGATTTGAGTTTTGATTTCTATAGGTGTTTTGACTAAAGTTTGCTCAGGTGGGCTAAATGATATTGAATTATCAGAACAATTTAACAAAATATTGTATTTGTTTAGAAAAGGCATACCAAGAATTGCTTCAAACTCATTGGCCAATTTACTTGGTACAATATAGAAATCCGCTTCACAAAACATTCCCAAAAATTTAAATTTTAAGTTTATTTTATTATTAAGATAAATCTGTTGTCCTGTGACAGTAACTATGGGAGTGCAACAATCTTCAGTTTTAAAATTTTGGCCCAAATTAAGGATACTATTACTTATTAAATTAATGGCACTACCCGTATCACATAATGTAGGAATTTCAATGTCATTAATACAAATATTTTTTATTGGGAGCCCACATGATCTCTGCACAAACATAGTGTATACAGGATGGAAGTCGTTTGGCCTTTCCTGGGTCGGTCCGACTACATCTGACCCGGCCTCGTAGAGTTTAAAGACTCATGTTGACTATTTACATTGTTATTCGAGTTTTCACTAGTTTCGCTTTCATTTCTCTCATCATTTCCTCTCCTCCCACTTCTCTGATCCCATCTACCTCTCTGATTAGAGTAACCTCCCCTGCGATTGTTATGAAAATGGGAGTTATTTCCTCTCCCTCTGCCCCTAAAATTTTGAAAATTACCTCTACTGTTATTCGAGTTTTGTGGGCAATTTCGAGCAAAATGGTCTGTCTGGGAACAAATAAAACAAGAAAAATCTCTATATCGACTTCTTTCGGTATTATTAAAATTTCTCTGCTGGTTGCTATTCTGCAATAACTGGTCCAACTTAGCGGTGAGCGCTTCTACCTGTTCACGTAATTTAGTAACTTCCTGCTGGGACTGATTAGAGGGGCCCGGTTGAATGGCTGCACATGCTATATTCTGCTGGCTATTCTGGGGATAAAAAGGATTGACATTCTCAACCTGCACGTTGTAAAACGGGTTGACGCTTTTGCACGCCTTTTCTTCGAGGAGGGCAAACTCCAAAATTTCCTCCGGCGTTTTCGGGCTTTTTGTTATTACACCTTTTCTGATTTCTGGTGTTAAATTGCTTAAGAGCATGGAATGCAAAAGAGCAGTTCTACTCTTATTCGCTACATCTTGCTCAAGGCCCTCTACTACTAACGCCTTAAGTGAAAGGTCGTAAGCTCTATCGTAAAATTCCTGGACAGGCATTTGGGGGGTTTGTTTAAAATTTAGAAAACGGGTCAAGGCTACGTCCGGAGTCAGTTCATGGGTATATCTTTCTCTAAAGATTTTGATAATATCCTCGGTTTGTTTAGTTCGATGCAATTTGTATAATCTAGCCGCGCTGCCATTTAAACGGCTCAATAATGCAAACTTCTTTTCCTCCTCAGACCACCCAAAGAAATCTGCTAACTGCTCATACTTCTCTAAAAATTCATTAAATGGGCATGAATTCCCTTCTCCGCTAAATGGAGGAATAACACTCACGTTTTCTATTAGTGCACTCTTTTTATGTATGACCGTTAAGTCCTTGAAATGCTGATTGTCGTCCATTTTTAGGCAAATTACACTCCGATTAAAAATAAACAACGCAAAATAGGGGTAATTTAAATACTAACTAAAAATGGGTGATAACAAGGAAGAAAAAAGAGAATAAAAAAATAACATAAATGAACATAAAAAAAATTATAAGCCTTGAATAATTTAGTGATTAACTAGTATTTTTGAAGAAGACCAGCAGGTGCAAATATCATTTACATCACTTTTACTATTAAGCATAGTTCCTTCCCAATTTTAAATTAAAAATAATTTCAAAATTTTTGGTTTATGTTTAGAGCCCTACTACACAAAAATAAAATAAACATACACTTTTCAATAATAATGCACCTCCTTACTACACTAAAATATTATATAAAATGCATACTTAAAACAAAAATTTCATGCAAACTTGAATTTCAAAATTTATTGAGCAATAAACAGGTTCAACTTCACGGCACCATTCTTTTGTTGTGATAAACAGGCTCTACTTCATAGTACTATTTTTATACTTATTGTGCCACAATAATCAGGCCTTTCACTCACGGCGCCATTCTATTGTTGGGATTTTTGCTACAACTTTTTAATAAATAAACTTTAAAACTTCATTCATAAATTCACTTCTGAATACTTAGCATACCTATTAAATAATATTCATCTACAAGTATTGTAGATTCAACAGATAAGTCATTTCTTCTATTATACTACTTCATCAATTGAGATCTGAATTAAGTTTCCACCTATTTAAATCTTGTTGCTATGAAATAATTAAATTCAAATTGAACCTCATAATTATTTAAAGGAAGGAAAAGAGAATTAGAAAAGTAACTTAAAGTTACATAACCAAATTAACTCATTTATTAATTAATGAAGACATCTCAAAATTTTGAATAAATAAAAATATTTAAGAAGCCACTTAACATAAAAGCAACAAAATTCTCAACTTATTCAGATCTGTACCTCACTGTAAGTTAGTAGCAATAAACCCAACTTTACCATTACTGTTTTGCAGGATGAATAATATATATCAAAGCTTAAGAAATAATCACAATTACAGATCAATTAACTATTAGAAAAAGAGAAAAAGGGACAAAAAACCTCTCAAATATTCAGAGAGTTAAGAAAAACAAAATTTTCATAAAACAGGAAAAAATACCAGATTTGGAACATTCATCCTACAACACAAGTAATGGTATATGACCTTGATACGACAGTGATAGTACATTTCTACCTTTTTTTTTTTTTATTACTCCTGGTATAGCGTTATGAATCATTAACTCATTTTATTTCCTTTTATTATTTTTACAATGCATTAGCATGAGAATTATCTTCGAAATTCTTAGGTCTTGTTATGATAACTATTAACTTCTGAAATCAATTAAATATTATCATTTTTAATTAAAATTAAAGAAAGAGTTTTGTATAGAGAATTTAAAGTAAGTTTATTTAAAATCATTAAAAACTTCTAAAAGGTCTAAGGAATTCTCATTTAAGTCTTAAATCTCAATTACAATATTGAAGTAAAAATTTATTTTATTTTCATCTTAGAATAAATTGAAGTTATATCTATAGGTAGACAAATATTACTCACTAACCAAAATAAAAAGAATTCCTCTTTCTGAGTTAAAGTTAATCAAATTTCCTTAATTTGGATGAAGAAAGAATTAGAGTCGAATTTCAATAAATATAAATACACAATTCACTAGCACATTTCGTTTAATGAATATATATATATAATGATGGTCACAAATGACATTTTCTTTCCTTTTTTTTTTTACAATAAAATATTAACGTAAAAAGAGGAACAATTTTTTAACGATCAAGATAACATCAACATAATCTTAGTAGATCATACATATATATAAAAATGCAATCTAATTATATAAATCAAACTTAGCATCAGAATTGACTTACCCATTGGCGACATGTACCCATCATGGATCATAATTTAGTCACAGTTTATAACCTTATTCGAACTTCGAGTCCTTGCTATCGGATAAATATTTTAAATGTTATAGGATACATTCATGTGACTGTTTATGGTATAGTTTACTCTACACTCTGTTCTAAGATGTCGTTGAGTTCCTTTCACACCACCATCCCATTACTCGAGGAAATCCTCGGAAACTCCTCGGCCACTCCAGACTGGTTAAACTTCTGAAAATCACAAATGGAGTCCAACTCTACACTCCTGAAGGGCAACAATTTCCATAATTTCTTCTCTCCTAGTGAAAACGAAAAATGCCACGGTAATACGTCCTACAACTGCTTCTTCTACTATGGATTCCACTGCTCGAGGGGTTCAACGCTACAGAGAATTGATCTCTAAAGTTTCTATTAACCATAGAATTAAATTCAACGTAAATTTCTAGTCAGCGTAGACTCAACGTAAATTCTTAGTCAGCGTAGACAATTATCTTGACATTCTGCATGAGAGACGCTTGCCGGAAGAGAGGACATGGCCGTCCAATTCGTTCACCGGGGTGATTTCTCCAAAAACTCCGTCCACTACGTATATCTGCTGCGGGGACGCCGAAATCCGGAACAAGCAGCAGGCAAGATTTTGCACTCTTCACATCGAGAGATCCAGAAGAGAAGTGATCTCTAAAAAACGGTTTTTTCAGCATCTTAATTCCAAAATCTTCCCCCTCTCCCCCCAAAAAAAAGGGGGGGGGCACGCTGTAGCCACTTAACTTTTACATCCACATTCTAGAGTGACTTCTCCTAATACTAAAAATTTTCCTCGCATTACTGGAATAAAATCAAACTCGGGGCCTCCTAACTACTAGCAAGGCTTCCTGCCTCGCCTCGTGCCTACAGGGGTGGGCTACCATTGGCTAAAAGTTGTTTCACACTTTCCTATGACCAAATAAGGGCATGATAGGACAAACTATGCACGTGACGTCAATCCCCCAGCCTGACCGAGCAGGTGTTAAAATTGAACAACCAGCGGTTCCCATGGAAAAAACAAGGGGGAGAGAAACAAAATTGCCTTCGTATTTTTACGACGGTAATAAAACTTTCACTGTCGCTGGTGGTCCTAAGTAAAATCTATATTCAGGGGTATTTCAACAATTGCTGCACTATTTCTTAAAAACAGCATTGTTAATATCAAACTCGGGCAGTAAAATTGCCCTAATAAATTTAACAAGACATGATAGTAACTTCAAAGTGTGTGGTCTTTTCTTGGAGGCGGACAATAGTAGCACTTTTACAATGTCACCTGCAAGCATCATGCATTCATTTATTTCTTTATTGTGAGAGGGGTTTGTCCTCATTTCTACTTAAAGTGTGGGAATACTTTAGGGAATGTTTTTATTGCTCACAGAGTTGAAAACATCAGATGGGCAAATACGAGAAAGAAAAAAGGGAAGAAAAAAAAAAAGAAAAAAAAATAGTGTGGGGGTATATGATTTAATTTAGAAAACATAGAGAGAGAATATTAATTTGGAAAAAAATATTTTAATGAAAGGCAAATGGTATATAGGCCTCAACAATTCCTACAAGTAAAATATCAAGTAATTTCTGGGAATTTAGATGTTAAAAATAATGAGAAATATACGAATTTGTACAAAAAAAAAAAAAAAAAAAATTTATTCTTATTACTTTTTTAAACTCCTTGTTGTCCCAGTAGTTTAATAACTGCAATTCCCTGACATTTAGTAGCACACTAAAACAATATTCTTGTGATAATCACAATAATTTAAACACTGATTCTCATACATACTCCATACTTGTTATCACCTTATTACTTGTCTCATACATAACCATACTTGCTACCCCAATTGTAAAATTTATTTGAAAATATGTATTTTGTTTCATTTGTGTGCTTTCATAAAGTTCTGATTGATGCAGTTAAAAACAATTTATGTGTGTTATTTTTTGTGATTTTAAAGAATGGATATAGTCCAGCTGAGTTACTGATGAGTAAGAGATTACAAAACAACGTTACCACTAACCGCACTTCAATCAAAGGTTATACAGACCGAAGAAATAGAGGAAAATAGTATAAAAACACAAGAAAGGTATTATAATGAAAGAAATAATCACCATGAACTCAAGTCAATAAATACAGGGGGAGAAGTGTGGATAACGGATAGAAAGGCTGTTGGTAAAGTACAGAAGCATAAAAATACACCAAGTTCATATATCGTAAAAGAAGGACATCATATATCCTAAGATGTGTAGCTACCGATTTTAGTACGTGTAGCTAACAAGAGTAATAACTTTTATAACTCATCTTTAAAACCAATCTTATTCGATCGTCGACAGCGGTAATCTTTTTACCAAGACTAATTCACACTACATACTTTTTAAAAGTTACTATTTGCGATGCGACACAGCTTACGATTCCAGTTATTTTTGCTGGACCAATATCGCCATCTGTCGGCATATAATGGCCCGACATTACTCCCCTACCAGTAACTAAGTTAGGATTACAGAAATCATGGTAGAGAATAATTAATTACATTTCAAATTAATAATGTAAATAATTTAATGAAAATAACAATAATAATCGTATATATCCACAAAAATCTATTTCTGTTTTCAGTGAGACATTAATTTTAAACTAGTATAGAATTGTTATTAATTTAAATGCAACAACTATAAATGCAACTTTATCCACCATTGGGGGAAGAAAAAGAAAAAAAAGTAATATTTATAAATTATATCATAAAATTGTTATTACTCAGAGTAACGTCTTGTAGTAAGTTTAAATAATCTCATATAAAAGAAAATTATCTGAAATCTATGAGATTATAAATATTAATGGTTACTAAAATTGAAGACTATTTACTCGACTTAAATACTATACGAAACCATGCTAATTTAAACATGTAATTCAATATTATAAATCATATCATAAACTAAGCAAGAATAGGAGAAATATAAAAAATATATATAAAAGAATTTAAGAAATATTATAACACAATCATAAATTTATCAAGAATAAACAAGTTGGAAATTGCACGTGAACGTAGCAAATGAGGTGCGTTCGTACGATAACGAAGTTTAAAAAATATTCAGATCTTGCTGATATAGTAGAGCGTACTTCGGATACAGTATAGTAGTCGAAATCTTTGTGTTTCTGTAAATATGCAGAAAGTAATTTTTATTACACCTCAGAAACGTATATCTTATTCATAAAATGTGAAATAGTTGAATATAATTAAAACACGCCCCAAACAATGTTTCCCCGTATAGCATTATGTAGTGGAATACTTTTGTGTGGCCCTGTAACTTAATAATAAAAATTCTTTGCATCACAGATTGTACAGAATGCATATTTTAGTATATACTTCATAGATTCATACCACTTATATTATGTTCGAATGAGTAAAACATCATTAAAATTCATTTGAAACTTTTTTTCCCATTGATCGTAATGTAATGGAATACTTTTGATTGTCCCTGTAAATGATCTGTGCATCCGACTTTCATAACGTTTTAAATGACTCAATAAAATTACGTAATAATTATATGTTTTAAATTTCAAACTATTAAAATGCATTTGAAATTTTTTTCCCCATTGACCATAATGTAATGGAATCCTTTTGATTGTCCCTGTAATTGATCTATGCATCCGATTTTCATAACATTTGAAATGACTCGACAAAATTACGCAATAATTATATGTTTTAAATTTCAAACGATTAAAATGCATTTGAAACTTTTTTCCCCATTGACCGTAATGTAACGGAATCCTTTTGATTGTCCCTGTAATTGATCTATCCATCCGATTTTCATACAATTTGAAATGACTCGACAAAATTATGTTATAATTATGTATTTTAAATTTCAAACGATTCGGTTGGGTAGTTTTTGCGTTGTTATATGCAGACGGACAGACAGACGGACAGACAGACAGACAGACAGACGGACAGACAGACGGACAGACAGACAGACGAACGGACTGAGCGACAACAATAGGTGCTACGTATTTACATAATTACGAACGCACCTAAAAATGACAATCAATCTTTAAAGCGAACTGGCAAATTAACTTTTCTGCCACAACGTGTTGTTGAAGGCAATATTTGATCATCAGAAATGACTTGTGGAGTATGGGAGTGACTAGGCATGTTAGTATTCTCTGTAATGAAATTCTCTGGAATTTCATCATGTGTCAACATATAGGCTGGCTTAAGCCGGTCAATTGAGATATTGACACTTTTGCCTTTTATTTTCAAAGTATAATATTTATCATATTTATGGACTACCAAAAAGGGTCCTTGGTAGGCCGGTTCTAGCGTTTTTTTTTACTCGGTCTACCCTAATAATCACCTGGGAGCAAGATTTTAAATCATTATGTACAAATATTGTTTTTTGTGTTGCCTGTTTTGTAGGCATAGGTTTTAATTGCTCCGTATAATTGTGTAGCTGAGTCACAAAAGTCTCAGAATCTGTACTGACTGTTGGTTTATGAAAAAATTCACCTGGCAGTCTAATATTTGTACCATAAACCATCTGTGCTACAGAATGATTAGTGTCACTTCTGATAACTGATCTTAGTCCTAAAAGCACTGTTGGTAAAATTTCAGTCCATTTCACATTGTTGTGTGCTTTAATAGCTGTTTTTAAAGTTCTGTGAAAGCGTTCAACTTTGCCCTGACACTGTGGATGGTATGGTGTTGATGTTCGAAGTTTTGCACCCCAAATTTCTGCTAAGTTTTTGAGCAACTGAGACTTAAATTGTTTACCTTGATCTGTTATGATTGTTCCTGGCACACCGAATCTACAAATCCAATGTTCATAAAATGCTTTGCTCACTGTTTCAGCACTATTTTCAGGCAAAGGGACAACTTCTGTCCAACAAGAAAATCTATCGATGCAAGTTAAACAATAAATATGTCCATTAGATAGAGGCAAAGGACTAATTAAATCAGTATGCACAACATTAAATCTTTCATCAGGTTCTTGAAAAGTAGAAAATTTAGATTTGGTATGTCTATTTACCTTGGTCTTTTGACAATTAATACAGGTTTGAGCCCATTCTTTTACTTGCTTGTTGATTCCTGGCCAAATGAACCTGGCAGCCATCTCTTTAACGGTAGATTTTATGCCTGGGTGTGACAAGCCATGGATTTGATGAAAGAGTTCTCTCCTGAATTTGAGAGGAATATATGGGCGAATCTTGTTGTGGGAGGTATCACAACATAATGTTTTTCCAAATGCCAGAGTGTAAGGTTTGAAGTCCAAAGATGTGTCACTAGAACATAATTCTTTGAATTCTGCATCATTACTTTGCTCTTGAGCTGTTTCATCATAGTCGATAGATAACACAGACTGTTTCTATTCTGGACAAGGTGTCAGCAACCACGTTATCTTTGCCACTAATATGTTGGATGTTGGTAGAGAATTGAGAGATGTACTGGAGCTGGCGCAACTGTCTTGGAGAAGCCTTTACATTTTTCTGTTTGAAAGCAAATATTAAAGGCTTATGATCTGTTCAAAATGTGAATTCGCGACCTTCCAAAAGGTATTTAAAATGTTTGATGAAAAGATAGATTCCCAATAACTCACGGTCATACGTACTGTTACTCTTTCTGAGTTTCGTTAAGTTTTTTCGAATAGAAACCAATTGGCTTCCACATGTTGTCTTCAAATTGTTCTAAAACTGAACCAATTGCCCAATCTGAAGCATCTGTGCATAGAGATAATGGAAGTCCAGGTTTTGGAAAACACAGAAGTGCAGCATTAGCTAGATCAGCTTTGCACTTTTCAAATTGCTGGATACTTTCATCTGTCAAAGGGACTTTTCTGTGATCCTTTTTCTTTGCACCTTTTAACATCTCATGAAGCAGTGCTTGGGTTTGTGCTGCATCTTTCAGGTATCTGTGATAGAAATTAATCATACCAAGAAAGGTACGTAGATCGTGCAGGGTTTCTGGCAATTTATAATCTAGGATAACTTGGACTTTAGCTGGAAGGGGTGAGGAACCTTTCTCATTAATGAGGTATCCCAAAAATTCAATTTGGTTAACTCCCATTATTGATTTTGCAACATTAATGCGCAGGCCATACTTATTTAATCTCTCAAATACTATTTTTAGGTGCTCCTTATGCTCGGCTTCTGAGCTCGAAGCAACTAGCACATCATCCAAATAGGGAAACAAAAAATCTAACCCCTGAAAAACTTGATTAATAAATCGCTGGAACGTGGCAGGAGCATTCCGGAGGCCAAAACTCATGACATTGAACTCAAACAATCCGAATGGGGTAATTATTGCAGTTTTGGGCTTGTCTTCTTCAGCTATTGGAATTTGATAATATGCTTTGATTAAATCAAGCTTAGAGAAAATAACTGTCTTTTAATATGTTATGAAAATCTTCAATTCGGGGTATGGGGTATCTGTCTGGAATGGTTTTGTCGTTTAATCTTCTGTAATCCCCACAAGGTCTTAGGGTGCCATCTTTTTTATTAACCAAATGAAGGGGAGTGGCCCATTGGGATTTTGAAGGTCGGATTATATTATTGTCAAGCATGAATTGAAACTCCTGTTTGGCCAACGCAAGCTTTTCAGGATTTAGTTGTCGTGCCTTGGAATGCACTGGTGGACCTGTTGTTTCAATGTAATGCTTAACTTCATGTTTAACTGATTTATTTAAAATATTAGGTTTCGTAATATCAGGATATAAATTTAATAAATCACTAAATTGGGATGTACAATCAAACGTAGTTATAAAACACTCATCAGAAATTGTTGAAATTTCACTTTTTACAGACAATTGTGTGATGCCATCAATTAACTTACGTTTATGTATGTCAATAAGCAAATGAAAATGATGCAGAAAATCAGCACCAATGATTCCTTTACTCACCTTGGCTACTATGAATGGCCATTGAAATGCACGTCGTAAACCAAGATCTAGTGTCAGTGTTTTTATACCATAAGTTGGTGTTTCAGTACCATTGGCAGCATATAACACATATGAGCATGGTTGTTCTGCTTTTACGTTTGATGGAACCAAGGACACATCAGCACCACTATCGACTAAGAAGTGCACACCAGTTTTTTGTCATGAACAAATAGTCTGTAGTTGCGGCAATCTATGTTCTTTGCAGCAGGACTTGCCGCTGACTCTACTGCTGGGAGGAGTTTTCCGCTTGTTGCCAACTACAGGGTTGTTTACATTTCTCAGGAAGACATTTTTTTTCCAAATCTGAAGTGGTAATAGCAAAGCTTACCATTAGGATCATAACGCTTGCGGGATTGACTTCTGTATCTGCCAGCACGGCGATGAGGAGTACGACTACGAGATCGTTGAACATGCAAGCTTGCAATCTGCTGCTCCAAGCTGGAGATCTTATCCAAGAGGGCTGCATAATTGGGAGTCTCTTTATCAACTTTGGCAAGTTCCATATTAGGGTTCAGTTCAGTGATTTTATCAGCCATTTTGGCCAATTTTTCTAAATCTTCATCACTGACAACAATTATGTTTTTCACTGAATCCGGGAGCTTTTCTAACCAGAGAGTTCTAAGCACTTTGTCTGAAACGTCCTTCGTATCGCCTAATGCTTGCATCTTACGTAAGAGTTGGCTGGGCTTCAAATCTCCTAATTCCAGTCCAGTGAGAAGTCGTTTGATGCGCAAATTTTCGCTTTCTTTAAAAGAGCTTAAAAGTCTGTCTTTCGCGGCTGCATACTTATTTGGAGTGTCATTTTGAATTATGTCCCATACATTCTCCATAAACTTCGGGTCCAACTGTGCGATCAAATAATTGAATTTAGTTTCGTCGCACGTTCCGGCTAGCATATTTCAGATGTGTATATTGCTGGGACGATTACTGTTTCTAAACCAATAGGAGACCGTCATTATCACGGTCAAGTACATGCCCACACAGTTTGATTGACAGGAACTCGTGGACAATTGATCGTGTGTGTTTATTATTTATTTGTACTCGGATTGTTTGAATTTGTACTCGGTAATTAAAAATTAAAGGTACGAAAGAATTTTTTTTTTTTCAAAATGACTGAATTTTATTTACTTCAATTAGAAATTATACTTCCTCTGATCCTGAAATAAATAAATAAATAAATAAATAAAAATTAAAGTAAGAATTTTGCTTATACGGATATTTTCGCAGAATACTTTTTTTCCCATTTGTTTAATATATATATAAATCATTTTGGAACGATATTTAGAATATTAAAAGGGTTTGAAATATTTTTTTAAATGTCTTATTTATTAATAAAAGACAGCCTCCAATAATTAAAAAAAAAAAAATCACCAACGGACTCTCGGCCCGCGATGGACTCGAACCCATATCCTGCGGTTTCAAGCTCGACGCTCTAACCATTCAGCCAGTCAGCTCACTTTCATCCGCAACAGATTATCGTTATAATTAGCACCGTCAATTGTCCACGAGTTCCTGTCAATCAAACTGTGTGGGCGTGTACTTGACCGTGATAATGACGCTCTCCTATTGGTTTAGAAACAGTAATCGTCCCAGCAATATACACATCTGAAATATGCTTCCGGCTATCTTGAATTGCGCTTCAATTGTAACAAACCACATTTCAGGTTTTTCTGTCCAAAATGGGGGAATTTTGATGCTAACTTTGCTAGCTTCTGCTGATCCGGAGTTTTGGTCGGTAAGAGGCATTTTGAATAAGTTATGTTAACGAGAGTTACCAATTGTAGCTACCGATTTTAATACGTGTAGCTAACAAGAGTAATAACTTTTATAACTCATCTTTAAAACCAATCTTATTCGATCGTCGAGAGCGGTAATCTTTTTACCAAGACTAATTCACATTACATACTTTTTAAAAGTTACTATTTGCGATGCGACACAGCTTACGATTCCAGTTATTTTTGCTGGACCAGTATCGCCATCTGTCGGCATATAATGGCCCGACAGATAAAATAGAAAACATCTAATTCCAAGTGAGGAATTGCAACCACCTCCGCAGATGATGATATCGAGGAAGCTCTTTCTACAGAAATTTCTAAAACTGAAGTGTCTGAAAATGAAACGTCAAACTCTTCAGATTTAACTAAGAAAAATGATCAGCTAAACCCTAAAATCAACCAATCTGTTGTAACCCAAATCGGGAGAACTGCTAAAACTCCAAATTAACTAAATTTTTAAAAGGGGGAGATGTGGCATTATCTTGAACTATGAACAATTGTGTTAAGTCCGAAATTACGTCCGAACTCTGTTTCATTTTTAGAATATTTTAACCAGTTGTTAACTGTAACTATAGTTGTGAAGGTATTTATCATGTGTATTGTTCTATGTGATTATTAAATATGTCATTCGTGATTAGCATATTCACAGTATTCGCAAAGAAACTCTTCGGGAGGGTTGAATTCTGATAGGGATTGGCCGACGCGTTTTCAGGTAACTTGGCGATAATTATACTTGGCGTAGCGATAGACGCTTCCGTCGAGTTTGATTTCCTTCGGAGCCGAGTACAAAGTAAAAATTTGTGTTTAAAAACTTTTAAAGAGTACAGCTTTCAGCAAAACACGTTCCATCATATGCTATGCTGCAAGAGAAAAATTACTTTGTACTCGGTTCGGAAGGAAATCAGTCCTCGACGGAAGCATCTATCGCTCGCCAAGTATAATTACCGCCAAGTTACGTGAAAACGCTACGGCCAATCAATATGAGAATTCAACCCTCTCGAAGAGTTTCTTTGCGGATACTGTGAATATGCTCGTGATTACATTGCTTTAAATCGTATTTAAATGCACTAATACGCCAACATGCTCGGTATTTTAACTAGTAAAGTTAAATATACAAGCGTAACTACACAAATTCGATCCCTGTCCCACGTGATTGTTTTGTGTGGGCCTAATGAGGACGTTTAAATTTGAGCGATAACGCACATTTTATTACAAGCCGATTTTAGGGAACATTGCGCCTCCATCTATTTTTTTCCTCCATGAGTTTTATGTCGCGGGAATATCGGATATAAACAATTCCTGAATCACGTGACAAACTGGAAGTAGCGTTTGTCAATCTGAAGTCTTAAGCAAGGTTTACCAGAACATGTTGTAATAGTATTACACGTTGGGGCGACCTAGTTTTGCATTTCCTATCCGAATTATTTGTATAAAAAATAATACAGTATTGTTTTGTCGAAGTCCTGCGAAAACTTTAAGGATTCGGGGAAATCGTTTGAAGAATTTTAGGAGTTTCTCCAAAATTACGCAGTAGAAACATTTTTAAAGTTTATTGTAGTCAGATGAAAAACGTAAGTTGCACGGTATCCTTTTAGAAATAATTTTTTTTTTATTTTGATGATTATGCTCTTGTGTATGTTGCTTGGCATTTAGATTCCATTATTAAACTTTTAAAATTCGCTTGTGTATATTCATTAGCATTTAGAATGGACTTTACCCATGTGATGTCAAAGTAGATACACAAAAGGAAAACACCAACAAGCGTGCAGAGTATTTTAATGCTGCTTCCCCTTCGTCCAATAAACAGTCATTTTCGGAAGATACATGCCTACAGAGGCGTGGCTTTTGCCATTCATGGGTAATGTCCATTAATTTTTTAACCTAAAAAAAACTTTATGGATGCATTTTGTTTGGCATTTTGAAAATTAAAAAGCAAATTTCTAAGATTAAAGTAAAACTATTCGATTAATCTTATTTAAACATAAATTCCCTAAAAATATGATATTGCTATTCATTTGTATCTTTCATTAAGATATATTTGTTATTTTGCATTATGAAGCATACAGCTCAAATTTGATTATGATACTACATTGTTGTGTGAACTTTTCTGCACCCGAAACATGCCTTTAAAGTTTTTTGTCTGAGGAAGCAAGAAATCTATACTTGCAAACCCCCAAGAATTAACGCAACGTTTAAAATTCTGCCGTTCATAAATTCGCATTCAACTCAACAGCAATATTAAAACTTATGATATAGATATGCTCAATTAAAAATTTTATAATGTAGATAATTATAGTCAATAATAAGTCAAGATAGTCCAAGAGCCGACCGCACAAAACCCTAAGTAATCGAGCACAAGAAAAAAATCCTTTATTTTATGGAATAGTAGTAATATAAAATCATGAAGTTGTGCATAAGCTAAAAATTAAATGGCACTAGTGGTTGACTCGTAGGTTTAACATTGTGTTTTCCTGCACCAGTTTTCCATGTTTCCATACTTATGATTACGCAGCAAACACAATCCTAAACCTACAAATCAACCATTAGTGGTCTCAATATGCACCCCTTCGCTTCCGGCAGAAATGAATCATTAGATTCCTCTATTACTACTCTTCCATAAATTAAAGGATTTTTTCTTGTGCTCGATGACTTGGGGTTTTGTGCGATCGGCTCTTGGACTGTGATGCTCAGTGTTCTCGCTGTCGCTTGCCAATGCACCAAATTGCGACTCAATTCTCCATTTGGCGAGTAAACAAGCGATTAGATTCGCCAAATTGCTAGTGCTCAATTTTTGCTTTTTCTTTTACGTTTTTCATACATATGCATTATATATATATATTTAATATATACATATTTTTTATATTTCTAGTGGATAATTGAAATTAGATTAATAATAGTCGTTGTCCCAATTATAAAAACTTGGGTTATTTTAGAACTTGTGGAAAAAAGGGGGTGTATTAAAGGATTAAAGATTTTTTTTTTCGCTTACACGGCGAATCTATTTGGCTAATACTTTTTTCATTTGGCGATTTTTTTTTATTTTTAATTAGCCAAATAACTAAAGTTGGTCAAATGTCAGCGAGAACACTGATGATGCTGCAGTAAATGCACAACTAATATTATACAATTCTATCAAGATTTTTCATTTCCGATCGCAATCAAGCCGTTTTTATATTTAATGTACTTGGGTATAACATTGGGTACTTGGGTATATAATTTTGTTTTTGGAAAAAGGTGAAATTCTGAACCAAACTGAAAAGAGAACTTTTTTTTTAATCTACCAAAAGTAAGATGTATAAATACGGTAGAGATCGTCGTAAAGGACGCATTTAAACGTACACCGTAATAATAGGCCTTAAAAGCACTAAAAAACGTACAATTTACGAGAAAAACGCACAACCTGGTAACCTTACTTGACAGCGTTATAAAATGCAAATCCTATTATGATTAATTCTGAAATTTCAGACGTGAACTCGTAAAGGTGATTGTCTGTGATCTGTGTTACTGCCTCCTAGTGATATAGACATATTTCACGAAGATAAAACAATAATTCTGCAGAGGTCTGAATCACATATTTAATCACCCATCCGAGTTATTCCTGATTACGTGACTTCAAAACCATACATTTTAGGAAAGGAATTGCGAATATTACTGCTCAGATTTGGACAGGACATAAAAGAGAAAAAAAATAAGAGATTGAATAATAAAAGAACATTGTTTACATAAAAGTAATAAAATATCTGTTTTAATGAACTTTTGTGAATAGAAACTAAGATTACTAATAACTGAAATTAGACTTATAATAGCTAAACATAAACATTTAACAAGTAAGAAAAATCATGCGTTAAGCATTATAAAACACTTTCCAACACTCCCTAAAATCTTTAACAAAACTTCATTATTTAAGGAAATAAGGTGTTACTGTCCATAGTCAAATATGCATTCCGATATTTTTGATCAACCCTGTATTTAATCTGTCGTTTGATATACAGAGGTTGGAAAATTAGTAGAATGATTATGATTTTTTTCAGTTTTTCTAGAGTAATATTATACATACTTGCAATGTTTCATGAAAGGTAATTTGATTTTTCTTATGTAATCAGTTTTTCACTACTTTAGAATAGTTTCCAGGATATAATTTTGTTAAAGGTTGCAATTTTTTTTTCTTTAAAGAAAGATATTTTATCCAAATAATCAAATAGTTTGCATTGCATAAAGAATTTGTTTGATTAACAAATGAATTTAAAACAAAAATTTTAAATCATCTGCTTGTTGTGCTGGCATTTTTTTTTTTTTTTTGTTTTCTTGAGTTGGCATTAATATTATTTTATTCTTAAAACAAAAATTTTTGCTGTTTTGATAAGTTTATACTAATTGGTAGCTTTTTCGTTTGTCAAAGGATTATTGCGTTATCATGGGTAAAGCAACTGATATTTTTCCTAGAAAACTAGCTATGGTTAAGTGTCTCATCCAAGAAAATAACTATACACAGCACGAAATCGCTAAAAAACAAAATTCGCAAGCATCTGTGTGTGGAATAAAAAGATCTTTGGACTCTAAATGTGAATATGAAAATTCTAGAATAGTGATATGCGAAAGGAAAAGTAAATTTACTGCAAGAACAGAAAGGAAATTAATTAAATTTGCTAAAGCTAACAGAAAAGCAACTAGTCATGAACTAAAATTGATTTTTCAATTGCAAAGAGTAAATGTATGTGATTATTTTATCCGTAGAAGGTTTATCTCAACTGGAATACTGTTCGCCCTTCTCGAAAAAAGGCTAAAATCACACCTGCTATAGCAAAGAAAAGACTTGCGTGGGCAAAAGTTATGCAAAACAATTCGGAAATGACTCGAACAAGGTGAGAAATTATTAATTTTCCTTTAATCAATTAGTTGAATTAAGTTGTTCATTTCTTTTCTTGAAATTATATCTTTTGCAAATAAATGGTTAAGGTGTCTCAGGACTTTTAAAGCTTCCAAATTTTCGAAATTTCAATTTTTTTTATAGGTTAAACTGTTATCTTTTCTGAACATCTTAATATAATTGTTTTCTCGAAAGTCTCATTAGAACAAAGGTTATGGGTTTTAGAATTTTACCCGCTCAATAGCTGAAGCGACGTTTTCGAAACTTGGAAGTCATTTTTCTCCAAATGACTTTTTCTCCAAAATTTTTTTCATAGCGCGCACGATATCTCAAAATCTTGTAAGTATTTTCACATAAAATTTTCAAAATTTATATTTCATATTAATCTGTATAAACTGAACCTAAAATTTCCTTTTTATTGTTCAAAAAAGTTTATTTCTGATGTGATTATGTTGTTGAAATTTTCAAAAATTTACATTAGTTAAATACAACTTTGTATCAAAAATAGAAAAATGCTTTAAATATAAATTTATTTAAGGTCAAGGTATCTATTACAATCTGATGTATAAATCTTAACCAAAATTTCCATTCTAGCTGTCATATTTATTTTCTAATCGTGCGCGTAAGCTATTATACCATTTTCTGCTCGTCAAATATCTGACAGTCTGGAGTGCCCTGTAAATGCTAATTCTGCATTTTGCAATTTTTTAAAGGCATAAAATGAAAAGAACGTACTTATATCTTTCATCTCAATAAAAACTGTGTTTTAATATCATAAAAATTTTACGATATTAAATGTTGAAGATGGTCTCCTTTTTAACATTTTTCCGATTTTAAGAGTCCTGAGACCCCTTAAACGTCCGACTAAAGTAATGGTTTGGAGTGCGATGTCTTCTCATAGTAAAGGATGTTTATACATTGTAGAAGGCGTGATGGACCAGTATCAGTAAAAAAGTGCTTCAACAAAGACTAATTCCCCAATTAAAAGACTTGTTTCCAAATGGAGACTTGATATTCATGCGTGATGGAGCTCCATGCCATAAAGCTTCATAGTAAGAAATTTTTGGATGAAAAGAATGTAAAAATACTTCCATGGCCTGGTGACTGCCCAGATATGAATCCCATAGAGAATTTTTTGGCCATTGTTAAGAAAAAAAAATAAAATAAATGCAGCACCGCAAATAAGAATGATCTGATATAGAAAGACTCCTTCGAATTCAGCATCATGACAATGAAATACAAATTAATTGTCAAAAACTCCTGCAAAATATGCCAAAAAGTATCGAATCTTTAATAAAAAACAAAGGAATGCACACTAAATATTAAATGTATCAACGTTTTTAAAATAACGTATTATTCCTTTAATGTAACAAGATTTTATTAAAATTTCGCAATTATTCTAATAATTTTCACACCTCTATATAAACCATATAATAGGAAAATTTAGTTGAGCAAGAAAGCTTCTAACTAGTTGAAATTTATCTTTCAGCAATATATACTAATAGATGGAAACATATTTGAATACTTTTGTTCAGCTCAGTAGTTTATCTCGTACCTTTATTACACGCCAGTATTTTGCTAATGCTATGCACTTCATATTATGCGTGAAATATTAAGTCTCAGCGGTGTATATCAATTTTATTATACATGAAATCATTTAACATAATTAAAATATGTCATAATCAATTCCTTCCTTTTATTATTGTGTAGTGGAATTTTTTTGTGAGGCCCTGTAAATGAACAATAACTATTATTTTCATTGCATATTTTAGTGCGTTTCACAAATGAATATAAATTTGAATATGTTTGATAGGGTGCAACTGTCATACTTTTAAAATTCATTTGAAACTATTTTTCCCCATAGGCTTTAATGTAACGGTAAACTTTTGACTGTCCCTGTAAATAAACTAATCATGGTAGAAACTTCATTTACAGTAGTTTTCGTGCTAATGTAAACGTCAATAAAATCTAAAAATTCCATCTCAATCAGAGTATATTTACGAGAGTTAGAGCGCGGAAAGACTGACAGACGTTCAGACAAACCGAAATCATAATACTTTTCATCTTTGTTGGAAAGTGTTAAAAAGAGACTTAACTAATAACATAGAGTAACAAGAATATAAAGAAAGTCAGATCGGATTCTTTTTTCTTATCAGGCATTCCAGCTAACACAATATTTAATCTAAAATGACCAATGGGTTGTCTGAGTAAATATTTTTAGACTTAGCTGCTATCTAGATAACTTAAATGGTAAAGCAATTTTCAATTAAAGCGAAATAGTCCAAGAGCCGACCATACAAAACCCTATGTCATCGAGCACCAGAAAAAATCCTTTTTTTATGGAAGAGTAGTAATAGAGGAATCTAATGATCCATGTCTGCTTTAAGCGAAGTGGTCCATAAGCCAAAAATTGATACCACTAATGGTTGACTCGTAGGTTTAGCATTGTATTTGCCGTGCAATCAAAGGTATGAAAACATGGAAAACTGAGTGCAGAAAAACACAATGCTAGTCCTACGACTCAACCACTGTTCGTAATAATTTTTGGCTTATGCACCACTTCGCTTAAGGCAAACATGGATCATTAGATTCTTCTATTACTACTCTTTCATAAAATAAAGGATTTTTTCTGGTACTCGATGACATAGGGTTGTGTGTGGTCGGCTCTTGGACTAAAATATCTGTGCTGGACAAATTTTCACTCTGTTATTTACTTACAGTTATATTTACTTTACAGTTGATTGTGTTGAAAATAAAATGTGATAGTATCTTTTAATCTTCTGTAATTGGGTAATGAATTTTAAAAAAGTCAAATTGGTGTTTATATATATAAACAATTGTATGAGGCGTTATCAGTGCTTGTAGTCATAAAAATACCAGAGGATAATACTGTAGAATTATGAATATTCATGGCTGGAATATACATTATAGCTATATTTAAGAAACAGAAGGTATACGGAGCGTGTTAAAAAAATCCAGAAGGTATATGGTGCATGTTCCCATATACTCCCTACTACCCTGGGCATTAGCTTTGTAAATTGGAAGATTTTAATTTGTTATTCATTAATCATTATTAAACACTAAAGAAATCTTTTCATAAATTTTTCTCCAAATATGCGGACAGTGCCTACAAATAAAGTTAAATTAAATCGGATATTTCTCCTATTGGCATACAGTGAACACTTCTTAAAAAATTATCTAAAGAGGCTCTTGAATATTCCTTACTCTTCCTTTCACCAGAAAAAAATATGTATATATATATTCCAGTTATATTAGCTTAAGGTTATTAAAGCCTGGGAGATTATGTGTCCATCCGTTCTTTATGTACGTACGTCATGAAGATAGAATATTAGAACTACTATTCTATCCTCATGATATATATATATGTATATTTATGTTTGACGCGAGATCTAAATAAAGGCTGTGTGTAATTGATTCGAGTTATTAAGTTTTAATTAAAAATAGTATTAAAGTTAAAGTAATAAATGCGGTAATTTGAAAATATTGTTACTATTTTTGAATACTCAAAAAGCCTTTAAAGAAACCCACATTTCTTTATTTCTACTCTCGCATATATATACGTACATATATATATGTATATATATATATATACTATCTGATAATGCATATGGTTAATCTGCTCCTATTAAACTATTACACATAAACAATTATTATCTTTATATATAAAAATCTTCTGTGCGTGTGTATGTAATTGAACTCCTCCTAAACGACTGGACCGATTTTCATGAAATTTTGTGTGTGCGTTCCAGTAGATTCGAGAATGGTTTAGATTCACATTTCGTCGAAATTGATTCAGTACTTTTTTAGTAATTAGGCAAAAACTAATAGTTAGTGATTTTTCGCTAATTAAAAGTGCTATATATATTAAAGAAAGTCAGGATTTCGTATTAATCATAGCACAAAAAAATCTACCCATCCAAAAATCTTGAAAATTGGGGTAAAAATACTTCTTATAACATCGAGTGCCGCTAAAAAGGGATTTTCGAAAATTCCACCCCTAAGATGAGTAGAAAAAAGAACGGACTTTAAAAAAATTCCTTTAAAATCGGCTTTTGTAGTTATTTTTCAACTGATAACATATTTTAGTGCATTTTTTCATTCTGAATCGAATGGTACTAAGCACATTGGTTTAAATCCAGTAGTTCGTGAGATAATTCACATTTTCCTAATTTGGCGATGTCTTCGGCGCAAAAACCTGAAATTTTCAATGCTCATCTTTATATATAAAAATCTTCTGTGCGTGTGTATGTAATTGAACTTCTCCTAAACGACTGGACCGATTTTGATGAAATTTTGTGTGTGCGTTCCAGTAGATTCGAGAATGGTTAGATTCACATTTCGTCGAAATTGATTCAGTACTTTTTTAGTAATTAGGCAAAAACTAATAGTTAGTGATTTTTCGCTAATTAAAAGTGCTATATATATTAAAGAAAGTCAGGATTTCGTATTAATCATAGCACAAAAAAATCTACCGAACCAAAAATCATGAAAATTGTTGTAAAAGTACTTCTTATAACATCGAATGCCGCTAAAAATGGATTTTCCAAAATTCCACCCCTAAGATGAGTAGAAAAAAAACGAACTTTTAAAAAATTCCATAAAAATCGGATTTTGTAGTTATTTTTCAACTGATAACATATTTTAGTGCATTTTTTTATTCTGAATCGAATGGTACTAAGCAAATTCGTTTAAATCCAGTATTTCATGAGATAATTTACATTTTTCTAATTTGGCGATATCTTTGGCGCAAAAACCTGAAATTTTCAATGCTCATCTTTATATATAAAAATCTTCTGTGCGTGTGTATGTAATTGAACTCCTCCTAAACGACTGGACCGATTTTCATGAAATTTTGTGTGTGCGTTCCAGTAGATTCGAGAATGGTTTAGATTCACATTTCGTCGAAATTGATTCAGTACTTTTTTAGTAATTAGACAAAAACTAATAGTTAGTGATTTTTCGCTAATTAAAAGTGCTATATATATTAAAGAAAGTCAGGCTTTCGTATTAATCATAGCACAAAAAAATCTACCCATCCAAAAATCTTGAAAATTGGGGTAAAAATACTTCTTATAACATCGAGTGCCGCTAAAAAGGTATTTTCGAAAATTCCACCCCTTAGATGAGTAGAAAAAAGAACGGACTTTTAAAAAATTCCTTTAAAATCGGCTTTTGTAGTTATTTTTCAACTGATAACATATTTTAGTGCATTTTTTTTTATTCTGAATCGAATGGTACTAAGCAAATTCGTTTAAATCCAGTAGTTCGTGAGATAATTCCCATTTTCCTAATTTGGCTATGTCTTCGGCTCAAAAACGTGAAATTTTCAATCCTTATCTATACATACAAAAGAAAGTCAGGATTTCGTAATCACAGCACAAAAAAATCTACCTAGCCAAAAATCTTGAAAATTGGGTTAAAAATACTTCTTATAACATCGAGTGCTACTAAAAAGGGATTTTCGAAAATTCCACCCCTAAGACGAGTAGAAAAAAGAACGAACTTTAAAAAAATTCTTTAAAAATCGGCTTTTGTAGTTATTTTTCAACTGATAACATATTTTAGTGCATTTTTTCATTCTGAATCGAATGGTACTAAGCAAATTCGTTTAAATCCTGTAGTTCGTGAGACATTTCACATTTTCCTAATTTGGCGATGTCTTCGGCGCAAAAACCTGAAATTTTGAATCCTTATCTTTATATATATAAATCTTCTGTGCGTGTGTATGTCACTGAACTCCTCCTAAACGACTGGACCAATTTTAATGGAATTTTGTGTGTGTGTTCCAGTGGATTCGAGAATGGTTTAGATTCACATTTCATCGAAATTGATTCAGTAATTTTTTAGTAACTAGGCAAAAACTAATAGTTAGTGATTTTTCGCTAATTAAAAGTGTTGAATAAGTTCGATGAATAGAGTGCGGACGGAATGCCCGAGCGGTCTAAGGTGTCAGATATAAGCTCTGCTTCTCGAAGAAAGTGATCGCGTGTTCCAACCCCGCTCCTGTCAAACGTGCATGCTTTACAGTAATATAGCCTGTATTATAATTTTGATTAACTGACTTCAGAAAATCGTTAACTTTTAACAAAAAAGAGAAAAATAAACTTTTCTATCAAAAATTGAACCGACATAAAAAAAATATTGAAGAGTGGAAAATAATTTCCTTACATAATTGTAATAAGAAATTAAATTAAGAGCGTAGTGTTTATCGTGCGTATTATTATATTTAAGTGCATTTATTTGATTTTCTGGTGTCGGTGCCAGGAAGGACAACGTCTGTCGGTGACAGGACAACGTCTGTCGGGTCCGCTAGTTATAATTATAAAACTATAATTATTTTTGTATCAATATCACTAAATTAAATTTGCATGGTGCTGCCATCTAGACGTATTTTGTTAAACCTATACATACGAATCAATGATAATACAAGAAAGAAAAACCAGGAAAAAAATTAATCAAAACATGAAATCAAATAGTTATATACTCATAAATGATGTATAAAATTAAATCCCATATAAATTCAAAATTTATAGAATGTGTATTTTAAAATGGAGAAAATTTCCTCCAACTAAAAAACAGAGAAATATTTTATTTTAATCTTCCTCAAACGGAAATAAGTTTGTTAGTTAATTATTACTTCTGATATATAAAACATGATTGCAAAGAAATACAGATTTTATACAGTAATTGCTAAATTAATTAATATACTTTCTATTTGCGATTTCTTTGTTGTTTAAATATTTATTCCATTTAAATTTCAGCAAATGTTTGTAGTGCCGCCACCTTTTGGCCAAAATTGAAGTTACAATTTTCATATTCGAAGACGTAGTCTTTCTCAATTTTCCTTTAATCTTTCTCAAACGGAAATAAGTTTATTTATTAGTTAATTAATTATTAATTCTGATATATAAAACATGATTGTACAGAAATAAGGATTTTGTATAGTAATTGTTAAATTAATTTAGATTTTCTTTTGGATTTTTTTACTGCTTAAAGATTTATTCCATTTAAGTTTCAGCAAATGTTTGTAGTGTTGCCATCTTTTGAAGAAAATTGAAGTTACAATTTTCATATTCGAAGACGTTGTCTTATGTACTACCGTGTCAAAGGAAAGTAGCCGCTCCATCTATTTTCATAGCAAACGCGGTAGCGTTTGGTATAATATGTTTAAGAAATAGAAAGTGCAAACAACTTTCTAAAATTACTGGCGAACCAGTTGAGATACGGCAGTGAAATTTTTTTTTAAAGATAGAACTCGAAGAGACGAATAAAATGATAGCATTCAAAAAATTACTGCAGCTTAGAATAGTTTTTCATTTAATTTTTAATGAAAAAATGAAAGCAAAAAGTTCAACTAAGTCTAGCTAACGTCTTCGTGGATGGATTAACTTCGTTTTTGGTTTATTTTAATCCTCATGGTAAAACTTAGAACAGTTTTTTTTTCATCTTTGTATGTTTGTCGGTCGCTGAGAAAATCGAATTTTTGTCCGAAATTTCCACCTGAACATAGTCTTTTTCTTATATTTGTTTCTTCTTGTAATTGTTGCACGTAAGTTTAAATGAACATAAAAATTGCTATGTATGTAACATAAATAAATAGATTAGATAAATCACGTGAAAAAATACTTATTTGTTGTTATTTCCATGTATCAAATTCACTATCTATTTTGACGAGCGAAGTGAAATATTTTTTTTTAATTTATTAATTTCTCATTTATTTAAGTTAAAAGCCGCCTCTGGCAAAAAGTTTAGTCTCTCTTAAATTTATGCTAACCAACCACTGTAATATGATACTTTTATTCAAAATTTTATTTACTTGCTTATCTGAAGGTCCATAAGATGAAATCAACAAATTTAGGCGATCAGGGCAAGATTTTGCGGAAAACTTCATTATCCTGTTCTGATTGGTGTGTTTGGCGAATAAATCAAAAATGGTGCCGAAAGACCGAATAGCAAATGTTTTTAACCGCTAAAGCGACGTAACCGTGTTTTTCCATCACGTAATATTTATTTTAAAGACTGATTTAACGCAAGATTGACATTAATATTATTTTTTTTAATTGTACAAGACAAAAAGATATGTAAAGTTATTAAGTACAAACGTTCATACCAATATTTTTCACAGTTATTATTTTATGAATAATTAGACATGAATGGAAAAATCTACAGGACATTTAAAAGATAAGCATAAAAATATGGTTTTACATTTATTTGAGCGTTTGAGATGTAAGGTAAGGGCATACCGGTAAGAAATCCGGTTTGGCGCAACACAAGAGCGGTGAGTCGGGCGCTCCATGATGATTCGGACGTGAGAATGTGTCAGCATTTTTTTGAAGGCACGTTAAATTATTCTAGGTCAATTAAATTATTACTTATTTTATGAATGTCTGATTAATATAAATCTGTTTGCCAAAGCTTGGAGCTATTTTGGCTTCAAAAAGGGAGGGTATGATGCCAAAATATATAAATAGCTCTGAAAACAAACCTGGTGAACTTTAATTTTTGTTTTCGTACGAATTTTTTCTGTTTCTATATTAAAATGCGGCACAAATGTATATACGAATCACATTGGCGTTAATTTTTTTCTAAAGCCAATTTGGCGAAAATTTCGTTTTGGAATACCAGTTACATACCGGGTGTCCCAAAAATGACTAATGGATTTTAAAATTCCATAACTTGCAAACGGTGACAGCTATTTAAAAAAAAATTTGCAGGAGGGTTATATATAATGTTAGGAGTTTTTTACCGTAACTTTTTATTTTAGTTCGAATTTCAAACAAAAGATGGCGCTGATAGCGATTGAAGGCCAGGTGATCAGTGTTGAGTGAGGTCAGTGTCGGCGTCGACCTGGGCTTCAATTGCTGTCAGCGTCATCTATTGGTTGAAATTCGAACTAAAATCAAAAGTTACGGTAAAAAAAACTCCCGACATTGTACATAACCCTCCTGCAAAAATTTTTTTAAATAGCTATCACCGTTTGCAAGTTATTGAATTTTAACATCCATCAGTCATTTTTGGGACACCCGGTATATATTTTTTGAAAGGTAATAACAATAAATAAAAAAAGGTTTGTTTAATAGAGCAAAATAATTTATATATTTAAAAAAAAAGAAAAAATTATTTATTAAAAAATTAAGAACAACATCCCGGTTGACATATCAAGCAAAATAACGACACTCTGGATTCAGTTAAATACTCCGATGCGCATATGACATAAGCGTCAGAAAAAAAATCGCCAACATGGTGCGTATATGACATCTGTGCCAAAACTGCATACCTATTTTATTTACATTACGTACGGTGCTACTTGATTATCAGGTCGACCAATTTCACCCATTTATAGAAATCGACAAACTATTCGCCAAATTACTCAAAAAGAAAAATGTTGCCATTAAAAAATTTTAAGTTTAGAAAATTATTGGGAGTACAAATTAATTCGGTCCGTTTTCAATAGATGGCTCTGGCTCTGGCTGATTTATTTACTGAATAATGATAGATGTTTTTGGCATTGTTAGAAAGGTTTGACCTTTGTCAACCATATTCAGTCAACATAGCTTCGAGTTTTATACAACAACATTGGTTTTCTGAGCATTCAATATGTCGAGTTTTGTGCTAAATAAACAACATTTGCGGGAAGTTTTGATTTTCTTTTTTAATTGAAAGGAAAGTGCCGCTGAAGCGCATCGAACGCTTGTGGAAGTATATGGTGAATCTCTGCCATCTGATAAATCATGAAGAGTGTGGTTTCGACGCTTCAAAAATGGTGATTTTAGTGTCGAAGACAAGGAGCGCCCGGGCCAGCCGAAAAAGTTCGAAGACGCCGAATTGGAGGAATTGCTCGATCAAGATCCGTGCCAAACGCAACAAGAGCTTGCAGGATCGTTGGGAGTCACTCAGCAAGCAATTTCCGTGCGCTTAAAAAACATGGGAATGGTTCAAAAGCAAGGAAATTTGGTCCCATACGAGTTGAAACCGCGCGACGTTGAAAAGCGATTTTTCATCTATGGACTGCTGCTCGAACGACAACAAAGGAAAGGTTTTTTGCATTGAGTTGTTACCGGAGACGAAAAGTGGATACACTACGATAACCCCAAGAAGAGAAAATACTATGCTCGGCCTGGTGAATCATTGCCATCGACGTCAACATCAACGCCAAAGTCGAATATTCAGGGTCTGAAGGTAATGCTGTGCGTTTGGTGGGATCAGACTGGGATAGTGTACTATGAGCTGCTAAAACCTGGCGAAACAATTACTGGCCAATGCTACCGACTGCAATTAATGCGTTTGAGCCGAGCATTGCGTGAAAAACGGCCAGAAACCATCGAAAGGCACGACAAGGTAATTTTGTTACATGACAATGCCCGGCCCCATGTGGCAATTGTCGTTAAAAATTACTTGGAAACGTTGAAATGGGAGGTCCTACCCCACCCGCCGTATTCGCCAGACATTGCTCCTTCTGATTATTAATTGTTCCGACGGATGCATCACGATTTGGCTGGACACCGCTTCACTTCTTCCAAAGAAATTCAAGAATGGCTCGATTCATGGTTTGCGTCCAGAGAGGACTCATTTTTCAGAGATGGAATCCGAAAATTGCCAGAAAGGTGGACAAAGGTTGTGGCTAACGATGGACAATACTTTGAATAACATGTTTTTTCATTTTGATAATAAATAAAATGTTTTTTAACGAAAAAAAACGAACCGAATTAATTTGTACTCCCAATAATGAAGTTAAAAAAATAAAAGTCATTAACGAAAAGGATTACTTTAATGATGACGTTTAGTTATGACGTCGAGACGTACCAAATATAAAATTTGATTTATTCAGGTGATTTCGAACAAAAAAATACTAATAAAAGTTTTCATATTTTAATGCAGAATTTATCAAATCAAATCATAAAGAGATATTTGTAAGATATCGCATATGTGAATAACATTGAAGTATTTTAAATGTAATATTAGAATTTATTAAAGAGCATAAAAAATATGGTACTTACTTATTAACGCCACCGCAGCAGAAGTTGCGCTAATGTGCCAATAAAGAGCAATCTTGTTCGCACGCGCACAAAAAAATGGCATCAAAATTAGGCTAAAAAAGTACTAAAGTACTAAAATGACGTCAAAATGAGCAAAAAAAAAGAAAGAAAAAAAAACACTAAAAAGGCACGAACAACAAGATCACTCTTAATTGGCGCATTAGCACAACTTCTACTGCGGTGGCATTAATACAAAGGTACCAAAAATATCAATGTTAGCGGAAATTTGTAAGGAGTTAAATGCTTTTTATTTAACCAAATAATGTCGGCGGATACAACCATAAGGTAACTTTAATATATAATGTATTATATTTTTCTCAATTAATATCAAGAGCTATTCGCTTATTGGCATAAAATTTATATTAAATAACAAAAGAACAAATAAATTAGTCAAACATTAATAAAAATATAAATAAACATCGAATTTAAAATCATTTGATCACTTAACAAACAAGTGTAGCGGGTTTAATGTCAAGGATGTGCAACATTTATGTTCATCCATTATTGGCATATAATCTTACAGTTTGTCTATCGTTCTTTGGTCGACGGGATAAATTAAGTAGTTATATATTTACTTATAGTATTTTTAATAAAATGAAAGAAAAATGTGCAAGTTAAATGCATCTGATATATGTATTTTTAATTTATGTGTTTTTTAATGAAAGTCATGTATTTTAAATAAAGCTAGTGACAGCTTTATATTTAAAATGAAATTATGGCGAAGGAAACCTATTTGGCGATTGTTTCGAATAGCTAAAATAAAAGTAGGAAAATAGCCGTCGGGCATATAAAAAACAAAACAATCAGATCGGAGCTGTTGATGACAGTCACAAGACTTAAGCTGGTATTTATATAAGTACCATAGCAAAATTTGCAACATCTATGGTGTTAAACTAGGAATCTCGAGGTAAGGCATTTGGCTGCTCAGCAGTGGGTAGAGAGTTCAAATCCCGTCGGATGTAAGTTCGTTTTGTTTAGAAATGCTTTTCTGTTATATTCTTATTCCTTCGGGAATATTCTTATGTTAATTGTTATTAAATTTCTAGAATTTTTCTAGTTGTGAATGTTTCATTTGAGAAATTACCTTGAACGTATTTAATTGGTATGGCTTTTAATTCTTTTAATAAAGTTCTGTACTTTTTTCCGTTCAAATCCATGGTTTATTTTTCATATCATGCATTTTATATAGCAATGCAATGACTTCTATAATTATTCTGATACATCAAAATTTTATAAATCTTGACAGCAGCAATTATTTTTCTTTTTAAGATATTAGAAAATCTTCAGTTGTTATCAAAAAATTAAATGACTAGTATTAAAAAATGCTCTGACGAGCACCAAAAAAGGTTAATATGTTTTTAAGTATGAAAAAGAGTTTGACAAGTGCTTCTGTTAATTACTGAGCATGAGGAAGGACAAGGGAATCCTTCTTGGCTACAACTCACTTCAATGCCAACTTTGAAAAAATCATATTTGCGCTTTTTCCATATAAAAGAAATTTGCGGTTCTTCCCACCGAGCTTTAGATGTTAACCAGGAGTGTAGTCGTAAAAATAACATAGGATATATGCTCTAAGCAGAGGGATACCCTAGAATGTGTATACTATAAGCTTTCTTGAGAAACAGAGGGTATATGGTGTTGTATTAAAAAGTCCAGAAGGTATACGGCGTATAACCTGCAACTACATCCCTGATGTTAACTGCACAGTTCACTCTGCACTATACTACAAATCAATTTTCTGTGCAATTATACACTTAGGGCATGCTTGGTGCAGTGCATGAATGTGATACCTGCAGGAACTAGGTTTTTGGCACTATGTCATCTTCCCTTACATTTATGTCTAATTAAGCTGTATCTTTACTGGTTATGTCTTTACACTATACATTTTTATTGTAACTGCGACTGATTTGTTTTCACGAAAAAAGCACAAATATGATTTTTTCAAAGTTGGCATTGAAGTGAGTTGTAGCCAAGAAGGAATCCCTTGTCCTTCCTCATACTCAGTAATTAACAGAAGCACTTGTCAAACTCTTTTTCATACTTAAAAACATATTAACCTTTTTTGGTGCTCGTCAGAGCATTTTTTAATACTAGTAAAAGTTAATGCTTGATGTCAATAATCAGTGGCGCAGCCAGAATTCGGCTCTGGGGGGGGGGGGGTGGATAGAGTTGCTTCAGGGGTGATTCTGGTTGAAATTTTTTTTTTCGAAAATTGGCGGGGGGGGATTCCGTGAGTTACCCCCCCCCCGCGAAAGGGGTTTATCCGCGATCTTCAGACGAAATGGGAGTTTTCCTGCGACCTTCAGACGTTATCAGCGATTTATTTGCGATATTTTAGCAAAATTGGCGGTTTTTCCGCGATCTTTTGACGAAATCGGCGTTTTTCCGCGATCTTTTGACGAAATCGACATTTTCCCGCTACCTCAAAACGAAATCAACAATTTATTTGCGATATTTTAGCAAAATCGGTGATTTATTGCGATCTTTTGTCGAAATCGGTGGTTTTTCCGCGATTTTTTGACGAAATCGGTGGTTTTTTATGAAATCGGCGTTTTTTCGACGATCTTTAGACAAATTTTGCAATTTTACGCGATCTTTTCTTGAAAACGGCGCTTTATCCTTGCGGTTTTTCGACGAAATCGGCTTTTTTTCCGTGATCTTTTGATGAAAGCGACCTTTTCTTTCAATGATCTACTGACAAAATATTTTTAAGCAATCTTTTACCGAAAACGGCGTTTTTCCCCCGATTTTTTAACGAAATCGGCATTATATCAGAAATCTTTAGACGAAATCGACGTTTTCCCGCGGTCTTCAGACGAAATCAGCGTTTTATCTGCGATATTTGGTGAAATTGCCGTTTTCTCCGCGATCCGCACAGGAAATTCGCGTTTTTCGGCGCTCTTTTGACAAAGTTCGTTGACAAAAACATTGACGAAATTGTCTTTTTTTCACGAAACATTGACGAAATATGTGCTTTTTCGGCGATTCTTGCACGAAATTTTCATTTCTCCTCGATTGTTTTATCCGCGCTCAAAACCATACCGGTTGGCAACTATGCGGAACTGATAACCCAATTTCAAATTTTTGGAAGAGATTGCCTTAAATTTTCGGACGAGAATCACCCCTGAGTTGCTTATAGATAAACAAAATAAATAAATTAGTTAACGAGTTATAAGCGATTTTGATCGCATGGCAACCATTTTTTCTCCTTTTTGTTGCTACTACGTCGTAAATTCGTTTCAAATCATCCACTGTGAGAATCGTCTTCTGAAAGATCTTATCAAAGAATGAAGAACATTTCTCAGTTACATAGCTTTTTAATCATGATATCTACTTGCCTGAATCTAGAAAAAAGTGTTATCGGAAAAAGCGAAAAACTACAAAAGTGGAAAAAAAATGACACGGAAAAAAAGTTACCGAAAAAAAGGAACAAGATAAACATGTTACTGGGGGGAAAAGTGACAAGAAATTGATTTTGGGGATTTATTTTTGATTTTGGAGATTTTTGAAAGGGGGGGGGGGGAGGGTTGGGGTCGGCTCTTAATTTAAGTGAATGATTTTTTCATGCTGAATTAACTGTTTTGGTTCAATTTTTGGATATACGTTCATACTGAAAAGTCGCTTGCCTGATTAGTTTTGGGAACGGACGATTACCTCCCTCCCCCCTCCGCCCCAAATAAGATGAATGGTTTTTTAAGCAGAATTATTCAACGTGTGTCAAATTTTGGATATAGGTTCTTTCTGATAAGGCTTATATATAGTATTGTGGTGTCGCGCCCTGAGTTTTTCTGTACTAAGTTGGTTTATTTGTTAAGTTCATCAATAACACATTTTTAATTCCTCAAGTTCTTTATTAGAACCATAGATCAATTATTAAAAAAAATAAATAAAACGACATTACAACTACATAGGAGACACACTCAAATATTACATTTCGCTTAGCACGTGTCTAAGCCATCTTACATCAATGTATTTTCTTGTACATTACCAGCACATGTCTCTCTTCCAACTAACTTCCTTCCCTCTCGGTGCTCAATAATCCCAGTGTCCCCCTCAGCTCATTGCCACTAGACCAGTGCAATTATTTTCTAGGTATGTCCCTTGAGGTCAATAGCACCTATTCTTCTCAGCTTTTGAATGAAGATAATTTCACCCCTCCATGCCTTTTCACAATAAGACTTCGCTATCTATCTTCTGCCACGATTAATGTTGTCAGTTAGTCGTCAGAGTATATAATGCCTGAAGAATTTTGGGAGTTTAATGGTTAAGTGTAGAGGGTGCATATGGGGATAACCTCTCTTAAATTAAATAAATGGCTTTTTACGCAGAATTATCCGATTTGCTTCAAATTTTGAATGTAGGCTCATTAAGATAAGGGGTATCCCTGATTAGTTATGGGGTTCTTTTGCTAATAAAAGGGGGCCGCGATTATTCCCCCTTAAATTAGATAAATTGTTTTTTTATGCACAATTATCCGATGTATTTCAAATTTTGGCTATAGTTTCTTTCTCGTAAAGTAAAACCCTGAATAGTTGTAAGGTTTTTTTTATGTATCCTCAATAGCTGTTTGAATTTAAAACTGTGAATTATGTTTCTGCATAGCATTTTTCAGTAGTCTATAAACATCGTAACAAAGAAAAAAATATCCTGTTTTTCTTAAAATCGCTTTCTTTTATTTAAATCCGTTTATTTTTTTTTTAAGCGTTCAAACTTGAAAATCTATCAAGAACTACAGGTTTTTAAACAATTAACTTTCTAATTACTAACATAAGCTAGTAATAAAAAACTATTTTTATTACTACAAATTAATGAATTCACTAGTTCATTCGTTCGTGACATACAACCAGTGTTGGGTATGAACGCGCTCACTGAACGAAAAATCACGAGTTTCGCTCACTATTTGTGAACGTTGAACTGAACTTCGCTCACTATTTTATAAACGAGTTTGAACTGAACGGAAACTCAAAAAATAGACGAGTTTGAACGAAATTTACGTTCAAATTTACGTTCAATTTTTTCATAATTTATTGAAAAATTTTCCAGACCTTAGTATATTTTTTCCCTCTTTCAAATGTCATTTAGAGACCTACATAAGCCTCAGGACGGGTTAAGTCTGGATATCACTTCTCTGGGTAGTATGCTAGTCTTACTTCTTCTGCAGACTCGGGTCGCGCCGAACCGGACCTGGGCTGTACACAATTTCGCAGAAAATAGATATATACAATAAACTCTCTGTAAAAGGTGGATTGTGTAAGGCGGAAATATGTCTAAATCGGAAAGATTTTCAAGTTCCTGCAAATCCGCAGACAGAGCAGAATTTGTCTAAGACGGAATATTGTCTTCTACGGAAAATTTTCAAGATACCGATCGATTCCGCTATAGCCATAGTTTATTCTAATTTTAAATTACCATGATTCAACAATTAAACTTTTCTTTAAAGAATAGTTCATATACAATGCTAGGGGATGAGAGAAACAGTATTATAAAAGGTACTACAAAAATCTGTATATGACGAAATCCTGTCTTAAACGAAACAATTTCCAGATCGGTGCCAAATGGATAGAATAATCAGTGTAAAAAAAAAAAAAAATCATTACGCATTTGTAAAAGACGGGAATTTCTTAATAAAGAATCTGTCTACAAGAATCTGTCTTCCTAAGAGTTTTTTTTTTTTTTTTTTTTTTTTTTTTTTTTAAGATTCACCAGTATAGATTTGGAATAAATGTGCCTATTTACGCAGCCCACGACCCCCTTTTTTAAATGAAAAACATAAGCATGAAAGGGAAACTGTAATAAGTATTTTTTAGAGTTCCGTATTTAAAAAATTAAACGGAACCATTATAAGATCTCCCTCTTGTGTCTGTTTTTTGTCTATCGCAATTGCTATAAGGTAAGTTAGCCCCTCCTTTTCTGTAAAATTTATACTAAGTTCCAAACTAGCAAAAAGGAGCAATTACTAAAGCACAATACTCAGACCAGCATTGTCTCGAAGGGTATGCACACAGACATCCAGAGAGTGCAATCGCGTGTTTGTGCCATTTTCAATATTGTACCGACCAAAAGTATATGAAGTTATGCATCGAATTGAACCAAATTTTTTGTGTGAGTGTATGACTATGAATAATTGATCCTCCCTGAATTTAAAAAAAAATCCGCCAAAAGGGGGCACTGCAATAGCGAATTTTATGCCATTTTCAATATTGCACCACCTAAACGTTTACGTTCTAGTAGTTAGTTCTAGAACTGAACTAAATTTTTGTATATGATTAATTTTTGGTGAGGCAAGTAGGTCCTCCCATAATTTGAAAAAAAAACTGGCTATTATTCTATTGTTTATCGGCTCGTGCAGAGACGGAAATTTGTTTTTATTCCGATTAATTGACTGAAGTAGAAATTTAAGATAAAAATCAAACTTGGTATGATATTGAATTGTTATTGTAAAATTATTAAAGCATTAAAATGAGTAACTATTTTTTTAAAAAATATTAAAATGTATGTATGAGATAGAATAAAGTTTTGGGAATGGCACATCCAATTATTTTCCATTCAAATGCCGTTTAGAGGTCTACATGGACTCGGGGCGGGTCGAGTCTGATCCTTAGAAAATATATGCCAGTGAAACTAGGGGAAAAAATACTAATCCAGGTTCGGCACGGAAAAAATAATGTGACCCGGTAAGGTGCTTCAGGATAAAAGGCCCGAATATGGTTTGGAAAAAATAGTAACTAGGCCCGTCTTTCTCGAATGTTCAGAAAAAAGAATGGCCCTGTTCCAGACCGAAAAGAATGAGGCTCCGGCCGTAAGTCTTCCACGGGGTGTTCAGAACGCAAATTTTTCATTCTTCGTTTTCTTGGTGTCTATTTGTTTATTTATTTATTTTGGCCACTTACGATGAGTAATTTTTATACTACATACAATATATCTAGCTATATTTAGGCATCTACGTCTACTACCAATGTTATGTTTTTATAGGAAAAAAGTGTATAATATTCAAATATTTATAAATTACTGCATAAAATTTAAAAGTCATGAGTTTTTTCGGGTTTCACCCATTCCCACCCCTTACTTCGATTTTTCCCATTAACGAACTTAACCGAGATTTTATGCATCTGTTTGGAAGAGATTTGAGTAGAATTCTAAAAATTGTCGTGTCCATAAAAAAGTGATGTATAGATAGATTTACAGAAATTTCAACAGGGGAGAGATCTCAATACCTAGTATTTTATACGAAATCTACCTAATATTCTTTTTGCGAGTTGGGTAGGATAATTCTTGCAAGTCACAGTTAGATCTTTTGAAAGTCGAGTTGTTTGCATTGTCAAAAAAAGTTTGATCACAACTATGTTTCAGACTGGTAGATTGGAAGATCTGGGTTCAAACCCAGTCGCCCCGTCTGCTTAATCGTTCGGAGTTTTCCGTAATTTGTTTTAATTTTTTTTTCACGATTGTACTTTTTATTTCGAATTTAATAAAAAATCTCCCCTCTCCACCTCCCTCCTTCTTTTAAGTACGTAAAAAGCATGAAGCAATTTTGACTACAATTTTGATTTTTTGTATAAAATAAATATTTCAAAAAATGTATACATTTTTTAACTTTTGTTTCACTGCAGTCATTTTTTTTCATATGAAAATACGCTAATTTTAAATTTTAATAATTCGGGATCAAATTCTCACAGTTCAATGAATTTTTTATGAATGAAAAGCATGCCATAATTTTTCATGGGATATCCACCTTTCTCTTTTTAAATTTTTATATAACAGAAATATAAGATCCTGATAATCACATCACAAACACTTATATTTGGAATCGAAAACTTTCCCAAAATTGTTATTTTAAGGCTCTGTTCAGATTGCATTACTCTTTCTTTAAACTGAATTCTTGTAAAAAGTGGAGAAGTCTTTTGTACAAGATCCATTTGCGGTTTCTTCATAATAGAAACAAGGGAAATTAACAAAAGATTCAGGACACAAACAATCCCCCCTACTTGACGGAAAGTATTTTTCTTTTGCCGGACAACCATCCCATTCCTGCAAAACTCATTAAGATCAAAAACACTGACGCCATAACAAACGAACCGACATCGCACTTCAAGAAGTGGTCAAATGTGGGCCTTAAAGGTCTCTTTTTAGGAAACAAGAAAATGTTCGAATAGATAAGGTAATATCTTTGTCGCCGGTCTCATGAAAGAAAATCCCACACTGTGCACAAGGATAGGAAGTAATGTCCTGGTCCTGTCCTGTTATGTTATGTTATATAAGAACAATTATATACGGTTTACAATTCAAGGCGCCAACCCCCTAGAGTAGATACACTTGTTATATGTGCTTTGTTGAGCAGGCTGAAAGGCTACAAGACAAGCTACAAGTAATTGGTGAGTTTCTTACTATGCCCTTTTGAAAGGCTGGATTAAAAAAAGAAAGAAAAAGCCCACTGCTGTTTTTAAGAACCTTTTAAGATAACAACAATAATCATATAACAATCGCAGCGCCGGCATTCACTTTCACTTAAATTACTTTATACGACAAGGGTGGTCTAAAACACTTTCAATCAATCAATTTGTTAATAGTCATGGTGACAGCTCTTGTTCCACCTTTAAGCGTAAAACAATCTTTTTATTTTATTTATTTATTTATTTTTTCATGCAAATTTTGCTTAAATTACAAAGATTTTTTTCCCCGGTAAAAAAATTTATTGGCTTTAAATTTCAGCATCACAAATCCTCTTGTATACAATGATTTCTTAATTATTTGCCTTTCTAAAATCAATATGCCTAAAAAATCTGTATGCATAAATATAATCAATATTAATACGCCCACTTTTTTTTTATGTCTAACACGATTACAAAGGATTAATGAAAGGTTCTACTTCGTGGACATTCTCTATCTCCATACGTGTGAATTGTTTATTGCATTAAAAATACTTTTCACAGTTAAAATTGATGGTTGGCGGAAAAAAAGCGCACCTTTTTGCAAATCACATATTCAGATAAATTTGATAATAATATATAGATCTTAGAATATAAACACTAGATTGAGATGATTTTTTGAAACTTCAGCGTCCTTGCTCGATCAGGACTGAGATGGGTAGAGGAGTCTTTAAAAGTTATCTCAAAACTGTCATTGCCTCAATGAGGGGAAAAATTGTAAGGTGCAGAGAATTAGAATATAAACACTAGGTATACTTTAATTTATTTTCCATGAATCCCTTGTTCTTCTGTGGGGTGTGGTTGTGTGTGTAGAAGGGTGTCTACAAACTCCGGATTTATCTCTTATATTTATTTTTTTCTATTATTTATAATTTCATTACTTATAATTTTAATTATATATATTAATTTATATATTAAATAATTGTTATTTTTATTATTATTATAAAATAACATATTAATATTTTATTATAATTTATATTATATTTGTATATTTATATTTATACATGTATATATAATATTAATATATAACATAATAATAAACAAATAATAAATTAATAATGCGTAACATTAAATATAAATTAAATTAAAAATGAATATATAAATAAATATAATAAAACATTAAAAGTTACACTCATTAACAAAAAAATATTTAAAAAATGGCAATATTTTATTAACTTTAGTAAGTTAATTAAAATAAATGTATAAATAAATAAAATTAAATATTAAAAATTAGTTTTATTAACAAGAATTAACTTTCAAAATGGTAATACTTTGTTAATTATCGGACAAAATCATACAAGAATTTATCGGACATAATAAAAATAACTGTATAAATAAATAAAATAAAATATGAAAAATTATGGTGACTTTGAAAAAATGGTGACTTTGAAAACATTTAATATATATTTCATTTTTAAAACATCTTTTAAATTTTTTCTTCATTCTGGAGGGAGGGAGAGGGGGGTCATGATCCTTATGACTCCCCCCCCCCCCTTCCGCTTCTTGGAGCTGCTATTGTCAAATAGAGACTCCTTGTTTGTAGCTTTGAACCAGTTAAATGGGAAACATCTTTTGCTGTTTATACTTTACCTTGCTTTCTACATTATGCATACATTAATATTTTACATGATGTTTTTATGCCAAATCTTCTCAGCTTTTAAATGTGTTGGTTGATTGTGTATGTTCGGTAGGGGGGAGGGGGGTAAACTCACAAAGTATATACATCTGATACATGTATGTATATAAAAGTATATACATCCTACATAGAATTAATGTATATGTCTTTCAAATGCATAAATAAATTAATTTGTATAAATTTTATAGCAACTTTAAATTAATTTAGAATTTAGTTACATCTACTAAAAGTAAATAAGATACATTTTTTCACTTTTAAAATTGAATTTTTTTAAAAGTATTTTGGAAGAGTTAAATCTTTTCTCTCAAGAATGAGTGACTTATGGAAAATATGAATCTACGCTTAAAAGATAAAAACTAGTTGGATGTTGCAATCCGAAAACTTTCTTTCATTTTATACATGTTAATACTTCAATATTCAATTTCATACTGCCAGATTTAAATGACCATCGATGCCCATCACCATCGATAGAATTCTAAAGGCATGAAATCTTCTCATATGAAAAAATTGCTTTTAATAAATTTCCAAACATTATTTGAATATAAAGTTTATACTTTTTAAATAAAAATGGTTTTCAGTGTTGTTAGAAAGCTATCTAAAAAATACATATAAATAGTTAACACTGGTTTCCACTTATATTCAGCTCTCTGGGAGGACCGGACTCTATCAACACCTACATGATATTTTTACAAGGTCAAATAGGTGGTGGTTGTATTTGAATCCTCTAATATATTTAAAGTTCCTGTTGAAATTAGGGAGATTTCCCTGGAAGGGGGGCTTTCATAAGGATCTACACGATTACGTAATTGGCGAAGTGAAGCTGAATTTTCAAATAAGTGGGGTTGCCAAAAAATTGAACGGGCCATCCGGGCATATACATCCAAAAATATATATACATTAGCGGGCCTGCCGACCCGATATCAAAATCTAAGTGAAGCCGATAAAATATTAAATACTTTTTATGAATTTGTCTTTTACGAGAATAAGTATAAATGTGCGTTACTAGCCGATGCTTGTTTGACAGCATCAGTACAGAAATATAATACGTCCACCATACAGACAAACATCGCCCATCGGACATGGTGTCTGTTTATTCTTATTTATTTATTTATTTATTTATTTATTTTCTGCAAGCTCGTGCCTGCCCTTTTTTTCCTACATAGTCGAGCCGAGCCAGAAATGTACAGAAATGCTTTCAGATGTGTAGGTCTTTATGTGTTTTATAAAAATATTAACAGCGATAATGAGCTTTTGTTAAGGCAATCTTTGGAAATATAGGAGTACCTTAAGATGGTTCTCAAATTTTACTGCTTAACAACGCAAAATTTTGACACGTTTTTCGACTAACATTTAACTGTAAAAGCTTAAAACTGACAAGCTTGACTACTAAAGGAATTCGCAATTGAATTTTACTAACAGATTAAAGACGAATAAAATTTAATTTAATTTGAAGATATAGCTGAAAGATATATTCCTACCAATATGGTGTCTATACTTATATGTAAATAATCAATGAAAATTAATGCTATAATTCTAATACACAATCATCTTTTTGTATAAATGAAAAAGTATAAAATATAATATTAATAAAGATACAATTTTAGTATCATTGAGCGATCAAAAGTATAGCTTCCAAGTTCGTTAGATTTAAATTTATTTTCCTTTTGTTTTGCATACAATTTTTTGATAAAAATTTAAATTTGTAAAGAAAAAAATGCGCAATCTTATGCAGATGCAGTGCATAAAAATGTATTGAACTAAAGGTATGCGAGAGAAGAAAATATCAGGATGAGGGCATTTTTTTTTTTGGGGGGGGGGGGGGGTGTTTGGTAATGAAGTTCAAAATTTAGCTAGAACTGCTCTGACTACAATTCGGACCGTTAAAAAACTGTTGACCAAGCCCGGTGTAAAATTCAAAGCTTCAACCCAACCTGCGAAAACATTAATTGGCTGGACTAGGCACGACCTAGCAAGACCTGGCTGAACATAGATTTTTACGCCTATAAGGTTAAAAGTGTTTTGTACGAGAAGTCCTAGCTAAAAATACTTATTTTACTTTTTCATATCATATGTTTATAATATTTAATTTAAAAAAAGTGTTCTGAGATATGGTATTTATTTTTTAAATGCATCTTATTATGCTATATGTGTAAGTGTAAATATCACATTTGCCTCTAATATTGTTAATTCAGATTCACATTCTATGGCTTAGAGATTTAAAAATTAAAAAAAAAATCTATAGAAACAAATCTTCTAAGACGGAATTGCATGGGAAAGAAAAATCCGTCATGATCTAGTTATGATGAGCAAGGTCTATTGTAAATGCATTACATTGTTTTCACAAATACTATTATCCTCTTTTACATATATCAACATTTTCTTTTGTTTTGTTAAGCACAAGATTCCGTTACGCGCAGGTTTCTTTTCTCAAGTTTTACCGTATTTTAATTTCATTGCCTATTTTCATTCTTCCAAATCTTCACGGACCAAAATAAGAAGTTCCGGTTGAATCATCCCGTATGAAAATCCTTTTCTCGACGGGGCCAAGTTTGTTCAAAAATCAGTAAAATTTGGCTTGATTTTGCTAAAAAGCACATACTTTTAAGTTGCCATTTTTATACAATTAAAGATTGGATTTTTACTCTTTTTTAAGAATCGTAGATTCCAGGCTGTTTTTAATAGAGGAAATTTGGAATAAACATATGGAATAAACTGCCTATGACGGAATTTTCTTTTAAACTGAAAACTGAAAATTTCTTTTAAAGTTCTTTTGAACTGTTCATCCATGCAAAATGAATACAATAATACGGTTGAAAAAATATATTAAACATTTACACCTGCTAAAAAAGAAACGTATTTTTTCTTTCCAATGCGGTTTCATCTTAGATTTTACTTTTACCATATATCATTTTTTAGATTTTTATGTCTCCATAACATGGAAGATAGATTAATAATACTAATGATAGCTGAAACATTTACATAACAACTAACAAAGATTCATTAAAAGTATAAACATCGCAGCCTACGGCACTTCTGCATAAATGGAGATTATAAACAGACTAAGGTAAGTTTTTTTGGCCAGAACTTTTCCGTAAGGGTAAATATCAATCTCTAGTAGAAATGTACTCGGGGTCGGGGCGGGTTCGGTGCGAAATTTCAACTTTTTTTCCGGGCCGGGCCAAGCTCGGGCCTTGTTTTTAGCTATTATATCGGGCCGCTAAATTTTCTCTACGAGCCGGGCTGGGCTCGGGCTGAAATTTTTATTTTAATATCGGGCCGGACATTTTTTTTTCTGTGGATCGGGCCTGGAAATTTCCATCCGTGCATACCTCTATCTTACATATCGAATAATCAAATGATTAGTTCACAAAATTTTGTAAATTTGAACAATAATATCCAAACATTAAAAAAAAAAAAAAAAAAAAAAAAAAAAAAAAAAAAAAAAGTGAACTTTTTAGTGAATTTTGTTCACTTTTACAAATGAGCGTGATTTGAACGCATTCGTTTAAAAATTTTTGACTTTGAACGTGAACTTAAATCACTTTTCAGAAATTGAACGTGAGTTTGAGTTAGTTCGTTTATTTTGTGAACGTGCCCAACACTGCATACAACATAGTTTGTACATTAAAATTTTCTAACATATATTTTTAAAATGTTTTATATAATATTTTGTGATGTGTAATATGGGACATTAATTAGTAAAAATCCAGTTTTAAATGATAAATATTTGGCGTAAAGTAAAATGACAATTACACCAAATAATTTAGTATATTACTTTTTTCACACAAAAAAAAAAAAATAAATAAATAAATAAAAAAAAAATAAATAAATAAATAAATAAACGAGTTTTAAGTGCAAAATGAATGGAAATTAATCATTATCAGAAAAAAGGTAAAATATGTTATATTGTTTTCTGACAAATAGTTTTCAATCATTAAATTAAAAAATAAAGAAAAATTGTTTTTATTTGTTATTTGCGTTCAGTTGCGTTCAACTCGTTTTTTTTATGTTACTTGAGTATTTTTGCGACAAACCTTTACCGGGAAATTCCCTGATCGACAAATTTCCTAAGAGACTAGCCGCCCGCGATATCTAACGAACATCCCCCACCGTCGAATGGGGAAAGCAAGCTTCTTTCCCCGAAAAGGTTTCCTGAATGGACTGCTGCATCCCTACCTATTTTAACTATATTTATTAGCTTATACGCCTTACCATAATAAAACTACATCTAAAATTTATGCAAATCGGATAATTCTGCGTAAAAAGCCATTTTTATAATTTAAGTGGGATTATCCCCAGTTCCCCCCTCTATACTTAGCCATTAAGCCCTTAGAATTATTGAGGGATCCACTTTATGAGAAAAAACCTATATCAAACATTTGAAATACATCGGATAGTTATACATAAACAATTTATCTAATTTAAGGGGGGGGGGGGGGAGATAATTCCGTTTTCCTATTTATACTTAGCAGAAGAACCTCATAACTAATCCGGGATACACCTTATCATAAAGAACCTACATCCAAAATTTGAATAGTAATTCTTTAAATCGGATAATTCTGCATAAAAAGCTATTTATTTAATTTAAAGGGAGGGAGGATTATCCTCTGTTTCTGCCTTTATACTTAGCCATTAAACCCTTAAAACTATTCAGGGATTCACCTTTTCAGATAGAAACTATATTTAAAATTTGAAATACATCAGATAATTCTGCATAAAAACCGATTTATCTAATTTGAGAGGGAAATAATTGCTTACCCCCCCCCCCCTTTATAATAAGGAAAAGAACCCCGTAACTAATCAGAGATAGGTTTTATCATAATGAACCTATGTCCAGAATAAGAAGCAAATCGGATAATTCTGCGTAAAAAGCCATTTATTTAATTTAAGAGGGATTATCCCCCATCCCCCTCCCCTTTATACTTAGTCATTAAACTCTTAAAACTATTCAGGGATTCACCTTATCAGAAAGAATCTATATCTTAAATTTGAAATACATCGGATAATTTTGATCCGATCTTAAAAACCGATCTATCTAATTTGTGGGGGGGAGGGGAGTAATTGACCATCATCCCTTTATAATAAGCAAAAGAACTCTATAACTAATCAGAGATACGTCTTATCATAATGATCTTATGTCCGAAATTCCAACCGAATCGGATAAAACTGCGTAAAGAAACTATTAATTTCATTTGAGAAGTTATGGATGGGGGGGGGGGGGTATCATATGTCCAAAAACTGAACATAAACAGTTAATTCAGCACGAAAAACCCATTTAGTTAAATTAAGATCCTCCCCCTGATACCCCCTAAATACTTAACCAATGAATCCTGAAAATCAATAATGAATTCCCAAAATCAATTCCTAGTCCCTTTTTTTCGGTAACTTCTTTTCCGCTTTTGTAGTTTATGTCACTTTTTTCTCGATAACTGTTTTTCCGGTAACTTTTTTTCCGTTTACCCACTTGCCTATTTCGGGCGCTTTTTAAATAAGAATTAATTAAAAAAATTGTTTGAAAGTAGTCCCTTTAAAATAGTAGTAAGTAGAAAGTAGTTAGAAATTTGGCGCCCCCTAAATCTCTGCGCCCGGAGGGACCGCCTTCCTCCCCCCCCTCCTTTTGCACGGCGCTGTTAATATCTTTCCAGAGACATAAATATAAACGAATTATATACTTTCCAAACATACCTGGATTTTAAGAATGCTTGAAGGAATTCGAAAGATTTTAAAAAATGATCTCTTATATCCATCTTTTTCATAATTTTTTCTCTGAATTAAAGCATAGCACGGTAGTGCTATGCTTTATTTATTTCCAGTGTGACTCCGTTATGTTATTTTAATACGGAATTTAACATTGAACGAGTTATTTACTAGACTTTTTCCCACATTTTGTACGCGCTTCCACAAATTTTCTTCAAAGTATCTAATTGTTTAAAAAAAATTTCCTTCCAATCAAAAAAATATACAGAGGTCAATGGACATATTTCCTGTAGCAATTAATCATTTTTACGTGATAAATAAAAAATTAAATTTATTTACTTATTTATTTTTGTAAGAATTAAAAATGGTATATTTACGACGTCATATTAGAAATGAAACGGAGATTTGCAAACATTTCGTACAAATACAAGAATCGTCAATAGAAAGCAAAATGAAGCATGATTTTTAAAATAAAAGGACATTTTCAAACATTGATCAAGAAGCTTCTAACTTAAGAAATATAGAAAAAAAGTAAATTAAACTTTTTTCTACCTATTGTCTCTGCAAAATAATAGAAAATAACTTAAATATATATATGTAACTGGTATTTGAAAGCGAGTTTTTTGACACATTGGCATCAGAAAAAAATTGCACCAAACCCAGTGCGTATATGACTTTTGCGCTGGGATTTCATACTTATTCCACATTTTTAAAAATTTCTTCATCTTATATATTCAAAGAAAATCAAAATAAATTTAGGTGAATAAAAATTTTCCAAAATAATAGTATTTGATAATATGAATTTCAGGGCGGGATGGCGGGATTCGCGCCCAAAATTTTGAAATCCCGCCCAAAAGAATAACGTGGACGGGAGGCTCCCGCCCAAACAATTTTGCATTTTGAAACTATGATCAACTCCCACGACCATTTTGTGAATTTTATATTTTCTTGTGAGTAATCGACACATTTTGCGAGTTTTTTTACAGCGAAAAATCATTCAAATTCACGATTTTTTCCGCGACTGATTGACAAATTTCGCAATTTTTTTCCTCAATCGATTGACGAGTTTCGTTCTATTTTCCATGGCGAAATAGAGGTGATTCTGTTCGAAATTCCCCCCCCCCCCTACACACACACAAAAAAAAAAATAACGCATTCAATTCCAAAAATTATGAAACAGTGATGCCACTGACGCGCTATTGCGCGTAAATTACGCAAAAGATCGGAGATGACACACAAAAGAAACAGCTATTACGCGTTTCACAAGACGCGTGATTTCGTAAAAGTTTGCTAAAAAACGGCAAATGTTGTTAAAAGATCGCGAAAAAACAACTAATTTCCGGCAAATTTCGCCAAAAGATTCACGAAAGAATGCCTAATTTCGTCACAGAATTCTGTAAAACGGCAGTTTTCGTCAAAAAAGTCGCGAAAAAACATCAGATTTCGTCCAAAAATCGCGACAAACGCCAATTGTCGTAAAAAAATAGCGATAAAACATCAGATTTCATCAAAAGATCTCGTAAAAACGGCAAATTTCCTCAGAAAATTCACGAAAAACGTCAAATTTCGTCCAAAAATCGCGAAAATTTCGACTAAAGATTCACTTAAAACGACAAATTTCTCCAAAATATCACGAAAAACGGCAATTTTCGTAAAACAAATCGCGATAAAACATCAGATTTCATAAAAAAACGCGAAAAAACGGCAAATTTCCTCAGAAAATTCACGAAAAAACGGCAAATTTCGCCAAAAAATCCAGAAAAAAAACTACAGATTTCGTGAAAAGATTATAAAAAAAGACAGATTTCATCAAAAGATAGTGAAAAAATGCAACTTTCGTCAAAGGGAACTTCTCTCCTCTTCCTCCCCCAAAAATAATATTTCGGGGGGTTCATTTTTCTGTTCAACAAACTAAATTTCCTGCTTCAATATACATTTTTTTTCTTTGCTGCTCTAAAATCAGTTTCTGCCAGCTCCAAATCTTTCTGAATGAGTGCAATTCCTGAAAGCAGCCATTCATTAAACAAAAGGTATCCCTTTACTCAACAAAGTATTCATTTTTTAAGAAAGTCTTTTTCGATGAATTTGACTTGCCCCTTTTTTAAAGAAATGTAAACAATAGTGATACTTCTTATTTTCTACACTCAAATAAGTATTATTTTATGATTAAATTTGTATCTTGCACATTTAATATACAGAAAAATAACAATGGTTATAACAGTTAGTTATAAATTATAAATATAAATTTATTAAGTTAATTAGAAGTTTTATTAATTATTATTAAAACAATAATTAGACCTGTGACAAAAATAATTAGCACCAGGAGGCTATTTACCACCAGTAAAAACTAGACAGTATAAAAGTTTTTTTACACATTTCGCATAATTAATCTGAATTGTTGACAAAAATTGTTTCAGTGATATTTTTTTATGTCTGTATTCTGGTAATTCTTTAAATAGCACAAAAAACAATGGCGGGTTTTAAACATTTTTTCTCCCTCCCAAACAGCCAAACTCCCCTCCATTTATAAATTTTGGTAGGGAGACTCCCCTCTTTCGAAAAATTGAATTTCAAGCCCTGTAATAGTATTTCATCCTTGGTATGTAATGAAATTAGTAAATCTGCAGAACTGGGTCTTCAAACATAGCAATTTTTTAAGGCTAAACCGCAGAATTGTCAACTACTTGGTATGTAAGACTTTTTGGCACTGCAATGAAGTCGCTAATTCTATCAACCTAAATATTCAAATCCAATGTAAACAAGTATCATTGTGCGCGGGGCAGCGCGCTACAATAATATGATTGAGCGATGGTGCACACGGATTTTTCAATCTTTCTTTTTGCAATAACTAACTAAATACTTATCCAATTTTGATGATTTTTTTTTAAATGTTCGTCTGACCAAGAAGCACAACATAGCACAAAAATTATTTTTTTTTATGGCATACTGTAGGTGTACTGTAGAGTATTCTGAAAATCGGACAAAAATTTTGTGTCACAGCACTTTTCTCGAAAACTACTAAAGATAAAAACTTAATTTTTTTTTTTAAACAAAAGACAAACTTTTTATCCCGAGGTAGTCATCGAGAAAACGTTATTCCGCTGGGCGGTTTTTCTGAAATTGCGTATTTTCCAAACTTGGTCATAAATGGGTATATCTAACGTTCTATTGCAGATAGAATGTTGCGGTAAAGTTTATTTTAAAGATTTTGCGATGCTAATTAATCCTGCAAAAATTCATAGCTTTATGTTAAACAGTTTTTTTACAAGATGAAATAAAAGAATAGCAGTCATCAATCTAAGGTACTTGTGATCATCGGAGAGAAAAACCAGTTACACCATTCGATTAAGCATAAAAAAATACAGAATGCTTTTTTTTCTCTTATTTTTAACTTAATTTTTTAACGAATTATGAATTTTTTTGAAATTTTTGACATGCTGATTTTTGTCATTTTTTAATGAATCATTTACTGACTAATTATGCACTGTGTCTAGCCCTGGTGGCTGTCAAATTTGATTTTTAATTTTAAATTAGGCAATTTTTTGCACCATGCCAAATTTATATTTTATCCATTTTTTTCATTTATTTATATTTTGTTTTTAGCACAATGGCATCAATGGCAAAAATGCCTGGCATACCTGTCAAATATTGGGGCCCTGTACTTTAACAAAGTGTATTTATTATAAGTATATACCGTATTTATTCTAATAGAATGCGCCGTCTAATAGAGCGCGTCTTCTAATAAAGTGCGCAGCTTGGTGTTGATTGAAAAAATAAATATACGGAAACGATATATTAGATAAGTAGAAAACGATTACTTAAATGCATTATCGAGGATTCTCATCGATCAAAATAGAGATATTCTATCAAAGCGATGGAGTGGCGATGCAGCAAAAGTTTCAAATTTTGAACAATGTACCACTCCTGTTAACTATAGCGCCAAGGATATGCACACTGTTAAAAATCTGCTGCATTTTGCTGCAACGCACTCCCCTGCTTGTATAGAAAACGGTTACTTGGCCGTGAAATGGCGCTTTCTCATTGGTTGGAATAGAGATATTATATACAAGTGGTGGAGGGCGTTGCAGCAAAATGCAGCAGATTTTTAACAGTGCACTGTTAAAAATTTGACCCATTTGTTGCAGTGTCACTCCACAGCTTTTATAGAATGTCTTTTTATGGCCAATGAGAATGCTCCATAACACAGTGAAGCAATCGTTTCCTATAAAAGCGGTGGAGTACGTTTTTAATAAGTCCGTAATAAATACGGATTAAGAAAAAAAAGAAGCATGGTTTTTGTATCAAACTTTACTCTTGCATAAAAAAAGTTCCTGTTTTTGGCAAAAATAATGGATATTTGAATGAAAAATCTATTCTTTGAAAGGATCTATTATTTTATTCACTTTAGTAAAAAACTGATTTTTTTTTTTTTTTTTTTTTTTTTTTTTTTTTTTTTTGAAAACCGCCGTAGAATTTTGGTATAGAAAAACCTGTTTAAAATTTTTTTTTAATTTGTAACACCAGAGTATTAGAGTATGTAGCATTTTTTAATTTCAATACAAATAAGATTTTGTTTTCTATATATAAAATACAAAACAAGTTGTGCAGTATCCCTATGGAATATGGAAAAATAGAAGGACTAGTGAAAAATGCTCCAAGGAGCAGTGCAAAAGCAGAATATGATTTTAATTGAGCATTAAAAAGTAATGGACAAGTGCTTCTGTTAATTACTGAGCATGAGGAAGGATAAGGGATCCCTTCTTGGCTACAACTCACTTCAATGCCAACTTTGAAAAAATCATATTTGCGCTTTTTCCGTGAAAACAAATCAGTCGCAGTTACTATAAAAATGTATAGTGTAAAGACGTAACCAGTAAAGATGCAGCTTAATTAGACATAAATGTAAAGGAAGGCGACATAATGCCAGATACCTAGTTCCTGCAGGTATCACATTCATGCACTGCCACCAAGCATACCCTAAGTGTATAAGTGCACAGAAAATTGATTTGTAGTATAGTGCAGAGTGAACAGTGCAGTTAACATCAGAGATGTAGTACAGGCTATACGCCGTACACCTTCTGGACTTTTTAATAGAACACCATATACCCTCTGTTTTTCAAGAAAGCTTAGAGTATACACATTCTAGAATATTCCTCTGCTTAGAGCATATATCTTATGTTATTTTTATGACTACACCCCTGGTTAACATCTAAAGCACGGTGGAAAATTCTACTAAAGAACCGCAAATTTCTTTTAGATGGAAAAAGCGCAAATATGATTTTTTCAAAGTTGGCATTGAAGTGAGTTGTACCCAAGAAGGGATCCCTTATCCTTCCTCATGCTCAGTAATTAACAGAAGCACTTGTCCATTACTTTTTAATGCTCAATTAAAATCATATTCTGCTTTTGCACTGCTCCTTGGAGCATTTTTCACTAGTAAACCATAATGTTTACATACAGTGTCTCACAAAAGTGATGGGACACTTGTGCTTTATAAAAAGAAACTGCAATAAAATAAATAAACAAACATGTGCAAAAATTTTTTGGGTGTGTTTCATATTTAAAGTTAGTAACAATTATTACATAACATACATTTTGTCAAAATATTAAAATATTAATTTAGTAAAAATACAATTGTTCAGAAGGGAGCAAAAAATGGCTCACATAAATGATGGGACACTTACTTTTCCATCAAATATTTATCCAAAAATTTTACTTTTTAAAAGGTTTTAATATTTTGTTGGATTTCCTTTTACTTTTAAAACATGATTTAATCTTTTTGGGATGGATTCGACTAATTTTTTGTGATTTCTGGAGTGATTTTACCCCATTCTTCTTGAAGCACCGATTTTAGTTGTTGTTTTGAAGAAATGGTGTGTTTGCGAATTCTTGATTCCAATTCTTGCCAAATAGTCTCTATGGGGTTTAAGTCTGGAGATTGAGGTGGTGTTTTTATTATTTCAGGACAGTTATATAGCAGCCAGAGTCTAACGTTCAGAGCAGTGTGCTTGGGGTCATTGTCCTGGTAGAATTTAAAATCGTTATGAATGTTCAATTTTCGTGCTGAAGATTTCAAATTTTGCTTTAAAATATCAATATACTTGTACTGATCCATTATACTGTCAATAAAAACAAGATTACCAACTCCAGCGGACGACATACACCCCCCATACCATAACTCCTCCTCCACTATGTTTTACTGTTGGTACCAAGTTCTGTTTGCGAAATTCTTCCTTGGGTTTTCTCCACACCAAGATTCTACCGTCAGAACCAAATATATTAAATTTACTCTCATCAGCAAATATAAATTTATTCCAGTAATCAGAATTCTTATTTATGTTGGATTTTGCGAAAGCTAGTCTGAGTTTTCTATTCTTTTCACTTACGAAGAATTTTTTCCTGGCTACTCTACCGTGATATCCAGCAGATCGAATTACCCTTCTAATAGTCTCAGGATTAACAATTATTCCATATAATGCTTATAAATCAGCAGTAACTTTTGAAGCACTATTTCTTGGATTTTTTTTTAATATTTCGAACGATAATTCGCTTTATTCCATTGTATAGCTTTGATGGTCGGCCAGGTTATCTTTTATCCTGAATCATATGATTCTTTTTATATCGTTTAATGATATTGAAAACTGTTGAACGACTCAAGTTAACTGTTTCAGCAGTTTTTCTAATAGATTTTCCACGTTCAATATGCAAATTAATAACTAATTTTCGAATTTCAGGCGAAGTTTCTTTTCGTTATTATTTAGCATTCATGGCTACACAGAGCTAAAAAACACAAAAATTCCAAAACAAACTGGAGAGAAATACTGCAGACGATTTTATAAATTATTGCCAATTGCCCCAGTAGCAGAAAGTGTGCGACGCGCGACGTACGTCGCAGATTAATTTTTGCCCTTGCAGATAAATTTGCTAACTTGGAAAAGAAAAAAAAATTGCTTATTTGTAAAACACGTGAACAAGACGCGAAAAAATGGCAAAATACATTCAAAGATCGCGAGAAAAAAAAAGATTTCATCAAAAGATTGCAAAAAACGGCCTAGTTTGACATAAGATCGCAACAAAAACAGCAGATTTCGTCAAAAAATCTTGAAAAAATGGTAAATTTTGTTAAAAGATCGCGAAAAAAACGGAATCTTTCGCCTAAAAATCCCAAAATCAACAAGATTTGTTAAAAGATCGCAAAATAAGATAGATTTTGCGAAAAGATTGTGAAAAAAAAATTCGCGAAAAAACGACAAATTTTGCCAAAAGATCTCGGAAAAAAAACAGCAAATTTCGCCACTAAGTCACGAAAAATCAGCAGATTTCGCCTATAAGTTGAGAAAAAGCATTAAATTTCGTAAAAAAAAATCACGAAAAATACGATAAATTTCATCAAAATATCGCAAAAAATGGCAGATTTCGACAAAAAATCGGGAAAAAAGGATAAATTTCGTTAAAAAATCGCAGCAAAACGACAGGTTATGTCAAAGAATCCTGAAAAAACGGTAAATTTCGTTAAAAAAAATCGTGAAAAAAAACTATACATTTCTTCAAAAGATCGTGAAAAAATGCAAATTACGTCATATAATCCTAAATAAACGGTAAGTTTCAACAAAAAATCGCAAAAAACGACTGATTTCGTCAAAATTATCGCGAACATACGACAGATTTTCGCCCAAAGATCGCGAAAAAACGGCAGATTTTAACAAAAACCGGGACAATACGGGAGATTTCGTCAAAAGATCGGGAAAAAACGATAAATTTCGTTTAAAAATCGTGGGAAAACGACAAATTATTTCTAAAAATCACAAAAAATGGCAAATTTTGTAAAAAACAAAATCGTGAAAAAACGTTAAATTTCGTCAAAAGATCGCGAAAAAACGCAAATTATGTCACAAGATTGTAAAAAAAAAAGGTAAATTTCGAGAAAAGATCGCGAAAAAACTGCATATTTCATCAAACTAAACTCAAATTTTGTTAAACAAGCGAAAAGAAAAAAGAGTTAGGAGTTTATTTTGCTGTTTCAAAAAAAAAAAAAAAAAAAAAAAATCTCTTTGCTTTCTTTAAAAACTGATTTTGCTGTTCCAAAAAATGGATTTTTCTGCATCAGAATTTTAGATTGTGTATTTAAAAAAATTATCATTCAGAATTTTCAATTTCTTTTTCATAATATTTACTTTATATTTCAAAGTATCACTGCTATAAATGTATAACATATATACTTCATGGTGAAAAAGTAGGGACTTTAAATTTTCTGTGCAGTCTTTCTAGAATTATTTTTAGATTTTGATATTTTAAATTATTTTTGTCCCCCTTTTTAAAAATTTTTTTAGCACAGTTTAACATTTTATTATAATATTGATTTAACAACTAAAAAATTGTTTTGAGAATTTAAGGAAGCAATCTTATAGCATATTCTGTTCAATGGAATTGTAATTGTTTTCTTCATTTCATCACTATTACATAGGTAACAATATAAATGATTTTTTCACCTCTATTTCTTCTGTGCTTTTAAATTTAAGCAAGTAAGAAACTTTTTCAATAAATATATGCTATACTATATTTCAATTTAATTTTAAATGAATTGAGCTGTAACTTCAAACTTAAGGAGCCACTTTACATATCATTACAATCTAATTCTTCAAAAAAATATTAATTTTTCTATTAACTTATTTAGGTTTAGAGCAACTTCCGAGGACAAAATCCATTGTTTCCAAAATGAAGCAAAAAAATGTTTATCCAAATGTAGTAGTTTGTTCTGTATTGTGCATTCTATAATGACACTAATCGATGAATATATGGATACAGCCCCTCTTGTTTTTGCTTCATTTTGGCAATAACGGATTTTCAACTTATTCAATTGACGATTATTTTGATCGTTTTCAAGTTATGATTTTACGACTTTCACAAAAGTTGCTCTATACATTTAGCTACTTACTCTTAATTTTAAATGAATTGAGCTGTAACTTCAAACTTAAAGAGCCATTTTACATATCATTACTATCTAATTCTTCAAAAAATATTAATTTTTCTATTGACTTATTTAGGTTTACTGTAGTTAAAAAACAGTTCTATTTTTATAATATTAATCAGTAAGAACCCTATTTATAATGTACATAAGGGTACTTTTAGATTAATCAGGTGTCTGTGTTATACAGTAGACTCCCTCAAATCCGCAAACCAGAAATCCGCAACTCTCTAAAATCCGCACATTTTTATGGATGTAAACAATGAAACTTTCAGTTTGGATATTGGGACAAAATTTGATTTTTTTAGTTTTGTATCAATTCCATATATTTTTTTATTTGTAATTTTCTTAGTAATACTCTATTCATGTTTTTTCATGAAGGAAGAATAATTTTTTTTTTTTTTTGAAAAAATTCAAGATGTTGCTGATATCACTGGTAATCACAATCTTCTTATTAAATATATCTATGCATTAATCAAGTTTTTGGTTATAAAGCCTGGCTAAACTTGAAAAAAAAAAAAAAATCCTTATTTTATGATTTTGATGTGAATTAGTAATATACTTTTATGAGGCAAGTTTTGTTGAATAATTTTGGAAAAATACATTTAATCTTTATAATGAATATTTAATCATACACTATTGATTATTAACTTGACCTTTGCTATTAGTACTTTAATCATTTAAAAAAATATCTAATTTTTTATTATTTTAGTTTATTACTTATTTTAATATTTTATTATATTGTAAACATTCATTATAGTTCCGATTGCACTATTAGTTGCACTCAAATTACTATTTAAAAAATGTAAACAAAGCAGTGACCAGAAATCCGCAAAATTCTAAAATCCGCACAACCTCTGGTCCCAAGCTGTGCGGATTTGAGGGAGTCTACTGTATATAAAAATATGTCTATATACAATATATAACAATGGTGCCTGGCTAATCAAAAATTGTAACATTACCCCCGCAGACAATTTTCATCCCACTACATTTCTGTCGCAGACTGAGTCACAACTTTCTGCTACTGGGCCAATTGCTTTTAAGTAAAAATAAAACCCCAAAAAATATTTTTATTGCTTATTTCAGACGATTTTTGTTGCATATATAATGGTGTCCCATCACTTATGTGAGCTATTTTTTGCTCCGTTCTAAACATTTGTATTTTTATTAAATTAATATTTTAATATTTTGACAAAATGTATGTTATGTAATAATCTTTACTAAATTTAAGTATGAAACACACCCACAAAAAAATGTGTACATGTTTTTTTTAATTTATTTGATTAGTTTCCTTTTGTAAAGCACAAGTGTCCCATCACTTATGTGAGACACTGTATATATTTTTTTAATTCCCGATTTGGTGATTTTTTTAAATCGTGCCTAAATTTGTAATTTTACAAATAATTAATCATTGGATAAAATCAATTTTAAATCAGCGGTACTTTTTGGTTACCCCGTCGTCGACCAAAAAACTATCGCCAAACTATAAGATTAAATGCCAGTAATGGATGATCGTGAATGTCACATTCAATGACATTAAATATCTATACGCATTTAGAAATGTCATCAAATGATTTTATTTCCACTTTTTATTAGTGTTTTACCCATTTATTTATACTTTTGTTATAAAATAACTTGGCTATTAGTTTGGCGACTTATACAATTTGGCGGAATTGGTTGACGGGATAACCAAATACCGAATTAACTTGTATTAAATTTATTATTCCGATTATTTTAATATGATAAAACACTACATGATTTAATTTTTTAAATATCGCAAAAAGTTTCTGTTGAAAAATAGCTGTTTTTTATACTTTAAGTTAATACTTTTATAAAACTCTTTTGATTCACTCTCTCTATGAGTTAATAAAATTTAAGCATATTTGGAATATTCATAATGCCTCACCTTTATGCACAGATGTCTAATACTTACCATGTTGGCAAAATTTTTTTCTGACGCCAATTTGGCGAAAATTTCGTTTTCAAATACATATCACATATATATTTTTAAATTATTTTCTAATATTTAAAAAGGGAAACAGTGATAAATAAAAAAAAGTTTATTAATAACTATAGAACAAAACGATCTACATAATTTTTTTAAGTAAAAGTAATAGAAAATAAAGAATTTATTAGTAAATAAACAACGATAGGCAGGTTAGCATGTGAGGCATATAATATCCATTTTGTTTCAATCGCGCCAATGTGTTGCATATATGACATCTATCCCCAACTTTTCTACGCTGAATCCTGCCCAGAGCTCCGATAGCGGTTTGAAGTTCTGTCGAAGTTAAATTTCAATTTTGGGCAGAATTTTAATTCAAACATTAATTAATTTATCAAGAATCTTCTAAGTGAAGAAATACAGAATATAAATAAATATGACGCAATAAAAAAATAAAAAAATAAATAAATACATTTTATTGATACTATGTCTTGAGGTATTGTTGGAGGAATATTATATTGTCTAGAGGTGAATGTCTAGAACTATACTTCTGACGCCATCTATCAATGCTGATTGTTAAGTATAAATATCAGTTTCATGCAGAAGAGATTTTTCTGCCGAATTTGACTTCATGATTCAAAAGAAAAGAATTCGCCAAAGAAAAAAGTAATACCTGATTTTTGCGTGATTCCATCGTAAAAAGTTAAATTGATTTTAAGAATTAAAAAGCGCACATTTATGACGTCATATTGGAAATGAAACAGAGATTTTGAAATATTTGGTATCAAGACAGGAAGCATGTACAGTAGGGTGGAGCGAAAAAAAATTTTTTTTGAAAATCAAAAACGGGTAGGTGCCAAAAGTTGCCTTTATACTAGTACATCAACTGTGTGAAATTTTACCGCTGAAAAAAAATGGCTTGAGTCTGCGCTTTTGCTCCAAAAATCGAAATTTTGGGTAAAATTTGTCATTTTTTGACATTTTTTCAAAAAAATTGAAAAAATCCTACAGAGCTGGTTAGAATTTAAAAGTGTTGCTTATACCTTTATATTTATCTGCTTAACATATTTAAACTATAAAACAATATGTTTATTCCCTATAGCTGGAGCAAAACAGACAACTTTTAGTAAGAAAACAGCATTACCACTCTATTGGGTCATACAACGAATTGTTGTTTTTAATACAGCTCTTGTTTTCAAAACTACCTTGGACATGCGTCGTGGAGGTGGCTATATTTCCTATACCACCCGGCCCAACTATTCGATCATCATTTATACATTGATTTGTGATTTTCTTTATAAAAATTTGGCATGCTTTCGATGCTTCCACCTTGTTCATCTGTTCTTTGCATCGACATGCTACTGTAACTATCTTCATGTATATTTTAAAGTTTATACAAAAAAATGACAAGCAGAGTAATGTACGGGAATATTATTAAAGGGATCTATTCGGCCATCTATTATATTTAACAAACTTACATTCAGTTGATGAATAGCGATGGGAAGTTCTGTTACCACAACATTTTTTCAGTCAATTGTATTTTTTTTACGTAATGATTTGCTTCAAAGATGATTTCAGATATTTCAACTATAAGTATGCCATCATTTATTCTACTTTTGCATTTTTTATATGTTGAGAAGCGAGCTGCTTAATGTGATGGTGATCGTCAGAGAGAATTGCAATGAAAATTTGTTCTCCATGTGTAAAGCAACCGCTGTTGTAAATAACCTTTTTTTGCATTAGTTTTATGCCGTTTTCTAGTGTTTTCGTATCCGGGTAATTTCCTATTAACTTTTAGATCCCCGTTTTACGAATGGACAACATCTGATGGTGAAATGTCCTGGGCATAAACTTATAATGCATAGTACTTTATGAGGGAATGTACGGATTCTAATCTACTATAAGTGCTCATTTAGAATTAGGAGAATTTTATTTGTCACTGTGAACCATTTTGCATGGGGTAAGCTTATAATTGTGTATAATATTGAATCATTCGCTACTTCAACTCCAGTGAATTTCCTCTGCGTCAATTATTAGAGAAGTCGATATAAAACGTTCTAAGCTACATGGATTCACTGGATCAATAAGGAAAATCTTTGTCTACGTACTATTCACTTCCTATTGCATTTTTTTTTTTATATAAAATAGAGAATAATTTTGAAAAATTATTTTCTCAAATTGAGAAAAAGATACTCAGAACAGACTAGGAATTTCTGTCGGAGATTGCAAAGCTAATTCATAAGGAAAGCTATTTCTCAGAAAGAATGGGGAATAGGAATTTAGAAAACATCTCACACAAAAGACAGCTCATAAAGTTAATAAAATTTTCCGCTTTATATAAGCACAGATTGGCAATCAGCGTCTATATATTCACTCACAAAATGTATAATCCAAGTTTATACCGCGGGATGTTTTATACCAAACGTACAACATACCTGAATAATAGATCTAAAATCTTATTGGAAATTACTAGACTACGGAACAACACAGGAAACGACATAAAGCATGCTAAAACTTCTTTAGAAATATTGTTGTTTTACACGCAAATTTTGTTTGCAATCCTCTGTGACGATCGTCATAATATTAAACAGCTAGCTTCTCAGCATATATTCAATGTAATAGGTTCAATAAATGATGACATACTAGAAATTGAATTCATACAATCAATTATTAGGCAAATCATTGCATATAAAATGTAATTGATTGAAAGAATGCTGTGATAACAGAACTTCCAATCATAATGTACTAATTGCATGAAATTTTAATGAAGATAATAAACTGCTGAATAGGTTCAATTAAGAACATACCCAATACATTACTCAGCTTCTCTTCTGTTATACATGGTATAAAAATATACGTGCAGCAGGTCACACCAGCATGATCCAAATCATCCAAAGTCAGTGAATACAAAGAAGAGATAAATTACTTTGATATATAGAAAACTTATACTCGTCTTCGGGAAAAAAATAACAATTCAATACATAAATAAAACACTGGGCCTTGATGATTGGGTGGTTGAGACGGGTGGGATAATGCAACCACCTCTATGAGTTATATACACAGTAGTTTTGAAAGCAGAAATGCATTCAAAACAACATTTCGTTGTATACTCCAATAGAGAGGTTAATGCTGATTTTTCACAAAAAGTTGTCAGATTTTCTCCAATTATACAGACTACAGATATTGTTTTATAGTTTAAATATGTTAAGCAAATAAATATAAACGTCTAAGCAACACTTTTAAAAACTAATCATCTCTGAAGGAAGTTTTTAATTTTTTTGAAAAAATGTCAAAAAATGACACATTTTACCCAAAATTTTGATTTTTGGAGTAAAAGCGCAGACTCAAGCCATTTTTTTTCAGCGGTAAAATTTCACGCAGTTGATGTACTAGTATAAAGGCAACTTTTGGCACCTACCCGTTTTTGATTTTCAAAAAAAATTTTTTTTCGCTCCACCCTAATGTACAGAATTCAATTCTAGATATATAAAAAAAAAGTTAACGATTTGGAAATGGATCAATGAAAATCTGTGCAAAACCCAATGGAGAAATGAAAATCTACGTAAGATACCGCCGAGATAGATAAATAGAGTTTCTAATTGCGGGTAGTTTTGCAGTCTAGGTATCATGATCGGTATAGATCTGGAAAAATAAATCAGAAATTCCTACGTAGGGGAGAACGTAATAGGTAGTATTTCATCAAATAAAATTTTGTTCAAAAATCTTATTTAATTTTAAGGCCCTTTCACAGTTTTGCAGAATTGCTAAATTGTAACTCAATTTAGCAATAGTAATTGTGCTTCAACACTCTCTCATCCTGCTTGCACATATGAAGCCAACATGATGTTTAATCTTGAACTAGTTATGCACTCAAATTTTTCATCACCATATTCTTTTTTAGCATAAAATGGAGCTATTACAACAATTTAATAAGAAACATGGAACTTACAATGTGAATATGCTCTAATATATTTTTTTGCGTCAGAGGAAGAGACAGAGAAAGAGAGAGCACCTCAGACGTTCTCTTGAGTGTACACCCCCCCCCCCATAGTTCACTTCTAGCTATGTCCCTGGGTAAATTACATCAGTAATTGTGATACGATACCACATAAAGGAAGTCCTGATGATGGTACCCTCAGTTCATTTTGAAATGAGCTCATCTGAATGCAGTAGTTATTAAAAAACTTGAGATATTAAACAAAAACATAATTTGCAGAACAAATTAAAAAAACAAAATTTATTTCCTGCTCTATTTAAGCCCGAGAAGGGACAGATATTAAGATACTTTATTTATTTATTTCTACATAGTATTAAATTTTTGTATCAAATAATTTAAATTATGTGAACATTAAAAAAATAAAAATGAAATTCAAACAATATGATACTTAAAAACCCTAAACCTTAGATTCTGTTCAAACGAAATTGAAATAAATTTTAGACTTTTTTCCAAACTTAACTTCCAAATATTTGTTTTGCAGATTTTGTATAATGTTTACGGTAGGTATAGATAAAAAGAAGAGACGCATCTCAAAAGCAAATGTTCAGAAAAAGGTCTAAGATTTATTTCAATTTCATTTGAACAGAATCTAAGATTTAGGGTTTTTAAATATCATATTGTTTGAATTTCATTTTTATTTTTTTAATGTTCACATAATTTAAATTATTTGATACAAAAATTTAATACTAAATGTAGAAATAAATAAATAAAATATCTTAATATCTGTCCCTTCTCGGGCTTAAATAGAGCAGGAAATAAATTTTGTTTTTTTAATTTGTTCTGCAAATTATGATTTTGTTTAACAGGATTTAATATCCATAGCGAAACGCACAATAAAGGAAACCTTAGCATTACAGCAACTAACAACAGAATGTTTGTGAAATTAAGCCTATCTTTCAAAGCATGCGATTTTGTGTTTTTCCTGGAATTGGAGTGTCCAGTCCCGTTTACAAAAAAAGAGCAAGAAACAGATGTAACTAATTAAGACCCCCCCCCCCCAATTTTCCAGTATTGAAAAACCCGAGACGGCATTGGCAGAGATAGGAAATGACCATTCCTTTTAGCCTTCGGCTGTTTTCCAATAGTATAAATGGATGCCGGCCTTTTCCGAAATGAGTGACCAGTTTTCGATACTGATACCACGTACTTTCCCCATTTTTAAAAGAAAATACATTACTGCCGCTTAAACGAGTCAAATTTTTAAATAAAACTTGATTCAATAAAGCGGCAGATTTCGAGAACAAAACAAACAAAATTCTAACTTTAGTTTTGTTTTTTATGATTTGGTTCATAAAAATGGAAATTTTGTTTTTTTGTCATGGCTCTGGGCCCCCCTCGCTGCGCCACTGCAATAATTTATAAAAGAATGTTTCGAAGAATTTATGATTCATTTAATTAAACCTCAACTTTTTGAGAAAGTATTAATTTTATATATTTTCTCTTACACTTTACAAAAAAGCTATTCGAAAATTTGACTTGAAATTAAACGCAAAAATAAAGTATGATCTGTAGATTTACACAAAACTTTTTTTTACAGAATAACTTAAAAAAATTATTATTTTAATTAATTTATTTTACATCTTTGTCCATTGCGGACGCATTTTTGCAAATAAAAAATTAAACACGTACATTTTCAGAAGGAAAAATAAACCATGGAGTCAGTAATTATAGATAGAATCATGATTACTTAGATAAATAAAATATATTTTCATTATTCTGCCAAAAAAAAAGTCTTTTTAATTTCTTCAAATATGATTAACATTGGCGAACAGGACTTTCCGGGTGACTGAAGTAGCCCCCTAATTCTCTCAATGATGTCAAAAGCATTAATCTAACTTCTTGTCCTGGTTTTTAGCTCACAGGCTATCATAGCCTGAGAGCTTATGTGCCCGTCCGTTCTGTATGTATGTGCGTATGTGCGTAACGCGATAACTCATGATAAAAATATCGGATCCACTTGAAATTTTGTATGTAGGTATATCCTGACAAGGCGCTTCCCTGATTAGTTTTTGGAGTTCATTCGATATGTATAAGAGGGGGAACGGGGGGCTTATGCCCCCCGTTAGATGATATAAATGGGATTTTCATGCAGAATTAAGTTTTCGTTCAAAATTTAGATTAGAATCATTCTGGTGAGGCGATTCCGTGACTGTTATTAGGTGTTCATTGAATAAGTATAAATAGGGGGACAGGGGTTCTAATGCCCCGCCCCCCTTAATTTATAGAAATGGGATTTTCATGCAGAATTGAGTTTTCGTTTAAAATTTAGATTAGGATCATTCTGATAAGGCGATTCCGTGACTGTTATTAGGTGTTCATTGAATAAGTATAAATAGGGGGAACAGGGGCTCTAATCCCCCCCCCCCCGTTAGTTGATATAAATGGGATTTTCATGTAGAATTAAGTTTTCGTTCAAAATTTAGATTAGGATCATTCTGATGAGACGATTCCGTGACTGTTATTAGGTTTTCATTGAATAAGTATAAATAGGGGGAACAGGGGCTCTAATGCCCCCCCCCCCCCGTTAGTTGATATAAATGGGATTTTCATGCAGAATTAAGTTTTCGTTCAAAATTTAGATTAGGATCATTCTGATGAGACGATTCCGTGACTGTTATTAGGTGTTCATTGAATAAGTATAAATAGGGGGAACAGGGGTTCTAATCCCCTCCCCCCGTTAGTTGATATAAATGGGATTTTCATGCAGAATTAAGTTTTCGTTCAAAATTTAGATTAGGATAATTCTGATGAGACGATTCCGTGACTGTTATTAGGTGTTCATTGAATAAGTATAAATAGGGGGAACAGGGGTTCTAATCCCCCCCCCCCGTTAGTTGATATAAATGGGATTTTCATGCAGAATTAAGTTTTCGTTCAAAATTTAGATTAGGATCATTCTGATAAGGCGATTCCGTGACTGTTATTAGGTGTTCATTGAATAAGTATAAATAGGGGGAACAGGGGCTCTAATCCCCCCCCCCGTTAGTTGATATAAATGGGATTTTCATGTAGAATTAAGTTTTCGTTCAAAATTTAGATTAGGATCATTCTGATGAGACGATTCCGTGACTGTTATTAGGTGTTCATTGAATAAGTATAAATAGGGGGAACAGGGGTTCTAATGCCCCCCCCCCTTAATTTATATAAATGGGTTTTTCAAGCAGAATTTTCAGATTTCGTTCAAACCTCTGAATAGTTTTGGAAGTTTAATGGTTAAGTATAAAAGAGGGGGATAACTCCTTTTAAATTATATAAATGCTAAATGGGTTTTTATTAAGAATTATCTAATTTGCTCTGAATTTTGGATATAGATTTTTTATATGATAAAGCATGTCTTTGATAGTATAGGAGGTTCAATGATTAAGTATAAAAAAAGAGGAAAGAAGAGAGCTGTTTCCCTTTCTTAATTTTTTAACGGAATTAACCCTTGAAAATATAAGGCTTTAATGTACAATTAGTATTTGTAGCCTGTAGGGCTGGGCGATATCAGAATTTTAATATCGTGATATATCGCTGACCAAATATCGATAATTTTCGATATATCGATATATTTCAATTCATATGTCACTCCATTATAGGGTTATAAATGTAACTGTTCTCTGTATAAAATACTACAAACACATAATAGTATATATATATATATATATGTGTGTGTGTGTGTGTGTATGTTAATTATCAAGAAAAAACAGAAATATCAATATCTTAATATATTCCAAGGAACATAAATTTTAATTTTTATGTATTGATTTAAAATATGCAAACCCGTTACCTGCAAAAATCTGATATAAAATATGTGTTATTGAAAACTCTTAGAAAGTTAAACATTATAAATCATTAAAATGAAACAAGAAAATGTATATAAGACAACAAATAGACATTAGATATATTGAAAGAAAATACTTTAATTACCTATAAACTTAGAATTTTTTTATTACAATACAAAAAATAAATTTGCATTTCTGCAATTTTGGGCAGTAAGGAACATCTTCTTTTCGTTGTTATAATAAATAATTCTATTATTAGTCAGAATACAAATGAAAGCATTAGAATAATCAAATATTTTTAAGAAAACACGAAATTTCTTTAATAGAGTACAAAGTCCCAAACCAGGACGTTTTGCTAACTACCGTTTTTTTTTTTCTTCTTCTTCTTCTTTTAATAATAATGCTGAATTAATCTCTATAATGATCTGTTATTTTTTCGATTTTGTTTACAGATTTTTTCTAGGATGCTTTTATTTTCGAAACCAGTTTCAAAAATGAAAGTATTCCAGTAAAGAAAAAAAAAAAACTTGAAAACAAATATTAAAAAACGGCTTTTGTTGAAAGAGATTAGTTTAGTTTGAGTGAACAATGCTTTGAGGTCTATAGCTACAAATGGCTGTTACCTCGAATGATCCATAAACCACAGAAACAAATACAGAACACTTTTTTTATTATTACAAGAAATCCAGTACATACATTTTAATACATATCACAGGGACAACACCCGCACACCCATGCCGCTAGCTGGACTCGAACCAGGGTCCAGCGGTGTGGGAGGAGCTCACGCTACCGACCACGCCACTGGATCGGCGTTGAAAGAGATCAACCTCAGATGTGCAATGCAAAAACAATAAATAAATAAATAAATAAACAAAAATATGAAAATGCAAACGAGGTATAAAAAAAATAAAATTGACATTGAACGGATGTTTTTGCATTAGTGAACTCTTGAAATAAAAAGGAGATATGATATTCAAAATCAAAACTATCCTCATTCTTTTATGAGAGATAAACTGTTCGATTTTTTTTTTTTTTTTTTTTTTTTTTAAACTTATAAAAAGGGTTTTGTGAAAGTATCAACTAGTTTCAGTGTTTTAAGTGCGCGAAAAACACATTCAACGGCACATACAAACGAAAATGGGGGCGGGGGGAGGAAGAAAAACAAAACCTTTTATTCTTTACCATTAAAAGGGAAAAAAAAATTCATAACTAAGTTAATTTACCGATTTTTTTTTCAAATTTTCAGCAAATTGCAATAATAGTAAATTAGGCTGTGACAAATTTTTATTAAAATATAATAAGTTATTACAAAATTTGAGCATCTTTTACAAGTGTCCAGTACAGAAGAACCTCAAAGAAAACGTAGGAAACTATCCATCGTTTGTTTTTGTTTATCGAACTCAGCGAAATCGATACTTGAATGTTTATACAATAATCATATTGTCATCTGCTGTGGATGGGTAATATGTTTTCCAAGCAGAAAGACACCATCCATAGAGTTTTAGCGATCTTTCAAAATGAAAAGTATTTTCCTTCCTAATTTGAGAAAGATTTTCCTTTTTTTTTGGGGGGGGGGGGGGGGATTTTTTCAAAAACCCGTACGCAAAACTGGTAAAAATACTAGTATCCAATAAACTCTAAAACTAAAGTGAATCACAATGAAAAAAGAAAAACTTCCGCTTTAAGTAAAATTTCTGCTTAAAATAAATGACATAATAGAATTACCATACATGTAAATTTTTAATGTTATTAATAAAAATGTAAAATAATATGTGATTTAATATAATTATTTATTAATGCTATTAATAAATGAAAAACAAACATACAGGAAATATCGATTAATTGTGCTCACATTCTTGAAAATATGGCAATCAATTCTGCATTCCGGCAGCAATAACTGTACACAAGCTCACAGGAAAACAACAGTCAGCCACTGAGATGGAGTCAACAAGTGATTGTAGCGGAAATGCCCGATCCTCGAACGAGTGTTTCAACTTCGATTCTCGAACGAACTCCGATAAATAAAGCAGTACATCAGAATAGTAGACTGTTCGCCCATATTCCGGTATGTGCGCGACACCAGCGCAAAAAGTAGACGGTTCGCCCATATTCCGGTATGTGCGCGACACCAGCGCAAAAAGTAGACGGTTCGCCCATATTCCGGTATGTGCGCGACACCAGCGCAAAAAGTAGACTGTTCGCCCATATTCCGGTGTGTGCGCGACACCGGCTCAAAACCGGAAGCAGGGGCGTAAATCCCGGGGGGGTTTGGGGGGGTGCAGCACCCCCCCCCCCAGAAGAAATCAGTCGGAAAATTACCAGATCGCTCGGGAAAAGTATCTTTAGTCGGAAAAAATAGTATATTAACTTATAAACTAAAAAAACGGAAATATCATTCGGAAAATTTACCGTTTAATCGGAAAAGGCATACCGTTTAATCGGAAAGTCGGAAAAATAGTATTATGTATTACCCTATAAAAACTTATAAATTAGAAAAATGGAAAAATCAGTCGGAAAAACTCTTGTTCGATTGGAAAAAATGGCATTAACTTATAAAAACTTATAAATTGGAAAAACTAAAATATCATTCTGAAAATTTTTCGTTTCCATCGGATAAAAGCATGTTTAATCGGAAAAAACGGTATTACGTATTAACCTATAAAAATTTATAAATTGTTAAAACGGAAAAGTCAGTCGGAAAAAATGGTGTTAACCTATAAAAACTTCTAAATTGGAAAAACGAAAATATCATTCGGAAAATTTCCCGTTCCATCGGAAAAGGCATGTTTAATCGGAAAAAACAGTATTACGTATTAACCTCTAAAAGATTATAAATTGGAAAAACGGAAAAATCAGTCGGAAAATTTCTTGTCCGATCGGAAAAAATGGTATTAACCTATAAAAACTTATAAATTGAAAAAACAAAAATATCATTCGGAAAGTTTTCCGTTCCATCACAAAAGGCATGTTTAGTCGGAAAAAATAATATTACGTATTAACCCATAAAAATTTATAAATTGGAAAAACGGAAAAGTCAGTCGGAAAAATTCTTGTTCGATCGGAAAAAAAGTATGTTTAGACGAAAAAAAGCTATTAATCTATAAATATTTATGAATTGGAGAAATATTTTTGTAGTTTTTAATTAAATAAGAAAAACAAGTTAATTAGTTTAATTTACTAATTAATTTAACTTATCAATATATAGGATTTTATTTTTTTGATAAAACTATTCAGAAAAATTTTGATTTGTCAAATATTGTGTACTCGGAAACCTCGATATGACGAAAAAAAAAAATTATGTACATATTGTAGCAATGTTAATGTTATTTGTAACTGAGATATTTTGAGTAAAACCTTAATATTCCGATTTTTTTCTGTGCCTTTTGACTTCGAAATATCGAAATCTACCTGTATTTATTTACTATAGGAAAGTTTTTAGTTTAGTCTCGAAATTTTAAGCTATAGTGATTGAAGTGAAGAAACTCCTTTTTTTTTTTTTTTTTTTTTTTTTTTTTTTTTAATTTAAACTTTAAATTTAGTTAGAAATATGTATCACGGAATTTAAATGGTATCCGATGAAAATTCAAAACTGAAATACAAATATTTAATGTTTTTCCATATCGAAATCTGGATGTTTTCCACTCTATACAAATTTTACCTTTAATTGAAAATAATTATGGTTTTATTTTTTCCTACTAACTAATATTCTGTTTTCTTTTTATTTTATTAAAAAATATATAATTAAAAATGTGAAACTGTTTTTATTTACCTTTTTACGTAATTTTGGATTGATTTAAAAAAATGCTTAAGAAATACAGTCGAGTCTCTATGTAACGAAATCCATCGTTCCAATAAAAAATTCGTTATATAGAGAAATTCGATGTATAGAAAATTATGTTAAAAATCGTATTTAATGTGTAAATTTTGAACAAATATTATTTTTGATCTTTTGAATTAAGAATTTGAAATGTTTAAAAGTAAATATTAACCTAACATTCTATTTCTTAATTATTTAAGCAGTTTCAAAAAAGAGAACAGACATTTATTTGAAAGTTTAATGAAAATCAAATAAGTAAGACTTGCATTAATTTCAGACGAAGAAATCTGTAATTTTTTATCGTTTTGATTTTAAAATTGTTACGCTCTAAAAAAAAAAAAATGCTCAAATTTTAGCAAGGAATGGAAAATTGTAGTTAACATTTTCCTCCATTTGAAGGCTTCTCTTATGTGCCTCTCATTGATTCCTTTTTTATATGTGTAACAATCTAATTGACTCTAGTTTGAGAAGGATGTTGAAAGGTGTGTGGGAGGTGAGATGAATTCGTTGAATTTAAAGAACAAGGAGAGAAGTAATAAAAAAAAATAAAAATAAAAATAAACTCAGCACTGAACGATAAATCAAAAATAAGTGGTGGAAAATTGATTCCATATGATTTCGAAACTTTTTTAAAACTGAATAAATTAAGACCAATTTATGAAAAAATTCGTTATACGGAGATAAATATTTCGCTATATAGAGACTGCTTTTAATGTAATCATGCGAAAAGGGGACTGTCCTTACAAAAAATTCGTTATATAGAGAAATTAGATGTATGGAGTTTCGTTATAGAGAGACTCGATTGTATATATGATATAGGATGAAAATTGAAAATACTCAGATACTTTGAATTTTTATCTGGAAATAATATGAATATTTTACAGTATACGAGTATATTTTTCTCAGAAATAATACGTTCGTTTTTTTATTTTTTTTTCCTGAATCAATTGTATTCATTTTTTTTTAAATATTTTTATTAATACTATTGCATTTTGTTTAGTCCGAAAAATAAGGGGTAGCATCAAGTTGTTACGCTGTTTTTAAAGTTTGTCGTTAGAAAGAATTAAAACTTATATTAAGAAATCCCGTCTAAAATATTCCTTAAGCAAACAAATTAAAAAAAACAAAAAAAAAAAAAAAAAAAAAAAAAAAAACAGCTAGAGATTTTAACTGACTTCTGAAAAATAGAAAGATAGAACATTTTTTTTCTCTTCAAAGTAAAGCTTGGGCACCTAGACAACTAGGCGCTGAACTTCCTGTCCTATGTGTCAATTACAAAACAAGCAGCACTTGCATTAACTCTATGTTTAAACAACCGTTAGTATTCAAGCTCATAATACGAAATCATTCAATTACAAAATGTTGATGCGAGAATATTTTGGTATTTGATTAATAATTCAATATTTTTGCATCAGTTATGTCCTCACCTAAATGTAAGAGACAAAAAGTGCAATCTTCGTTACGTAATTCCATTTTCGATAATGATTATAGGAACACACATAATAAACAAAAACATGCTGATAAAATTTCAGCTCATATACATATACCGTTTTGCATTGCTGGAGTTCCAAAAAAAAAAAAAAAAAACCTTTTGAAGTAAGTAAGCTACTTTATTACAGAATATTTTAGATATATAAAATGTGTAAATAACTATTGTTTTCATATTTAATAATAGTTTTATTTATTTATTTATTTATTTATTTATTGAGGGGACAAAGAAATTTTTTAATAACTTGTAAAAATGTACTGTTATTCGATATATATTAACTTTTTTTTAACAGTTAGTATCGCGATTCCCGAACTATTTGTGTGTTCTTGGCGCAGCATGTCCCTAAAGGAACCTTGTGGCAAAAAAATCTATACAACCAACCAACCGAACTATTTGCTGTTTTGTTTAAAACTGGAGATGACAAGCTAGTTATTATTTAAATTTTATGAAGTCATTATTATTTTTAACTAAATTTTTTCTTCCAATATTTTTACTTTCTTTTTTGCCAACCATTTTACAATTCGCAAGTCAAGTGTATTTAGTATTTTGCATGAAGTTAAAACTGTAATATGGATCTTTTTATATTTTATCAATATTATTTCATTAATACTAAGAAAGTTAATTTATTTTTTGAAGTTCAAATGTCAATATATGTAAAATATTCTATATTTTTAAAACTTTGTTATAGTACCAGATATAATAATTTTGTCTCACTGCATAACAATAATTTGATTATTATTTTGTACATAGATTTTTTTTGTGTGTGTATGTGTGTGTGAATGTGTGTATTGATAAGAAACAAAATTTAATCATTTGAAACTTGAAAATAATTTCGGCCTTGGGAGATGATAAAATGGCGCAACTTTTGATTGTTTAAAGCTAATTGATGATTAAATCGATCTTTAAACCTCTTTTGCAATTTAAACTTTTTTTACTGATACATTTTTTTTTTTTTTTTTTTTTTTTTTTTGAGCTTGGTGTGCCTGTGTGTAGGGGAAGGGGGATTGTAGAGAAACAAGAATTTTACTTTTGACTTATGCATTTCGTTTTTTTGTTTTGTATTTTGTGCATGTTTTCATACGGCGACAGCAAAACTGTTGGCTCTATTTAATTGCCTTATTTATTTATTTATTTATTTTTAAGAATAATTTGAGTATAATTTGAAAACACAATGAATTCGCACCTGAAAACGTACATACTTTGCTTTAATAATTTGTTATTTATCTATATAATGCATCTAATATATTTATATGATATATCTAGTATATATTTTATCTAATGGCTGGGCAATGGCGGGCGGGTCAGCTAGTAGAGATATCTGTACATATATACAGTAGTTTGTCCTGACTGACTGATAATCAGCGTTCGGCCCAAAATATTGAATGTAGAACCATGAAAATTGGAGAGAAGATACGTCTTATGATATACGTGTCCACTAAGATGGAATTTTTGAAATTACCCCCCCCCCCCTAAGAGAGACAAGCGGGGGGACGGAGTCAAAAATTTTGGAACAACTTACCATATCTCAGCAAACATTTCAGGTAGGAGCGTGAAATTCCAGAAAATAAATCTACTAAAAATATTATTAATACTATACACATAATACAACGATTTTTGAAATCCCCCCTCAGGGGTTAAAGGGGGGGGGGGTAGAAAAATGTAGGACATTTGGCACATCTCAGCAGTCTTTTTAAATAATAGCATGAAACGGCAGAAAATAAAACTATTAAAAACTAATTAAATAAGTGTTTCAGCAGTATTTATAAATTTCCACTCCCGAGGGGTTTAAAGTGGGGGTGGAAAAATTCCATACTTTTTGGACCATGTGGCGTATCATAAGAGAGCCCTCATATCACTCTTTCATATTATAAACCTCTCTCCCCTCCCCCTGATCCCCTCCAATTTCCCTACCGTGGACAATTTTCGATCTTTTTTTAAACTGTAGCGTTTTATCATTTAAGATCGGATTTTTTTTACAGGGCCCTCCGATAAATATTATTTATGATATATGAAAAATTCACAGTTAGAGGAAGAGTCTACTTTGGGAAGGGGAATATTTCCAAAATTTGGCCTACATCTCTCTTGTGATATGTCATTGGATACCCACTTAGTCCTCACAAGTAACCACTTTTCTAAATTTAGCCGACATCTTTCGTGTGATATATCGTTGGAAAGCCCTGCGACTGCTTATTCATATTATGCACTACCCATGTCCCTCTCGGGTGGTACGATTATTCCATCAGGAGATCGTCTATTAATGGGTAAAATATGTTGTTATATAAGACTAATAATAGCATAATATAAGATTATTTGACTATCTCCATACACTAAGTCATAATTATCTTGAGAATTATAATATATATATATATATATATGTGTGTGTGTGTGTGTGTGTATTAGTCCTCATGTTGGCCATAGTACTCTGAAATTTTCCTTCTTGAAAGTCGGAAATTTATGCGCCTACACCCCCCTACGCGACTAGAGTGGTTTACGCCCCTGACAGGAAGTATCACGCAAGTGCCGATTACAGCGCGAACATTTGCAAAAGTAAACAACTTTTGCGCTGACAGAGGTAGATTCGAAATTCCGTAATTCCGAAAGTAGGATGAAATACCGTTTGAAACGATATATCGGAAGGATTGAAATCTCAATATCGTTACCGCGGTCTTAAAGAAATATCGATATATAACGATATTACGGTATATCGCCCAGTCCTAGTAGCCTGTGAGCTCAATGCCATCAGTTTAACTGGGCAGTATTCTTTATTAATTTTGTGTTTTTCTTTCTTTCTTCTTTTCTTTGATTTTTAATTATATGAAAAATAATTGTTGTCTTCGGTAGAGCATTGGGAAATTTAAAGTGCATATGAATCTTTTTATTGGTTGAATTCCGGAACTTATTTGTTTTCTGATTGGTTCATGTTTAATGTCCAGAAATGAAATACTTCTGTTGCCACGATGACAAAAAAAAAAAAGTATTAAAGCTACAAAATATTAATAACTTAAAGACAAATTGAGATACAGTTTTCAAACAAATTGCATTTAAAAGCAAATTTTTCTCTATATACGACGGTTTAAAAATTTAAAACGTGCGATGTTTAGGAGTTTAAAAATTTGCAGTACCGAACGTTACAAAACAAAAATTTCATTTAAAATTTATGTATGATTGGTACAGGAATATTAATTTTTAATCCAGGGCGTATGTAATATAGAACTCTGTTTTTACGTAAACCACGCTATGATCATCCTAAAAATGATGTTTATTATCATTATTATTTTTAAAATATAGAATTTATTTATAAGCCTCTAAAACTTTAGACATTGAAAATATAATTTTCCAAGTAGTCGCTGTAATTTGTTAAATGACATTTTTTTTTAATTTATTGCATTTATTATTAAAAAAAATGTAGAAAATGAATGTTTTTAAATACACTAAATAGTAAAAAAATACACACACAACACGCAAAAAAAAAAAAAAAAAAAAAAAATCTTTTAATGCACGGAGTTTAAATTAAATAGCTGTTATAGTTATAAAAGGTAAGCTGTTAGTTGTGAAAGGCTTGGAATGGATTTCAATGTGAATCTTGCAAAATTAACCAGTTATCGCCAGTCTATACTAGTTGGTTTCATAAATGGCAACTTATGTTTGTTGCCTAATTTGGTAATATTATATGAGGAGCCCAGAAGCCAAGGGGTATAAGTGACAAAATTGAAAAATATGAGTTAAGGGGCTACTTCAGTCAAATGAAAAGACCCATTCAATTCACTAATGCTAATCCTATGGAAGAAATTTATAAAGATATCTCGGTTGCATATCAATATTTTTAAATGATTTTTTGGCTTTGGATATCTGAGATCGACCTGTATGCATGACGTTAGTTACTTTTTTCATTTTGTTTACAGTTATTTTTTACAGGGACGCTTTCATTTTTGGAACCGGTTTGGAAAGCGAAAGCAACCCCATAAAAAATATCTGCAACCAAAATCGAAAAACTAAAAAACGACCTCCATTCAGATCAATCTGAGTTATCCAATGCAAAAAGAATCATCTAAAAATATTGAAATGCAACCGAGATAGTTTTATAAATTTCTCCCATAGGATTAGTATTAGCGAACGGGTCTTTTCATTTGAGTGAAGTAGCCTCTTAAGTGCACAGGCTATCTGGAAATAAGTCTATTTATTTGTAGGTAAAGAGTTAAGAGTGATTTTTTAATTATGTAGTGAGTTTTAGGGGTCAGTTACTTAACCTCTTTCCCGAAAGTGTGAAACGCGTGGAGGCCAAGGGGTATAAGTGCAGTTGTATCCGTTGACATCTATATAGCTGAAGCGCGACCAAAGGCGTACAACACAGTTCATGATTTTGAAAACGCCCCAGAAATTTGATCAATTTTAAACGGCGATTTGTACAAAAATACAAATGCATGGCAATTTGTACCAATCACAGTTTAAAGATTATTTACTCCGTGTGGCGTTTTAAATGTTGTGAAATGGAGTTGTACGTCGTATTTCAAAATGTTTTTCGTCAGTGTTTTTTCTTTTTAGAATTTGATTTTTAATGCATTTAATATCACATTAAATAAATGCAAACTGTTAACAAGTAAGAAAAATCAAACATTAAGCATAGATTGTGAAATACTTTCCAACACTTCCTGAAATCTTTAAAAAAAATTCGCTATTTAGGATAATAAAGTGTTACTATCCATAGCCAAATATGTATTTTAATACTTTTGAACATCCCTGTGTTTGATCTGTCGGTTGATATATGTACTGGATAATGAAAAAAAATAATAATAATTTAGGAAGAAAAAGCGTAACAGTTTGAAATTTGTCTTTCAGCAGTTTATACTAATAGATGGAAACATATATATATACTTTTGTTCATCCCTGGAGTTTACCTGGTACCTTTATTATACGCCAGTATTTAGCTAAAATTTAGTTCAATCTAAAACACTCTTAAGATTACTGAAATCGCATTTCAAGAAATTATCATCCATAGATGACCATGTATCCAATTCTGTGCATTGTCCTGTATATCATTTTAACTATATTCTGCAAACATTTCTGAGTAAACTGAATGAAATTCAGCATAAAAATACATAACTCATTTTAAAAGCAATTTTTAAGTAAATTACACTCATAGTCAGTATCCTTTACCAGATCTTTTGTGTAGCTGTGTTATCAACTACACTGTAAAAAAAATTTCAAGAGGTTACTAAAAAATTTTTAGTAAATTTGTATTCCACAGAATTTTTTAGTAACCATTACAAACTTTTTTTTGCAAGCGAAACAAGCATTTCTTTTGTAAACTAAACAAAAGAATTTTTTGTATAACTAACTTAAAAATTTTTAGTATGAGCCACCAACTAAATTTTAGTTATAGCTCCAAAATTGTTTTTAATAACCATTACGTGGGCCCCAAGGGCAGGAGTTTCCTTCGAGCTGCATCCAGACTTCTGAAGCGGAAGATTTTCGGCAAAACCGCAATAGATGGCAGCACCAAACATTACTACTGCTCCGACAGCATATTCATAATCCCTTTCTTAACGAGTACTTACATTACATATATTCGGGGCGTATTTGGCAGTGGCCAGTATCGAACCCGGGACCTTTTAGCCTGGAGTCCGTTACTATAACCACTATGCTATCAAGGCCACACCAACTGAGTTTTAGTAATAGCTATTAAAAATATAAAATTATTAACTCTATTCGTTGCAAACTTTTTTCTAGTAATTCTTACAGATTTTCTTGTAACCGACTAAGATTACTAAAAATGTTTTAGTAATTACAAGGATCACTAAAGTTTTTTTAGTAGATCGACACTTTTTTTTTTTTTTACAGTGTATAGCATTAATACATACCATGTAATATGCATAAATTTAGTGAAACTTAAAAAGTGTATGTCATAATGAAGAAGGCATTTCATCCATCCGTCAACCATATCGATAATATACAGTATTTTGGATAGAATATACTAATTTAAATCTTTTGTGTGTCCCTGTAAATGCTGTGCACTTCTTATTATGCGCAAAATAACTTATATTAAATCTCATCGATGTATATAAATTTTATTATACAAGAAAATTTTAATATAATTAAAATAAGTCGCAAACAATTTCCACTTTACCATTATGTAATTGAATTCTTTTGTGCAGCCCTGTAAATGAATATTAGCTTTTCTTTTCACCACATATTTTACAGAATGCATGTTTTAATGAGCTTCGTAGATGCATATAAATTTTAATATGTTTGACAGGGTGTAACACCTTTAAAATTCATCTGAAATTATTTTTTTACCATAGTCCGTAATGAGACGAAAAACTTTTGACTGTCCTTGTAAATAAATTAATCATGCTTGAAACTTTATTTGAAATAGGGTTCGTGCTAGGATAAGCGTAAATAATCTAAAATTTCATGCGTCAGGGCAATCCGAGAGTTAGAGAGAGACAGACGGTCAGATGGCCAGACAGACTGATGGACAGACAAACTGAAATTATATTCACTTTTCACCTTTTTGGGCAATGCTAGAAAATTTCAATGCTTCAAAAATTATAATAAATTTTTAAATCTTATGTTAGAATAAAAGTTTGTTCTTTCATTCATTCGTATCAACATTGATCTTGAATTTTTCGTATATTCATTTTTTTTAATTTCATCATTTTTCCTATTTAGAACTTTTATTAAAACAAAATTTTGTCCTTTCATTTACTTATATCAACATTGTTCTTAATTTTTTATAAATTTATCTTTTTATTTCATATTTTTCTGTTTCTTGTATTCATTCGGAACTTGTACCGGCTTTGGTTTCCAAGCAGTTTTCATTTCTACTTGGAAGCCAAAGGGTACAAGTGCCGAATGATGATAAATATTGCTTAGTTAAAAATATAAAACAAATTTTACTCCACTTTTTTTCTAAGCAGTTATTGAAATAAGAGTTCAAAGATCATTAAGAAATAAGCAAAAGATTCCTATCTCGATTCATTCAATTACAATTGATGTTTAACTTTGAACTCAGTTTACTCGAAATCTAAATTTTGTCACTTGTACCCCTTGGCTTCTGGTGTCCTCATATAATATGCCAAATTTGATGATATTTTGCAAAGGTGGCTAAAATTTGAAGCTATTGTGGTGACCCTGTCATGAGGTTTTTTTTTTTTTTTTTTTTTTTTTTTTTTTTTTTTTTTTTTTTAACTTTAGCATGCATTACCTTTTCATGCTACGCTGTGTTGTTTATAATCTTTGCATCATCATTTTTGCGAGTGGTCATGTCCTGAGCCCTAGTCTGTTTATATGGGCTGCGCAACTTTTCCATTCCCCTTTTAAACCACAACAGTTGCGAAAAAAAAAAAATCTTTTTTTTCAAGAGTAATCCAACATTTCCTTGCATTTTATAAAAATACTCGTGAAAACTCTTAAATTTTCTTTTTATGTTTGATGTTATAATAGTTTAAATATATTTTCATCTTAAATATTTCTTAAAAAATAATAATAATAAAAATGTTTTGTCATAACATACCTATTTCGAAAGAAAAAAAAAATGCAGAAAATTGTTTGGCGGTGTTTGATACTCAGATATCGAAATTGTAAATTGTTACAATTATTTTTTCAGAAAATTTGAAAATTTTTAACGAAATCATTTTTAGCACTTTCCAACAAAGTTGAAAAGTTATCTACAGAGATACATTATATTTATCTACAGAGAGAATGAAAAGTTTCCCATTACATTACGGCTATGGGGAAAAATCCTTAATATACTCGGATTGCCATGAAATTTTAGGACGTTATTGACGTTTACCCTGCACGAACCCTATTGAAAATGAAGTTTCTATTATGATTAGTTTATCTACAGGGCGAATCAAAAGTTTTCCATTACATTATGGCCCATGGGGGAAAAACCGTTAATATACTCGGATTGCCATGAAATTTTAGGACGTTATTGACGTTTACCCTAGCACAAGCCCTATCGATAATGAAGTTTCTACCATGATTAGTTTATCTACAGGGCGAATCAAAAGTTTCCTATTACATTACGGCCTACGGGGAAAAATCGTTTCAAAGGAATTTTAAAGATGTTATACCCTGTCAAACATATTAAAATATGCATTCTATAAAATATAAGGTGAAAATGTAGCTATTATTCATTTACAGGGCCACACAAAAGAATTCCATTAGATTATGGTAAAAGCGGGAATTGTGTGTGACATATTTTAAATGTATTAAGCTTTTTCATGTATAATAAAATTGATATATGTCACTGAAGCTTAATATAAATTATATGCTACTGTCTTGCATAATATGAAGTACATAGCATTTACAGGGCCACACAAGATTTCAAATAGTATATTCTTTCCGAAGTACCGTATATGTGTCCGATGATGGCTGATGGAGGGATGAAATGCATTTTAATTATGATATTCTCGTTTATATTTCGCTAAATATATGCACATTATATGGTGTGTATGAATGTTATAGTTGATATACAGGGCTACCCAAAAGAGCTCATATGAGCTGAATATGAGCGTAAATTATTTAAACGTGGTTCTTAAATAAGCTATGGATTTTTACGCTGAGCTGCATTCAATTTACTGAGAAATGTTTGCAGAATATAGATAAAAGAATATACAGGGCCACGCAAAGAATTCGGTACATGGACGCCTATGAATGATAATTTATGAGAATGTGATTTCAGTTGTTTTAAAAGTGTTTTAGTTTACAATAAATTTTAGCCTAATGCTGACGGGTAATAAAGGTACAATGTAAACTACAGGGCTGAACAAAAGTATTCAAGTATGTTTCCATCTAATAGTATGAATTGCTGAAAAAGAAATTTCAAGCTACTGGGTATTTTCTTGCTAAGCTAAATTTTCCCATTATATGAACTGACATATGAAATACAGGGCTGTTCTAATGTACTGGAATACAAATTTGGGTATATTTGGCTATACACTATTATTTCCCTAAATAACAAAGTTTTGTTAAAGATTTCATTAAGTGTTGGAAAGTGCTTCATAATCTATGCTTAACGCATGATTTTTCTTACTTGTTTTTATTTTAGGTGCCTGTCTGCAGTGAGTTATACAAGGCATCAGCCTTGTCTATTTGTGTGCAAATCAGGCTCTGTCCATTTTTCTACACGATTAGTTAATACAGACAATATAAGCTGGTTAAACACTAATTTTTTCAGGAAAGTAGCTTATTACTCTTTTTAAAATAATGCAGTTCTCTAAAGTACTGCCAATTTTTTTTCTTTTCTTTTTTTGTGGTAATTCAGAAATTTGCATGGGCCAGAATTTACAAGCTCTGTCCTGATCGGCCCAAACAAAGGTTATTTTAATTCGGCCCGGTATAAAGTTAAAGGTTCTGCCCGAGCCCGGGTCGGTTTTTACAAGTAACTGGTGAAACCGGTGAAAATTCAGATTTAAAATTTTAAAGATTCCTTTAAAATTCCATATAATTCCTTTAAAGAATTCTACATACATATTTATGTGATAAATTTACAGTATATTTTAAAATTACAATGTGTTCGCAGGACAAAAAATACACAATAACAATATTTAAAATTTCTTAAACTTAATAACATTCAAATAAGGATTATGAAAAAAGTAAGGTAGTTTAGAATGAAAGAAAAAAATCTAGTTAAATACATAATAACTTTTGAAGCTGTTTAATACAAAATAAAATTTGTGGAAATACTTTTTTGTCATTTATTATAGGGCTTTCCTCAATTCCTAAAGAGCTACTTTTTAACACATTTCTGAATTCGTTTCTTTTTAGAAATGCATAAGATTGACAAGTGTTTTCATTCAGAAACTGTTTAATCGTATGGCGTAGATTTCCAAAGATTCCGTTTACATTAACACTGTTAATTATCCTTAAAAATATCGTTAACACCATTAATTCAGTTATCACCTTTCATTATCGCTTTTAATATATTTTTTTGCAAAGCATATTGCTTGCTTTTCAAATCCTGAGAACAAGTATGTTCAGTTCCGACCCGGCTCGACTATATTAAAAAATAATAATACTAAATAAATAAAATAATAATAAAAATGCAAGTTTGTTCTCAACACGGAACGAATCTACTGAATAAAAATCTAAACAGCCACCATATCTGATTCCAGTCTCTACGATGGACATGTTACACTTCTGTATTGATGTTGTCAAACAAGCATTTGCTCGCGATGCACATTTATACTTATTCTCGTGAAAGATATTCATTCAAAGTATCAAACATTTTATCGACTTCATTTAAATTTTTATACCGGGCTAGTAGGCCCGCTAAATTTTTTTATCGACCAGGGCCGAGCCAGCTAGTTCAATTTTTTTCCGGCCCGACCCGTTCACAAAATTTTCTTAATTCTGTCGGCCCTGCCCGATTTAAATTTTGGTTTCATTTTGCCGGGCCGGACCGGATATGAGCCTCGGGCCAAGCTCAGGCCCATGAAGATCTCTATGGTAATTTCATTTATGATGCCATTTCCTTTGCTATTTCCTGTCCAAGGTATAAACAATTCTCCAGTTACTAGGTTGAGCGAAAAGTTCTGGGAAATTTGTCAAAGTTACGATTATTAACCTCTTACGATTAATTAACCCTTTGTAGCTCAACAGCTCCGATTTGAAAAATCCTTACATACATACATTAAAATGCATCATTTTAAGTATAGAAATAATAATAATAATAAATCGGAACAGAAAAGTAAAATTTTATTCGGAAAAATGGATTGTTGCGTATTTGCAACATCTTGACGAATGGCACAAAAACTGAAAATATTTAAAGAAAATTTTTGAAACAAATGTTAATTTTGTTGCAACTGATTTTTATGCAATTGATATATGTTAATGTTGTTTATCATGGTATATGTTCAGTATTAAATTAAGTGTGTAGCATTAATAGTTCATTTACAGGGGCACTCACAAAGTTACATTATGGTCAATGGGGGAAAAATCTTTGCAGTGTATTTAATGACATTACGTTATTCGAAATTTAATTTTATAAGTTTTTTATAATTAAATGGCAGCGTCACCGGTTAGGTGATTTACACGAAACTCTAATCGGCAACAAAAACTTATGTCAAGTTCTAACTGAATCTGAAGTTTGATAACCGCTCGTGTTTTAGTTTTTGAGATAGTGCCATTGCAAAAATGATAAAAAAATATCTGTATGGATGCGCCACTTGTTGATCTATTTACTCTAAGAACACTTTAATTTATATCAGGGACAAATTAAATGTGAAGTTTGATCAAAATTCGTGCTTTAGTTGTTGATAGAATTTTTGTGATAATCATGAATAATGCTGAATAGTAGCGTCAGCTGTTGGGGAGATTTATACCAAAAAGTAATGAGCACCATATTGTATTAAGATATAACTAAATCTAAACTTTTATTTAAAAAACCTGCTTATTAGTTCTTGAGATATAGCTATTCTGGAAATCGTGAAAAAGGCAACATAGCAGCGCCATCTATTGGGTGATTCGTATAAAAAAGTAAAAATTACCAGTTTATATAAGGGACTGACAGAATCTAAAATTTTATTGACTTCCTTTTATTTGTTCGTGAAATAGAGCACCCATAAAATTTGTATCACATATATACAGACAGACTCACAAACAGACATTTTGTAAAAACATATTTTTCAGTTTTTTTACCTCCAAAACCGCTAAATCTGACGGAAATTGGAAATTTTCCGAAATTTAGAATTTTTCACGAATGCAATACTTTTTCCTTGTAAAAATAGAAAAATTGAAAATTCCACGACATTCCAAGAATCATGTTACAAATTTTCATAAATTTCTCTTTTATAAAAAAAGTAATTACATCAATTTAAATACGACACATCTTAAACAAAGACATTCAAAAATAAATGTATTTAAACTTTGAAAGTAAGAGTGGAGGCAGTACAACATAAAAATCGTTAAATTTTTCGATTTAACTATCGTCAATACATTCGGTTGTAAATTTGTCTTCATTATATTTGGTATGCTATTACTCTACAGCAGCGGTTTTTAAACCAAGGCCCTCGTACCTAGAGGTCTGCACGGGCCGGAATTTCCAGGCCCGGCCCGGCCCGTAGGAAAGTTATTTCGGCCCGGCCCGGCCCGTTGTAAAACTCAAAAGTTCGGCCCGGACCCGGCCCGGCCCGTTTACATTTTCATATTTTAGGCCCGGCCCGGCCCGTACAAAAATCAGCGAAAACAGGCCCGGCCCGTTTTGGCCCGTTACAATTTCTACGATTTCTAAAAAATTCAGATTTTTATCATATACAGTATATTTTACAGCAAATACACATTAACAACATTAATGATTACTTAGATTCTTAGGCTTTCAACATTCGAACAAAGATTCATTAAAAAATTAATATGGCTTAGAATAAAAGAAAAAAGAAAGAAAGCTAAAAACATGGTTAATTTTGAAGCTGTTTAATAAAAGAAGATTTATAAATATATTTCGATATCATTTTATTATAGATTTCAAATCTAAATTCATTCTTAAATACAAAGAAGCTCCTTTCTGATACATTTCTAAATTCATTTTTTTTTCCTCAGAAACGCATAAGATTAGCAGATATCTTTATTCAGAAACTATATAATCGAATGGCGTTATCCATTTTTTGATACAAGCAATTTAAGAATACTGCAAACAAATAAAATACTGTGATAATTAGCGTTTTGAATAGAATTTCCGGATGCAATAGCAAGGGAAGGGAGAAACACCTGCAATCATTTGAGAAACTATTATAACTCAACAAGGTTATACAAGTATTTTATTTACCAAAAATGAAAAACGCTATTCGATTCCAAATCCCTTCAATAGTTAGGCTTATCACTTTTATACTTTTACAATTTAAATTTTATCAGAAAATGTGTCAAACTTTCGCATTATTGAGAAATTAATTTAAAAATCATCAAGAAGTATATATCCGAAGACTAAGCTAACATAAGTTCTTTATCGCTGTTAATAATTTTACAAATAATGTTTTCTGCCAATAATTAAGTCTAGTACCGGTCCGGCCAGTCTATATGTAGAAAAATAGTGCAAGCGTGATCTCGGATCGGCATGAATCAGCTAAAAATATATTAAAACGGGTTACACATAATGTAATTCTCCGATGCCGATACACTGTGCAATTTTTATATTGATGCTGTCAAACTAGTGGCTGGCCACATTTATACTTATTCTCGTTAAAACCATTTTCGTTGAAAATAGCTCATATTTTATCGTTTCTGCTTAAATCTTCAGAACAATCTTCAGAAATCTTCAGAAAATTTTTTTATCAGCCCGGCCCGTCCCGTCTGGCCCGTTCAATTTTTTTGCCGGCCCGGCCCGGCCCGTTGAAAAGACTATTAATGTCTTTTAAGGCTTGTAGGCTTGATAAACTGTCTGTTTGAATTAATATATTTTGAAAATTGCTTGAATTTGCCCAGATTATTGAGTCATGAATAGCTAACAATTCTGCTTGATAAACACTATTGTCATTTATTAAGGACTTTTGATATGTTTGAATTAAATGATTGTTATAGAAAGTACAGAAGGCATAGGCTGTGCCAGATTCAGTTTTTGAGCCATCGGTGTATATTTCCACTAAGTTAGTTAAATTCGGAGGTATGTCTTCTATCCAATGTAAATACTTTTTAAATGGTTTTATCTGGCACGTTTTTAGTCTTGTTTGTATTAGGGTTGGATCGAACTCTTCTGATGGTATGCCAAGTCTTAATACTTGCCCAGCTTCAGATTCTCTTTTTATTTAGTATTGTAGCGGAATTATTCCAGTTAATGTGCATAAGGCAGAGGTTGCCGTTTTCCTGTATGCTTTAGAAATCATCAAGAGACATTCTGCTTGTATTGATGATAAAATGCGTAAGCCATGGGATTTTTGCAATCTTGGAAACCAGATTGATGCACCATAAGATATTTTTTTCTCCAATATTGTTTGATACCACACTTTTAAAATATATTTTGGAAGACGATACGAGGAAGAGAATTTGAAAAGATTTTGAATAGTTTTTAATATTTCAATTTTCTTATTTCTAAGATGAGGAAGAAAAGTAAGATTACTATCTAAGGTAACCCCCAGATAAAGCAATGTTGGATTTGATTTTAAATTTTTATTTCTTATCTTAAAAATTGGTGGACATTTTAGAGATTTGGGCTTTTTAAGATGAAGTACTGAGCATTTGTCGAAAGAGATTGACATACGATTAACATCTGCCCAGTCGCTGATGAGTTGTAAAGCATGATTTGCCGAATCTTCTAAGCTTCTCCTTGTGGAGCCTGAGATTACTAATAGTATATCATCGGCGTAAGCTATTATTTTATAACCATGTCTTTTAAGAAGTTTTAGTAATTTATTTAAGAAGATTTTCCAAAGAAAGGGTCCCAGGCAGGAGCCTTGTGGGCAGCCCCTGCCAAACCAATGTAGTGAATTTGATTGCCAATTATAGTAGGCTGCTCTTAATGTTAAAAATGACCTAAACAGATTAAGATAGGGTTTGTCTAATTTTAAAAGTTCAAGTTCTTCTATAGTTATGTCCCATGGCAGGCGATCAAACGCGTTTTGAAAATCTATAGAAATTAAAGAGATATACTTATCTTCTTGAGATTTGATTTCTATATTAGAGAAAAGATCTTGTAATGCCGTTTCTGTTGAACGACCTTGTTCAAAACCATGTTGAGATGATTGTAGAGATTGTGAGTGTGATAAGAAATAATTTACTCGTTTCAAAAGCATTTTTTCTAATATTTTTCCAAATATTGGGAGAAGAGTTATTGGTCTATAAGATTGATAATCGTCAGAAGATTTGTTTTTCTTTTTAAAATATACTAATTCTCCAATTTTCCAATCTGAAGGGAAGTAATTCAATTTCAGTAGCGTATTGTACATTGATAAGAGTAAATTCTTCTGTGTTTTATAAAGATTTCTTATTATGAAATGGTCTATTTTGTCAGGCCCAGAGGCCTTGTTTTGATTGAAAGAGTAAATGGCAGCATGGAGTTCTTGGTCTACGAACGGAGGAGCTGAGTCATCAGAATCAAACGATTCTTGAGATAATTTAATTGAGGGGCCAAATATTTTAATTGTTAGATCTGTGTAGAAGAAGTCCCTAGTATATAATGGATAGTTTGAGTCTGCCAACGCCATTACTTCCTGTTGATAGAATTCTTGGAATGCAATTTTCTTAGCTTTTCCAAAAGGATCTTTGGTATTGCCACAAAAGTTGGACCAAGCTTGTCTTTTTGCATCTATGATCGCTTTCTTGTAGATGGCTTTTTCTTTTTTATATCTAATATTGTCTTCTTGTGAAGCTGACGGTAATTTGGATTTTCTTTGCAAGGCCTTCACAAAGTTTCGTGTCTTTCGTAAGTTATCATTCCACCAGGTAATTTGTGGGGTAAAAATACTTTTTCTTTTCTTCAAGAGTTTGTCACATAAGGTATGTAATATTTCTAAGAAAAGTTTGTAATATTCATCAAAAGTATTTTGATTTGGTATGTTGTTGAAATTTATATTGTTTTCTGTTAATTTAAAGGCCAATTATTAATTAAACTTTTTAAAAGAGATATTTTTTGTTCGGTATCTCCTTGTCGAGTGTTTAGGTAATGGAATATCTGTTAGTATTGTAATTAATCTATGGTCACCGTAATTTAAGTCTTTATCAACTGTCCAGGATGAAATTCTGGAAAAGAAAGGAAGAGATGACATGGAAACATCTGGCCAGCCTCTAGAGTGATCCGTTTCAAATGTTGGTAAACAGTGAGGATCATTAAGAACTATTAGTCGATGTTGACTGATAAAAGAAAATAGTTGGTGACCTTTTTCGTTATCAGAAGGATAGCCCCAAAGAATGCTGTGGGCGTTAAGATCCCCCAATATGAGGAGATTAGGCGAGTAGCCCGGGAAAGTATCCCATGAATGAAGATCTTGCTCCAAATTCGCTGATGGCGGAGAATATTGTGAAACTAATGTGAAAGTATTTTTTGAAACAGTTATATTTATTACAACTGTATTATCAAACTTTCCAAGTTGAATGTGTTTTAAACTCTGATCTACAATTATTATGAACGCATTTCTATTATTTGACGAGTAGCAAGGTGCTCCTGCTGGTAGACCATGTGGTCGGTTGTTGTTAATGTAACAGTCTTGTATACAAGCTAAAGAGTAATTTTCGGAGTAAAGAGTATTGATAAGATCAGCTGTGGCCGTTCGGCTTCTCTGCAGATTTACTTGTGCTATTTTCAATGATTTTTCTTTGGAATAAAGGTTAGAAGATTCACTTTTAGTGCCTCTATCGGTAACGGGGAGGCAGAGCCTCCCAATTCCTGCTTGAGGTCTTCTTTGAAATTCCTCGTTTTTTTCGGGAAGAGTTTTCTATAATTCTGACACTACGAATTTCATTGCTTGTTTTAAGAGAAGGATAGTCATGATCATATAGAACTTCCTCACTGGGACAATCGCTGTTGTTAGATAAAATGGGACTTGTGAGTTGTCTGCTTCTTTTAGTTTCATTTTTAGTTGAAGAGATAGACAATTTACCTAATGAATTAGTGTAGTAATTTTGCAATTTATTATTTTTAAGATGTTTGTATAATGGACAATCTTGAGATGAGGCTTTGTGATCACAACATTCAAAGCCTTCCCGTAAGCAATTGATACATTGTTCTGTAGATTCTGAGCAATCGGAAGTGTGGTGCTCTTTCGCGCAGTTTGCACATTCTGCTATCCATTTGCAGTTTGTTGCTACGTGGCTATCTAAAGCTTGACAGTTAGAGCATAGCATAATTCGAAGATGATGGACTACTCTTACTGATTCTGTAAATATGTTTAACTTGCCTTTACTAATTAATTGACGACAAATATTTGTACTACCTTGAAGTATCCAGTTATTATAATGCCTTTGTTTCGACGAAAAATGTTTTAATATTTCAAATGGCGTGTCTCTGAAGTAGTTTCTCTGGGTCAGTTCGTTCTTTAAATCATCTTGAGTGATATCATCTGGAATTCTTAACAATAGGATTCTCAGTCTTTTCTTTTCTGGTTCTAATATTCTTGAGCGAGATGTAAGATCTTCCGATGAAGTTAGTGCTTGTTTTAGGATTTCTATATCTGTTTCTGTAGTTTTAATTTCTATATTATTGTTCATTGTTTTTCTGACTGATTTAACTGCTGCTCGTAATTCGGGTTTTTTAATCTCCGTTCTTACGCATTTTGATACTTGGGATGATTGATTAGCTTCATTAGGAATGATAATTATTTTCTTCAAATGTTTTCGAATCTGTGATTCTTCTTCTTCTTGAGTGTTTTGCATAGAATGTTCCTTATTTGGTGCCACAGTTGGGATTGTTTTAAGATAATATTTCAGTATATCTTGTATATTATCTGTTAATTGATCTGTAAGATTTTTCGGATTGACTTGTAGATATGAATTCATTTCATCGTACAAATCTTTTGAGATATTTCCCAATAAATCTAGTTTCTCTTGTATTAGGACATGGTGCTCATTTATTAATGTTTGAAGCGGCAAAGACTTTAGTTTTGAATTTTTAAGCGTTTCCAGTTCTGTTTTTAGACTTATGCACAGGTTTCCATATGTAGTAATCAATACGTTTATTTTCTGTTGTAATAAATGGACTGAAGAAGTTAGTTTTATTCTACTATCAAGAGTGCTCTCTGTATTTGTTAAATGCTTTGGATGATACATTTCTTGTTTTTTCTTACATAGTAGTTTCATGTAGTTGATTACTGTTTTATTGTTCCACTGCTTCCTTCCAAAGTTCAGGAAATCTTTTTCAAGTAATTTATATCCCATGAGATATTCGTGTTTCTCTTCTTTTGCAAAATGCGTTTGCGTGTTCAAGTTTTTAAGTGTTTTGAAGATATTCTTTCTCTCAGTTGGTTGTAATGGAGTAAATGAATCGCCTGGATCAGAATCATCTGTGCACTTATGCAATGAGTCTGAATCTTGAGAAATGTGAGTTGAGTCACTTACATCATTATTAGTTACTAACTTTTCCGTGGTTTCATTTCTTAATTGCGCTAACTCTTTATTTGCATCTTCAAAACTATGTTGCAATTCTTCGATTTCTTTCTTAAGTAAGTTTTTGTCTTCTTCTGCTTTCCGAAGTGAGCGTTGGAAGTTTAGACATTTTTCTTGTAATTCCTCTATTTCTTCTTCTTGTTTATTGTATAATGTCTGTTTTCTGCATGAGTGATAATGGATTTTTCCATTGAAGTCTCCTTCACTTGCAGCTTGCGAGCGCCTTGTTGTGCGTCTAAGATTAAGGGTGCTTTTGAATGGTCTTGAAGTTAATGTTTGATCTATATCCGAGATAGATGAACCTCCATTGGCTCTTTTTTCTCTATCTAATTTAATTTTGTTCTGTATCGAGTAATATTCCAGTTCAAAATCTAATGATCTTAAATGGGCTAGTATTTCATTTTTCAGTTCTTCTGTATTTTCAGACATATTTTTAGTATGCTTTTTCAAACATGTTTGCAGTTGATTTAACTGTTGGAATAATTTTGTATCATCTTCTTGGAGATCGGATGTACTTGTTGATGAGTGCTCTTGATTAAGAGAATCGTTCGAGTTCTCTTTTTGTCTATAATTTTTGAGCTCAAGTTCTATGGATTTAACTTTATGAATAAGAGCTTCTTGAAATAAATCGCCTTCATCGTTATGCCCGTCAGAATGCATTTTGTAGTGACGAAACGTCTGGTGAAAAGCAATTGCGTGCTAAGATCATATTTGCAAACAACTTGATATTCCCATAATTTAAGTCTTTGAAGTGGGGGAAATTCACTCTTTGCCATTTTTGGCAATTACTTTTAACAGAGGTTGATATTAACAATTTAATAATAACAGCTTTCTTAATTATAAATCTATATTATAGATCAAAAACTGGAAAATGAGGCATTGCCACACCCCCTCCATACATCAATGAAAGAAAGGAGAAAAGGACAGTGAAAAGCAAAAACCAATAGCCTAGACTACTGAAAATAACTAAGATAAAAATTTAAGGGAAAACAATTTGAAATTTAAAAAAAAAAAAAAAAATAGCCGTAGAAATTAAATTAAAACAGGGGAAAGACTAGTGTGAGAATAATACTGTGCACTAGAAGCTCATGTACTAAAGTATGAACACATTAAACCAATTTGTGATAGATTGATAGATTTACACTGATAGAAATGATAGAAACTGCGTTTTAACAACTTAAAATCCTTGAAAAGCTTTGTACATATATACATAAGTTCACGTTTCCAAGTTCAAAAACATAAAAAGACTGATTATGGAACATAAATCAGTAAATTATGAAGACAACATAGCAGAAAAATAGTAAAGGAGCCTGATAGCAAGTTTGCCAGTCAAACAAAGTGCACACTTAACTGTAGTTAAACAACGCACGCGTTGCACTTGAGAGTTGTTTTATTCTTGGAACACTTGAAAAATGAGAGTATTATCCAAAGCATCAAAATAATGAATAATCTTTCAAGATGATAACTTCTAGCAAGTAGGTTGCAATATAAAACTAAACATATGTAATTTGAATGGGCGAGATGCTGAGTGAGAAATGTTTTGCGATCGTACTTTAAATAGATAGGGAATCACATAGAATAAAAGTAAAGTTTAATTATTGAATTACCTTAATTCAAAAAAAGGTGTCTAAAAGAGAAGGTAGGATAAGATGGAGGGATGGTAAATTGTGACAAGCATGTTATTAATGCTGATTTAAAAGAATTTTAATTGAAACTGTTTAAGTAGCGCCATTTTTACAAAAGTATAAAAATTTAGGGAAAAATCTGCCGGCCCGGACCGGCCCGTAAAAAATTCGAAACGATTCCGCCGGGCTGGGTACGGGCCACGGGCCAGGCCCGGGCCCGTGCAGACCTCTACTCGTACCCCAAGGCTCCCGCGATACATCTGTAGAGGAGGGGGGTGGGTTCGAGAAGTTTCGTATTTAATGTATTTATTGTTATTTATGTAGAACACGACAGAAATCTTTTGAATTTCTCGTACCGTAACAATCTTGCCTCAGCAGGATTTACTGTATCTCGATTAATTTATATATATTTTACTAGCTGTTACCCGTGACTTCGTTCACATAACATTTAAAAAGAATTAATTGATCAATCAAGCAAAAGAATTCGTTGATTAAAAGCATGTGTAATTAACTTTTTATCACGATTTATAGTAAAAAACTTTTGATGATCCAATTTGCCGATTTTTTTTTGCTGGTTGAAATTTTCCTTTCAGCAATTTATACTAATAGATAGAAATATTCTTCAATACTTTTGTTCACCCCTGTACTTTACTTTGTATCTTTAATACACGAAAGTACTTTTCTAAAATTTAGTTCAAACAAAAATATTCCTTAGTACTGTCTAAATTACATTTTCAGATATGTAATCCGAAGACAACCTTGTATCTATTTCTTTGCGTGTCCCTGTATATCATTTTATCTATAAATTACAAACATTTCTTAGTTTACTGAATGCAGTTCAAAATAAAATGCATGTTTTATTTAAAAACCAACTTTAAGTAACGTACGCTCATATTCAGTAATCTTTCCGAGATCTTTCGTGTAACCCTGTATATCTAAATTGTGCAACTATTAGCATTTATACACACCATTTAATATGCATACATTTAGTGAAACTTGGGACATATCATAATTCAAAATGCATTTCATTAATGCAACAGTCATCAGCCATCATATACATTAAGTACTCCATATACATTAAGTACTATATGAAATCTTTTGTGTGTCCCTGTAAATGGTATGCACGAAATAACTCACATTAAGCCTCTGCAACATTTATCAATTTGATTATACACTGCTCAAAACAATTAAAGGATATTTGAAGTTTTATATAAAATAAAGATATAAACGAAATTTTTTTTGCCGAAAATAGAAGAAGAGATTCATAAATGCAAATTTTTCTGGTTTTCAAACTGTGGAGTATGCAAATTTTGAGTTCGACGTCAAAAACGTCGCTTCAGCGGCAGCGAATAAAATTTGACTTTCAACTGGATAAAAGAGAATGAAGACAAGGATGATCGGCATTCAGTGATTGCTTTGTTTCGATGAGTACGATGTCTCAGCGTAGTCATTTGACAGATTCAGAAGCTTGGAGAATTTTTGGTAGGTTAGAAGGGGGCCAAACTCAAGCCGAAGTAGCGCAAGCCATTGGAATGTCACAAAGTGTCATTTCCAGTATCTGGAACAGTTTTTTGGAGAGTGGATGTGCAGGCCGAAGACCAGAGCAAGGTCTTAGCCGGGCAACAATGCCCAATGAAGATCGGTATTTAGCGTTAACAGCTCGGAGACACCGAAACATGAACGCTACTCTTCTCCAACAACACGTTCGCTCGGCTACAGGCACCACGATTTCAACTCAGACTGTCCGAAACCAGCTCCATGCTGTAGGTCTGTATGCTCGCCGACGGATGGTATGTGTTAGATTAACATCAAGGCATCGTCGCGACCGCAGGGAGTGGGCAACCGAGCATGTCAACTGGAGGAGAAATGAATGAAGCAATATTCTGTTTTCTGACGAGTCCCGTTTTTCTGTGCGTCCGGATAATAGGCGTATTTTCATCTGGAGGGACCGTGGCAGTAGGCATAATCCTGCGTTCGTGCGCGAAAGTGTCAGATTTGGCGGTGGAGGAGTGTCGATGTATGGTGGCATCTCCATTGACGGGCGCACTGACCTCTACATCATTCGAGATGGAGCTCTGACTGGTCGCCGATATAGGGATGAGATCTTCAGACCTATTGTAGTCCCTTACGCTGCAGCAATCGGAGATAACTTCATTTTAATGGACGATAACTGCAGGCCACATGGTGCAAACCTGGTGGAGGATTTCCTTTTCGAGGAAGGAATCGTTCGAATGGAATGGCCAGCGTGTTCTCCAGACATGAATCCAATCGAGGACGTTTGGGACGCTCTAGGAAGACGAATTTCTGGCCGCCAACAACCCCCCACAAACTCTCCAAGAACTGGAAAGAGCTCTTCTGGAAGAGTGGGGCAGAATACCCCAACTCGTCATTAATAGCCTCATTGAGTCAATGCCTCAAAGGTGTTCTACGTTGCTGGCCGCCCGTGGAAACTATACTCCCTACTGAAAATGATTTTCTTTGAAGAAAACACCTTTTCTTATTCTTTTTTTCTGATATGCACAAATTGTGTTTTTTCCTTTTGTATACAAATGCGCAATAAAATGCATTTTTTCTGCCAAACATGTGTAATTTATTCTCATATAACCTACTATGTCTGTCGACCATGTATCAATCAGCTAAAAAGTTTCCCAGATACAAAATCCACCTAAAACTGCAATATCCTTTAATTGTTTTGAGCAGTGTACATGATATCGTTTACCATAATTAAAATATGCCGCAAACTGTTCCTCCCTTTATTATTATGCAATGGAATTCTTCTGTATGGCCCTGTAAGTGAATAATAAGTGTCCTTTTCACTGCATACTTTAGAAAATGCCTATTTTACTGCACTTTGTAGATGCATATAAATTTGAATATGTTTCACAGAGTGTAACATTGTTAAAATTCAATTGAAAAGATATTTTCCCATAATGCCGTAATATAAGGAAAATTTTTGACTATCCCTGTAAATAAACTAATCATGGTAGAAACTTCATTTTCAAAAGGTATTTGTGCTAAGGTAAACGTTAATAACGTCCAAAATTTTCATGGCAATCCGAGTATATTTACGAAAGTTAGAAAGCGGCCAGACGGACAGACAAATCGAAAGCATAATAACTTTTTAACTCTGTTGGAAAGTGTTAAAAAATAAGAGCCAAAAAATATATTAATCAGTAGTTTTATTTTCCGCCTTTTCCCCACAAAAAATTGATAATTGTGAGTTTTGAATAAAAAATTTCATTTGTATGTAACTTATAACTTATTAATTAGTATACGCAAAAAATATTTCTTATTCATTTTAAGTATGACGTCATTATTTATCTAGCTCCATTAGATACTGATATTCATGCCCCTTGTATTTTTAATGACTACTATAAAGTATCTGTTTTATTTTAACTATGACGTCACAATGATACATTTTAAAATTATTAATTTATTTTTTTATCACGTGATAATCTTACAATTGAAAATAAATTACTGAAGAGAAATTTTTATCCCTCTTTTTTATTTTTTGGTAACAAAAAAGAAATATGATTAAATTTGATTAAATATCATAGAAAAAATGTCAATTGATTCTGTATGAAAAATAATGAAATTTGGATTAAGAAAAATATTTGAATAAAATAAGTAAAAAATTGCCTATCTTCATTTCAGGCCTCTAATCTATCTATATGCAAAAATACAAAGACATTAATTCATCCGTTTTGAAGCCAATTTCATTCCAATTTTTCGGACACACTTTCACATTTATAATATATATAAGGAATATAAATTTCAGAAACATCACTGATTTCAGTTTTAAATACCAAAGATCTGCGAAAATTGAGAAAATAACAAAAGAGGTTTATGATATCTGTGATATCTAGGTTATATCTTCGATTTGTGATATCTAGAACCACTGTGGCAAGGTATTTTTAAGAAAATAAATAAATAAATAAATAAATAAATAAATAAATAAAAAGCAAATAAAATAAAATGTAATTTTTTTTAAAAATTCTTATTACTCCGAATTACTTAGATATTTTCTAATGCCTTAATATAAGGGAAAGATGAACATAAAGTTTGATATCAATCAATTTCTCCTGCGGAAGCTTCCTTCAAAATGTAGGTTTTAAGCGTAACACTAATCTGCTTTCATTAAAATCGGATCTCCCATAAAATACTATGATAACATATTAGAAAGAATAGACAGAGTTTAAATGTACTGGCTTTGCATACTTTAATAAATAACAACAACAACAACAATGACAATAATAATATCAAAATTGTAATTTAACAAATTAAAACAATCATGTGGAAAATGAAATTTCAATCAAATTGACAAGCTAGATTTAGATTCAGGTGACGAAATTTTATCTTATATAAGTTCACCGGATTCAGATTCTAGTTTAGCTAATGCAAATGATCAGCCAATGATTCAATAACAATAAGCTCGACGCAGCTGCAGTAGTTCGGTAGCTTGATTCCCGTTCTCACCCTTGCCGCTTTTCCGTGTCTTTGATTTAACATTCTTATGCATAAATTATTTTTCATATTCACAAAAAATCCTTTTAATGATAAATGAGAAGCCATTATAAAATAATTTTATTATTGTGCTACGTACTAGCTATCATCTGTCCACAAACCAGATCTCCATAAATGAATGCTCCTCTTTTTTTTTTTTTTTTTTTTTTTGCTTAATAATGCAGTAATTATCTGCCTTCATATGAAGGTCGTATGTATGAGATTGTTCATCAATTTTCCTTTTAAATTTATCCAGTTTCAGTTTTTGATTCCCTCCCCCCCCCCCCCCCCAAACCTGGCTTCCGCTAGAAAGTCGCAATAAGAGAAGAAAAGCTAAAGGATTACGGACGTTAAAAGAAGAAAAAATATCGAATGAATTAGAAATGATAAATAAATAAAATGCGGACACCGCAGGTCCATTCCATTACAAGAATGATTTTCCATATGGTTAATAATAATAATAATAAATAATACAAGATATTTCATTAAAATGTTTTAGTGGAGCTGCCTTCTTCTTAAGTCTAATTTTCTTTTCTTTTTCTTATTTCTTCATTTTCTTTCTTTCCTTTTTTTTTCTTTCAACAATGTACTATATCAGTGATCAGAAAAGCTACTTTTATCTTGCAGTGAACTACAACGACAGCTATGTTATTAAAAATGTAGTTAACTACAGCTACAACTAACTTTTTATAGCTACAAAATAGTTTAATAGCTACAAAAAGTACTCAACTACTTCGATACTTTCAGATTTTATCAAAGGATTCAGTCAACATTTGGAATTAAGAACATGGCATGCAAAGGACTCTTACAAAGGTTCCTTGTTATGCCGAGTCTTTTGGTGTACATTTAAGTGCAATATAAACGAAAATATTAAATAATCAAAAAAGAAAATATGCAAAAAACGTTTTATGTTAGGCATCAAAATATCTGTTTATACATACATCTTAGAGAAATTAACACTTAAGAGGCCACCCGACTAGCTCTAAAAAGACCCGGATGATAATGTCAAGTCTATGAGGGCGTTATATTCAAATATCTTGCTGAAATTTTAATATTTTTACGTTATTTTTTTAAAATCAAATCATCAGAAATTAGATTTTATTTTGTTTTCTTTATTTTGTTTTTCTTTTCTTTTTTTATTATTATTTTAGCTTTGGGAACTAGTTGAAACCGATTCTGAAATTGAAACTGTCATAATATTAAAAAATAAAAATAACACGTAAATCGAAAAAGTGAAAACTAGCCCGATTGTAGGTCGTTCTCAGCTATCCTATCCCAAAAAATCATGTAAAAATATTAAAATTTGAGCGAAATATTTGAAAAGAACGCTCCCACAGATTTAACATTATCACCCTGGTCTTTTTGAGCGAGTGGAGTTGTTTTTTAAGTGCTGTGACAAAAATCGTGACATAATTACTCTGAGATCACTTAAGGGTGTATTCGAAAAAAGCTTTTCCACCTTCAACAGCTCGAAATTTTCTGATACGTAATTTCAGATACATTTTTAAAAGTAGAAACATGAAACTTGCTGAGGGGATTTTTGAAGAGACGTATAAGGTGCCGTGTGATGTCATTTTGCGTTCCATTCATTAGAATTTGATTTATAAAAAATTATCTTCTCAGTATGACCCTTTTTTTCGTTCCCAGATCTCCCGCATTGAAAATTCGGTTCAAAATGCCGTTTTTGATTGCATTTTTTGCTATATTTTCTGCATTTATCAAAGAACCGACAGTCATGGCACCTTGTGTACTTTCTAAATAAGACAATTTGCCAGTTTGATGCATTTGAGAGCAAAAATGAATTTAAAAATAAATCGGAAAATAAGCATCCAAGTAACTCAAAGATACTATTTCTGTATTAAACATTATATTCGGGACCTTTATAATTAAAATTTCCGTGTTCAGAAATTTCTAGAAATAGTACTAAGATCCCCCCCCCCCCCCCCCGCAAAAAAAGTACTAGTGTATGTGTAGTTAAATTGAAGATTACAAGTCAAACTAAGAAAACTGAATAAAACTGCATCTGAGAAATCCCTAACAGCATTTGAGGGTTTACTTAATGCAATAAATATCTGTACATAATTACATAAAAGTACGGTTTAACTGCAGTTTCTTTCTTTATTTTTAAAATTTTATTCCCACTTGTGTGTATTTGAAAATAGTGTATATATTATCACTCTGAACAAGGGATATGTTTTAAGAGGCTATTATTGTACACGACAAATTTATTCCTTATAACCATACTCTGTAGAAATTTTATTTACTGTTCTTACAGTAATTTATCGCTGACGCTCGCAAATAGTTGCTCATAGGTAACATTTTACAGAAATGAAGAAAGTTGTGATCACGTAATTTGAAGATTTGAAGAATACTTTCTCCGGCTTGAGAAAGTTAAATGGTACGCCTGTGCTATTTAGATACTACAAATTTTTGTTATCTCTCTACGCAACGTAACATTTTTTACAATGTAAGCCTGCTAGTTTACGCTATAAACCGTTGTTGAAATCAGGGGGGGGGGGGGGATTTCCTCAGAAGCAAAAAGATCCCCCCCCCCTGAAAAAATTGAGTATATCTGTTTTAAATGGTCAAAAAGTGCTCCCCATCCCCCATCGGAGCCATAGACAGACCACCCGAATAAAAGTGTCTGAATTGAACACTATACTAAACTATAGGAAAAGTAGAGATTTTGTAGTTTTTCTACTTGTGTTGCGCTTGTCCCACCATTGCACTGCATTAGAAATACATTGTTTTTGATTAGTTGAAAAATGTTCCATTATTTTAGATGAAATATTAATCTTGAAATTTATAGCAACAAAATATAGATAATGTGCATGTTTGTAAACAAACTGACTTTTTTCGCGACAGCTCAACTTGTTGTTGGCAAAAATTCGAATAAAACTGCATTAGACAATTCTAAACTAAATATAATTTTCACGTCGATATATACATTTCATTTTATTGTATTATACGCAGGAAATAATACGTTATAAATTACTAACTCTCCAAGAATTATTATTTTTGCCGACCACAAGTTGAGAAGCACATCTTTTTTCGGGTGCGTGATGTCACATGCACATTATCTATATTCAGTTAAGAAAGATTCGAATCCATTCTTTAAATTTTATTCTTAATCCATTCTATCTCTTTTTTCTTTCTCATCTTTAATCTATTCTTTTAAATCTTTTTATCCATTCTTTAAGATGACAGCAAGGATTTCCTTCTTTTTTTTTTTTTAAAGTAAATTTACTCATTAGAATAAAACAATAATTCGTCCACTTAATTGAAAAATAGACATATTGCAAGCCTTCATTTGTACTCTCAACTCAACTCCTTTCAAGGGTAAAGGTTAAAACAACTGAATATTTGCTCAAGATAATTTTCCAGATTCCCCGCGGGCCTTTAATTTGTCGACTTGCGAGTTACGCTATAGCCAAGGCTCAGTAGTAAAAGAGGTTGTACATGTCAAATACTTTCTAAATTAATTTGCTCCATGGGTTCCACTACTGGGGAGTCCCCTCAACGATGCACAGAGGTAAATAGTCATTTGGAACTAAAGCTCAGTGAGCATAAAATACTGACGTTTATTTAATTTTGGGGTTGGGTAGAAATTAATATTAGCTATTGTTTATACAGGGCATTTTTTCTTAGCTGTTACTCCTTAATCGCTAGTTTTAGAAATACATCTCAAATTGAAAAGAATTATTTTTCAAATGCTGTTCTATATTGCACGACGAACAATTGAAATTTATTTTATTATTTTATTTATGTATTTTATTAATTATTTAAATTATTTAAATCAAAATGCTTACTCAAAAAAAAGTTAAGAAATTAATTTTTTTTGTGCGATTCCTGGATCAATGAATTAAATTTAGAAAAACTTTCGCCATATACTGTAAAAACAGTCAAAGAAAACAGCCAAAACTTTATTTTTCTGCAGAGTATGACCTGTCAAGTTATGATAATTTGAATTTTATGAATTTTAAGCATTTTCTGGTGTTAGCAATCAGCGTATATTTCTAAAATAACCTATTTTTCATTATCCATTCCTCAATTAAACAAAAGAAAAAAGCATCACCGTTATATCTACAAATCCCACAGAGATATATTAAAATGCAAAATTCTACGAAATTCGTGACTTACACTAGAGGTCTGCACGTGCCCAAATTTCCAGACCCGAGCCCGGCCCGAACGGAAGAAATACTGGCCCAGTCCGGCCGGGCCCGAAAGTTAAAATTTCGGCCCGAGCCCGGCCCGGCCCGAAAGTTAAAATTTCAGCTCGAGCTTGGCCTGGCCCAAAAAAAGTTAAAAATTAGGCCCGAACCCGCCCCGGCTCGGGTGAATTTCTACAGAACATTGATCTTTACTCTAACGGAAGAATTCAGGCCAAAAAAACTTATCTTAGTCTTTTTTTTTTTTTTTTTCTTTAATGTTTATTATCTCTATTTATGCAGAAGTGTCATAGGCTGCGATATTTACGCTTTTAATGAACCTTTGTTTGTTGTATGTAAATGTTTCAGTTATCATTAGTATTATAAATACATAAAAAAATAATAATAAATGGTATATGGTAAAAGTAAAATCTTCTAAGACATTGGAAAGAAAAAAAATAAGTTTCCTTCTTAGCAGATATAAATGTTTACTATATCTTTTTTCTCGCGTATTGCTGTATTCATTTTGCATGAATGAACAGTTAAAAAGAAATTTGCAGTATACAGTTTAAATGAAAATTCCGTCATAATCATGCTTCTTTTTTTCTTTTTTTAAATTGTGTGTGTATTTAATTCTATTTTAAGACGCTTAGTGACCTACGAATCTTTAAAAACAATAAATTTTAATGTTTAATTGTAAAACAATGACGACTTAAAAGTATATGCCTATTTTGCAAAAATTTTCGGACCAAGCCAAACTTTACTGATCTATGAGCCAGACTTTTCCACGTCGAGAAAAGGATTTTCATATGGGAAGATTCAACAGGAACTGATTATTTTAGTCCGTGAAGACTAGGAAAAACGAAATCAGTCTCGGCTTCGTACGGGAAAAAATAAGTTAGGCTTGGCCCTGCCCGATTCTCCAGGGAAAAAAAATTAAGGCCCGAGCCCGGCCCGGCGCGGCACGAAAAGATTAGTGACTAGGTCTGTCCGGCCCGGCCCGAGTCTTCAGAAGCAAGGCCCGAGCCCGGCCCGGACCTAATGCCGTTAATGGAAATCGGCCCGCGCAGACAGGGCCGGACTTAGACAGTGGGGGGCCTGGGGCAAACATTTTTAGGGGGGCCCCCTTCTATCTTAAAAATTTTCGTAATTTATACTGAAGTGACAAAAGCTGAAATTCATGACTAATGTATGTGTACACAAATTTCGTACCAAGTACTATTCACATCTATATACATATAATAGCAGAAGAAAGACAACTTTAAGAAATTATAGAATACAGGGTTTTTTTTATTACAAGAATATAGGGATAAATTTGAGGCATTCAGGCATTGGATGCGGAAACAGAGGGGGTAAGAGAAGAGAGACCCTTAAAATTGAAAAAAAATTTTGGTCACTTTTGATTGACCATTTTTTATCATTTGACACTCCATTAATGAAAAACTTATATCTGTCCTTGGGGGGGGGGGGGGGGCTCTTAAGCCGGGGGGCCCGGGGCAATTGCCCCGCATGCCCCTGACTTAGTCAGGCCCTGCGTGCAGATCTCTAACTTACACCACTTTACCCTGCCTCTGAGTGGAAAGTTCTCGACGCAATTTTAACGCATGATAGGGATAATTCTCAAATTGTGCTTTAATAAAATCGATTTAAGACAATATTTCTGCTTTGGACGTAAATTATCAGCGTATAGATTTTACGCTAAACCTGCTTTGAAAATATGCTGCCGGCATCTGCACTAAAAGTGTGCACGGGTCAAAATAGCTAGATCTGGGGACGAACCGACATATACGAGAAACAATTTCGGCCCGTCCTGAAAAAAGTTCAAATCATAATCCGGACTGTCCTGGAAAAAAGTTTAAATCATAGTCCGGCTCAGCCTTGAATTTTTGCTGAATGTTGAAAATGCTTTTTTCTGTAGCAAATATAGATTTTTTTTCTTTAAAAATTACAAAATTCATACTTTTTGCTGTTAAAAAAAAAAAAAAAAAAAAAAAAATTATTATTATTTTTTTTTTTTCTGTGAAAAAAAAAAAAATGTATATTTTGTAATTTTTACTGAAAAAAAATTCTATTTTTTTTACTAAAAACTATTTTAATGAATAAATTACAGGCATTTTCCGTAAGTTGAACAGTTTTGAAAGTTCGCAAAAATTTAAAGTTTTTTTTCATTAATTTAACAGATTTATTTTATAATGTATTGCTTTGAATGCAAACGAGTTTCTCTTGGAATCTAGCTGCACAAAATAAAAAATGTTTTTAATTCATGTTGAAAGATATTTTATAAACCAATAAAATAAGTATATTGAAACGCAACTTTTAAACAAATTGCACTTGGAAGAACAGTTCTTTCTTTTAAAGATTACAAGTTTTTTTACAGTATGTATTTTAGGATAGTTGAACTTTTACAACAAGCGTAAGCATTATTAGATTAACATTGCAACAGATCATATCGTATTTTGGATTATACCTATAAACAAAATCCGTAAATCTATCTAGATTTGCGAAGAAAAAAAAAAAATAAAATTCCAAGGACTTTCTCTAAAAGATTCAATTTTTCAGCTTTTCCATTCAAAATCACGGATATTGCAACCTCCCACAGAGTTGCTTAACTTTTGTTCTAAGACCAGTAGCAGAAAAGTTCTTTCATGCCTATAAATGATGAAATTTATGTAGTTATTCCAAATAACGGGCTTTTGGACCACACAGACCGACATTTTCGAATAAGTAAAGGGGAGGGAGGAGGGCAATGCAACACGGACACGATATCCATTCTGCGGGGGCAATTGGTACAACCGACTTTTGCTGTTCTGTCAGGCATACTGCTGCGAGCTAATGGAGATCGTTAAGTTGCTCAGTGAACGCAACTCTGATTGAAGAAAAAGAAAGGCTTCTTCTATTTCGGATAGAGATGAAAATAAAGGTAATCAGGATTATTTTCATATAAATTACGGTTGGTTGATCTAAACTTGCGAGACAGATATTTTCAAGGTTTTCTCAAAATATTCCAGTAGTTTTTATCAGTTAGTGGTCTTGAAAAGGGCTGCAGATTTGCCCCCATTGGATGCCTCATTTTTGACCAAAAGAGTCGGAATTGGAGTCGCTAAAAAGCAAACCGACTCCGACTCAGACTTTTTTGTGTTAGACTGTTTCAAGTGAAATTAAACCAATTATAAGTAACGCAAGTGAACATAACTCTAATTGAAGAAAAAGAAAGGCTTTTTGTATTTTGTATAGAAATAAAAATAAAGGTAATCAGGATTATTTTCATATAAATTACGGTTGGTTGATCTAAAATTGCGAGACAGATATTTTCAAGGATTTCTTAAAGTATTTCAGTAGGTTTTATCAGTTACTGCGCTCGAAACAGGGCTGTAGAGTGGGAGTCTGCCCCATATTTGGCCAAAAGAGTTGGAATTGAAGTCGCTAAAAAACAAAAAAACTCCAACTTCGTTTTTTTTTTTTTTTTTTTTTTTTTTAGTTAGACTGTTTCAAGTGAAATTAAAGCAATTATAAGTAACGTAAGTGAACGTAACTTTGAATGAAGAAAAATAAGGCTTCTTCTATTTCGTATAGAAATGAAAATAAAGGTAATCAGGATTATTTTCATATAAGTTACGGTTGGTTGATCTAAAATTGTGATGCAGATATTTTCAAGGAGTTCTTTAAGTATTCCACTGGGTGTTATCAGTTAAAGGGCTCGAAATGTTCCGAAGCAAACCGAAATGATATTTTGGTTATTACATTAAATTGCACTGGCATCCCAATTATACAATTTCCGTAAAATCGTCCTTTTTTTTTTTTTTTTTTTTTTTTTTTTTTTTTTTTTTTTAGTTAGACTGTTTCAAGTGAAATTAAAGCAATTATAAGTAACGTAAGTGAACGTAACTTTGAATGAAGAAAAATAAGGCTTCTTCTATTTCGTATAGAAATGAAAATAAAGGTAATCAGGATTATTTTCATATAAGTTACGGTTGGTTGATCTAAAATTGTGATGCAGATATTTTCAAGGATTTCTTTAAGTATTCCACTGGGTGTTATCAGTTAAAGGGCTCGAAATGTTCCGAAGCAAACCGAAATGATATTTTGGTTATTACATTAAATTGCACTGGCATCCCAATTATACAATTTCCGTAAAATCGTCCTTTTTTTTTTTTTTTTTTTTTTTTTTTTTTTTTTTTTTAGTTAGACTGTTTCAAGTGAAATTAAAGCAATTATAAGTAACGTAAGTGAACGTAACTTTGAATGAAGAAAAATAAGGCTTCTTCTATTTCGTATAGAAATGAAAATAAAGGTAATCAGGATTATTTTCATATAAGTTACGGTTGGTTGATCTAAAATTGTGATGCAGATATTTTCAAGGATTTCTTTAAGTATTCCACTGGGTGTTATCAGTTAAAGGGCTCGAAATGTTCCGAAGCAAACCGAAATGATATTTTGGTTATTACATTAAATTGCACTGGCATCCCAATTATACAATTTCCGTAAAATCGTCCTTTTTTTTTTTTTTTTTTTTTTTTTTTTTTACAGTGAAGTTTTAGTCAACAATAATGTTGAATGTGTTGTGTTGTTTTTATGATGACTGATTATCGACACAAGAGATACCAAAGGGGGGGGGTGGCTGCCCTCTGTGGAGGTCTTTCTAAGGGAACCTAATCCGCATTTGCATAAAAAAATCCAACGTTCGAAGAAAATTACGAAAAACTCCGAAAAGCCACAGGCGCGATTGGGTTCGAATCCACTATCTCCTGTCTACTAGCTTTAAAAGCATAATCTCTCGGCACTGATGGGACAAATAATATAGAAATAGCGTTCCAATTTATGGATTTTTCCATTTCGAGCCCTGATTCGGTTATCAGATTAAATAAATGAAGAAATGCAAAGAAGGAAATATTAGGTAAGACTTAAAAGCCATCTAATCGTGAGGAGAATGTTTCACCGTTCCTCGTCATCAGCGAAATCTCATTTACTTCTAAGAAAATTTAATTAGATTTTTACTAATTACCTAATACAATTATCAAAATACGGTATTCACCAATTAGAATAAGACATGAGAATCAGAAGAAAAGCATTTTTAAAAACTATTTCCATACATCATCACATTCTCAAAAAACGTACTTTATTTGTTGTATGCAAAATAAACGACGTGACACACTTCACGTACAACGTTATACATGTTCCACTCACTATACATTAGGAAGATAGGTGTAGGATGGGTGTGTGTGAAGAGCATTCTCGTACAGCAAAGAGCGCCTTTGCACCCAGAAAAATAGTTGCTATGTATCTTATACATAAAAGGAAATAACTGAGTGTTAAGAAGACGATAAATTAAAAAAAAAATTGCTGAGGTAAAATTTTCGAAGTTTATAGGATATGTTTTTGTTTGTAGAGTTCCAAGATCTTGCCCCTTCTTGTTTTTCAATCTGCCGGGCCAAATAGTTCACAAATTAGAATATATTTAGTTCATAAAGAGTTTGATTAGCTTCCTCACATGAAAAATCCGCCAAAGGGGTTAAGTTTACTTGTTGGAATAACTCTCACCTGTTAGCGAGATGTACTTTTTGCAGATGTCCATTTTTCAAGGCAAAAGCTTTTCTGACCATAGATTTTTTTTTTTTTTTTTTTTTTTTTTTTTTTTCAGGCACGCGACTCGCTCTCGGCTAATATATATGACAGAGCTATTAGTGATCAGCTTGTTTCAGAGGCACAGTTGCTCATTGTTATCCCCAGGAGGAAAAAAAAAGTTATGAATAACTGAGTGTGAGTGTTAAAGCGAGCGTTTTATTAATGCGTTGCGTGACTTGACTGCTGATTGTGGGTGTCTAGTTTCACGAATCTTCGAAGATGCTGAAAATTTCTTACAAGAATAGCTACTAACTAAGTTAATCGCTAGTCTTGCAATAACTTATAAGCAGTGTTCTCGCTGACATTTGATCAACGTTAGCAATTTGGCTAATTAAAAATAAAAAACATTCGCCAAAGGAAAAAAGTATTAGCCAAATAGATTCGCCGTGTAGCACAAAAAAATTATCTTTAATGTAGCCCCTTTTTTTCAATACGTTCTAAAATAACCTAAGTTTTTATAACTGCCACAACGATTGTTATTAATCTAATTTCAAATACCTTCTACAAATATATTAGAAATATGTATATATGCATATGCATGAAAAATGAAAAAAAAAAAAAAAAAAAAAAAAGAAAAATCAAAAATTGAGCGCTAGCAATTTGGCGAATGTAATTGCTTGTTTACTCGCCAAATGAAGAATTTAGTCGCAATTTGGCGAAATGGCGAGCGACAGCGAGAACACGGCTTATAAGTTACTGCAATGCATGTTGAGAATCTCTGCGAAATCGTTACTTAATTAAAGTAAACGAGTCGAAATCCGTCAAATTCGACGAATGAAAATGCTTAAAAGGCTCGATTGAATTAAAAAAAAATAACAATAATAATTACAGTATTGAATTAATATTTAAAAAATATACTTCCAATCTTGATGTCAAGTTTGCCAGTTTTGCGTGCAAACATTCCTGTTTTTTTTTTTTTTTTTTTTTTTTTTTTTTTTCTTAAAGTTGTAATCTGAGTGCGGGCAAAATCCAAAAATTTTCTTTTAGCTGCACTTCCAGGAAAACAGTTTTATGAAGGAAAATATTTATTTCATTTTAATTATGACAATTCAGTTTATCAACTGAAGCCTTCTGAAAGGAGATTCTCAGTCTCAGTGTCCACGAAATGAAAAGCAATATAAAAATTCAAAAGCTCTTTGAATAAATATGCGTTATTTTATGTAATGACGCCATTTTATCGGCAAATTTACCTAGTTTCTGAATGGCGTTATTTTCTTCATTAAAAATAATTCGCTTTAGAAATTACTTTTTATCACCGATTATTTTCTGTTATTTTATTTACATAGAATGCTTAATATTATTTCTCAGTAAATAATATTTGCTCTACCGCAATTAGTGTATAATTATACGCAATCGTTTTATTATGATTAAATTTTACGAAAACTATTAATTTTTTTCTTTTAAATGCGATGATATATATTCATTGATGAAATCAAGTTTCTGATTGGTAGAAAGTGATAAAGCAAACTGAGTTTTTATTATAGAAAGAACAGCTGAACTAAATTGCCACCATTTTTTATAAACATTGTAAAAAACTTTTAAAATTAAAAATAAAACATTAAAAGCGAAATAATAATAATAATAATAAAAAAAGCTAAAATGGGCGCAACTACAAATGAACAGCCTTCATTAAAATAATAATAATAATAATAATAATTATCGAAATTGATTCAGTAAGCTCAAAGTTGATGACTAAAAAAACAGCCTGGTCTTAAATATATACAAGCTGCAAAGTCTTTGAAAAAAAAACTATTAATCTAAGTCCGTGTAAATAAATATTTACCAGTTTAATTATAAAATATTTGGATCAACTTTAGCAAATAAATATAGGAGAACAAGAAAAGTTGATAAAAAGATTAAAAATAAATAAAACGTAAAGTTTGGTTATTAATAGTGTTTGAAAATGTTTTATAATCCATGTTTGATACATGAGTTTTCATTTTTTTTTTCTTTTTAAAAATCTTTTTTCACAGAAAGAGTACAGACATTAAATTACAAAGCTATTATCTTAGGTGATTTCTAAGAATTCGACTAAATTTTAGTTTGCTTGGAATTTAACAGTAATTTTGAAGATCGTGGCCAGATTAAAGCATTCGTACATGTAACACGTGGCAAAAACTGCCTGTTTTTTGGTGGTGGTGTGTGTGTGTGAGGGGGGGGGGGGAGAGAAGGGCCATCGCTAAGACTTTTTATTGGCGGGGGAGAAGACCTTAAACTGCCAAGTCAAATTTTCATATTTGCAAACTCGTTTTATAATTTTGCCAAGTTACCACACTTAGAAAATGTAATACAGTTTTTATTTGTAAAAAGTTTAATAATATTCCCAAATAGAGTTGTAACTTTTGCAAGATCTATCAAAAATAGGAAATGTATTACAATTTTTAATAAAATTGTAATCAAATTTGCCATAGAAGTTTTAAATTTGCCAAGTGTAACAAAATTTGCGAATTTTTTTTTTTTTTTTTTTTTTTTTTTGGGAGGGGGGAGGTTCCTTCTGTACCCCTCCTTAGCGAGGCTCCTGGGGGGGAGGGGGGATCTATAGATAAGGCTTTAAATTGAAGTTGAATTTCATGATTTACATGGAATATATGTTTCACACGATTTACATGACCTCATTGCTTCGTATTCTAGCAACAAGGCAATATTGCAGCACGAGACATGATTTGCTTTTTAGATGCGTTCGTAATTATATAAATACTCAACACCTATAATCATCATTTGTTCCACACATGTGTCTGTCTGTCCGCATATAACAGCGCAAAAACTATCCAACCGAATGGAATGAAATTTAATTTATATAATCATTTTAGAGTTTTATCGAGTTATTTCAAATTTTATGAATCAAAACGTACGAATCAAAACGTAAAAAGATATTAATAAAAGTTTTGTTTTTTCTATTAAATTCTACCACATGCAATTAATTTAGTGATATCTCACGATACTTAATGATTCCAGATTGCCATGACGATTACGTAGTATTAAGATGGAGTCATATTATTCCGTACTGATGAATTTAATGTGTATAATCGTAATAAATTTTGCATTCATCTCTTGCATAAGAGTTTGCAACAATTGGAACAAGATTGGAATTTTTATAAAATTAATTATAATACGACCTCATTTGCCGTGTTTGACGTATCATATCTCGCTTTTTATTTCAGAGATTATAGCAATAATAATAATAAGAAAATTCAATGCTTTAAAAGGTTTAAGAAATAGGCTATATATAAACCTATTATAAAACATTTATTATGAAAAAAAATGATAAAAAAGAATAAATTTGATGTGAAATGGCATCGCTCTAAATATTGAAAAAATTTGATTTCATCATAAAAATGGAATCGTTGTAATTTTCTTTAGTTTTGTTTCCATTTATTTTGAAATAATTCGTACACTGTCATGGTATGTATCATTTACAGGATTATGGTTAAAATTCTTCAACAAAAAGGGTTTAAAATGTAAAGAATTTAGTATGATCTATTGTAGTGATGGGCGATTCTGGAAATTTTGAGAATCGATTAAAATCGATATCGTATAAAACAACATCGATCATAATAAGAATCGATTTCTCAGTTCTAGAATCGATACTAGAATCGATATTTCGATATTTAGGTTCACACAGAGAAGATCCAAATTACTAATTCCAAAACTTAGACAATCAGCAGGACAGTAATTACTGCCTCCCCCCCCCATCACCATTTAGGGAGGCATAGAATTAAGCTATCGCAGATTTTAGAGTCGGTTAGTAAGAATTTTAAATTTTAAAATGATTGTCACTTATGGTTGTCACTTACACAAAAACTTTGACAAATTTGAGAGACATAACTCAACTAATAACAACACTGAGTAACTTGGCATTAAACCGAGGATAAAGAGTGCCAAGAGCGTGTAACTAGGATGGGGAACAAGGAGTATAGACAAAAAAAACTTTTTTTTTTCTTCTAATGCCAACCAAATGTTACACGAGATAGTTTGGAAGAACAAAAAATATGCCCCATTCCCAAGGGGGCAGGTAAACCCCACTCTTGACGGAAGGGCAACCATAGCCCAAAAAATGTATCTTTTGTCGAAGTTTCAAAATGAGGATTTACAATAAAATAGAACGAGAATTGGACATTTAAACAATTGCATGCATACTTTGAACGGCCCATTTAGTAAAGATTGGCGAGAAAGGAGGGGGGTGGGGTACGAGGGTTAGAACGGACGAACTTGAAAAAAAAAACATAATTAACTAATAACCCATCCTAAACAGAAATATAGTGTTTAACGCAGTGTTGAATTCATGGGGTGGCCTGCGGGGAACATGCACACTTTGAAACTATAAAAAGTGCCAAGAGCGTGTAACTGGGTGGAGAGAGGGGTAGTAACAGAAAAAAACGAGGAGATAAAAGCTTTATAACGAGATGTTACATGAGATGGTGTGGAAGAAACAAAAAATATGCCCCCCACCCTGGGGGGCAAGGTAAATCCCAAACGGACAGAAGGGCGACCCCGGCCCAAATGTATCTTTTGTTGAGGTTTCAAAATATGGATTTATAACAAAATAGAACGAGGATTAGACTTTTTTTAAAATCGCAGTCATAATTTGAACGAACCTGTAAGTTAAGAGTGGTGAGGAAAAAGGGGAGGGGAAGCGGTAGGACGGGCGAACATAAAAAAAAAAAAAAAAAAAAAAAAAAAAAAAATGTGGCACTTTGAGAGTGCCGATAGAAGTGAAACCTTGAACAATTACCTGTGTATTTTTTGAATCATTAGGATATCTAATTTTGAATCGTCAGGAAATGCTTTTACATGAATAAAAAAAGTTTCTATAACATTAAAGAATACATTAATCTCTATAAAAAAAAAAAAAAAAAAAAAAAAAAAAAAAAAAAAAAAAACGCGCGATACTATATGTCCAGCTATTGTAGTTAACTCACTATAACTACTTTCTTACATTTTAAAACGCGATAAATACACCAACCAAAATTAGACCATACTATCGATACCTTAATCCTTATCCAAATAAATCATTTTGTATTAATGCCTGTTACAATATCTGTAGATTACTTTTTGAACTATTCAAATCGGACATTCCATTCAAAAGATATTACGAATTTAAAGATGACAATCTAAAGAAATAATAGCGCTGCTGAGTACTCGGTGGCCAATAAACTTAGGGATTACGTGTGCAATCAAACGATTGCGGGTTCCAACCCCAGTTTCGCTGATATATATCAATGTTATTTTTTATTTTTTTTTTATTTTTTGGAAGAAATTTGAAAAATTAAAATTTTAACACATTATGGGTCCGTAACGTGACCTGAAATGATGGGAGAAAATTTCTTATGCTAGATTTGCACAGTATGAAGCATAAGATTTCAATAGACATATTGTATCAAGAAATGAGAAAAAAACCCTCTGCCCCCCCCCCCAAAGGTCCTATAGGGGAAACCGGGAAAATGGAATAGCAAAAAGAACGGCGAGAAATGGTTAGCTATACTAGAATTTTTCTCATCACTGTAACTCAGGCATGTCAAATTCGTTGACCATCGCGGGCCAAATTCAGCATTGTATACAGAGTCGCGGGCCACATTAAAAAAATGTTAATGAATTTTATTTTTTTCACACCGAATGAAACTAAACATACAAATTAAAATACAATGTTGAAAAATAAATAAATATATAAATAATAAAGTGAAAAACTGGAAAATTTTAAATAAGTCACCATAAAAATTTAAATACAAAATATAAGTAAAATCATAATAGTACAAAATGCAATATAAAGTTTATTGCATTGATCTTTACTTTTCTTTTTAAGTCCAATCGTTGTAGGACTAAAATTATTTGCATTGTAAATGTATTTTTTAAAAGTGAAACTTTATTCGGTCAAGCTTTTCAGAATCAAGTAAACAAATATAAATTATGCTGATTGTGCTAACAATATGAAGTGTATATTACTATTCTATGTTAATTGTACAGATTTTGAAAAATATGTCAAGTTAGCAGCATTACAGCCATGACTAGCGAAAGTGTGTTTATACAAAGTGCATTTTCTGCATCAATCATGAACTAAATCAAGCATACACTGTAAAAAAAAATTCAAGAGGTTACTAAAAATTTTTTTATTAAATTTGTATTCCACAGAATTTTTTAGTAACCATTACAAACTTTTTTTTTGCAAGCGAAACAAGCATTTTTTTTTTTTTTTGTAAACTGAACAAAAGAATTTTTTGTATAACTAACTTAAAAATTTTTAGTATGAGCCACCAAGCAAATTTTAGTAATAACTCCAAAATTATTTTTAATAACCATTACGTGGGCTCGAAGAGCAGGAGTTTCCTTCGAGCTGCATCCAGACTTCTGGAGCGGAAGATTTTCGGCAAAACCGCAATAGATGGCAGCACCAAACAATCCTTCTGCCCCTTCAAGATATTCATAATCCCTTTATTAACGAGTACTTACACTGCATACATTCGGGGCGCATTTGGCAGTGGCCAGTATCAAACCCGGGACCTTTTAGCCTGGAGTCCGTTACGATAACCACTATGCTATCAAGGCCACACCAAGTGAGTTTTAGTAATAGCTATTAAAAATATAAAATTATTAACTCTATTCGTTGCTAATTTTTTTCTAGTAATTCTTACTGATTTTCTTGTAACCGACTAAGATTACTAAAATTTTTTTAGTAATTACAAGGATCACTAAAGTTTTTTTAGTAGATCGACACTTTTTTTTTTACAGTGTAGAGAAAATGTCAAAATTCTTGGCGGGCCAATTGTGGCCCGCGGACCACGTGTTTGACATGCCTGCTGTAACTCCTATAGAAGCAAAGTTATAGCCTTTTAAAGATTGAAATGAAGTGAAGAAATAAGCAAAATTAGATGAGTGATCGACAGGGGGGAGGGGTCTACAGCTCTAAGGGTGCCATGTAGCTTAAACTTTTAAGTTAAAAATGGTAGAGAATTAAATGAGCGAAATTTTAAGGTGTATATTGGGGGAGGGTGCAAGCCTCCCCCCCCCCCTCAAAAATGTTTTTGTTTCTTTTGAAGAAACAAAAAAATATGCCCCCCGGCGGGGCGCAGATAAACCCCAAACGGGCGGAAGGGCTACCCTTTATTTATCTTTGTCAAGGATTTAAAATGTGGATCTAAAATAAAATAGATCGAGAATTGGACATTTTAAAAACTGTATGCATATTTCGAAAGGCCCTGTAAGTTAAAACTGACGCGGAAGGGGGGATTAGAAGAGACGAGCGTGAAAAATAAAACATAATAAACTAATACTTCAAATAACTGGACTTCTAAACAAAAGTATAGCGATTTAACCTAGTGTCGAATTAATGGGGTGGCCCGCAAGGGATTACCCCCCCCCCCCAGAAGTTATGAGATTTTATGCTTTTTAATGCACAAATTGCGATTCATCCTCTCTTACAGAGCTGTAAAACATGATACCTTCCTCCGGAGTCGCAGAAAAATACCTGCAGAGTTTCCCCCAGAGGGTTTCAGGGGGGCGCTCCGCCCCTCCTGCCCTTTAGTTTGAAAAATAGCGTCCCTCTCGTCTCTCATCCAAAAACTAGCGCCCCTCTTGTCATTCATTCAAAAAAAAAATAGCGCCCATCTTGCCCCACATTTGAAATACGCAGCCCTCCAGCGATGATCCGAACGCGCTAGGGTGCGTAAAATTACGCAAAAAATCGGCAACGGAACGCAAAAAATATCCTCATACGCGTCCCGTGAGACGGGTAATTTCATCAAAAAATCACTAAAAAACGGCATGTTTTGTTAAAAATCGCGAAATAACGATTAATTTCCGGCGAGATTCACAAAAAAATGGCTAATTTCGTCACGAAATTTCACAAAACGGTAGATTTCCTCAAAAGATTGTGGAAAAATGACAAATTTCTTCCAAAAATCGCGATTAAACGGAAAATTTTGTCAAATGAGTTGCAAAAAACGGCAACTTGAAGTAAAATTTGACGTTTTTTCGCGATTTTTTTTAGCAAAATATTCCGTTATTTGCGATCTTTTAACAAAATCTGCTGTTTTTGCGATCTTTTAACAAAATTGGCCGTTTTTAAGTGATCTTTTAACAATATTTGCCGTTTTTTTACGATCTTTTAACAAAATTTACCTTTTCTTTTTTTCAAATTTTTGATGAAATTTCTGTTTTTTCACGACTTTTTGAACCACTAGATTCTAGATTCAACTCTATAAAAGTGCCCTTAAAAATGAAAAAGTGCCCTGAAAAATGTAAAAAGTGCCCTTTTCAGAACAGTAGCGCCCTGCCCTTTTTTAAACCTGGGGGGGAAACTCTGATACCTGCATTCAACACTGATTTAGCCTAGAAAAAGAAAAAAAAAATCGAAATCGAATCTAAAGATCGAAATCGAATCTAAAGATCGAAATCGAATCTAAAGATCGAAATCGAATCTAGAGATCGACATCGAATCTGAAGATCGACATCGAATCTAAAGATCGACATCGAATCTAAAGATCGACATCGAATCTAAAGATCGATCTTACGGGCAGAATCGATTTTACATTTTTACTTTCTTTTGTAACTTTACAAGAAGAGAGTATTAGAAACGTGAAAAATTTTGACTTCCCGTTTTCGATGGATTTATATATTTTAGAAGGTCTTTAACACGATTTCATGGTTTTTAAGAAATATCTGTCTGTGTGTGTGTGTCTGTCACTCTGTGAGTCTGTATACGACAAAAATTTCTGACGGTTCTATCTCAAGAACAAATGCACGGAATTCCACAAAACTTTAGATTTAGTTTGACCTTGATATAAACTGAATCTAATTAATTTTTGGTGTATATAGCCTAACAGGTGGCGCTGCTATGCTGCATTTTTTGCGATTTGCGCAACAGCTATATCTGAATAACGAATGAACGGATTTTCATCACATTTTAGATCCAGTTAGTCCTTTACATGAATTGATGTTTTTTGCATTTTGATGTATATAGCTTCCCAGATGGCGCTGCTATACTTAATTTTTCACAATTTCCACTCAGCGCCATGTGAAAGGAGGGGGGGTGAAAGGAAGCGGTCGTTCTGAGCACGGAAATTTAGGGGTCGCCAAATTTTTACTACTAACATCACTTCTAGCCTATCACAAGAAAAAGTTAATAGGGGGGGGGGGGGGCTAAATTGGAACTTTGAACCGGGCGCAGTTCTCTTTTCGCACGCCCCTGTTTCCATTTTAGCTTTATCTCAAGAACTAATGCACGGACTTTTATAAAAATTTAGATTCATTTAGTCCTTGATATTATTTGATGCTAATTACATTTTGGTGGAAATCGCTTAAGAGATGGCGCTGCTATACTGCTATTATTCATGATTAACGCAATAGCGCTATCTCAAGAACGAATTTTCATCAAAATTGAGATTCAGTAAATCTCTGACATAGATTAGTGTTATTTAGTTCTTGGTGTAAATTGCCCTACAGGTGGCGCTGATATGCTGCATTTTTTATGATTTCGCAATAGCTGTATCTCGCGCTTTCATGGATTTTCATCAAAATTCCGATTCAGCTGGTACCTAATAAAAATTGATCCTGATCAATTTTTGGTGTACATCACTCAACAAAAAACGCTATTTTGCAGGGGGGGGGGGGAGGGGGTTCTGAGGTTTCTTTAATTCTTCTATCTTGAAACTAATACACTGAAATTTTGGAATTGGCACATCCGTCTATTTTATCTTCGACTTTTGGAGGAAAATGAAAATTATATTACCTTCAGAGAAATCGATTAAAAATTTTTAAGTATCGATTAAATCGAGTTGGCCGTAGTATCGATTAAATCGATTAAAAAAATCGAAATCGCCCATCACTAATCTATTGTAAATTATAGTACCTATGACATAATTTAAAAAAAAGGAAAGTAAAGAGGAAAAGAAAAGAAAAAAAAAGGGAAAGAGAGAGAAAAAATAAATCCCGTGTGCACATTCTTTTACATTATTGCTGCTGGGTTTAATAATATTATATAATCAATATTATTGAACCCAAAATATTGATATACTATGTATCAATAATAATAATAATAATAATAATAATAATAATAATAATAATAATAATAATAATAATAATACTTCATTGCAGTTAGATTTTCTTGAAGAAATGATCATACTTATTAAAGGAAATGTTACTCAATAAAATATAATCTGCATACAGTAATTTAGTATTGTTTGTAGCATTAAAAATGTTTAGTTGTATTTAAGTTTTAAGAGTTGTGTATAAGAAATACATGGGAAATATTTTACCCTACCTCATAGTGATATTTATATAAGTCGGGTATCATGTCTGGTGCTCAAGACTTCTAAAAGTCATAATTGAACAAAGCTTTAGTTTTATTAAGGGGACGGTGGACGTTATTTTTTTATTTATTTTTTTTAATTCCATCATAGCAAAATGAAATTTTGTGCATGTATACATTTCACCAAAAGCATATAGAACACCTTCAAAAAAAATTTCAATCTTATCGTAACATATCTATAACTCATTCTAAATTGCTTTACTATTATTACAAACTGATGTATTAATTTTATAACAACTTATTTTGATGGCTTTTGAAAGTCCCAACGAGACATACAATTTAAAAATCTTTTCACATCGTGAATTTTTGCATCTATTCACCAAGCTGATGGTTTCACTATGCAATAGAAACTGTATTTAAACTAATCCTTTCGGGTCTGGTGCACTACTAATTGTACATCATCTTTCAACTAACATATTTTTCCAATATTTAATAATTGTTTTCAAAGAGCCTTATATTCTATTTTAAAGACTTCTGTTGAACGTGTGCATTTCATTTTTACGCTTAAAGATAGCCCTACAAATCCAGAAACACTCATTCAAGGTGAATAAAACTTCAAATGCACGTCGAGCAAGTAGTTCTTTTGAATTTGCTCTATTTATTGATATCATAAATAAATATAATTATTTTTTGAAATTATTTTCGTAAAATAAGTTATTGAAGCGAATGTTGGATGTAATTTTTGTATTTAAAGCTATTCAAAAGTTGTGATTTACCAATCTTTGAATACGTGTACAATTAGAAGTACAGTGGTCTTTAAAGGAATCATATCACAACAAGGCACATTGTATTTATTAATTTTTAGAAATAAAATTTGTAGTAACTTAGGTTGAGTATTTTTTATTTTGTAGCAATATTTATCGTTCTTTTTGTCACACAATATTGTTATGTAATATTATTAGCTTATAATTTGTACAAAAAAAACATTTAAATAAATAAATAATTAAAAAATTAAAAAATAAAAAATAAATAAAAATAAAAAAGAATCTAGATTTATTAGACTTTACCTCCCCAGTTGCTGAAGCGCTGGCTTTCAGAAACCGAACTACGAACTCCTTGACAAGTGATCATCCAGAATAATTAACCAACCATTGACTATTGCATCTAAAAAAAAGTTAAAATCATCAATTCGCTTGATTTAGTATGTAAGATGTAATACTACTGTCCATATGATAGAGAGAAGCAAGGTACAACAAAGGTGCAAATTAGAAGGATGTAACTTTAGAACATCTTTTTGTGAAAAACGCAAGGTCTACTTAAACTTCCATAGTGACAGAAATTGCTTCAGAAATTTCATACCAAGTGAGAGAAGAGAAGTCAGCAGAATATACCAACAAATAACAATTTTTTTTTTTCAATTTTTACACTGTTTTTCCTGTTTGGAAGTGTAAATTGAGTGTCAACTATTGCGAATTATATAATGCTAATTGCATATTTTTAAATATATCTTTTTCATTTTTTATATATCCTTCAAAATTTCGATTTGAAAGTGTACTACATTTATATTTTTGAGCCTATTGTGCTAATAACATAATATCCGTAAATGACAACTTGTTTCTCGAAAGAACACTGTACTATTAATAGTACATAATGTAATATTTTAAAAATAATTATAATATTTTAATAAAATTTAATTTTTGCCTTTCAGAGCAATACTTTTTCATTAAAAAAAAAAAAAAAAAAAAAAAAAAAAAATTTAGACTTGAAAGGGTTAATATATTTCTACTGATGTAATGCAGTTTTAAAACATTGAATAAATAAATATTTTCAAGGATTATATTCATATAGGTAATTAGGTTTTGTTGTTGAAAAACACTTTTTTTTAGTATATTTAAAAAAATTACAACGAAAACAACATTATAATTTTGCCATCTTGCTGGTAAGTCTGGATAGATTTGTTAAACGAACGAATTGAGGTTTGTGATTCGGGATCAAAACAGTTATGTAATGTGGATGAGCCCACCTGTGTTTTCAGACGCAATAAGTTCATTAATCCAAATATTTTTATGTTTAATACCAGAACTTTTAATAATTGTATTTTATAACTACAGTCCTGATGGAGATGGGGGGGGGGGCAGTAGACTGCGCCCCGGTTTTTCTTCTCTGATATCCGGTCATTTTAAGTTATTACGCAATCAATATTCAAAAGAAGTGGGAAAATATCTCCAAGGATCAGAATCAGACGGAAAAAGTCATAATTAATAAAACTGCTTAACAAAGATATGCATAGTTTAAAAAAAGTTCTCAGCCACCTTTTGCTCCAAAAGACCATGAGAAACTACAAAAAGCGCACATCAAGGAAAAAAAAAAAAAAAGTAAACTGAAATAGGCGAAGTTTCTTCCTTCCCAAGGACACATGAGTTGACCATGACACTGCCTATCCCAAAGGGTTAAAAAACCTGGTCGTCGGAGCAGTCGGAGTAAATGCAATTATGTTTAGCACCCTCTATTACATGCAACATTATCCCACCTACAGCTCGCGTCTCATTCCCTTGAGAAGTTACCGAAGAACAGGAAGGAGGCTGCCTTTGTCCATGTCATGTGAGAAACAAATACATCTTTAAAGTTATAACGGAACAATCTTGTAGATACTAGAATTGATAGCCCCGGGACTTTTACTAAAAGGAAGTTTGTTAGAAGCGGGACAGGTTGTTGGGAGTAGGAATCTTTTGTTTCGTTTTGCCTTGTGCTAAATGGGATTTCGAATCAAGCACCATGGGAGCTTAATAAGTGACGGGAATATATTTTAGGCATGTCGAAAGGAAGTGAAGCGCATGTGAAAAGAAATTTTTTATATCCTACTTAATTTATATACATTTGGTGTCTTTAGTATTTTTTAGTTACAATTAAGAAGCATATTATCTTTAAGGTATTTCTATATAAGATGCTTGCTGACAAAGACATTCGCGAGCTAATGTTATCTTATGGGGAGGTTCTTTTCTAATATCTCGTTTGCATTTCGACATTTTTATTTTTATCTATTTATTTATTTGTTTATTTGCTTTTACTTTATTTTTTGTAATGGATAGCTGAAGTCTCTCTATATCGCTCCTTTTCCAATTTTTTCGATTTTAATTGCAGATATTTTTTGCAAGACACCTTTCAACCGGTTTCGAAAGGGAAAGTAACTTTAAAATACATCTGCCATCAAAATCGAAAAAGTATAATTGGAGCGACGTAGAGATTTAACTCAGCTTATGCAATACAAAAAATAAAATAAAATAAAATAAAAATGCGAAATGCAAACGAGTCATTTGAAAATAACCTCCCCATAGGATGAGCATTAACTCACGTGTGTTTTCGATGGCAAGGATAGGAGGCTTAAAGCTATTCTAAAAGCCAAAGGAGCTACTTTCTGACACATTTCTAAATTTAGTTAAAAAAAAAAAAAAAAAAAAAAAAAAGCACTTAAAATTGGCAGGCGACCTTATTCATAAAATATGCGATCGGATGGCGTTTTCCATCTTTTGATAAAGGCAAAAGATCTTTCAGAAAATTCATCCAAAGTTGGCGTTTTAAACAAAATTTTCGGACCAAACAGCGAAAGAAATAAGAAACCTGTCGTCACGGTTAAAATTGCTTATAACTTAATTAAAAATGTCTTTGTAGAAAAATGGAAATTACCGTACGATTCCAAATCGCTCTATCGTCAGGCCTGTCAATTTTATTCCTTTAGGTTTAAACATGAGTCAGAAAAAGTGTCGGAAACTCTCGTGTTTGCCGGGAAAGGATTTTAAGAAATAGGGCGAAACGAAATCCCGAGCCAAAATTTCCAGAACCCATGGCCGGTCCAAACAAAAGCTACCTTGGTCCGAGCCAGCTCAGTATGAAAACTAAAAGTTCGGCCCGGTCCATTTATAATTTCTCAATTTACAGCCCGGACCGGCCCAAATAAACTTTTACAAAAAATTCTATTTTTTTTTTTTTTTTTTATCACACAATTAATTTTTTTTAAAGAATATGCTGCATTTATATATTTATGGTAAATTATAAATTAGTTATATTTTCGGTATAGTTTACATTACTGTATGTTTGTTTACATTACTGCATTTTAGATTACTATATTTGGCATATTTTAGATTACTATGTTCTCAAGCTATGGAATAGCAATATAAATCATTATTTAAACTCTTTCACATTCAAATAAAACGCATTAAAAATTGTGTAATTCAGATTAAAACAAAAAATGCTGTTAAAAACTTCATAAATTTCGAATTTGTATAGTAAAAAAAGAGTAATTTTTGAAAATATTCCTCTTTAATTTATTAAAATGTATTTCCAAAATTTCCGTCAACGGAAGTTTATTATCGCTATATTAATATTTTTACAAAACGAATTAATTGCATGCCCCAGATTCGAATCCATCCAAATGTTATAGAATAAAATATATGTCTTATCTCAGGCCTGATGGTTTAGAGTCTGCTGAAAAAACTAAGCCATACTTAAACATGATGTATAACTATTCGATATCGTTCTCTAATCTGTATATGTTATATTTCTCGAATAATGATGTGTATCGTGCAGCACATTTATATTTATTCTCGTCCTAGTCATTACCCATTTATGATTTTTCCTATTTTATCGACTTAGTTTTATCCCTATTTGTTATAACCTGTCTATCCGGCTGGAACCGTTTACAATTTCATCGCCTCCCCCTTCTTTTTTTTAATGTATGTAAAAAAGAAAAAAGGTCGTTATTATGACTGTCCGACTCGTTAGAAAGTACTTTCATTTTGCCGGGATGGGCCAAGTACGGCCTCGGGTCTGTGTTAATCTCTCGTTTTAGAATATCCTTTAAACATACAGAATAGCCTAAAAGTTGCTTGTTTTTTAATTAATAACACTTGATTTGGTTGTTATTTTATTTATTTATTTATTTATTTTGCTTCCTATCAGATTTAGAAAAGTTCTACCAAGTAGAATATTACAATATGAAGTGAAAAGTAATAGAGCTTTATTTCCAAAACCAACGCTCAGCTAACGTGATTTTAAAAAAAAGCATATGCGGACATTTAATGTTACACATGTTCTTGCAGAAATGAGGAGGTTCAATTCAATTAAAGAAATAAAAATTTGTGCTACAAAGAGCAAAAGTTTTAATGATTTCTTTAGCTATTAATTTCTGGCCAAAAAAAGAAAGTTTCTCTTTTAATTTCAAATCGCTGTAAATTTAGATTTTTTTTTTTCGAAAATGCTCTTTAATGTTGTTTGTTGGAAGTATAAACTATATATTAAATACAAAAAATCTCTTGAAGTTCTAACTTAAAAAGGTGAAAAAAAAAAAAAAAATCTGTTTTGTTCACTAAGCAATATTGTTTAGTAACCCATAGAAAATCCGGGTTAGATCCATTGGTTTTATTAAGGTGAATAATACTCAAAGAGATCCATAGATTGTTATTCAATTATACTTTATAACGTTAGTGAAATGGCTGAAAAGAGATTTTCATTAGAGATCTTAGGTGTGATTAGTTGCAATTTCCGGTTTTACACATTTCATAATTTAATCTTGAATACCACAAGATATAGAATAAGAAATGTGTCTATTACTCGCATAAGGATACTTATAAAAATTTAAGTAGAACTTTTCTTCTACTTCTTATACCCTCCCCCCCTTTAAATCTCTAACAATAATAATAATATTACAAATATTGTCTTATTAGACGATTAAAATAACCTAATTTAGTACATTTAAGTATTCCTTAAAAAAATAATAACAATAATTATATGGAACGTGAACTTTATAAAGCAGAAATTACGTAAAAATTTCTCATATATGGCTTCAACAATAGGGGAAGGTACTTAACCTTTTCGGTTCTGGTGAACTATTAGTAGTACACGTCTTTTCATCGAGTATTATTATGTTTGAAAGATTAATTTTGTTATTTTCTACACATAGAAATGATAAAATATGTGTATGTCTTTCTTAATATGACTTCATTTATGTTTTGACATTTAGTGATAACACTAATAATAAATGTTTATTTACTTAGTAATCTTTGCACCGTTGGCGATTAATTTATTTTATACATATATTTCACTTTTTCAAATTTAAAATATAGGTTTCTTTTCTGAACAAATCAGGTTATGACAAAATAATAATAATAATAATAATAATAATAATAAAAACAACATTAGAAAGTTGTAATGTAGGTTAAACCTCGTTGTTATACGATATTTTCCAAATGTCTCCAAAAACTCTTCTTTAACCTATTATTATATAAATATCGCTTAAATAGTACACAAAATATTCATTGAATTTCGGACAGCGAGATAATCTCTAAATTTCAGTAAATCTATTTGGATAGCTATCATTAACATTATTTAAGTAAAGGTAAATTTGTTTTTTAAATGTAAAAAAAAAAAAAAAAAAAAAAAAAAAAAAAAAAAATGGTTTCGAAAGGGTTAAATTAATCGATATATATATATATTTGAATACAATTTTTGTCTTAATTTATTTGTTTGGTCTAACTTTTAAGAAATATGTAGTTAAAACTCTTCAGATAATTTTAGCGTAATTTCTCTAACGTCTTTTATATGAGATTGCCATAGCAGCTGAGTCTCTGGCGATCTTCCATCTGCTTAATATCTTTAAACATCTGAAAATGTCTTTAGACTCGTTAGTTTATTGTCAGTCATTTAATTTTCTTAAAAGTGGATTTAGTTTGTTTATTTAGTCAAAAGGAGAAGTGCGGTGTCATTAGTCGCACCTGGATTTTGGTGCAATTCTTATGCATCTGTAAAACACTGTCCTTCATACTTCTTGCAGGTGATGTAAGAATAAACGGTTTAAGAGTCACCTGTTCGTAGACAAAAGTGGACCTTTTATTAACGTTTCAGTGAATAAAGTTTTCTTCTTTGAGGAAAATGTCTGAAATTTATTTTCTTTTAAATTCAATTTAATTTAATTTAATTTTTTTTTTTTTTTTTTTTTTTTTTTGCCTTTTTTTCGGAATTTATTGATCTAGACTATTACTCGTTTCAACTGCAATAAATGTTTTTACTTTCTTCTATCTTTACAAGAAGAAAGTATTGGATTCATGAAAATTTTCGACTTCCGGTTTTCGACGGATTTATACGTTTTAGAAGGTCCTGAACACGTTTTGACTATTTTTAGAAAATGTCTGTCTGTGAGTCTGTCCGTCTGTCTGTCTGTCTGTCTGTCTGTCTGTGTGTCTGTCTGTATGTGACAAAAAATTTGTGGGCGCTCTATCTCAAGAACTAATGCTCGAAATTTAATAAAATTTTATATTCTGTTAGACCTTGATATGAATTAGTGCCTATTGGTTTTTGGTGAAAATTGGCCTGCAGGTGGCGCTGCTATACTACGTTTTTCATGATTTTCAAGATTGCTATATCTCAAGAACTAATGCAGAGAATTTCACCAAACTTCAGATTCTGTGACCCCTTGATATACATAGATGCTGATTAAATTTTGGTGTAAATTGGCCAGCAGATGGCGCTGCTATACCACGTTTTTCATGATTTTCAAGATTGCTATATCTTGAACTAATGCAGAGAATTAATGCAGAAGAATGCCTGCCCCTTGTGACCCCTTGATATACATAGATGCTGATTAAATTTTGGTGTAAATTGGCCAGCAGGTGGCGCTGCTATACCACGCTTTTCATGATTTTCATGATAGCTATATCTCAAGAACTAATGCACAGAATTTCACCAAACTTTAGATTCCGCGATACCTTGAGTTACATAGCCGCTGATAAGGTTTTGGTGTGAACTGACCTATAGGTGGCGCTGCTATGCTACATTTTGCACGATTTTTGCGATAGCTATATCTCAAGAACTAATGCTGAGAACTTCATCAAATTTTAGATTCTGTTACACTAGAATATATAACATAATTAGACGCTGATTACATTTTTGTATTAACCCTGCAACAGTTGGTGCAGCTATAATGCATGTTGCACGATTTTTCCTATAGTTATATCTCGACAACCAACGCACATAATTTCATCAAACTTCAGATTTTGTTACAAAACGACATATAACATAATTACACGATGATTACGCTTTGTTATAAATCCTTCAACTGATGTCGCTGCTGTGATATATTTTACACTGTGTTTTTAAACTAGCTATATCTCAAGAACTAATGCACAGAATTTCATCAAATTTCAGATTATTTTACACCATAACATAATTAGACGCTTTTTTACGTTTTGGCATAAATTGTACAAGATATGGTGTTGCTATGCTACGTTTTGTAAATTTTTTGTCATAACTATATCTCAAGAACTAATGGACGAAATGCCATCAAATTTCAGATTCTGTTAGGTCTTGACATAAATAGATGCTTATTAGGTTTTAGTATAAATTACCCAACATGAGGCACTACTAAGATCCTTTTCTCAGAATATTAATTAAATTTTGTGTTTTAGGCTTTTCGGCTACCAGAATCTCATTAGGCTAGGTCAAATGTTCGAGGAAATTCGATAGTGGGTAACTTTGGGGTCACCATGTTTTTTTTTTTTTTAAATATCAAAATGTACTTATGCGATAGAAGAAAGTTTTGGGATTGACACATCCAACTAGTTTTATGTGTAGTAATTTTAAGATGTAACTTCAAGCTATCACATAATTTCATAGTAATTAAAATCATATTTAATTTATTAAAATTATTAATTTCTATATATTTAAAATACAAGCCAGTTTTTAAGTCATATATCCTAGCCTTTACTCTAAACCAGTTTTATTTTATTTTATTATTATTATTTTAACTGAAAATTGTTCATTTGTAAATGACCCAGCAATAGCTATTTTTTTCTTTTGTATTTTATTTTTAATTTTAACATTGTTAGAGATTTTTTTAATAATTGTGGCAGCTATTCCCATAATTGCAGAGAAATGGAAAATAACAAGTTTTATATATGGTTACATCTTTTTTGGTGCATTTTTTAAAAATTGCATTTTAAACGAATATACAGGGTGAACATAAAGTCCCAGCCCATTTTGCAGAAATAATTAATGCATGGATTTTACATTACAGGTGAATGATACTCCGAGGATATGCTAACAACAGAAGAACGAATTGCGGTTGTAACGGCACGTTTGCGTGGTCAGACATTCGAGGAGATCAGGGAAATGTTTCGTAGAAAATTTGGAAGAGAGGTTCCAACACGAAGAAATATCCGAAAAATGGTGAAAATTTTTTTGCGCACAGGATCTGTCCTCGATGAGAAATGTACAGCTCGACCATCGATGTCAGCTGAAACAGTGGCGAATATCCGTGAAGCCATTGAGCGATTAGTCCCGATGCATCAACTCGTTGCCTCAGTCGTGAACTTGTGAAACTTCAATCGTCTGTCTGAAAAGGTGGGAAACTTGTTTCGAATTCGATGGACATCACGTTGAAAAGTACTAATATGCTGCATAATATAATACTATTGAAATATAAAATTCATGAATAAATTATTTCTACAAAATGGGTTGGGACTTTATGTTCACCCTGTATATGATTTTAATTTGAATATACAGAGAAAACTCCCTGTACGACCACCTCCATTAACCCCTTCGCGACGGGAGTATTTTACAATTTTTTTTTAATGATTTGTCACCGGTTTTAAAAAACAGAAATTTGTGCCTTATTCAATCGAAAAAAATTCTTCGATTAAATAAGGCAAATTTTACCGTAAAATTTTACTGGTGGGAATAAAAAAGGATTCTTAAGCCTTTTTTGTGGCACGTATACGTGTCGCTCATCCCCAAGGGGTTAAGTGACCATCTGCCTGAACGACAATTTTTTTCATGGAACGATATTTATTTCCACAGACCCAATACTAATTTTAACTGCATTCAGAGATCACCCCAATTGAACTCCATTTATGAATGACCAATTTTTTTAAAGAAAATGTAACAATTTCTTTTTTTTTTCCTGGTCACTTGAAGGTTTTATAATTCTGGATAGCTCATTTTTCACCAAATTTAAAAATTAAATTTATTTATTTATCTTTATTTTATTTTTTTATGCCGGTAACTTTTACCTGTTTAAAATCTTTTGTGTCTCTTTTGGCAATGAATTTAACTCTGATAACGAATTAAGAATAACGGTCATTGACTTATGCTGTTCCTGTTCTCCATTGCTTTATTCTTTCAGAAAACACTCAAAGAAATAGATAAAATAATGAAATCGTCATTTTTCCCCGTTAAAAAGAAGAAAAAATGCGTTTATTTATTGAACTTTGAAAGGATTTGTAAATAAAAGTTGCAAAAGATAAAACCGTAAAATCAAAGTAGGCGTCATTATATTCATTTTTTAAAAACTCTTTACGCAACTTACTTTTGATTATTAAATTTTTATGTATTTTTCCTAATGTTAAAAATAAATTTTAGTTACGTTCTTTGTTACCTTTTTTTCAACAATTAAAATCTAGATTTAAACATGACCACCATTAAGAGACCACTATTCGGAGCGACCAATTTTTATTGAAATAGAAGGTTGTCGTTTTAGGGAGGTTTTACTGTATGATTTTATACCATCGAGGGCTTAATCCTTTAAGCCACACAAAAATTTTGTTCGTGAATTGATGAAATGGTCGACTGACACCAGAATTCACAAATGATTTACTTAAATAAAAACCTGTTTTTCTGATAAAAGCAAAATTTTTCATTTGAATCGGTGCAACTGACGTCATTGTGTAATGTGTAGAAAATTTCAAAAGGAAGAAACGAAATTTTTAGAATACAGATAGTTTTGGCAGAATTTTCAACATCATTTTCGCCGAAGACAAATACTCGACGAAACGCAGACTTTGGGCCGAAAACGAAATCAAAACCGAATTTTTGGTCAATTTCTGATGATAATGTTTTCTCCCTCTTAGTCTTTTCTTTAAAATGCAAATTTGTCTCCCCCAAAACAGTTTGCATCAATATTTTTTTTAATTTCAAAATGTATTTTGTATTTTAAATGTATTTTAAAAATACATCTATTTTGTATTTAATTTTTTTTTTAATTTTGAAAAGTATTTTAGGTTTTAAAACCTTTGTATTTTGTATCGAAAATGGATTTTCTATGTATTTTGCCCAACTCTGCTGTGGGGTCGGGCCTTCAACTTTAAAAACTTATACTTTAACATTTAATTTTGACATTAAATTTGCATTCGGTAATTTTTATATCAAACGGTGGAGCCTTTGCACCTTGATTGGGGATCATTTTTTAATACAGCTTTATACAATGTAAACATACTTAAGAGAATTAAATCTGCATCTTCAAAAACTTCAAAAGCCGACAATAACCTTTTCTTTACCAAGGTAGATTTTTTTTTAATGAACTAATAACAGGAACATATTTTATGTACTATTATTTTAACACAATCTAACCGATTGGTAAAGTTATCATACGAATTGAATATTTCCAGCTGAGCGAAAAATTGCCAGTCCGGGATCCGGGTTCGATTCCCGGACTGGGCAATTTTTCGCTCAGCTGGAAATATTCAATTCGTATATATTTTATGTTTTTTTAGTACATTTTAAGCCCTTCGCGACGGGAGTCTTTTACGAAATGTTTAATGTTTTGTTACCAGTTAAAAAAAAAAAAAAAAAAAAAAAAAAAAGTACTTTATTAAATTGAAAAAAATGCTCCCATTTAAATAAGGTAAATTTTACATTAAAATTTTACTGGTGAGAATAAACAAGGATTCTTAAGCCTATTTGCGACACGCATACGTGTCGCTCGTCTCTAACAGGTTAAAGAGTTAAAATCGAATTACCGCAGCTGTCAGAAAAACCTTGCATCATTTTTGTGTCTTCTAAACTGAGCCGGGAAATTTTCCAATAGTATTGCTCTGGAAATTAATTTCCGTCTATTGTCTTTTCAATCGGAGGCGCCCGTCTATCTCCTGCACACACCTGTGGCTGTGAGAAAACCAGACGAGAGTTTTTCAGGGAAAGTGTGGGTGGAGAAATAGTGAGAAGATTCTCGCTAACAAGAACATTTGGCACTTCCGATCTCTTTCCCGTCGTAAAATATTATCTTTTCATTCGTTGGTGCCGGAAAACAGAATGAAAAATCTCAGACTAAAGCTTCTATGTTTAAAATATTGGGGTTATAGTCGGGTCAATCCATTTCGAGTGATCCAGAAAATATTTTTTTGGTCGCTCGACCATTTTTAAAAAATCTGAAATTTTTTGTACAACAACCCTAACATGACGGAAGTTCAAAATGACCGTTCTTTTAATTTTAGTATTTTTTGTTTGTGCATGGCGGCCATCTTTCTTTCATCGTGTGCAGCGATTTTCTCAGATACTAGGATACACAAAATTGTAAATATCTCGTCTTCTATTTTCCCAATTGAAATGGGGTTTGCAGCATTTTGTTCAGAATAAAATAGGCTAAATACACAGTGATAGAAAAATTTTGAAAAATAAATTTTTACAGGTGAAATTTTAGCCCAAAATGTACGATTTTTTCCAAAATCTATCTGTTTGCAAGAGGAAATTTTTCATGCAAGGGAAATTGTCAACCTTACACAATTTTTTCTACAAATAGGTCAAAAGTACGTGTACTCATACACCAAGTCCCAGATCTGGGAGTTAATTTCTCTTTGCGAAAAAAATTCCGAAATTCGTCAAAAATTTCAAAAATCGCACTTTTTAGGCTTTGATATCTCTGGTGGGGCACGAGATAAAAATCTGAAATTTTGGCCTATGATAGTATTGTGTAGTAGCGTTATGCACAAAAAATTTCAAGAAGGAGATTTAACTACAAGCTGAGATATGACATGGGAAATATGTGAAAACAATACTGTCAAACTATTGTAAACCTACTACGTAATTGTTCAACAAGACTGTCAACCTTGCACAATTTTTTCTACAAATAGATCAGAAGTGTGTGTACTCATACACCAAGTCCCATATCTGGGAAATGATTTCTCTTTCTGAAAAAAATTCCGAAATTCGTCGAAAATTTCAAAAATCGCACTTTTTAGGTTTGATATCTCTGGTGAAGCACGAGATAAAAATCTGAAATTCTGGACTTTGATAGTATTGTGCAATAGTGTTATGTACAAAAAATTTCAAGAAGGAGATTTGACTACAAGCTGAGATACGGTGATTTAAAAAAAATGTTAAGAAATGGTATTACGAGTGCATTAGGAGAAATGAGATTTGTCTCTTATATTACAGTATTTATACAGAAAATATCGTTTGTTGAAAACAGTTAAATAATAAACATTTAATTTACAAAATACTATGTATGCTCAACAAAGAGCTTAACAATATTTACGAGAGATGTTATGAGTTCGACCAGTTACTGTTATCAGTTCATCAGGCTGTTCTTTCTAAAAATTTTATTTGAAGCCCCCCAAGTCTTGCCATCCCTTGTTAACTTGAATGAAATTCTTTAGGTTTAATAATTGAAGCCGTGTCAACTCGATCAGTTGCAATCCATTGTCTATAATTTACTTTTCCTGAAATGTGTTCCGAGTAAAATTGTTGCAATAGCATTTCTAGTAGATTTGTTCATCTGGACAAATAGTGTATTGGCTTAGCATACATTCTGAATTGTTTAAATCACACAGAAGCATTTGAAAAATATATTTGTAATTAACATTTAACTTTGTACCATAAATAATTTAAAAATTTGGAGGTATGAACAATTACATAGTAGGTATCAATAGTTTGGCAGTATTAATTTCACATATTGTCCATGTCATATCTCAGCTTGTAGTCAAATCTCCTTCTTGAAATTTTTTGTACTTAACACTATTGCACAATACTATCAAAGGCCAGAATTTCAGATTTTTATCTCGTGCTCCACCAGAGATATCAAAGCCTAAAAAGTTCGATTTTTTGAAATTTTCGACAAATTTCGGAATTTTTTTCGGAAAGAGAAATCATTTCCCAGATCTGGGACTTAGGGTATGAGTACACGCATTTTTTACCTATTTGTAGAAAAAATTGTGCAAGGTTGACAGTCTTGTTGAACAATTACATAGTAGGTTTACAATAGTTTGGCAGTATTGTTTTCACATATTTTCCATGTCATATCTCAGCTTGTAGTCAAATCTCCTTCTTCAAATTTTTTGTACATAACGCTACTACACGATACAATCATAGGCCAAAATTTCAGATTTTTATCTCGTGCCCCACCAGAGATATCAAAGCCTAAAAAGTGCGATTTTTGAAATTTTTGACGAATTTCGGAATTTTTTTCGCAAAGAGAAATTAACTCCCAGATCTGGGACTTGGCGTATGAGTACACGCACTTTTGACTTATTTGTAGAAAAAATTGTGTAAGGTTGACAGTTTCCCTTGCATGAAAATTTTCCTTTTGCAAACGGATAGATTTTGTAAAAAATCGTAAACTTTGTGCTAAAATTTCACCTATAAAAATTTATTTTTCAAAATTTTTCTTCCACTGTATATTTAGCTTATTTTATTCTGAACAAAATGCTGCAAACCCCATTTCAATTGGGAAAATAGAAGACGAGATATTTACAATTTTGTGTATCCTAGTATCTGAGAAAATCGCTGCACACGATGAAACAAAGATGGCCGCCATGCACAAACAAAAAATAGTAGAATTAAAATAACGGTCATTTTGAACTTCCATCATGTTAGGGTTGTTGTACAAAAAATTTCAGATTTTTTAAAAATAGTCGAGTGACCAGTGCTGGACCACTTGAAATGGATTGACCCAGTCTGTCTCAAAAGTTTAAGCACAAGCATAAAATATCGATTTTTAATGAATTATAAAAAGTTAGAATTAATAACATTTTTTTATTTACATATTTCGCAATATTATTTAAATAAACGATATAAAAAATAGAAAAAAATAAATTACATAATTTAAAAAAATACAATTAAAAAAAAGTTATAAAAAAACTGTCTCAAAAGTTTATGCACAATGTCAAAAACAACCATATTTATAATTTTTACAGAACTTTTAGTAACAAATTTTTTTTCCATGTTTTCGGATTAGTTCAAATAAACGTGCTTTCGTCGAAATTATTAGTTTTTGTGGGGTTTCTGGTGGCAAATAATACTATGCTTTCTCAATAGCCTCTTGGAGTTCTTCAATAGAGTCATACTGCTTTCCATTGCCTAAACTTGGCGGGTTAAAGTATTCCAGACATTTTCAATCGGGTTTAAGTCTAGACTTAAAGCTGACTAGTCAAGTACTTTATCATTTTTCTGAAAAATCCAAAGTTTTGTAGAATGGGATACGTGGATTGAGGCATTGTCTTGCAGAAAAGTTCATTCAAAACCCCCCAAAATGTCACCGAATGGAAGCAAATGGTGGTTTAGGGTCTCTTGAAACTTTTTTCACTCTTCTCTTCCTTTTAGAAAAGCTAGAGAGGGCTGGCAAATGTCCCAAATGCCCCCTAAACCATAACGGATTTACCGCCTTGTTGCCTGCTGAAAAATGTCCTTCGGTTCTTGCGTAACTCATGCCAATACGCCTTCCAACCATCAGGGCCATCTAAGTTCCACTTTTTCTCATCACTGAATAAAACAGTAAGCCATTTGTCCCCGTATGTCATGTGGTTTTTAGCCCAGTTCATTGTTACCTGTTTGTGATGTAATTTAAGAGACGGTTTGCGAGCCAATTTCTTTTAGATGATATAATCACACGCTTTAATACGTCTATTTACAGTGTCTTTGGACATCTGTACTCTGAAATTATTTTTAATTTGCCGTATAGGGACATATTTTGTCTAAATACCAATCTCCATATTTTCCGATCAATCTGAACAGTCGTCACACGTGGTCGTCCGCATCTTGGTTTCCGCTTAAAATTATCATTTCTGGAAAGTACTTGATATATATATAGCTTTGATCAATTTAAAGCTTTTGCAGTTTCAGAAACAGTTTTATTTTGAGATTTCAATTTAAAATCTTTCAAAATCTCACATTTTGTGAATTCTTTACCCTTTGTCATGTTTAAAACATTAGAAAATAATTTCTCCAGTCTTTATACTTGTATAATAGTGCAATATGATGTCATACAACGTCATTACACAATACCAATCCCGTGTTTCTAAAAAAATTTGCATAAAGTGCTTAAACTTTTGAGACAGCGTTTCTTCAAGAAAAAAAGAAAAAATAAATAAAAATAAATATTTTTTTTATTTTAACTACCGTAATTTCGGGTGTATAAGCCGCAGCTCAAACAATTCTTTTTCGACCCAGAATTTTTTAAGAAACAAATGTAACTACTTAGATCGCCGTAAATATTTATCTTCAATCACTAAATAAGATTTCTGGGTCCAAAAAGAATTGTTTGATCCGCGGCTTATACACCCGAAATTACGGTACCCAAAATAGCTTATTTTATTTTATTTTGTTTAAATATTGAGTATTTATTGTAAATTAGCATAAAATATTCTCTTCTTCAATTATGTTAAGCGAGATTTGCAGAGTGCTTAAACTTTTGAGACAGACTATAAAGGTTTATTTCTTTATTTCATCAAAGGGAAAGCTTGGCCTCTCTTTGTATTGTTTATGTTCAGTTTAACTCTTTCAGGAGAAAGTAGTTGTGTTTCTGTAATCTTCAGTTCACAGTGGAATTTTCGAAAAATAAAAATTATTTCAAAATAAAAAAAGAGAAATTTTGCATCTTCTTTTCATCAGTTATAAAAGTAAAATTTAATTAAAATTTACTGGTGAAATTTTTGATTAAAATTAAGTGGGTTATAATGTATCCCATCCCTTCTCAATGCATTAAGAGGCTACATCAATTAGACGAAAACATCCATTCGCTAATTTTAATTCAATGGGAGAAATTTATAAAGATTTGATTTTTTTTGTTAAAATTTAAATTTTATCTGTGTATTTATTTATTTATTTTGCATTGGATAGCAGAGATTGACCTCTATATCTGTCGATTTTTACTTTTTCGATCTTGCTCTCGTACATTTTTAATTAGGGCCCATACACTTTCGCAACAGGTTTTAAATATAAAAACATTTTTATAAGAAAAATCTGAAACAAAAATCGAAAAATTTAAAAACGTCATGTGTTCTCCGGCCAAATTAATCGATTGAAAAAGTTCGTGTTTGTTGCATATTTTAGTCAGATAACTTTCTCGACCGACTGGGTTGACAAAAATCATGTGAACTGATGTCATGAATTCTGCCATAAGACACTGGCATAACAAATAAGAGCTTCCTGTGCCTCGGGAAATCCCGCAAATTGTTATGCAAAATTCCAGACCCGTCAGTTTTTAGCTCACAGGCTATCATAGCCTGAGAGCTTATGTGCCCGTCCGTTCTGTATGTATGTGCGTATGTGCGTAACGCGATAACTCATGATAAAAATATCGGATCCACTTGAAATTTTGTATATAGGTATATCCTGATAAGGCGCTTCCCTGATTAGTTTTTGGAGTTCATTCGATATGTATAAGAGGGGGAACGGGGGGCTCATGCCCCCCGTTAGTTGATATAAATGGGATTTTCATGCAGAATTAAGTTTTCAAAATTTAGATTAGGATCATTCTGATGAGGCGATTCCGTGACTGTTATTAGGTGTTCATTGAATAAGTATAAATAGGGGGAACAGGGGTTCTAATCCCCCCCCCCCGTTAGTTGATATAAATGGGATTTTCATGCAGAATTAAGTTTTCGTTCAAAATTTAGATTAGGATCATTCTGATGAGGCGATTCCGTGGCTGTTATTAGGTGTTCATTGAATAAGTATAAATAGGGGGAACAGGGGTTCTAATGCCCCCCCCCCGTTAGTTGATATAAATGGGATTTTCATGAAGAATTAAGTTTTCGTTCAAAATTTAGATTAGGATCATTCTGATGAGGCGATTCCGTGACTGCTATTAGGTGTTCATTGAATAAGTATAAATAGGGGCAACAGGGGTTCTAATGCCTCCCCCCCCCTCTTAATTTATATAAATAGGTTTTTCAAGCAGAATTTTCAGATTTCGTTCAAATCTCTGAATCGTTTTGGAAGTTTAATGGTTAAGTATAAAAGAAGGGGATAACTCCTTTTAAATTATATAAATGCTAAATGGGTTTTTATTAAGAATTATCTAATTTGCTCTGAATTTTGGATATAGATTTTTTATATGATAAAGCATGTCTTTGATAGTATAGGAGGTTCAATGATTAAGTATAAAAAAAGAGGAAAGGGGAGAGCTAATTCCCCTTCTTAATTTTTTTTTCGAACGGAATTAACCTTTGAAAATATAAGGCTTTAATGTACAATTAGTATTTGTAGCCTGTGAGCTCAATGCCATCAGTTTAACTGGGCAGTATTCTTTTTATTTAAATGACCAATCAGAGGTATTCGATTTATACGAAATCAATAAAGTTCAGTAGAAGCTCTTTAATCCGGCAAGTTCGGGACCACAGCCGTGCCGAATTAGAGATTTTACCGTATACTGGAACGTCAGTGCATTTTTTGTATTCATTTACATTGTGAACCTGAGAAATTGTATAAATATCTGACAAATACTACTCTGTATTTCACCATTCTAACAACTGTGAGAATTAAAGAAAAACATAGAATACAAAATCAAACTCCAATTATTTAATACATGCTGTTTACCTACAGTTACATTGTACATGTAGTAAAAAATTAACATGAACATTTACATTTTAAAAAAGTTTCTGAAATCTCGCACTTCCGTGATTTAATCAATTCTTCAAAAACTCGTTACGGATGATGTACAGAGTTATGAGTTCAGCAAAGTTGTAGCTTTTGTTCGATTCGGCAAATCTTATAAATCTGTCAAATGCATCAGAAGCCTGTTTTCCAGAGACTTAAAAATCCGATTCCACCTCCTAAATATGGCTTCTTGCTGGGTGTGTACGAAATGTCTTAAAACATTTTTTTTATAATCAGTGTGTTATTGATTTCTTCGATATTTCAATTACTTCTTCACGGAGTATAGCTTTTTCAAGACATACATTCGAATCAAAAAAGAAAATAAATAAATAAAAATACGCGGGCAATATCAATAAAATTATTCGAAAAAATACGTAAACAAAAGATCTGTACAATTTATTCTTAAAAATTTGCTTAATTTGAAATAGAGTCGTTCCATGGTAACTTACGTTACGTTTAGAACTATTTGCTACAGTAATTTTAGTAATATAACACTAAAAATTTTTCAAATGTAAAATTAACATGATTTATTTATGAAACCTATCTACAGGTCAATTTGGATGAAAATTACCTAAAAAATGATGATAAAAATTAAACTTTATATGATAACTTACATTCTTTTTCAGTAATGACAGTTACCATAGTAAATAAAACAATCAAAATTTAAGAAATAACATTAAAATTAGGTAATTTTCATCTAAATTGGGCTTTGAAAAAGTTTAATTAGCAGACCATGTCAAATTTATATTTTGAATAATTTATTTGTGTGTGTTATATTACTAAAATTACTGAAAATATTTCAAAATATAAAGTGAGTTACTATGGAATGACCCAATAATATTTACAGCTCCAAAAACTTTTAAATGCTGTGTATAAATCACACAATATCGAGCTGTTGAAGATAATACTCCCCCACCCCCCTCTTCCTTAGATGATTGTGTGAATCTTCTAGTGTAGCTCCATATATTAACCAAAACGGCTTTAGAAGATGAAATTTTCGCGAATTCATAATTTGGGACATAAAGGATTAAAACTTAGGAGAGAGAATTTCATTAGCCTGATGCTTTTTGAAACATTTGATTACGGCTTTCAATCGCCAAGAAACCATCGTGTCTTTTATGATAAAAATTCCCCCAGTTAGATAAAATTTCCCTTGATTATCACATGGGTACCCGGGCACGAAATTTCTGAAAAGCACCAAAAATTTTCACAATGTTATCTAAATTTCCATTAAAAAATAAAATAATTTTTGAAAAAAAAAAAAAAAATGTGATATTTGAGATATTAATACTATGAGGTGGCAAATATGTATATGGATATATGGTTAAAATCCTATTTCCGTAAATAATAATAATAAAAAAATTTATTTTTATTCCATAGGAGTTGTGCAAATATAAGGTTATAATTTTAGGGGGGAGGGGGGGGATCTGACACATGATATCGTAAGATATCTCTAGGGAGACGTGGGGTTATCTTTTGATATCGACATTATTTTTGATCTAATCAAAATTTTCTCTTTTTATTTGTAACATGCTCTTTGGTTTAAAATAGTATGTTGTCTTTTTTTTATTTAGTTATCTTTTTTAAAGGAAATACAAAATTATTATTAAAATCACTAAATTATTATAAAATCATTTAATACTAAAATATGTACCCCAACTTTTGAAATTCCTATTCTTCGTCATATGATGTGTATGCATATATAATTACAGATCGACGAAACACATGTGAAAAATGAAGCTTGTATTTACTAATAAATTAAAGTAAAAGAGAAAGAATGTTATCCATTTGTCTTGTTGATAAGAATTTCTGTCTACTCTCTACTACATTTCCGTTCGATGGAAGTGCAACAAGACTTTATTACTGTTGAATGCATTATGTAACAAAAAGCTATAATGAAATACCCTTAACCCCTTGGGGACGAGTGACACGTATACGTGCCGCAAAAAGGCTTAAGAATCCTTGTTTTTCCCCACTAGTAAAATTATACTGTAAAATTTGCTTTATTTAATCGAAGGAACTTTTCGATTTAATAATACACACATTTCTGTTTTCAAAAATCGGTAACAAAACATTAAAAATTTCGTAAAAGGCTTCCGTCACGAAGGGGTTAAATAGTAACTATTTCTTTTTAGTGTTAATTGATAAAAAGCAATATTTTATTGACTTATTTTCACTTGAATCGAATGTTTTTTAAAACACGGTATAAAACATTTAAGAATCGGAAAAATCAAACTTTTTTCTAGGTCTCTTCAAGTTTGAATTAAAGAACATCAACAATAAAAGATTAAATAATTATAATAAAAATAGTAATCTCAAAACGTAATTCTGAAATTCCGAAAATAGATATATAGTAAATCATTAAAGACGTCAATCTCCTGTGTAGCAGAAGTTTCACCAACTAATTTCGTATACTTAGAAATATGTCATTTAAATTTCACTTTTAACATTGAAGTTTTAATGACTGACGTAGATATTTACCAAAATTTAAAATTCATTAAGAACAATGGATAAACTATATTTAAGCACATATATAATGAACATGAAAAACTTTAACTTCCATTTAAAATAAACAAAACAGATCATACTATTTGAATTATGACATTCTATAAAATGAATATAACAGACATATGAAAAGCAATTGGACGTAAAACAACAAAAAACAAATATATATCCGAAAAATCCTAAAGTTTTACGCTATTAAAGGGCTTTTTAAAGCATAGTATAAAATGATTTTTTTTTTTTTTTTTTTTTTTTTTTTTTTTTGAATTGGAAAAAATCAAACTTTTTTCTAAATACCTTCGAGTTTGAGTTAAAAAACGGCAACAGTAAAAGCAAAAATAAATACAATAAAAATAGTTATCTCGAAACCTATTTCTGAAATTCCAAAAAATGGATAGATACTAAGCCATTAAAGACGTCGATGTCCTGTATAGCAACAATTCCAACCAATTTCGTATACTTTTAAATCTCTCATTTAAATTTCACTTTTAAAATTAAAGCTTTAATGACTTGACGAGTAGATGCCAGAGAATTTTTCAAGTTATCATTCATGAGACAAAGTCATTACTCCTGAGGGATAGTTCGATCAAGTTAAAGAAGAAATGCCTGATATCCCTAATTGACGCTAATCATACTAGCACAACAGGTAATCAAGGTGATTATAATTTTTATACATAAATCCAATGCAACATAGATATATGGCTAAATTTAAAATTCAGTAAGATCAATAGATAGCTAAACATGTTACGAACATGAAAAATGTAAACTCTTATTTAAAATCATTAAACAGATCACCATTTGAATTATGAAGTTCTATAAAATGATTATGTTCAAACATATGAAAAGCATTTGGATGAAAAACAACAGAAAACATACATATGTATCCGAAAAATCCGAAAATTTTAGTGCATTAAAATGCTAGCATATTATAAAAAGGTATTTTTTTAAATTTAGAATCGGATATCAAACTTTTTCTACGTGGCTTCGAGTTCGCATTAAAGAACGTTGACAGTAAAATATAAAAATAACTGTAGTAAAAATAGTAATTTTGAAACGCATTTCTGAAATTCCAAAAATAGATAGATATTAAGCCCTTAAAAACCTTGATATCCTGTGTAGCAGCAGTTCTACCCGCTAATTTCGTATACTTTGAAATCTGTCATTTAAATTTCACTTTTAATATTAAAGTTTTAATGACTTGAGGAGTACACGTCAGAGAATTTTTCGAGTTATCATTCATGAGACAAATTCATTACTCCTGAGGAATAGTTCGATCAAGTTAAAGAAGAAATGCCTGATACCCAGGGTTCTCGCTGTCGTTCGCCATTCCGCCAAATTTCGATTGAATTCTTCATTTGGCAAGTAAACAATCGATTAAATTCACCAAATTGCTATGCTCAATTTTTGCTTTTTCTTTCTTTTCTTTTTCTTTTTCATACTGCATTTTTACATATTTTTAATGTATACATATTTTTAATATATACATATTTAAAAAAAATTGTAGCAGATAATTGAAATTAGATTAATAACAATCCTTGTCGCAGTTATAACAACTTAGGTTGTTTTAGAACATATTAAAAAAAAAAGGGAGGTACATTAAAAAATTAAAGTTTTTTTTTTTTTTTTTTTTTTTTGCTAATACTTTTTTTATTTGGCGAATGTTTTTTTTTTATTTTTAATTAGCCAAATTACTAACATTGGTCAAATTTCAGCGAGAACACTGCTGATACCCCTAATTAACGCTAATCAAACTAGCATCATGACAGGTAGTCAAGGTGATCATACTTTTTGTAATAAATCTAATGCAACATGTATAAATATACTTTTATAAATGTAACCACAGTAATTCAGATATTACCATTCAATAAACCAATGAAATCAGTATTTTTTCAATCATCTTATTGAAAACAGTTGAAGTTTGAAGTGAAATATAGAAGGCAGATTACCAAAATAATGAAAGGTAAGTTGATAAATGGACAGTAGAAGGCATTTTCATTAAACTACTCATACCAAAATTTTAAGTTCAGTAATACCAATAGATAAACAGTATTTAAACATGTTATGAACATGAAAAATTTAAACTCCAATTTAAAATAATTAAAACAGATCACCTTTTGAATTATAAAGTTCTATGAAACGATTAAAAACAGACATATGAAAAAGCAATTGGATGAAAAGCAACAGAAAAGATATATATATCCGAAAAATCCTAAAATTTTAGGACATTAAAGTGCTTTTTTTAAAAAAAAGGTGTAAAATGTTTTTTTTAGAATCGGATAAATGAAACTTTTTTCAAAATACTTTCCAGTTCAAATTAAAGAACGTCAGTAAGAAAAGATAAAATAATCATAATAAAAATTGCAATCCCGGAACATTTTTTGAAATTCCGAAAATTAATAGATATTAAGCCATCAAAGACGCCAATCTCCTGTGTAGCAGCAGTTTCACCAACTAATTTCGTATACTTCGGAATCTGTCATTTAAATTTCACTTTTAATATTGAAGTTTTAATGGCTTGACGAGTGCACGTCAGAGAATTTTTCAAGTTATCATTCATGAGACAAAGTCATTACTCCTGAGGGATAGTTCGATCAAGTTAAAGAAGAAATGCCTGATATCCCTAATTAACGCTAATCAGACTAGCACAACAGGTAGTCAAGGTGATCAACTCTCAACCGCTGTCGTTTCATCAATCATATTAGCTAATCTCAAACGATCATAAACTTGAATGACACGTGGCTTTCGACTTAAAGAGAAGTCATTCAGAAAACTAAGCGTGAATCCTCCCCGAAAAGCCTCCCAATTTCTTAAGTTACTTGGAATTACAATTATCGATTTAAAATGAGTTTCTGTGACAGATATTCGTTTTTGCTAAGATTAGATGAGAGGATTTTACTTATTCATCTATTTTTTTTTTTTTTTTTTTTTTTTTTTTTCTAATTCAGATGCGAGTCAATCAACTGAACTTTGCACCTATTGGATTAATTTAAAACACGATTGTTGAATCGGTTACATGAATTATAACAGATGTAAAATTTCCAAGTGGGGGAAAAAAGTTTGGGACTGGATTTGAACCAGGGATATATTGGCTGAAGCCGCCAAAGCTAGATATTTACATCTGTTCTTGGCACATATTCCTATATCCCGTATTTAGGTGCGTTCGTAATAATGTTAATACATTGCACCTACAGTCGTCGTTTAGTCCATCAGTCTGTCTGTCCGCATTTAACAATGCAAAAACAACCCAACCGAATCATTTGAAATTTAAAATATATTAACTTTTGTTGAATTATTTCAAATTTTATGAAAATCGGGCGAATAGTTCGATCACAGGGACAATCAAAAACATTCCGTTACATCCGGCCAAATTGTTTCAAGTGCATTTTAATTCTCTTGCACGCTTTCGAACATAATAAAATTGATATGCATCTATGAAGCACATACTGAAATATGCATTCTGTACAATCTGTGGCACAAAGAATGTCTTTTGTTTTTCAGGGTCATACAAAAGTATGCCACTTACATTATGGTATAGGCGAAACATTGTTTGGGGCGCGTTTTAATTAAACTATTTCATATTTAATGAAATTGATATACGTTGCTGAGGTTAAAAGTTACTTCCTGTATAATAGAAAACAGATAGTATTTACAGGGACACAGAAAAGATTTCGGATGCTATACTGTATCTGAAGTACTGTATTATCTAATCTCAAACGATCGTAACTTAGATGACACTTGGCTTTCGATTTAAAGACAGGTCATCCACAAAACTGTGAGCTATCCCTCCCTGAAAAACCTCACAATTTCTTTAGTTACTTGGAATTACAATTATCGATTTAAAATTAGTTTCTGTGACAGATATTCGTTTTTGTCAAGATTAGATGAGAGAATTTTACTTATTCATCTATTCTTCTTCCAATATAGATGCGGATCAATCAACTCAACTTGGCACCTATTCCTGTACCCCCGTATTTAGGTGTTTTCGTATAATTATGTAGCACCTATAGTCGTTGTTCAGTCCACCCATCTCTCTGTCTGTCCATCTAACAACGCAAAAACTACTCAACATATTCGTTTGAAATTTAAAATATATAACTTTTGCATAAATCATCGAGTAATTTCAAATTTTATGAAAATAGGATATATAGTTCAATTACAGGGAAAATCAAAAGTATTCCGTTATATTACGGCCAAAAAAAAAATAGTTTCAAATGCATTTTAATGATGTTGCACTCTCTCGAACATAATAAAACAGATATGCATCTATGAAGTATATAAGTAAAGTATACATTCCGTACAGTCTGTGGCGCAGTGTTATTCATTTATAGGACCGTACGAAAGTATTCCATTACATAATGGTATGATGAAAACATTGTTTGGAACAAATTTTAATTAAACTATTTTACATTCTTTGAAAATCATATACGTTGTTGAGGTTTACAGGTTACTTCTTGTATAACAACAAGCAGATAGTAGTAGTGTACAAAGGCTGTTTTTCTTTTGAATTTTACTTACAAGTGTTGCTTTTTTTTAATTAGGATACTTTTACTTTCGGAGCCGGTTTTGAAAGTGAAAATATTCTCAATAGAAAAACATGCAAAGAAAATCGAAAAAATTAATTTGTTTTACTAATTTCTCAAGAGATGGCATAAAAAATATGTTTTATTTGACAAAAGTAATTCGCCGATATTATAAATCGCGCTGATACCATTTATTGTAGTTTATATCTTTGATATTGGGATATGCTCCTTGCTCCAATTTTTAAGATATCCTTACTATTATTTATTTATTTATTTATTTATTTATTTTTTCTTTTTTCAGCAACAGTTGAATGCAATCATGACAACCTATTTTTCGGCACATCATTTGAAAGATTTTTTTAGTGCCTGGTATGTATCCTATTCTAACCAGTCTAATCTTGTTATTATGATTCATTTTTAATGTTTTCTCCACCTTATTAACCCATAAATGCATATTGTATCATTTTCGATACCATAAGTGTTCCCGATTTATTAGGGGTTTTATTCACATATTCCGTATTCTCGCCAGAAATTTAAAAGAGCAATTTTCACTTTACTTAATGACAGACCATTCGTAATTAAATAAAGAAAAATTTACTATTTAGATTTTTCTGGTATGAATTCTGATTCTTTGAATTGCGCATTTTTTGGAACGCGTTCTATCCTTTGCATTTAAGGGTTAATGATTTATGGGTGATGATAACAAATTCGTATTATTTTGTTTTTTCATGGCTGATATGAAGATGAAACCTCACAACCTCACACTTTATTTGTAGTTCCAAAGTATTTGGAATCTGATGAATCTCTTTTGGTTCAACAAATTTCTATCATAGTCCTTTCAATTCATTTTTTTTTTTTCATGTTTGAATAACGTATGTTGTATTACAATTAATGGTATAACGGCTCTTTTAACACATGAACATAATTGGCGCAAATTTATGAATTATATAAAATACGACATTTTAACCATGCGAGAACAAAATAAATAAATAAATAAAAAATAACTAAAAATAAAATAAAATAAAATAAAATGGTCCTATTGCATTTACCATATGTCATTACTGATTATGTTTAATAAGCAAAAGAAAGTAAATGAATTAGCGGCATGTAATATTTATGTTTACAATTTTACAACTCATTGTTTAAAATAAATTTGATACATTAAACATTAATTCAGAACCTCAACACCTGCTTTTGTAAAAAAATATCTCTGTTCTTTTAATCAATGTCCTTGGAAGCTATGTTCTCCATCCGACAACTTGGGTTTATTTTCGGACAAACAACTCGATGAAATTAACCAAGTTTTCTTCTTTGCCTTTCTCCAAACCCGTTAGCATTTGAGGATGGACAGCAGGTGTGAGTATTATACACGGTCCCTTTCTTGCTTTTTCTGCAGACTTTGGCTGGCCCTCGGTTGTGTCGCGGCCAGCATTCTTTTTTATTTTCCTTCTTTCTTTCTTTCTTTCTTTTTTCTTTTTTCTTTTTCTTTTTTTCTTTCTTTTTTTTTCTTTTTGTAAAAATAGTGGTGATATTGTACATTTATTGAGGAAAAAATTCAATCTGGTTTAAATGCATCAACCCTTTGTGCTTCAACAACTCCGATTTGAAAAACATTTACTCAGATGTTAGAAAACATTATTTTAAGCATGTAAAAAAAATCTAACGTAAAACTAAAATAATTATTGACTAAAAGATACATTTTTCATATCTATAATAAACAGAAATTGACATACTTCTCATAAGTATTGTCCATTTTCTAATACAAAGTTTTAAAGTACACAAAATTACCTTTAAAAAAAAATCGACTTTCGAACTTCTCTAGTTTTTTTTAATTTGACAAAACTTACTAAGTTAATTTTTACAGTATCAACCTGAAGTTTCTAAAATGATAAATAAAACTTTGGTATTGAGAAATTAAAACCAATATCATCGTCTGTTGAGAATTCCAACGATCCATTTGTATTAAGGTCCCACACTATAAGCAGAGAAAAAGATCCGGATGATAATGTAAAGTCTATGGGAGCGTTCTTTTCAAATATCTCGCTCAAATTTTAATATTTTGACATGATTTTTTTTGCACAAGATAGTTGAGGACAATCCACAACCAGCCTAGTTTTTACTTTTTTGATTTTGCTTATATATTTTTTATATTACGATAGTTTCAATTTCCGAACCGGTTTAAACCGATTTCGAAAGTTAAAATAATTTTTAAAAAAATCTGAAACCGAAACTGAAGAAGTAAAAACTAGGCCGATTGTGAATCGTCTTCACTATCCTATGAAAAAAAAAAAAAAAAATCATGTCAAAATATTAAAATTTGGGCGAAATTTGAAAAGAACGCTCCCATAGACTTTACATTATCATCCGGGTCTTTTTACTATATCTAGTGTTGCGCCTTAAGGGTGTTCTCACTTTGATATGGAATTTTGGAGCATTATTATGTATGAGACAGAAGAAAATTTTGGATTAACACATTTGACTAGTTCTGTTTCTCTCGTCATATAACGTTTCTTTTATCATATAACGAAAGACTCTTTCATGTAACCAGGCATGAGAGTCTTCCGACCCAAATGGCCGATTACTACCAATAAATTTTAAAAGTATACTTAAGTTTATAACTTCTCAGAAATTCTGCCATTAAATAATACCAGAAATTTTAATAAAATTTAGTGGTAGTAATCGGTCATTTTGGGTCGGAACGCTCTCATCCCTGTATAACCTTGCCTTGGGATTTTTTACTTCAACGGATAATCATAATGTGATAAATTATTACATTTTAGTCATCGATCTGCGACTGTGACACTTGTGATGTCACATCGATTTGTAGAGTAAAATCGCAACATCTGTTTCTGTAAACAAAATCTCCTTAACCTTGGAAAAGCGTGTTCTTGCCTCAACAACATTGTTTTATATTCGGACAAACAACGCAATGAAATTAACTCCCTTATACCTTTCTGCAAATCCATCAGCTTTGGGTGAGGTTTGACGATAGCAGGTGCGAGAACCTGAAACTGAGCTAAGCCATGAAAAAAAAAGATAAAATAATCATGTCTTTTTGCGAGTTCACGATTTGAATTTTAATCCTAACCGTAACCGGTCACTGAGGCAATGTCGGACGCAGCAGGGGATGGACGATTTAAGTTGAAGACCCCTCCCTTAGCCCGAAATAATCAAGAGTCGGTTTTAAGATCTTAATACTTTTGTTTTGTTTCAGATTCTTTTGTGCGAGGGAGGACATTGTAAATGAAGCTGAGGGTAAAATAACAGTGTGCTTGCTTTGCAGATCTGGGATTTAAGTTGAAGACTTTTGTGAATGTGTCGCGCAAAGAAAATATTGAATTTTAGAACATAGGGGATTATGAGGGACGTTCAGACAAGTGTTAAGTGCAGTTTAAAAAGGAAAATATTTAGTTGTTTTTAACAGGTCACTTTTAAAAAGAGAGTTTTGAATGAATTGTTGATATGTTGAAGTAAGAGCTTGATTAAACAAATACAGCTTAGAATGACGCCGACAAAAAAGATTAAAATGAATTTTCCAAAAGAAAATTCCCGTAATAGGAGGGGGTTTTCACTTACAAATCATTCATAGTATAAGATAAATCTTGCATTGTTATAAAAATCGATTTTTTTTTTGTTTGTTTGTTTACATTTTTCAGACATTGGAGATTCCGAAAACAAAATTTTTAGAAAAAAAATTGCCGCCCGTCTGTTTGTGTGTCTGTCTATCTGTAAACGCTCTATCTCCCGAACAAATTGAAATAGAGATTTTAAATTTCGCATATACTTAGTATGTTATAATAGAAAGAAGCCTATTGAATGTCAGTAACCTCGATTATCCGGAACTATTTTTTTTCGGACTCTCAAAATAATCGTTCTGCTGATGAAAAGCATAAAAACAATTTCAAAATTTTTTATTTTAAGGAGATAATGTAAAATACAATAAAAAACATAAATTTTGCATGAAAAATGAAGTCAATCAGATAGTTATTTGCCGAGATATTTGTAATCCTACTTTCTTCACTCTTCAATTTTTCATGACCCTGTATTTCATTCAAATTTCAATTCAAATATATATTTTAGTTGGAAATAAATATGATTACCCTTTTTTGGAGTTATAAGTATGTCTCTTTTACGCAGTTTGGTATTTATTTGATTATCTGATCGTTCAAAAAAGGTTCCAAGTTTCTCGTTAACTCGGTGATGTATCACAAAATTTGGCGACAAAAATAACTTGCCAAAAGTGTCGCCAAGTTGGCGCTATTTCAGGTATTTCGCCGTACACTTCCATTTTAATCTAATAGAGTCCCGCTTTGTTAAAAATATTTGAATATATGTTTCAATTTCGTTTTGGAATTGCAATGCATTTTATAAATAATTTACACTTGCTTTATTTTCATATTTTATATTATGCATATCCGTAGTGGGTAAGTATTACGATAACTCCCAACGACTAGTTTGTTCCAAAAAAAAAAAAAAAAAAAAAAAAAAAGAAAAAGAAAAAAAAGAAAAAAAAAAAAAAGAAAAAGTGTGTTAATATTAAATTTTGCCTATTCAATTCACAGGCGCCACCACGAAGAGGGTAGGACAGGGGTCGCCAATCGCTTTTCCCTGTATTTTGTATTTGTCCTTAAATCCCATTACTTTCATATTACAAATTTTAATATGAATACCAAAAGTTATGTTTCAATTTTATATTGAAAACAGAAAGAAAAAAGAAAAGAAATCACTTGGTAATAAATAGGGTTTCGCTACAAAATGATTTATTATCTGGGATATTTTGAGATTCAGCTGCTAACATTAGAAAGCTCGTGTCAAATAACGATGCAGTTACGTTTTTCAGAAATTGCTTTTCTAAACAGTAGGTAACTTCAAAATGAAAATTTATTTTAAATTCTAAAGCAAAAATTTTTGTTATTTTAAAAGTGCTTAAAAATTAGGAAGATTTATTTTGCAAAACATTATACACCGATATGAGTTTTAGTTTAAAAAGGGTTAATGTATATTAATCGTAATCTATGCGTAGTTATCAAGTTTTTCATGACAAAAATCAAATTTTGGAAAATGTATTAAATATTGTATTATCTTCCAATTAATTATTGCTGAATATAAATCGCATTTGTCTACAAGTAATTTTAAATATTCACTTAAAAATAAAACAGATACAAACATAGAAAATTTTTTAGTTTAATACCGTAAAAGTGTTTCGAATACTGTTTGAGAAAGTTAGTGTATAAAAGATGATTATTTACAAATGTCATAATAAAAGATAAACCGACACATGTATACCCGAAACATTTTTTAATTAGTTGAAATTACTCTAATTTTAAAATTATTAAGCGTCGTAAGTGAATTAATTACATTTTATTTTACATTAAAATAAAGAAGTTTTATCCAGAGACACGTTAATTAATTAATTCTGTATACTATATCTAAATAAATAAATAAATAAATAAATGAACATTTTCGCCTTCGTTAAGAAAATTACCGAAATTCGGTTTCGGTATTAAAAACCTGTTTCTATCGATTTTTAATTTTAAGACATAAAAATTGTTTAACTTTTTGGATAGTACAGAACAGGGGTCCCGAATGAATACCAGGTCCCTAGGCCTCCTCTCTTTGACTTAAAGGTGTATTCTAATCCGAACTACTTATTTTCTGACTTATTTTCAAATTCATTTTTGCTGTTAAATGCACGAAACTGGCCAATTTTCTTATTTAGAAACTATATATTGTGTCGTGTTTGTCGATTTTTTGGTAAATGCAGAAAATATTATAAAAATGCTCCCGAAGTTGGCATTTTGAACCGAATTTTTCCGAAAAGGGAGATATGGGAATGAAAAAAAAAATGATACTGAGAAAATTATTGTTCATAAGTCAAATTCTAATTAATTAAGCCAAAAATGAAATCTCACAGCTTCTCATACATCTTTTCAAAAATCACTTTTCTCATACATCTTTTCAAAAATCACTTTATAGCAAGTTTCGTCTTTTAACTTTTGAAAATTTCTCAGGAAATATCAAACTGTTGACTGTAGAAAAATATTTTTTCGAATAAAGCCTTAATCAGTCTTGTTTACCCTGCTTAAAACTAATTAAATTGCTTGTTTATATTTATGTCGGCCAATTATCTCCACTGTGGGATATAGGCCCTACGTGTGGGGTGCCCTCTGTGATGGTCTTTCTAAGGGAACCTAACCCGTAGTTGCGCAAGGAAATTTAAGGTCCGAAGAAAAACACGGAAACTCCGAACGGCTAGGCCGACGGTCGCGATTTGGTTCGAACTCAGCACCTACCATCTACCAGTATGGAGGTCAGAACCTCTGTGCCACTGGTTGGACCCTAATTAAATTGCATTAATAGTTTTTCAATTCTCATGACATGCATAATAGAATAAGAATAACGGACAAAAACGTCATTCTTAGAAATTACGTACTATTTTTTTTCTGACAAATGACATAGGATAATGTTTGTATTAATTACAAAAAGAAAAAAAAAAGACTTTTTGTTTTTGTTAGAAAAATTACCGAAATTCGGCTTCGGTGTTAAAAACCTGCTTCTGTCTATTCTTAATTTTAAGACACAAAAATTGTTTCACATTTGGGACAGTACAGAAAAGGAGTCCCGAATGAATACCAGGCCCCTAGGCCTCCTCTCTTTGCTTAATTAGCCCTGTGTACTACTGCTAAAAACTAATTACATTTCAGTAATAGTTTTTACCAACTCTCATGACATGTATAATAGAATAGGAATGACTGACGAAAACGTCATTCTTAGAAATTACGTACTGTCTTTTTCTGACAAATGACATAGGATGATGCCGTATTGAGAAAAAGGGAAACAAATGCAGTTGCGACAGAAGGTAAAAGATGGAGGTGGAGCTCTTCGGACATATACAGGATTTAAACTTCCGGTGATGATTTGGACGTTTTTTTAAACACCTGTTTGCAAGAAAGAATACTTGAAGGGGGTGGGTGAGGGAAAGAAGATGCGGAGCGGGGAAGGAGGGAAGGGGGCAGTTAGGTTTAGTATCAGCATTTCATATGGGATCAAAAGCTATATTTGCATTTCTACGCGTTTTATTTGTGATATTAATTGGAAAAAAAAAAATCATTTTGGATTTATGTTAGAAGTGTTCTAAAAACGTAGGTAAGTTTATTTTGAATTTTAACTTTTATGCCTAAATGGTAGTGATGGGCTACTAGCCAGGGATGTATGGTACTTGCTCATGAGACAAAAATTTCAGGACTTCCGAAATTTATTAGAGTACAAATAAATAAAATAAAATAAAATAAAATAAAATAAAATAAAATAAAGTAAAATAAATAAAAATAAAAAAAAAATCTTAATGCAATAAAAATTAAAAATCTGATTTATTATAGAAATTGTGCAAAATTAAAAATGCCTTAATATAACCGTAAGAAAGCTGTTGCAGTGGATATTTTAAATTTTGAATTACGACTATTTCCAATTTTAATGTCTTTTAATTTTTTATACAAATTTTCTTTCAATGAATATAAATGCATTTATATATTTTCCCATGTATTAAATTCGATTAATTTTTTTTAATTATTTCCGATTTCTTTGTACTTGCATGTGGTTTGAATGTTTACACGTGTTTTAATTTTAAGACTATTTTATATATGGAATTCGTGATTTTTTAGGCTATAAGATTTCAAAAGTTTGCTTAGAATTAATACATGAATGTGTTACATCATGCTGGACTCTGTCAAATATTTTTTCACATTATCAAATTGTCAATGAAATTTTAATACTAATAATAATGCAATTTCTATATACAATATTATAAGTTGTTAAATTATTTTTTTCCTTCAATAACACGGATATGTCTTGAAGATATATGGATGGATAGGTCACCAGTATTCATACAGTTATCATATAGGGGGAACTAGGGCACATCGATACAGCTTTTTTTTTTTTTTTTTTTTTTTTTTTTTTAAGTTTTTTTTTTTTTTTTTTTTTTTTTTCTGTGTCCAGAAAGCAGAAATTTCAAGTTATTTTTTCATGTGGTGTCAGCAAAACTTGCGTAGTGTATTATAAAAATGTACAATCGTTCTTTTATATATTATGTTTGCATATAATTAAAAAAATAAATAAAAGAAAGTCATTTGTATCATTGTGCCCCATCCCCGGGGCAGATTGATACACCTCATGGGATACTTTGATACGTCTGGGAAAATGGAGACAAAATAACACAAATGCATATTTTTCATGGAAAAATAGTTAGCAAACCATTTTATATTTATTTATAGAAATTCAAATTGCCCACAATTTATTTTTAAACAATTTTAATGCAATCAAAATTAAATATATAAGGCTGTCTGTTCTGGCTGTTCCTTGTCTGATTGTTGACCAGGTTTTCTATTTATAAATCGGTTTATAAACAGAAAATAAAGGATAATTATACTAAAAATTCTGTTTATAATATAACTATTCTGTGTTGTTCTGCAGCTTGTTTCTCTTACCTAACATTTCTCATGACGAGAATACTTTTCTCTGGAGAATTGATATAAATTTGAGATTTTCCAGGCTGCCGTCTTTTTCTTTTGTTAATTCTACTAGCACTAGATGTTGGTAAGTTCGTACGTCTTCTGTTTGGAAAAATACTATAAAATGTCCTAATATAAAGAAATTAGAGCTGTTTCACTTCAATAAAAACTAATATCAGAAATTTTTGGCGAAAAATGGTTGTATTAAGGAGTGTATCGGAAAAAGAAAAAAAAATGTAATGAAAAAAGGAACTAGAAAAGGATTTAGGTTGTATCAATGTGCCCCCATACAACTATTTTGAATAAAATGAGTCTCAAATCCAACACTTCGTAATTTATCTATAACAATAAAGAATGAGGAACTGGTAAAGATCAGCTTTACTTGCCATGGAGAGTATTGTTTTTGGTTGAAAATACTGGAACAGTTGTGTAATACCATTTCAATTGTACAACTCAAATTTACTTTTGACATACAAAAACAATAAATCACCCGACCCATTTCATCAAACTACTGAATCATTTCAAGACTTTCTGTATGTAGTTGAGTGCACAAGTATCACCTTTTGGAGCTGTTGTGAAACTTCCTGTAATGATCCTGTGTGCAGTACAGGAGGTGTATCAATGTGGCCCAGTTCCCCCTACATTTTTTATATCAGCGGGATAGGGAGGATAAAAAAATATTTTATTTGCTTAGTGTTAAAATTTTCAAAATCTATCAATCTCTGACGGTATTTTAAAATTCCAGCAACAAAAATTTAGCATAAAATGTATTTATTACAGTAGAATCCTGTTATTCCGAACCCCGCTATTCCGTTAAAGTCCGCCTATTCCGAAATGAGTTCAGTAAAAATGCCGATTTTTTTAGCTTAAAAACTGGAAAAATTGAAAAGACGTTCGTGAAAAAACATATATCTATTGTTATACAATAAAGTTAAATAGAGGCATCATACAGCCTAAGTTTGATGAAAACGCCTGAAACCAAACTGGAATGAAAGCTAGCTGATTACCTATATTACATGTCGGCTCCATTTATACAATTCTGTATTTTTAATTATTGCTAAACACAAAAAGTAACTAATTTACACGCACTTAAGAAGTAAAGTCAATGATTTATTTCTAACATAGAGTATTGAATCAACTAAGTAACATTTCTTTATGCATCGTTGATTCAGGTTTATGAGTTGAAAAAAAGCGTTGTTATGATTCTACAGTCGCAGTTTTTATTTTAAGAGTCTATTATATTTTAACAGCGAATTTAAAAAAAAAAAAGTTATTAGAAGCTACAGAACATGTTCACCAAGAGCCGTACAACGTTGTATAGAGATGGCACTAGCAGGTGTTCTCAGTGTTAACGAATCAATACGTTTATTATTATTTAATGAAATCTACCTATTCCGAATTCCTGCCAAACAGAACAAAGTTTAGTCCCAATTAGAGATGGGAATGCTCGGGAAAAAAACGTTTTTTTTTTTCCGAAACGCTTTTTCCAAAGGCTTATTTTGTAATTTTTCCGAACTGGAAAAGTTGAAATTTCATTTATGAAATAATATAGTGAAAATTTTGTAATAGCTACATTCTCATACTTTTTATTTTATTTATTTTTATGTTGAGTGTCTCACATGAAAATTTTAATGTGGGTAATCTGATCTCTGAGAAGACTGTTTGAGAAGACTTGAAAGGATCCTTCACATTTTTTTTTTCTTGTTTGAAACGCAAGACCCTTTGCAAAATTTTTCTTGAAAATAGACATTTCAGAAAAAGTTTAATCAACAAATTGAATCTTTCGCACAAAGTGCAATGATTGGAGAAAAAAAAAATCTCATGCCATACAGCAGCTGAATCTTATTAAGTTGCATATATGTATGTAAATAACCTTATTAAAAATGTCTAAATAGGAACCTAAATATAGTAATAATTTTTTATTCAAAAATTCTGAATATATTTTGTACAAGCATATACAAAAAGTTCACAATTTCACAAAAACTTGATTACATGAAAGAAAAAATCTAGATATGTAATTAAATGCAACTTCTCATTTTAAAAATTAATTCATGTGCAAAATTATTGCAATAATATGCCGATTAATATAAATGATAAAATTAAAAATTCAAACATAAAATTTTGAAGTATGCATTTATTACTTTAATCTATCTTTTCAAGAAGTAAGTATTGAATTCGTGAAAAATTTGACTTCCAGTTTTTGGTGTATTTAAAAGTTTTAGAAGGTCCTGAACATGTTTTGACAATTTTTGGAAAATATCTGTCACTCTGTGAGTCTGTATGTGACAAATTTTATGGTCACTCTATCTCAAACACTGATGCACATAATTTCACAAAACTTTAGATTCAGTTACACCTTGATATAAACTCGAGATGTTTAGTTATTAGTGTATATCGCCAAACCGATGGCGCTGCTATGCTGCATTATTCATAATTTCCACAATAGTTCTATCTCAAACTAATGTATGTATTTTTATAAAATTTCAGATTAAGTTAATCTTTGACATAACTTTGTGCTCATTACTTTTTGGTGTAAATTGTTCAACAGATGACGCTGCTATGCTGCATTATTCATGATTATCGCAATAGCTTTACCTCAAGGACGATTTTTTTTTAAAAATCAAACTACAGGTTTAGACAGTTTCTGATATATATTAATATTGTTTAGTTTTTGGTATAAATTGCCTTATAGGTGGCACTTCTATGCTGCATTTTTCAAGATTTCGTTATAGCTGATTAATTGAATGTTTTTTCAAGGTGTTGAATCTAAAATTGACCTCCATTTTGCCTACATAATGTACAGTAATGTTGCAAAAACATGGGCAGTTTGCATTAGAAAAGTACAACTACAATTAAAAAAAAAAAAAAAAAATATTTTATTACAAATAACTATGTTCCAAATTTTACTTTCCCTCTTGATTAAACTTCGAATTTTTGTAGTTTTCTAAAGCACAGTAGAAGTTTATCTCTGTATGAAACTGCATTTGTTAATTCCTCAAATAGTGAACATTCTCTATTTGTAGTGTTCTGTTTTCATAACTTTTGTGTTCCACTCTTAGAAATATAAAATTACCATGTGAAAACATTATTGAATATAGTTTCTTAATCAAGAATAGAATACCAGATTTCAGGGTAAAAAGAAAAAAATTACATTTAATTAAACTTAAAATTCTGATTTCCTTCTGAGTAAAAATCTAACAGTCAATAAATCCTAGGCTATTTTTTAGTTGCAGACCTGAGTAAGCCAAAGTAAAACTTAGTTTTGTTTGAATTTAGATTATAAAACTAAATCAAAAGTTTTTTGAGTTGAGATTGGAAAGCTATACCAAAACTAAACATATTTTATAAAGGAAATAAAATTCTAAGAAAAAAAGTAATAGTGTAAAAAAAATATTTTTTAAACAATGGAATTTTTGAATACTGATATTCATAATAATAACAAAACTGCAATAATTTCTTTAAACTAGTATCATTGACTTAAAAACTATACTTATGTAAATGGTGTGCATAATTTATTTAATTCCAAACTGCAGACATATTGGCTCAGGTTTTTACATTAGGTCAATTAGTAGTTAAATGTAACTGAAAAATCATTTCAACAGAGATATGATATAACAAACAATAGCGTTTCATAAAAATTCTTAGGCTGTAAGGGGAAAAAAAAACTAAACTTTTAAAAGCAGGCTTTGCTACTTTCTTTTTATTTTGTAAAAGTAATTATAATATAAAGTGAAAATAATTTTTATTTAATACATATAAATGGGAAAAAATGTTTATTATTTAATATTCTCTAAGAAAATACAATTTATTTGGGAGAAACAGTCATGGAAAATCAATTTTTCCGTTTTTTTTTTTTTTTTTTTTTTTTTTTTTTTTTTTTTTTTTCCGAAAAATAAAAAACCCGGTAAAAAACCAGTTTTTTCCGCCACTTATATTTTTCCGAAAAATTTTCATCTCTAGTCCCAATTTCCCGGTGTTATCTAAAGCTTCGTAATCATGGAATTAGTTTTTTAAAAATAGAAATCAGTAGTAACAAGTTGGAAATTGCATGTCAAACATAACGAATGAGGCATATTATAACAAACTTTTGAAAATATTCCGATCTTAGTGTAATAGTATACAATACATCAGATACAGTATAGTCGCTGAAATCTTTTGTGTATTCCTGTAAATACTATCTGCTTTCTATTTTACAGGAAGTAACTTGCAGTAAACTACAACAACGTATAGGAATTTTATAAAATATGAAATAGTTTAATAGTATTAAAACGCGCTCCAAACAGTGTTTCCACTATTACTATTATGCAATGGATACATTTGTGTGCACTGTAAATTAGTAACAAATATTCTTTGCACCACAGATTGTTCAGAATGTATTTTTTAGTATATGCTTCATAGATGCATATTAATTCTATTATGTTCGAAAGAATATAACATCATTAAAATTCACTTGATAACATTTTCCCCATTGACCGTAATGTAACGGAATGCTTTTGTTTGTCCATGTAATTAAACTATACATCCCATTTTCATAAAATTTGAAATTACCAGACAAAAAAAAGCCAAATTACATATATTTAAAAAAACAATTTGGTTGGGTAGTTTTTGCTCTGTTATATGCGGACAGACGGAGGGACGGGCTGAATGACGATTATAGGTGTTACGCATATGTATAATTATTAATGCACATGAAAGTCCTATTAACAAAATGATTCAAATATGAGTGGGTTTGACAAACAAAAAACAAGTGTAATTAAATTAATTATTATTAAAAAGCTATAATGATTTACAGCTATCGCAGATATTGATCGATTTTAGAGGATTTTGCAGAAAATTTTGTGCTCTTTCAGAAAAACTTGTTATGATAAACTTAATTTGAACTACATAATGCCCGTCAAAATTTAACGGTAAAAAACTTTAATGCTTCATTAGGAAAACTCTTGAATTTTTAGTTAGTTGCTTTTAAATTAATTATCGAAATCGTGACAAATTTCCATATTGTATAAGTGATTCTATTTCTTAAGACAATAGATGGTTCTGTCAGTCTATAACTTATTCAATGAAGTAAAAGAATTTTAAGTTTATAATTTGCAAAAATTATTTTTGCTTTTTATCAAAAATTACCTAAAAATACTGGGTAGAGAATTTATTTTTATTTACCGCGGTCTCATTTCTTTTTTAAAACAATATTTCTTATTTTAAAATTTTTTTTTTCAAACACACAACCATTAAAAGCTGCCATGAATTTAATTTTTATCAGAAATTTTTACCATAATTTTTTACCAAAAAGTACTGGATAGAGAATTTATTTTTTACTTACTGTGGCCTCATTTTTTTAAACAATATTTATTTTTATTTTTTATTTTTTAACTACACGACCATTAAAAGCTTCCATAATTTTATTTTTATCAGAAATTTACCTAAAAATACTCAGTAGAGAGTTAATTTTTGTTTACAGCGGCCACATTTATTTTTTATTTAATAACAATATTTATTCTTATTTTTTTTTTCTTTTTTTAACACTCCACCATTAACTCACATGAATTTTTATCAGTGCAATTCTCTAAAATCCTAAATTTGAAACTTTAGAGAGCTAATGTTTTATAATACATATATACAGGGCTCGAAATGGAAAATTTCACGAACCGGAACGCTATTTCAAAATTACAATGGGAAATTTCACGAACCGGAACGCTATTTTTCAAAATTATTTTTGATTTTTTTTTTTTTTTTTTTTTTTTTTTTTTTTTTCAAAGTATAGCTAAATTTATTTTTAACTTGATAAAATCAATTTTTGAAGGTTACATTGAACAGAATATGCTATATACATGTAAAATAATATGTTTGCGATACAAAAAACGGCGATTTTTTTTTCCTTTTGCCGGAAAACAGCATGCCGAATGTAAACGGTCCGTGTCTTCAGTAAGGCCAAAATTTCGCCTGCTTCCATCTTCATTATATCAAAAAATTAAATTTTAAAAGTCTGGATGTGGAGACTCACATTTATTCAGCGATTTAAGTTTAAAAAGGTTGTTTTTTTTACTTTTCCGATAACAACATGTGGTATGTAAACAATTCCATCTCCGTTATAACAAAAGATTAAAACAAGATGAATGTAGATTCTACCATTGCAGAATTCAGTTTCGCCTCCGATTAGAAAAAAAAAAAAATCGATAGAAGTTTTTTAGAAGGGCGACCCCGTTTAGATTGCAATGAATTAACTTCATTTTTCTTGTGTTTATCAATATAATAGCAAACAGAACGGCGTGAAATACCCAATTAAATAGCAATTTCTCTCTGAGACATTGGAATTGCGGAATAATAAAGAGATACAATTTGAAAACGGATTTTTTCTTTAGTTTAAACGCTTTTTTATAGACTCTAAGTAAAAGGAAATGCAATTTAACAATAAAACGAATGGAATCCCGTCGAATTCGACGAATGAAATGTTTAAAAGGCCCGATCGATTTGGTTTTAAAAAAAGCAAAAGTAATTACATTATTGAATCAATATATAATAAATATATTTACAAAGTGAATGTCAAATTTGCCAGTTACAATTTTGAATTCAAATATTCGCACATCTACAGTTAAAATTGTAATATGAGTGCCGGCGAAATTCAGAAATTTTATTTTATATGCACTCACAGAAAAATAGCTTTATTTAAAAAAAAAAATAAAAAAAAAATAATAATAATAATAATATCGGGTACTACTAGCTTATCCCATCGACCAAAAAATTATCGCCAAACTATAAGATTAAATGCCAATAATGGATGATCGTGAATGTCACATTCAATGACATTAAATACGATTCATGTGTTTAAAATGTCATTAAGTGATTTTTATTTCGACTTTTTATTAATCTTTTTATTAATTTTCTACTAATTATTTATTTTTTCGTTATTTAAAATACAAATTATGTCAATATGTATAATTTGGCTATTAATGTGGCGATTTGTATAATTTGGCGAAATTGGTCGACGGGATAACAGAGTAGTACCTAATATCGTTATGAGTAAAAATACGATGTTTTAAATAGTGACGTCATTTTCTCTTCAAATGTTCTTTAAAAGTTACTGTTTATGAAAAAGGCATCCATAATAATATTGTAATTCCCTTTTATCTGGTTGTTGAATGACATAATTTTCCTCATTTGAAATTTCTCTTATTATGATTTAGACATTAATTTTTATCATAAATTATTTTCTGTCATTTTATTTACGTTATTAATATTATTTCTCAGTAAATATATATTTTTTTAACTCAATTAGTGCACAATTATACGCAATAATTTTAGAAAATAAATTTTTATTATCGAAAGAAAAGCTAAACTGTGTTGCCACCATTTTGAAGAAATGTCATGAAAAAGCTTTTAAAATTAAAAATAAAATATAAAAATGGAAATAAATTAAAAAATAACTAAAATGGGCACAACTACAAATAAATAGCTTTCATTTAAAAAAATAATTATCAAAATCGGTTGACTAGAAAATTCAGGGCTGATGACACGACATTTTTAGCTTGTCTGAAAGAAATAGCATCGGATGCTAATAATAAAAAAGTTTAAATATGTGTGTGGGACTGTCATATTTATTTAGTAACTAAAGTTTAAGATTAGATGTAAGTTCATTGAAAGGAACAGAAGTGCTGAATGTAAACAAAAAGATAAAAGATTAAATTATATTTCACACGCAATATGTAGTGCAATTTCTGCACATGTTTTATCAGAGTGCAAAACATTTCCCATTGATATTCCATTTAATCTCTGCAAATCAAAGTCAACTGGAAGATCGACAAATGGTCTTTGTTGTTTCACAATTTTATACACAGTCCTAAAAAGCTTTTCTGTATTCGAAAATTGCGGTTTGTTCATATTTTCAATGTGGTTATCAATTTCTTTTTTAGCTGATTTTTCCAAAATTTCTGCAACTTTTTTATGTGCATCAATGTTTTTGTGTTCGTATATCTTTTTTTCAAACTGGATTGTACCGAGCCTGCCTTACCACTTGGCGTGATAGAACAATTTTGCCATACTTTCGAAAGTCTTAAATTTCTATCACTAAGTACTCCTAAATCTTTTACTTTTCTGCAGATTAAACAACCTAATCCACCATTGTCTACAATTACCAAGTATTATTACCTTTCAATCGTTTTAGTTTTTCTTCTCTCAAAAAGTCAGGCAATTCAACATTTTCACTTGGTACATTTTCTTCTAGATTCAATTTCTGCTTTTTGGCTGGTGGAGTAGCTTCATCTGTTTTGCAATCATTTTTGCTACTTGTTCCACAGTTTAGTTTCCCCCAGGTTTTAAAATAGGCAAGGCGCTATTGTTCTGAAAAGAGCAGTTTTTACATTTTTCAGGGCACTTTTATAGAGTTGAACCTAGAATCTAGTGGTTCAAAAATCGTGAAAAAGCAGAAAATTCGTCAAAAAATCGAGAAAAAAAAGAAAAATTTCGCCAAAAAATTGAACAGAAAGAAAAAAATGATAAATTTTGCTAAAAGATCGCAAAAAAACGGTCGATTTTGTTAAAAGATCGCAAAAAGCAGCAGATGTTGTAAAAAGATCGCAAAAAAACTGGCAAATTCTCTAAAAAATCACTAAAAAACGACAAATTTCGGAAAATCGCAAACAAGGCAATTATTGTTAAAAGTTCGCGAAAAAACGGCAATTTTTGTTAAAATATTGCGAAAAAACGGCAATTTTTGTTAAAAGATTGTTAAAGGGCGAGCCTGATTTATTGAAAAAGACATAAAAAAAAAGAATACTTTTGTTGAATACAGGGTTCTTTTTGTTTCATAAACGGGTGCTTTCAGGATTCACATTTAGAAAGTTTTGGACAGTCAAAATATGATTGTGAACAGGGGGGAGGGGGGAGAGAAGGAGGAGGTCGCCCCGGGCACGGAAATTTAGGAAGTGCCAAATTCATACCACAAACGACATTTTTGAGCTGTCACAAGAAAACGTTGGGAGAGGGAGAGGCCTCAAATTCTAATTATGCCCCGGGTGCAATTTTCTCTTCACACACCTTGATTGTGAAGCTGTAAAAATCCGCTTTTTGAGCATTAAAAACGCAATTTTGAAGCAGGAAATTAGTTTTTAGAACAGAAAAATTCACTTCTGGCATTAAAATTTTTTTTTGTGTGTGTCTCTTTGACGAAATTTGCATTTTTTCGCCATCTTTTGACGAAATCTGCCGTCTTTTCGGGATATTTTGACAAATTTTACGTTTTTTCGCGAATTTTTGGCAAAATTAGCCGGTTTTTTTGCAAATATTTTGACAGAATTTTCCATTTTATTGCGATTTTCGAACGAAATTTTCCACAAATCTTTTGATAAAATCTGCCGTTTAATTGCGATTTTTGGACGAAATTAAACATTTTTCACGAATTTTACCGGAAATTAGTCGTTATTTCGCGATTTTTAGTGAAATTTGACTTTTTTTTCGCAACTTTTTGACGAAATTACACGTTTCGTGGGACGCGTAAGAGCCATTTTTTGGACGATATTTAGCATAATTTCACGAACCGGAACGATATTTAGCACAATTTCACGAACCGGAACGATATTTTTCATAATTTCACGAACCGGAACATCGTTCCGGTTTGCTCCGGTACATTTCGAGCCCTGCATATATATATATATTTACTTTAATTTAATTTTACATTTTTATAAATTTTTTAAATATCAAACCATAGATACACATACATGCATATTCTTAATAATATTTAGAAAGTATAATAAAAATTGTAGGACTTTATTTAATTGATAACGATATTCAAAATATTTTAGCTTAAATATTTTAAATACAATATCATCATTCTTTCAAGATATAGTTGAGTGCTAAATTTTATTTAATTATGAAGCATTGAAACATTATTAATAAATATCATATAATTTCTCTTTTTAATAAAATATACCATTATTGAAATGAATTATCAATATATATATATATATAACAGAAATCATTTTTTGCCATATTTGAGTTCGAATCTGCATCCACTAATAAAAACTCAGAGCTTTAAACTGCTGCTTTAGCCTAGAAGAGAACAATGAAAAAAAAAAGAAGTTAAAAAAATTAATTTCCTGAGGAGATATTTTGAATATAAAAATGCATCAAATGTCCATAGACTTAACGTTATTGAGGGGAATTCGGCCGCTGAATGACAAGCACCCTTAACAAACGAATGTTTGATAAGGTAACCCATATAGTAACATATTTGAATTCTGCTGTATATTGCAGAATGTAAAACATTTTTCTTATGAATTTCCAATTGCTATTTAAATGATAAAATATAAAGTTAAGTTTCACATACATTAAGATAAGATATTCGCTATCCTTTAAATATTATATTTTATGTGCAATTTCTTGTATAATATAGCATTTTTCGCAGTATTACATGTAGTCGCATCAGTTCATATAGTCATCCTTCTTGCTCGCAGAAAAAGAGGGTACTGAGTATCCGTAACAGTTATTTTATAGCCCCGCTCAATGTTGCCGGGTCACAACTTTTCTTTTCTTAAAAAAATGTTTCATGATTCACACCACTTAAAAAAAAAAAAATAAAATAAAATAAAATAAAATAAAATAACACGACTATCCTTTTTTCTCCATTATTTAATTTGTTATTAATTAAGAAGAACATTTCGATTTCAAAAAAGTGGTGGGAATTAAGAATTTGGAATAGAAAAAAGCAGCAAACTGGCAACATTAACTGCGCTGCTGACTATCCAGATCCACTGACTGTGTAGAAAATTAGATCAGCATTTTGGCTTCTTAGAATTAGTGAATTAATTTTTTTTTTCTTTGTATTTATTTGCTTTTAAAATAAGTATTCTTTACAGCTTGCAATTTATTGAATTTGAGTAAAACAATTTTAGCAATTCTTGAATATTTATGTAAGAAAGCTCTTAAATTTGTTTTGAAGAATACATTTTTGTAAAGTAAACAATATCATGAATTCATCCTTTTAAAATATTTTGGATGATTTATCACAAATTTGTTTCAAATTGCTCAACGAATTACAACTCAATTTTGGCAACAGCAAGGCCGTAGCCAATGGGGGGATCATCAGGGTTTGATCTCCTTCCGAAATTTTTTCTGTTACTAGCTATAAATAAGATATTAAGTGTTTGTCAAAATTAAAGAAAAATTAGTGTTATAAACAAATTCTTCACAGATATCTTTTAATATTTGTTTAGAATGATTACAATTTCTAAGATTCTTTCAAAATTTATTATTATTATTATTATTATTATTATTATTATTATTATTTTTTTTTTTTGCGAATTATAGGCAAGGTTGCGCATTATAGGCCTTGTCAAACAAAAAAGTCTGAATATAAATTGTGCAGTTTGTTTAAACGAAACTCTTGGAGAATTCAGTTAGAGTATTATTTCGAAATTATTACAATCTTGTAAAAAATTGGCTAACAGCATTTTCAACTTTTTATGTTCCTAATAAAACATATTTAACAATAAAATATTTAAAACTTACATGCAAGATTCCTTGAAACATTAGCTTGATTGACACCGGATCAATGGCAATATTACCTGTGGAGGAACATCAACACAGATAATGTAAATTTAAGAAAATGAGGAAGACCTATTAAATTTTCCTTTTGTATTATTGAATTACTCATCACAATAAAACTTCATAAAAAGTTAACTTTATCCATTTCTATTAAAATTATTTCTTAAAAACGACTCTTAAATAAAGAGATAAAAATTAAATTTTGACACAAATCCTCCTCCGAAATATTTTCTGTTAATGGCCTTGGACCACAGTCGCGTTATATTAACATGTGGAAATATTCAGTTTTGCATGCTCATACATAAATACATTACATACATAAATACATTACATGTACTGGATATTTTGAAAATAGCAACAATTTCGTATTTAATGCAAATGACATATTAAAGGTTCGCTTTCTATACAGAAAATTTTATTGTTCCTACCTCTATTTTGAAAATAATATCCTTATCGCACCATTCTATAGCATATTTTAAATAAAAAAATCATGAAGATTACTTATTAAGGGTTTTGGTAAGAACAATAAATTTTTTCCTTATATAATGCGACCACTGCATATTGCACAATTCTTTACTGAACAATTTTAATGGCAAACTACTTTTCTTTACTTGCTATATAAAATTGTCAAAAATAAAATAAATTACTTTCTATGTGTTGCAATTTTCAAATATGTAAAAACTGCAAAACCAAAAAAATTCATTTCAGTCGAGTTTCCACCGTATCATACCTATAATTGTATCATATTCCTTCTGTCAGGATCATAAAAGTGTTTTTTTTTTTTTTTTTTTTTTTTTTTTTTTTTTTTTTTTTTTTTTTTTAGACAGGTTCGATTTTCACACTTTTTACTCTATAATGTCACTATAATTTCATGATATTAATTTATAGAATACATAAATATTATTTTATTACCATTTGTCTTAAATCTGTATTTAAAATTAAATTTATTAAATATATATATATATTATTCAATTTGTATAATAATCAACAAAAAAACAAAATGCATTCATGCGAATTGCATCGAAACGCTGCAGTAAAACACGTAAATTAAAAATAAAGATCAAAATAATTAAATTAGCAAGAACTAGCATCCCCCCCCCCCCCTCACAAAACAAAAATTCCTCTCAAACTTGAAAATTCAACAACAAAAAAATATAAAACAGGCTGCCGACTCGTCAGCGATGGCTTTTATTACAAAAAGCCGCCGAGCGGGCCGAGCATTCAAATTTGTAAATGAAATTATGAATTTAATCAAAACAAAATGTAAATTATTGTTAAAATTTGATTTACACTTGATTTAAATGGATAAAATTAAGATAATTAGAGGGAGGGAAGCTGTTAACTGATACTTTGTTTCCATGATTTAAATAAAAATAAGAAAAACAGACAAACTAATATGCAAGAAATAGCACGAAATACATTTTGAATAGCTGTTAGATATTTTTGTTTTTATCCTTTAAGGGTGTATTTCGATCCAAAGTGCCTTTTTTCCGATTTATTTTTAGATTCATTTTTTCTCTCAAACGCACCAAAATTTCAAATTCTCTTATTTAGAAACTGCACAAGGTGCCGTAATTGTCGATTTTTTTTTTTTTTATAAATGTAGAAAATGTTGCAAAAAAAAAAAAAAAAAAAAAAAAAAAAAAAAAAAAAAAAAAAAAATGCTGTCAAAAACGGCGTTTTGGACAAAATTTTCCGAAGCGAGAGGTCTGCGAACGAAAAAAAGGGCATCCTGAGAAAATAATTGCTTATAAATCAAGTTCTAAATAATTCAGCGAAAAATTACTTCACACGGCACCTTATACATCTCTTTAAATATCACCCCAGCAAGTTTCATGTTTCTACTTTTAAAAATGAGTCTGAAAATGTATAAGAAAATTTTGAGCTGTTGAAGGTGAAAAATCATTTTTTTGAATATATCCTTAAGTGAAATGTATTTTCAGCGCCCGGCTAGCTCAGTCGGTAGAGCACGAGACTCTTAATCTCGGGGTCGTGGGTTCGAGCCCCACGTTGGGCGATATGTTTTTTCTCTCGTAAATGAGACTAGCTTGAGGAATTTCTTTTTTATTATTATCTGTTGGTGAAGATATATTTTCGTTCAGATAAAGTTTATCGGAATTCTTACTTTCTGGAAAGCACAATGATAAAGTAAAATATTTAAGATAATTCCATAAAACACAAACAAATATAATATAAAATTATATTACAAATATTATATAAAACTCTTATCATTTTTTATGTCTTCTACATATGAAAATTAATATTTTTATTAAATAAATACAATCATATCAAAATTTCTTACTCTGAAAAGCAATATAATAATAAATGTGTTTTTGTTTTGTTTTGTTTTGTTTTGTTTTCTGCTGATGTTAATACTTTAAATAATTTAGTGACAATGTATAATTTGCACAAATTTTGTCCTTCTGACTTTATACAGTTTAAAGCTTTTGACTTCATAAAATTTTATTCCTTCTGACCCGTTTCCTGTTACTAGCAAAAGAAAGAGAAAAGAAAAGAAATTATAAGTAGACTAGAATTTCTCATTGTCTTTCTCATTTTGTGAATATAAATATGTGAACATATCGCACAAGGAATACAATGACACATTTTGAGAATAGTTTAAAAATAAATAAATAATAATTAATATCTCTTAGATTTCTGTCACATTGGTTTTAATTCTATATTAAATAATATTTGTGGATAGATCAATTGTTAATTTTGCATTCAAAAAAAAAAAAAAAAAAAAAAAAAAAAATCCGAGATTTTTGTAAATAAATTATGTATGTCATTTGCAATGTATGTCATTGTAATACGTCGTTGTAATATGTCATTGTAAATTTTCCCATTTTTATATGTTTCTGAAAATCTACCTCACTGTTTATTTTTTTAACGATATCGAAACTGGTTGTTGCTCTCGGTTTAGGGATATCTGAATCCGTCTGATGTCCACATTTTATTCGTTTTCTGGTTGGTACATCTTTAATTCATGGCGTACGTAATCCATATCTCTGTTATTACATAAGCCATGTTTTGATCATCCTAAAAATGATGTTTTTATTAATGGTTACTTCTTATGCCACGAAGACAAAAAATATTAAAAACTACTACTAATAATAATAATAATAATAACAATAATAATAATAATAGCTTAAAAACAAACTGAGATACAGCTTTCAAACAAATCGCATTTAAAAATAAATTTTATTTTCCAATATGATGGTGTAAAAACTGAAAATGTGCGATGTTTAGAAGTTTAAAAATTTACAATACCAAAAATTGTAAAGCGAAAATTACATTTAAAATTTGCTTATGATTGGTGCTTGAATATTAATGTTTAATCCATGGTGTACGTAACTCTGCTATTATGTAAGCCACGTTTTGATAATAAAAAAAATGATGTTATTAATAATAATAATAATAATTAAAATATAAATATATTATTAATTAAATTATTAAATATATTATTAACTATATTTTAAAAATACCTTATTAATTTAAACATATTTATAAGTTTTAAATTTTAGTCTTTGAAAAAATCATTTTCCAAATGGTCGTTGTAATTTGCTAAATTAAAATTTTTAAAATTTGAAATTCATCGCTTTAGATAAAATAAGTTTTTTTAGGGGGGGGGGGATATTTTTACTTTCAAATTTTGGGAACCATATAATATATTCAGGGCAAATTCTGCGAGTATTCGAATCCTGGAGCTAGAGATTTGTATCTGGCTTGCTTGAAATTAATTTTTCCTTCGCCAGATTCATTTGTTAATTTTGTTTTAGAAAAATAATACTGATACTGCTTATTTGTGAACAAAAACATTGTAAATTTTAATTTCGTTCAATAAATTAGACATTTTTTTCGACTGTACTTTATTTTTAATTAGATTTTTTTAAACATTTTTTTTTCTTTTACTATAAGGAACATTGAAATTTTCAGTGATCCTTTATATAAATATAACAATTTACGTAATTATTAATATTATTTTTTTGCATATTTGTTTTGCAGACAGATAATCTAAGAAATCCTCGGTGAATTTATATTTTAAGGGTGTTCTTAAATCAAAAATGGCAACTTTGTGACATAAGTTTTAATTTATTTTCGTTCGTAAATGCATGAAACTAACGGATGTTGTTGTTCAGAAACTATCTAATTGAACTCATTTTCTCGGGTTTTTGCAACGCCATAGATTTTTTAGAACAAGCTGTCAAAGATGGCATTTTGAACTGCATTTCCCAACGAAAGGGAGAAAAGGGCGTGATCACATGATCGAAATTGCTTATAACTCAATAGGTAATTTATTGATTAAAAAAAGGAAAATTAAGTTAGATTTCAAATCGCTTTCATGGTCAGGTTTTGCAATTTTATATCTTTCCGTTGAAAAATGAATTTATAAATGTGTCAAAACGTTTTCCGCTTGTTGAACAAGAACACCCTTAAAATAAAGTTCATTAAAATTAACCAAAACTATTACAAAATTACTGATATTTGGAAGAAATTGGGTCGGATGAAATCGAATCGCGCCTGATTTCTTTGATTTTTAACTTAGCGGACTGCGAACGGTGAGAATATAAATGGTCCGGACCGAGCTCTAGTAAAATCTTTATTCTTTTCATTGGGGTTGCCCATGCTAAGAAAGCTCTGATTCAAGTTCGGTAGGAATATTTTGAGTCACGTAAAACTCTACGATTATCATCATTTACTCATGCCGTCTAGAGTCCGATCAAAGCATTCCATTAACCTTTCGATTCCCACCTTCTCGCCTAAGATCTACAGTCAAGTCTCTATATAGCGAAATCCATTATTCCAGTAAAAAAATTCGTTACATAGAAAAATTCGTTGTATAGAGAATGATATTAAAACTCTTATTTAATGTGTAAATTTTGAACAAATATTATTTTTGATGCGTTTAATTAAGAATTTGGAATGTTTAACTATAAATATTAACATAATATTCTATTTCTTAATTATTTAAACAGAACAGGCAATTATTTTAAGGCCTAATGAAAATCGCATTAATTTAATACGAAAAAATCTAATTTTTTATTGTTTTGATTTCAAAACTATTACACTCTCATGAAGATTTTGACATTTTAGCAAGGAATGAAAATTTGTATAGAGAACATTTTCCTCCATTTGAAGTCCTCTCCTGATAAAAAGAACTCATCAATTCACTGCGTGAAAGTTTTTTCTCTTGTTGTAGGTTCCCTCATAGCATGCATGGTCACAATGACGTCACTGTGGTCACATCACATCTGTGACCAAAATACCACCACTCAGTGATATCACATTGTGACTGAGGTGTGTCTTTCTTAAAAATCTTTAGAAAATTACAAATATTCTTCAAAACATGTTATTTACTTTAGAAAACACTTTTGTCACAACGTCGCTTTTGCAACAGTTTCGTCACGATGTTAATGTCAAAGTAGTCACGAATGACACATTTTTCATAAATTTGTCACACCGTGACTTCACAAAGTGGTCACAATGTGACGTCACAAACGAGCTCTAAAACGGCCATAACGACTTCACATTTTAGACACTATGACTTCACATCGACGTCACGTGACGTCACATCGACGATCGATGGTCACAAAGTTACAGTGTGACTTCACAACGACGTCGCAGTGACGTTACCATGCCTTATGGATTGTTCTTATATGTTCATTGTCACTCTTACCATCATTGTTTATAACTCTGCTTAAAAGGTAAGTAGTTTTGAGGTAGAAAAGTAATATAAAAAAATTAAAACTGAATCATAAAGCAAGAATAAGTGATGCAAAATTGATTCCACATGTCATTTTGAAGCTTTTTTAAAATAATAAATAAACAAGATTTTATGAAAATTATGAATTCGTTATATAGAGATATATATTTCGCTATATAGAGACTTTTTTAATATTATGGAAAAAGGGGACAGTTTTTATTAAAACTTCGTTATATAGAGAAATTCGATGTATGGAGTTTCATTATAGAGAAACGACTGTATATTAAGGGTGTATTCCAATCAAACTGTTTATTTTCTTATTTATTTTTAAATTCATTTTTGCTCTCAAACACATCAAATTGGAAAATTCTCTTATTCAGAAACTTTACAATGTGCCGTACTGATCGATGTTTTGATAAATGCAGAAAATATTGGGAAAAAATGCTATCAAAGTTGGCGATTTGAACCGAATTTTTGGAATCGGGAGTTTTGGGAACGAAAAAAAAGGGCCATATACTAAGAAAATAATTGTTTATAAATCAAATTCTAATGAATTGAGTGAAAAATGAAATCACACGGCATCTTATATATCTTTTCAAAAATCACATCAATAAGTTTCATGTTTTTACTTTTAAAAATGAGTTTGAAAATGTATCCGAAAATTTTGAGCTGCTGAGGGTTGAAAAGTACTTTTTCGAATACACCCTTAAAAGTAATATTTGTACAAGGACGCGCAATCTCGAAGTGCTTTTTGGTGTTTGAATTCAACTCCAAGTTTTAAAACACAGAAGATTTAAAATTTCAGTAGTGAATTGGAAAGAAAGAGTACTTGAGTACTTTTTAACTGTAACTTAAGATGCTACTTTTGTCAAATGAAAAGACCCGTTCGCTAATGCTAATTCTATGGAAGAAATTTATAAAAATATCTCGGTCGTTTTTGAATATTGCTCAATGTTTTTTTTTCATTGTACAACTGTGATCGATCTGTACAAAGGCTGCTTTTTACTTTTTCGATTTTGATGGTGGATATTTTTTATTGGGATGTTTTCACATTCCAAATCGGCTTGGAAAATGAAAGTGTGCGCATTAAAAATATCTGTATACAAATTCAAAAAAGTAAAAAACTGTTTTTGTACAGATCGATCACAGTTATTCACTTAAAAAAAAAATCACTTAAAAATATTGAATTGATTGATATATTGTTTTTTTTTTTTTTTTTTTTTTTTTTTTTCAATTTCAGGGTGTGCTATAATTTATGCATGATGCATAATATAATTTCTTCTTTATTTAAATGTCGTCTTACTGCACCAGTGGATATCACTTTTGCAATAATGCATCTGCATGGTAAAGAAAAATTTCTTTACATCTTTTCGATTCCATACATCTGTCCACCACCAGTCCAAAGTCTCGCCCTCGCACGCTTCGCGTTTCTTGAATATTGTCGCAGGAAAGTTCGAACTTTGGGGGTCCGAATTTGTACTGTATTATTTTCGAAATCGGTTTCGAAGATGAAAGTGTCATTCTAAAAAGAACTAATACAAAAACTTAAGGAAAAAAAATAAAAAAAAGGGCGATGTAGAGTTGAACCTTAGCCATCTAATGCAAAAGAAAAAAAATCATTTAAAAATGTTGAAATGAAAACCAGATCTTAGCAAATAACTTCTCTATGGATTTGGCCTCGCGAGTGTCTTCAAGTGACGGGGCAGGGGATTTAAATTTTAAATGTTCAAACGGCCATCAAAACAATTTGTATCTTTAAAAAAAAAAAAAAAAAAAAAATCAGGGTGTGCTATAATTTATATATGATGCATAATATAATTTCTTCTTTATTTAAACAACGTCTTACAGCACCAGCGGATATCACTTTTGTGATAATGCATCTGCATGGTAAAGAAAAATTTCTTTGCGTCTTTTCGATTCCACACATCTGTCCATCACCACCCAAGGTCTCGCCTTCTCAGGCGCGTGCCGAACACGCTTCGGGAGTCTCATTAAAATCTCTCCATAATGGTTGATACTACCGTATGAAAGCGTTTTTTTTTATAATCTCGAGAGATAAAGTAACGGAATAACACGGCTATTAAGCTTAGAATGATGTTGTCTGTTAATTAGTCTCAAAATGGCTACATGACGCCCGGTGTGTCGTTGTTGTATGGATTTGTTGTTGAGATGATTGTTGTCAATAGATAATAAAAGATAAACTTGGGTCTACTGATAATGCGATTTTAAAGTTGTATTAAAACCATAAATAGGTTAATGAAAATATATGAACTTTAAAATGTTCAGGTTTACTTAAAAGGCGATTAAAATACCGTATTTACTCGCGTATAAGGTGCACTTTTTTTTTACAAAAAAATAGGGCAAAACTTCTAGGTGCGCCTTATACACGGGATAATTTTTTACTGTTGGATGCAGTCGAACGATATACATATGAAACAAGAAATTATTCAAAGAAGATATTAAAACTCAGAAAATGTTACTTAATTGAAGTATTACTGCATATTTATTTCACTCCTTGCAGTTTTTAGGTAGATTTCGTAAGAAATACTACCTATTGCAATCGCACCAGTTTATATATCTATCTATCTATCTATCTATCTATCTATCTATATATATATATATATATATCTCACTTTTTATGGACACGATAACTTCTATAATTCTTCACCAATCTCCACCAAACTTGTACATAAAATCAAAGGGGATAAAATCTTGGCTAAGTTCGTTAATGGGCAAAATCGGACCAAGGGGTTCGGAATAGGGGGCGTTTTTGTGAAAACCGAAAAAACGCCATAACTTCTTAATTAAAGTAGATATCGAATCGGTTTAAAGTTTATATTACTTCTTAAAAATGGGCCAAAAGTATATGCATGACAGATTTTTGATAAATTTAGAAGTGGGCTCAAGGGGCGAAAAAAACAGGGATTTTGAGAGAAAAAAATTCATAACTTCGTCAATTTTCAAGATATCAAGTCCAACTAAATTTTTTGTAAATGTTCTTAAAATTATCTAAAACTTTTGTATTTACAAGTTTTTGATAGGACCAACTTTTACCGAGGAAAAAAATTAAAAACGAAAAGAAAAAGGGCGCTGAAAAAAGAGAAAAATCCATAACTCCGTCAATTTTTAAGATATCAAATCTGATTAAATTTATTTTACATCTTCTCAAAAATATCTACAACTTTTATATTGACAAGCTTTTCATAGGACCAATTCGTATAGCAAAAAGAAATTAAACAAAAATAGGAGTTGGAGAAAAAACCTCAAATCCAAACTGCTTATATTCTGACTCATTTTTAAATTCATTTTTGATTTTAAACGCATCCAAATGGTAGATTCTCTTATTTAGAAACTGTATAAAGTGATGCATTGGTCAATTTTCTGATAAAGACAGAATATATTTCAAAAAAGGCTACCAAAAAGGGTATTTTGAACAGAATTTCCGAAAGTCATCGGTACTGAAAATTGAAGGAAGTATTCAAATAAGAAATTGCGTTTTTTTCTGACTCGTTTTTAAATCCATTTTTGTTCTCAAACGCATCCAATTTACAGATCCTCTTATTTAGGAAAAATATAATGTAATGCAGTGGTCAGTTTTTTGACAAAGACGGAATATATTTCAAAAAAGGCTACCAAAAAGGATATATTGAACAGAATTTCCCGAAGTCTTTGTGTTGAAAATTTAAGGAAGTTTTCGCATAACAAATTGCGTTTTTTATGACTCGTTTTAAAATCCATTTTCGCTCTTAAACGCATCCAATTTACAGATCCTCTTATTTAGAAACTATATACTGTGACGTATTGGCCAGTTTTTTGATAAAGATAGAATATATTTTTTTAAAATGCTGTCAAAGTGAGTATTTCGCACAAAATTTTCCGAAGCAATAATGATTATAGAATTAAAGATGTATTCAAACAACAAACCGGCTATTTTATGACTCATTTTTAAATTCAAATTTTTTCTCAAATGCATTCAACTGACAGTTTTTTGTTATTTAGGAGCTGTATAATGTACTGTTTTGGTCGATTTTTTAATAAATTCAGAATCTATTTCAAAATATGTTGTCAAAATGGGCATTTGAGCTGAATTTTTCTTAAGATGATTCTGATAAAACCAGTTTTTTCAGAAAAATGAAATTAAAAATTTTTCATAAACGGCCAAATGAAGTTATTAAACTGGGTTTATCTCTAATCATATGTATATATATATATATATATATATATATATATATATATATATATATATATATATATATATATATATATACAGGGAGTCCGAAAAGTCTGGAAACGGCCGAATAACTCGAGAAATACATATTGAAAAACGTAAATATACGTGTTAAATATTTTTAAATAAGCTACTCTGTGATACAAAATTTGACCTTCGAAACCGACCCCCTGGGGGTCAGAGTGGGTCCAACTTTGAAATCTTAAATTATAACCCCCATTTTTTATTGCAGATTCGGATTCTACGGACAAAAATACGTAACTTTTGTATTTGATGTTTATTTCAAATCTTCGTTTATCACGGTGCAATCGAGCATATTAAATCGATACATATTCCCGTTTTTCCAACGGGATTTTCCCTAATCGAAACTGATTGGGCGGAATTTTTGACGTCAAATTCCTCGTCTTTTGTAGGAATAGCGTTTCCTGAAAATCACCCGTGGCGATTATTTCAATAGTGCTACACTGTTAAAAATTTGACCCATTTGCTGCAGCGTCACTCCACAGCTATTATAGAATATCTCTTTTGTGACCAATGAGAATGCTCCATAACACAGTAAAGTAATCGTTTTCTATAAAAGCGGTGGAGTGACGATGCAGCAGAAGGGTCAATTTTTTACAGTGTACTTTACTGTGTTATGGAACATTCTCATTGGTCATGAAAGAGATTTTCTATAAAAGCTGTGGAGTGACGCTACAGCAAATGGATAAAATTTTTAACTGTGTAGCACTACCGAAATAATCGGCACGGGTGATTTTCAGGAAACGCTATTATTGCAAAAGACGAGGAATTTGATGTCATAAATTCTCCCCAATTAGTTTCGATTAGGGAAAATCCCGTTGAAAAAGCCGAAATATGTATCGATTTAATATGCTCAATTACACCGTGATAAACGAGGATTCGAAATAAACATCAAATACAAAAGTTACGTATTTTTGTCCGTAGAATCCGAATCTGCAATAAAAAATGGGGGTTATAATTTAAGATTTCAAAGTTGGACCCCCTCTGACCCCCAGGGGGTCGGTTACAAAGGTCAAATTTGGTATCACTGAGTAGCTTATTTAAAAATATTTAACACGTATATTTACGTTTTTCAATCTCATATGTATTTTTCGAGTTATTTGACCGTTTCCAGACTTTTCGGACACCCTGTATATATTTGTTGAAATGAGCAATCTTCGAAATCTACCTCCGCCTATAGGCCCAGCCGACAGGGATTTTTATACAACAGAGCTAGTGACATTATCTAAACGCTAATTAGCAATTCTCTTTACCATCACTCATTCCTATTTCCCATCATTCTCTTACAACCCGAAGTCTAAAATGCATTTTCGTCTTGTTTTCTGGTCTGGTGTAATGTTTGTTTTGACTTTTATTTACTGAAATTTATTTGGTCATTCGTAATTAGCGTATCAAATTTGTGGTGCGCGTTATACACGAGATTTTAAGAAATCGCCATTTTTACTTGTAAAGTAGGGGTGCGCCTTATACACGCGTGCGCCCTATACACGAGTAAATACGGTAATCAAACAGAGATGTTAATAGTAAATTTTATTTAAAAGTATTTTAGTAATTTCAAGCCTTAATTAGATTCTTTCTCAGGGAATATTTTTATTTTTTTATACAAATACATGATTTCGTTTTAAAAACGAACAAGTTAATAATTATTACAGTTAAAAAAAGTTTATTTAAAGCCATCTTAATATTTTGAAGCCTTGACCAAACTCTTTCCCATTGAATATTTTTGTTTCAACTATTTTTGTTTAATAATTATTGACTCGTTCATTTGCAAAACAAAATCATGGATTTATATAAATGAACAACAATATTCTCAAAAATAGAGGAAGAACTTGATTGAGGCTAGAAAGTGCTGTAGCGGCTCCGCTCGAGCTTGGCTGTAATTCTCTCCGCGTGGGAGAACTTCTTACTTTCAACGAATGGCAACTCAATTAATGGAATTACTTTTTAACGAAGCGCTCTCTCATTCTCGCAGTGGCGTTTTCTCGAATATTATTTATGTCTGTGTAAAGTCATTAAAGTCTATTTTTCTATAAAGTCCTTCTGATTAATGAGTCAATATTATTTAGCCAACATATGACCATCGCAAAAGTGCTAAGATGTTTTTTTTTTTTTTTTTTTTTTTTTTTAAATAAAATTAACTATTAACATCTCTGTTTCATTATTTTAATCGCCTTTTAAGTAAACTTGAATATTTTAAAGTTCGTATTATACATTTTATCTCAAAAACAAGGTGAAAATTGCGTTCCGTCACATGTTTTTATTTTTATTTTTATTTAGGTTGATAAAATTTTGGACTACAGGACAAAGTCTGAAGCCTGGAATCCCTGGGTATTTACGAAATCCAAATATCGGATTTTTCTGAACTTTGGGTCATTAAAAAATTTGCTTTTGCAATAAAAAGAAAAATAAATTTTACTATTTAAAAAGGCAAAATGTGATGTTCATAGATTAAAAATTGCATACAACACCTAATAATATTAAATTAAATAATTATTGAAATTAAATAAATCATAATAAATAAAGTAGAACAAAAACATTTATTTCAGAGAGCATACAATTTAAGAACAAAATGTACTTAATTAACAATTGAACATTTCAATTAACGGGCACTGCTGTATTAACTGGGGATTATTATTAATAATCTTTTCTTTTATTTTTTTCCATAAATATGAGTTAAGATACTGTTATAAAGCTTCTTTTTTTCTAGGTCTTTTTTCCTTTCCTTTTCTTTCTTTTTTTTTTCTTTCTTGAGTGCTGTTGCAGGAAAGTCTAAACTTTGGACAATTCCGAACTTTGGATGTCAAAACTTTAGATTTTGTATTGGATCACTTTAGAGCATCAGGGCTGTTCAACCTTTCAATAAGCACGGGTGTACCTCATCTAAGTGGCAAAAAAAAAAAAAAAAAAAAAAAAAAAAGGGCGTCATTATTCAGATGGCTGGAAACATAAGAACAATATTACCTCATTTACTATGGGGCAGGATTGTCAATTTTGCCTTCTTTTTCATTCGGAAATTCCGAAAGAAAAATTTTAAGTAATCCTATAAAATTACATTCATTAAATACTGTAAAAATTACTATTCGAAATTTCTCACACGGCTTCCGATTTTTTGAATAAAAAATAAGGTCATTCTTGGTCACGCTGCTGAATAGTAATAATGTGTAATCTTCTTATAAGATAACACACTGAAAAAAAAAAAAAAAAAAAAAAAATGAAATACTCAAAATTAAATACAGTCGAACCTCGTTAACATGAGCCTCAAGGGGAATCAAAATTTTGTTCACGTTAACGCAGTAATCCATGTTATCAGTATCAAATTTTTGTATTCATCTTTATAGGGGACTGTGAAAACAGTTCATGTTAAAAGTAATTCAAGTTAAGCGTGTTCTTGTTAACGAGGTTTGACTGTATATTGATGTATTGATCTCGAATTGAGTATGTTGGATCAAAAATGAATATGTGCTTTTTCAATTTTCAATCATCACATGTTATCAAATACAAATAAAACGATAATTCTGTATTTTATAATGGCTTATTTCATTAATGGAAGCAGAAAAATGTTTATTAATGTAGATATTAAACTATGAACGATATGTTAAAGTGATTTAAATATACTTGCAAATAATGCTTTTGTCATAAAAAAATATTCGATTTATCTTCATGATGTATCATGATTATCTTCATGTGTAGCACAAATAATTTTACTATTTTTCTTAATAAATAATTAATTAAATGCTTCTTGTTAATAGTTTTGAGCGGGAAATAAATGTCAACATTTTTTTTTTTTTTTTTTTTACTTTAATTTGTAAGTTCAGGGAAGCGGTACATAGTTTCATATTTGAACAAAATCATGGAATCAAAAATGAGTACACGTGTGTCTCATTTTGAAAGAAATTGGATCGAACGTATTTAGAGTATGTGACGCATTTAAAATTCAACGCTCTTTACTTAATTTTGAGAACCCATTTCTTTTAGTGTACATCAGACACCTCATAATGTGAGAGGTATAAGGCCGTCCTTCTATGCAAAGCTCGATGTTAAAGTAATTGCAAGAAAAAGCATAAATCGTAGTAAATTAGTATTGCATTTTCTACAGAGAGAGATATGCCTATAAAAATATCTTGTTCAGAAAAGAGCCAGAAATCTAACACACTACCTGTAATAAAAAATCATGATGATTTTTAAAATGATGATTTAAAAAAATAATGATTTTAAAACAGCATCTTTAAAGGCTGCGAGCGAACAGCACTAGTTTTTATTACACTAAAAGAGCAATAAATTTATCTTTGTTTCCGTACGGAACAAAGGTGAAACCTCATTAAATGATTTTTGAGGAACTGACCCTACCAAATTGACAAAGGAAGGGAAAGTTTATCTCCCCCCATCTTCAGTCGTAAAGCTGTCAACTGATTTCGAGTTCGATTTCTCTCTTGAAGTTCAAAAAAGTACACTGAAAAAGCAATTTATACATCAAAGCGCCGACACGAAAGATCAAAAATAGCGACGCCTGACCGCAAGAAGTTAGTGCTATGTGTCTGGTCCTTAAAGGGGATTTTTATTTTAAAAAGTCTTATAGTGATCAAGACTTGACTACGGCTATGGAGGCCCCCAGAGTAAGCATAATTCGGGGGGGGGGGGGACTTCCATCTATCTACAGACTTTTTTTGTGAATAATTTGGAAGTGGCTAGTACTAAACTTTATACATATTGTATGTATGCATAAATTTTATACTCAGCACTGCTCACATCTAGATATAAGATATCCCAAAAAAATAATCACAACTTTAATAAAAAATCCTAGTAGGATAATAGCAGAAAAAATAACAGATTTATTGATATCAGAATCTTTTTGGAAATTTTTATTTTGTTTATTTGCTTATATTATAAGATGTCTAAGAGAGAAGGCTCAAAATTGGTCATAATTAATTAGTTTAACTTGCCATGTTACAGGGAAACGTTAATAAAGAATTTCCTTTGAAAACAACAGAATATTAAACTGTTGTAATAAAATTTTAATCACTTATTTTATAACGATACTTTTTGTTTTTTGCATGTCTGGAGAAAATACTGAAAGAAGGGGAACCACACACCTTCTTAAATGTTTGAAAAATCTGAATTTTGGTTTTCTTTTGGCTAATTTTAATTATTTGACACCTTTTGATAAGAATCCTGATTACTCTCAAGTGGGACCTCTAAAAACGGGGGGGGGGGGGTGCGAGTCAACTCCCCCGCTTTTCCCTGCGTAAGTCGGACTCTGATATACAGGAATATTTGAAAAGGTGGTGTTGTGAAAACATTTAAAGAGAGCCATATTATCTGCTGGCACTGCGCTGGACATCCCTACTTTATATTTTAACTGATGTCTTCATTATAATATTTTTGCTAGATAGTAATACAGAAATTCCCTTTTAATAATAATGTGCAATTACAGCCCTTTAAAATGTATAAAGAAGCCTGCACTCTCAAAGAAACTTCCGTCTTTTCTCTGAAAATGTACTGGCAGCACTGCTGCCAGTAATTGTCTGTATATTGACGAATATCCGTTTATTTTTTCCTCCGTCAAAAGATGTACTAAAAGTAGATGTAGTAAAGTGTACTAGATGTAGTAAAATATCCGTCATTTGAAAAAAGTCTGGAAAAGATAAATGCGCCGCCGGTGAGGATCGAACTCACGTCCCCAGCATTAGAAAGCCAGCGCCTTGCCTCAGCGTCTCGGTTACTTAGGAGAAAAGTGCTTTGAAGTAGAACCCTTTATTTCATATGAGTGTGGTTTGGTTTGTTTCGTTAAAGAGTAGAGATGGGCAATATCGTTCCTTTTAAAAAACCGTTCCAGCCGGATTCGTTCACCAAAAGGAACGAGTTCTTTGGAATCGTTCCGAAAAAAAGGAACGATTCCGACAAAGGAACGATTTGGAGAAAAAGGAACGAATTCGAGAAAAAAGGACGATTTCAAGGAAAAAAAGAACGAATCCGTAAAAAAGGAACGATTCCGACAAAGGAACGATTTTGAAAAAAAAAGGAACGAATTCGAGAAAAAAGGACGATTTCAAGAAAAAAAGGAACGAATCCGTAAAAAAGGAATGATTTTAAGAAAAAGGAACGAATTCGAGAAAAAAGGACGATTTCAAGAAAAAAGGAACGAATCCGTAAAAAAGGGAACAATTCCGACAAAGGAACGATTTTGAGAAAAAGGAACGAATTCGAGAAAAAAGGACGATTTCAAGGAAAAAAGGAACGAATCCGTAATAAATTGAACTAATCCGAGAAAAAAAGGAACGTCTTCAAGATAAAAAAAAGAAGGAATCCGATAAAATAGGATGTATTTTTAAAAAAAAAGGTTCCAAGGGAAAAAAACGCGTCCGAAACTATTTTACGAAAAAGGGAACGAATCCGGAAACAGGGATAACAGATCTCGAAGCAACATGCAATCCCTAATATTTATTATTTATAACTAATTTATTTTCTTACGTATTCATTTTTTCATATTGTTTCTTATCGTTTGCTTTAATTTTTAAATATTTTGGACAGATCATTTTGTTTTTAAGAGTTCATTTTATTCGTCTGTGTGCGCTATTAATTAGCATAGTTATTTCAAATCCCCATAATATAGATATTCCCTGACTTTATGATTTATTGTTGTCAGGATCTGATAGCACCTGTGCTAAAGAATGTAATGTCTACTCTTTCTCTATTTGAATATCTAGTATTGTATGGTTGTGTACAGAATTTCCAAGGTGACATTCCCTCTTCGTGGAAAGGGGAATTGCCAGCTAATCCTTTGCAGGTGGTGTGTTAGAGAAAGGAGATGGCTCAGAGGCATGTCCATCTGTCAGTGAAGTATACGGATGATGAGCAGATTAGCAGCATGTCACTAAGCAAGAAAAGAATGGAGGATGTGTCCAATGAGGAAGCTCCAAAGGGCTTTATGTTGGGGAAAGCAGTGATTTGGAGAGGGCAAGTTGGTCTGAGAGAATTCATTCCGTACCTAGGTGTCGTACTTAGAGGTTGCTCTGGGTGGAAGAGCGTAAAGTGTGCGTTTTCTGGTGCGCAAAGGACACAGACGTCCTGGTGTTTAGTGTTCTGGGCTAAGAAGTGCAGGCCCAGTGTACTTGTGTTGGGAGACTCAAGGTTGAGCACCAAAAAAGTGAATTTAACGTGTATTGAGTGTGAGGTGGAAAGTGTAATTGGAATAGTACACAACCAATCTTTACGGTATCTAATTTAATGCTGAACCGGATCACCCATATCCGAGTTGTAGTTGTATATATTTGTAAATAGCGTATTTTGTGTGTACATATATTCTTAATAAACTGATAATTCGGTTACTAGCGTAAGTCTTCATTTACACCAATCTCACAGTGGGTGACCGATATCACCTAGTAATATCGGTGGTGGCAGCTATATCTACCACAGACATTCTTCAAAGTTGTGTGGACTGAGGGGAACGTCCGACAAATTGTTGGCAGCGTCGGGATAGAATTGCCTGAAACCAGTGACCAGCGAGCCGTGTTGCAGTCTGTTAATGCCGGAGTATCTAGTGGAATTCTTGTGTAGTCGTGCCATATCGTCGAGTATGTGCTAAAGCATCGTGCCGGATCGTCGATTGTATGCTAAAGTGTCGTGCCGTATCGTCGAATGTGTGTAAAGTGTCGTGCCGTATCGTCGAGCATGTGCTAAAGTATCGTGCCGGATCGTCGAGTGGGTGCTAAAGTGTCGTGCCGTATCGTCGAGTGTAGACTAAAGTGTTGTGCGTATCTTTATTAGAAAGAACTAAACTGAACTGTTATGCCATATTACCGCTACATCGTGGAGCTACCTGTGATTAGAAAAGTACCCCAGCAAATAAAGTATAAGGTAAGGTGTTTTGATCATATCTTTCTGCTGACATCTCGAACCAAAATTTGTTGTCGTATAATTAATAGTAATTTAAGTAAATTGTCTATATCATTTATGTGTTTTATCAATACTCCCTACCTATAAAGTGTTAATAACCATATTGGCTATTGTTTTAAGGAAAGGTCATAATAACTTGAGCTAGTATTGGCTTTCTATATATATTTTTTTACTAATTGTGGTAATAGTAGTTGGAAGGAATAATTAAATTTACTTAAAGTTAAATTATTGTTAAAGTAATATTTAAATGAAGCAACATTTTTTAAGTTAGAAGAGTGTATAATAACATTTGCTTAGGATTTTAATTGGCCAGTAGTAGAAAAAAAAAAAAGGCTCAAGAGATAGCCATAGTGGAAAAAAAAGGGCTCAAAAGAGAGCCATAGTGAAAAAAAAAGGCCCAAAAGAGAGCCATAGTGAAAAAAAAAAAAAAAAAGGCTCAAAAAAGAGCCATAGTGGGGAAAAATAAAAGTGAAGATTTCCAGTATATTTGTTTTAAGTGTGAGAACCAGTACTAAATTTGGAAATATTTTAGTGAGGATAATTGTAGAAATTTATATATGCATGTTTTACAATTTTTCTTTAGGTGGATTTTTTGATTGACATCAATACTTCTATTCAATTTCAACGTATCAGTATTATTATATAAATTGTATGTTGTTATCTAAGTGCATAAATTGGAACCTATATTGCATAGTGGTCAAATTGAATTACTATTTTACCTTTTGTTTTATTGGAAGTATATTGTGTGATATCATTGGTTGAGCAAAATTAGAGTATTCGGTAGGTTAATTAGAAATGAAATGTATTGATTATCTGAAGGGTATTATTTAGTATAATATGTGGGATATAACTGTACTAAGTTAAAAATTTAGGAAATATTAATTTGCTAGGTTTAAATATTATTGTAGGGTAGTAATAACAATCGGTGAAGGTATGGCTTTCTTATTGAAACTAAAAAAGGTTGATCTTCAGGTGATAACTGAAGAATTGGGCGTTGAATTCGCGGAAGATGATACCAGAATCCAGCTTAAGAAAAAGATAATGGACAGTGATGAGTATGACGAGGGGGTTATTAAGGAATTATCTGACGCTATTGTTGCAGAACGATTAGAACAGGAAAAATTAGAGCGCGAAAAGTTAGAAAAACAGGAAAGATTAGAGCGCGAAGAAAAACGCGAAAAATTAGAAAGAGAAGAAAGGGTTGAAAAATTAAGGATGGAACATGAATTAGAAATGGAGAGATTAAGGGTTCAAGGATCGGCAAATAATTCTAATGTCTCTAGGGAATCTAATAATGAAACTAATATAGAAAAATTGATCAAAAGTGTGAAAACTCTATCTATCAAAGTACCGGAAGGGACTGAGGGATGGAATTTATTTTTTAACAGCTTAGAAAGGGCATTCAAAACTAAAAATGTACCGGAAAACCAGCAGGCCGAAATTCTACTAAATATGTTAGGAGATAAGGCGGATAATTTGTTAATTTATACGACTACGGAACAAATGGAGAATTATAAGGAATTAAAGGAGTTAGTTCTAAGGGAACATGAGCCGACACCGAAGGCGTGTTTGGAAAATTTTAAGAAGGCTAAGAGAAACCAGAACGAAACTCATGTATTATTTGTATCGCGTTTAATAGCGACGTGGGAAAATTATTGTAAGATTAGAGGTGCCGACTCTTATGAAAAGGTCAACCAGTTGATAGTTACTGATAAGTTAGTAAGTACATTAGATGAGGATACTGCGTCATATATTGGGTTAACTCACCAAGGTAAATGGTTAGAAACTTCTAAAATTGCTAAAGAATGTGACAATTATTTTGACGCTAAACATAAATCTTACGCCGTTACGTATAAAAGTTTTAAAGGTAAAGATAGGCACGTAAACGATGAAAAAATGAGACCGAGGGAGGATAACAAAGTTAGTAATAATTGGAGGCAAAACGGGAGCAATGAGACTAATTCTTTTTCGGATAGGAAAATAGATTTTAAGAAACCTCGTGATGCTTCAGCGCCTAAATGCTTTAAATGTGGTTTGAGAGGTCATTACCAACGTTTTTGTAATAAAGTGGGTAATGAGGGAAATAATGGTAACAAAGGGCGAGATTCGAAAGCGGGTGTGCATAAGGTTGTGGTAAAAGAAAGCAAAGAGTTACCTAATGGAGCTATTGTGGCGAGAATATCGGCAAAGGCCGAACAGAGAACTAACGTTATTGGTGAGAAACTAAATAAACTCGAGAAAATTGGAGTTAGTGTAAATGGGCAAAAAGCAAAGGGATTGGTTGATTCTGGATGTGAAATTAGTGTTGTTCATAAAGATTTGGTACCGCAAGAGAAATTAAAAAGAGCGGGTAGTATTTATTTACAAGGGTTATTCGGTGAAGCAGTTAAATCGCCGTTGGTTAAACTACCGTTAGCTATTCCGCAATTCGGACAAACTAATATAATTCATCAGGAAGTACTTTGCTCAGTGACTGATAATATTAATGAGCAAGTGATTAATGAGTTGTCAGGGGTCAACCGCGAGGAGCCATTGCTAGAAGCCCAAGAATTAGAAAGTTCAGAAATTATTGTTGATAACTTGAATGAAAAGGAAGGTATGAATAACGATAGTTGTAATGTTTACGCTATAGAAGCGAGTTCGCAAAATGTACAAACTCAGAATACGGAAAAAACGGAAGTGGAGAAAGGTAATAAAGCTATTGTTAGCAATTCCGATATGTTTAAGGAATCCCAATTAGAATGTAAAGAATTAGAGAAAGCTTGGGAATTAGCTAAAATGGATAAGGGGGATTATTATGTTGTAAATGGCTTATTATATCATAAAGAGAAATTGTTAGGCGAAATTATAGCGCAATTAGTAGTACCCAAAGTAAGAAAGGAAGAAATCTTAAATTTAGCGCATAGTTCGGTATTTGGAGGGCATCATGCAGCTGAGAAAATTTTACAGAGAATCAGGTATTCATTTTATTGGGAGGGGATGGCGAAAGAAACTAAACAATTTTGTGAGTCATGTTTAGAGTGCCAGTTGACTAGAGGGGTTAAAGTAAATGATAGAGCTCCTATTTCCCCAGTGTCACGTCCGGAACTTCCATTTCAGGTAGTTAATGTTGATTTAATTGGACCTATTGATCCTAAAAGTTCCCAAGGGCATCAGTATATACTAACTTTAATTGATCAACATACCAGGTGGGCGGATGCGATCCCTTTAAAAAGTTTAACTGCTAAAACCGCGTGTGATGCGTTGCTTCAAATATTTATGAGGACAGGAATTCCAAATATAATTGCCTGTGATAATGGAACCAATTTCACTGCCGACTTAACGAAAGAATTTGAGAAAAGGTTAGGCGCTAGTCCAAGATTTTCGACCCCACAGTATCCACAGTCTAAGGGCTTGTGGAACGATTTAATCAGACCCTTAAACGTACGTTACATCATACTATTAGAGAAGAAGGAAAAAAGTGGCATGAACAAATACCATTTGTATTATGGGCGTATAGGGAAGTCCCAAATTCTACGACGGGAATCGCACCTTTCCAATTATTATATGGTAGAGCGGCGGAGGGTCCTTTATCGATTCTCAAGTCATCCTGGGCAGGAGAAAATAAGGGGGCGCAGTTAGATACTACGCCGATTCATGAGTATCTGAATAAACTTAAAGGACGTTTAGAAAGAGCCGCAAATGAGGCAAAATTATCGTCTGAGGTGCAACAAAATAGGATGGCGTATCATTATAATTTAAGGTCAAAGGAAAAATTTTTTGAAGTAGGCGCACAGTGGATCGATCCTTAAGAAAATGCGAACATAGGGCCAAAAAATAATCATTAAATAATTAATTTTTTGCAATAAAATTTTTTAAAAGAATACCTACAAAATACGAATATACGTTCATTTTTTAAATTATACAAAATTACATCTTATTTGTACAGCTTGGAATATACACTTTTCAGCAGAGGAATTTTCCTGCGAATTTTAGTGATTTTTTAATGTGTTCAGAAATTAAACCAAGGTATTCACTAATGATAACGCGTTTAAAATATCATTATTAATTTCCGAAAACACATTTTAAAGCTCTACTGATTATACTTTGATTGAATTTTATATATCATTTTACATTATGATTAGCCTATATAAAATTAACTGTATAATAAACTTAAAAATAGCTTTTTTTAAATTGCCTGAAGTTGCCTGAAATTTCAAAGACATGTTTGTCTTCCTAAAAGTCTGCATTTTAATGTGGTATAGGGCAATTTTTGCGCAAACCTGCGCGTTTTTGAAATAAATGGATATGAAACACTTTTAGTGGTTATCATAAATAATTTTCCGTTTCCGGAAAACATAGTAAATTGCCTGTAGACAAAAATATTTTTTAATAAATATTATACTGTAAGAATTTTCTAAGATGGGATAATATAAAAAAGTAATTTAAAATTAAACTATAAAGTTAAATTCAATTTTTAAGTATCTTGGGTTATATAAATATTTACATGAAAATTCTGAAAAGCGCAAATGCTCTCAGAGGGTTAAATCTACTCTAATAAATGGATGCATGATGTGTGAATCCTAAAGTATTATTTAAAGTGAAAGTTCTAATGCCTCTGGAAATTTTCTTTTCCTTTGAACGTTTTTTACTTTGTGTCTAATACTGGAAATCAACGAGTCAGATGTTATAAGCGAACGGTGCTACAAGTCTTCGTTACATGCTCTTCGACTTATTTTTCTCGTTTGGGAATCCTGGTACCTTCAAAAGTCTTTAATACGAGCTTAGCTAAGCTTCTTCCAATAATTGCCAAATTGGAAAATCAAAACGCTTAATTACATATTATCCATAAATCATTATTTTATATAGTAAGCATATAATATCACCCATATTTTGAGGTACATTGTTTAGCTGTTTTCACTGCAAAATTGCACTTCTTTTAACAGTTTTATGACTATTATTCATTTGTAAGATTTTGTAACTCAAATAGAGCATGTTAAACATGGTGATGTATCTAAAATTACAGTAATAACTTTTCCATAAATCATGGTTAAATACATCTTGTTATCAATGGCCATATATGTATATTAAGCTTTACATTTCTTCTTCTAGTCGTTGATACAATTTTAAATTATTCAGATTAAAATAAGAAATTCAGATCTAACAGTCTAATAAGATCTGGTGAATAATAGTATTAGGTTTTGGCAACAATTTTTCTACTAGCTTACTTTGGAATTGTATTTGCACAAAACATACTTGAAAGATCTATTGAATATTATTCATCAATTGCTGAGGCTACTGCCCAAACTTTTCAATGACACTATTTCACTTAAATAAAAGCACTATTTAAATTCTTTACAAACAGAAACAGATTTCTATTTGTTATAAAATTTCAAACGAAAAAAGTTAAGAAAAACGTTATGAAAATAATAATAATAATAATATTTTTTAAAAAATAAAACAAAAATGAACAAACAAACAAAAAAATTAATAATAATAAGTAAAGATAAGTTTAAAGAACTAAATCACGTCTATGATAAATCAGCTTTGAAATGAGTTGTAATATTTTATAATAAAATGTTGTTATTTTGTAAAACAATTTTAAAGAGATATGTGAACATCGCATATGACGTCAATTAAAAATAAAATAAATATGGAATATTCCACAAAAAGAATTTGGGTATAAATAAAAACTGGATAGATAATAAAACCAATGTCTGTTAAGTTTTTTCAATCTTACTCTTTTTTTTTTTTTTTTTTCAAAGTCTAATTTAATTATCCCAACATATCTCTAAATTTCTATTTGAAACCAAAAGTATGGAATTGTTTGTAAAAACGATTAAGATACTTTTGGTGTTATTTATTATGCTCATCTGAACCTAAATCTAACAAAAAACATCATATATAGAACCTTATATTATCATGATAATCCTATGTTCGCCACCGCCTATACTTCGATCCACTGTGAGGCGATAAGGTAATATTGTTAATCCCCGATTCAACTAATAAGTTATATTCTAGGTGGCAAGGGCCGGCAACAATAGTCGAGAAACGAAATCAGCATTCGTTTATAGTTGAGTTAGCTGACGGGAGTAGGAAGCATGTACACCAAAATAAAATACGAGAATTTATTGCTAAATGTAATATAGTTAATATTGTTTTTGAGGGTGATGAGGAATTTGGAGAAGTTGGGGAAATTCCTATTTTGAACCGGGATCAGGAAGTAGAACGAGATATAGAGAGGTTCGAAATAAAAGGGTTATCTAACAATCAAGTTAAAGATATAAAGTCTATTTTGAGGGAGAATAAAGAGGTATTTATGGGTCCTGTACGACCAGCTGATGTAGGGGAGCATCGTATTGAGCTTAAACCGGGGGTGGAAAGGAAAAAGCCAAAGATATATAGTGTACCGGTAGCTTACAAGGAGGAAGTAGATAGACAGATTCAGGAGTTATTAGAATTAAATCTAATCGAAGTGTCAAATGCTGAAATTAGTCATCCAATTGTTTGTGTGGCGAAAAAAGACGCAACTGTTAGGCTCTGTATAGACTATAGAGCTTTAAATTCGGTAACTCAGGTGCCAACCTTTCCGATGAAAGATTCTCAAGAAATCATGTATACCGCAGGGGCGGCTAAGTATTTATCATCAATTGATTTATTGAGGGGTTATAGGCAGATTAAAATGGCTGAGGAGTGTAAACATTTGACAGCTTTTACAACGCATAATGGAACTTATCAATGGCGTACAATGCCTTTTGGATTATCAGGGGTGGCTGCCACGTTTCAGAAAGATATGAATGAAGTTCTTCAAGATCATCGGAGGTATGCGGAAGCGTATATTGATGATGTCATCATTTTCTCCGACACCTGGGAAGAGCATTGTGAGCATGTTAGGGCCGTCATTGAAGAACTTAAAAGCAGAAATTATACGATTAGGCTAGATAAATGTAAATTTGGAGAGAAATTAACTAAGTTTTTAGGTCATGTAATTGGGGGTGGAACGCATGCACCTGATGAGGAAAAAATAGGAGCAATAAGGGATCTAAAGAGACCAAAAACTTAAAAGGAAGTTAGATCTGTTTTGGGATTAATGGGATTTTACCGATCTTACATTCCAAATTATGCCGAAATTGCTATACCTTTAACCGAATTGACAAAAGGGAAGGTTAAAAATACTGTACCATGGGATGAAAGGGCAGAAAAAGCGTTTAATACTCTTAAAGATGAGTTATGTAAGGTGACGAGTTTGGCTACACCTATCGTAGGCCGGGAATATCAGCTCCACGCAGATGCTTCCGACCTGGCGGTAGGATGTTGCCTTACTCAAAAAGATGAAAAGGGTCAGTTTAAACCGATAGCTTTTGCCAGTCAGAAATTGTCAGGGGCTCAGCGTGCTTGGCCGAGTATAGAGAAAGAGGCTTGGAGTGTGCTCTTTGGGTTGCGAAAGTTTGAAAAATGGACTTATGGATCTCAAATTGAGATCATCACGGATCATAATCCATTAAAATTTCTCACCGAAACAACCCCAAGATCACCCAAACTCACTAGATGGGCTCTTGCCTTGCAACGCTGGAACCTGAGTATTTCTCATCGTCCAGGAGCTCAACATTTAAATGCTGACGCAATATCCAGGCTACATAGAAAGAGCTGGGAAGAACAACCAGTTGTTAGCCCATCAGCATCAATGACCCAATAGTGGACAACCTTAAAGGGATGTCGTCACACATTTAATTTTTTTTTCTGTGTGTGTGTAAATATTTTTTGATTTTTTGGGTTTATAATATTGTATTAACATGTGTATTGTTTTTGTAATATTAATATTGGTACAAGGTTCAGTAGAGATGTCAGTAGATAGTGTTCAGACACCTGGAAATACCTATGTAATAAGCATAATGAAGAAATCTGCAAAGAGACTATTGAACTCTTCTGCGATATTATTATATGTTTGGGGAAATTTAGCCCCTAAAAGGCATATTTTCCGCTAAGGTGGGGGGTGTCAGGATCTGATAGCACCTGTGCTAAAGAATGTAATGTCTGCTCTTTCTCTATTTGAATATCTAGTATTGTATGGTTGTGTACAGAATTTCCAAGGTGACATTCCCTCTTCGTGGAAAGGGGAATTGCCAGCTAATCCTTTGCAGGTGGTGTGTTAGAGAAAGGAGATGGCTCAGAGGCATGTCCATCTGTCAGTGAAGTATGCGGATGATGAGCAGATTAGCAGCATGTCACTAAGCAAGAAAAGAATGGAGAATGTGTCCAATGAGGGAGCTCCAAAGGGGTTTATGTTGGGGAAAGCAGTGATTTGGAGAGGGCAAGTTGGTCTGAGAGAATTCATTCCGTACCTAGGTGTCGTACTTAGAGGTTGCTCTGGGTGGAAGAGCGTAAAGTGTGCGTTTTCTGATGCGCAAAGGACACAGATGTCCTGGTGTTTAGTGTTCTGGGCTAAGAAGTGCAGGCCCAGTGTACTTGTGTTGGGAGACTCAAGGTTGAGCTCCAAAAAAGTGAATTTAACGTGTATTGAGTGTGAGGTGGAAAGTGTAATTGGAATAGTACACAACCAATCTTTACGGTATCTAATTTAATGTTGAACCGGATCGCCTATATCCGAGTTGTAGTTGTATATATTTGTAAATAGCGTATTTTGTGTGTACATATATCCTTAATAAACTGATAATTCGGTTACTAGCGTAAGTCTTCATTTACACCAATCTCACAGTGGGTGACCGATATCACCTAGTAATATCGGTGGTGGCAGCTATATCTACCACGGACATTCTTCAAAGTTGTGTGGACTGAGGGGAACGTCCGACAATTGTATTAAGCATAATTCCTCTTGAAAATTTGCATTTGGTTCACCTTTCATTTATCGCTATATTTTATCCATGAAAATTTACTGTAGCTTTGGATTTGGTCATCAGGCTGTTGGGGCGATCTATTAGATTTTCAATGGTATGATCTATTAGATGAATGATCTATGAATGATCTATTAGATAATCATTGCTTTCCCTCCAAAATCTGTCGTCAAATGACTTTCGATTTATTTTATTATTTTTGCGTAGGAAATTTCTTTATTGATCTAATATTTGACATTGGGGTCTATGATTTATTTCCTCTTCAAAATTCACCCTAACGTAATCTTAACTTATATATCGGTCCTCATAACCGGCAGTTTTCCAAGTTGGTCCATTTCAGTACGATTCCTCAGGAATTGGGAATTTCGGAGTCTGCCCATTTCGAGAAAACTTCCGATACAGTTTCAGACACATTTTTAACCCTTTCAGACACACTGTGCCCGGTCTGGGATACCTAATTTTAATTCCAAACTTGCAAACGGCACCAATAACATTTTAGTAAAATTTTGCTTTTGCAACAAAGGCTTAAATTAATTAATTCAAAATATCTAAAAAAATCGTTTGTGAATTCCGGTGTCAGTCAATATTTTCTTATTTTACTAACAGATTTTGCCCGTGCCGGAAAGGGTTAAAAGTAGATACGTGAAACTTGCTGAGATGATTTTTTAAAGAGATGTATAAGAGGTCGCGTGATTTCTTTTTTTTCGCTCAATTCGTTAGAATTTGATTTATAAACAATTACTTTCTCAGTATGACCATTTTTTTCGTTCGCAGATCTCCCTCTTCAGGAAATTCAGTTCTAAACGCCGACTTTGACAACAGTTTTTTACAATATTTTTTGCAATTGTAAAAAAAAAAAAAAAAAAAAAAAAAAAAAAAAAAGACAAGGACGGCGCATTGTGTACTTTCTAAGAAAGAGAATTATCAGTTTGAAACGTTTGAGAGCAAAAATGAATTTAAGAATAAATCAGACAATAAGTGTGGATTGGAATACACCCTTAACCCCTTCGTGACCCCTTCGCTTGTGTTTTTTTGGGTCAGGGAATCCAAATTTGTATCTTCTCAGCCAAAATTTCTCCCGGCAACTCCCCTCCCCCAATTTTTAATAAAATGCACCCCAAAAGAAAATTTAAACAATTCAATTTTTTACTGTTTTAGCGAAAAAATATCCATAAATTTGGATGCAGGCAAAATTTCCAAGAAATACGATGCATAATATTATGGCGTAGGATGAACGGGGAGGGGGAACATCGTTTGCTTTTTCTCTCCTCCGAACTTTCAATAATTCTTATTTTATGTATTTGGGTCATTGAATCCGAATTTTTTACTTCTCACCCCCACCCTCCAGAAAAAAGTAAAATAATCGCCAATATAGGTTTTTTATATTTTTTGAGGAAAAATTATCTAGAAATTCAGAAAGTAGACAGAATTTTAAAAAAAATACGATGCATAACATTATGATTTAGGATGAATGGAGTGTGTGCGGGGGGGAAGCCTGCCTCAAAGCGCTACATGCACTAAGTTATGCAATTCCGCTTTTACCAAAATTTGTGTGCATGTGTTTGAGGGGAAGGAGTTGCCGGGAGAATTTTTCATTCAGCGATCCACAAAACATAAAATAAGTCTTTTCTAGAGCTACCATGAATTTTGCTAGGTATAGCCCGTATATGATCTCTATTGCCTTGACTCGGGCGACCAGGGTCGTCCAAAGAGAAAACTGTACCCGCGGCGAAGTCTCAATGTAGCGCTCCCCTAGTAAGCTGGGGGGGGGGACCCCCCCCCCAGCGACAGGCCAAAAATAACGTTGCGACAGGCCAAAAAATAACGTTGGTAGTATAATTTTGGCGCCCCCTAAGTTTCCGCGATCGGGGTGACCGCCCCTGTCGCACCCCTCCCCTTTTACACAGGGCTGCAGACGATACAGTGCCACAGCGCATGTTGAGAGGCAGACTCCCTCCTCCAAGTTCATGCTACGTCATGATGTCACGTATCTTTTTTGTAGCAAATTTTGCCTGCTTTCTGAATTTCCTTTTTTCCAAAAACTTTTAATTATATATATATATATATACAGGGTGTCCGAAAAGTCTGGAAACGGTCGAATAACTCGAGAAATACATATGAGATTGAAAAATGTAAGTATACGTGTTAAATATTTTTAAATAAGCTACTCAGTGATACCAAATTTGACCTTCGTAACCGCCCCCCTGGAGGTCAGAGGGGGTCCAACTTTGAAATCTTAAATTATAACCCCCATTTTTTATTGCAGATTCGGATTCTACGGACAAAAATACGTAACTTTTGTATTTGATGTTTATTTCGAATCCTCGTTTATCACGGTGTAATTGAGCATATTAAATCGATACATATTTCGGCTTTTCCAATGGGATTTTCCCTAATCGAAACTAATTGGGGAGAATTTATGACATCAAATTCCTCGTCTTTTGCAATAATAGCGTTTCCTGAAAATCACCCGTGCCGATTATTTCGGTAGTGCTAGCATATTCACAGTATCCGCAAAGAAACTCTTCGAGAGGGTTGAATTCTGATAGGGATTGGCCGACGCGTTTTCACGTAACTTGGGGATAATTTTACTTGGCGAACGATAGATGCTTCCGTCGAGGGCCCCACCAGTGGCCGAGAGGTACGGACCTCTCAACTGGTAACAGGCAGGTGCTGGGTTCGAACCCAATCGCGGCTGTCGGCCTAACCGTTCGGAGTTTTCGTGGTTTTCTTCGAACCTTGCGTAAATACGGGTTAGGTTCCCTTAGAAAGACCCCCACGAAGGGCACTCCCCCTGGTCCTATATCCCTAGCGCAGATAATCGGACGACAAAAAATACACCAACACCAACACTTCCGTCGAGGAGTTTGATTTCCTTCCGAACCGAGTACAAAGTAACTTTTCTCTTGCAGCATTGCATTGGATGGAACGTGCCTTACTGAAAGCTGTACTCTTTAAAAGTTTTTAAACACAAATTTTTACTTTGTACTCGGTTTACTTTGTACTCGGCTCCGAAGGAAATCAAACTCGACGGAAGCGTCTATCGCTACGCCAAGTATAATTATCGCCAAGTTACGTGGAAATGCGTCGGCCAATCCCTATCAGAATTCAACCCTCCCGAAGAGTTTCTTTGCGGATACTGTGAATATGCGTAGTGCTACACAGTTAAAAATTTGATCCATTTGCGTCACTCCACAGCTTTTATAGAATATCTCTTTCATGACCAATGAGAATGTTCCATAACACAGTAAAGTACACTGTAAAAAAATTGACCCTTTTGCTGCATCGTCACTCCACCGCTTTTATAGAAAACGATTACTTTACTGTGTTATGGAGCATTCTCATTGGTCACAAAAGAGATATTCTATAATAGCTGTGGAGTGACGCTGCAGCAAATGGGTCAAATTTTTAACAGTGTAGCACTATTGAAATAATCGCCACGGGTGATTTTCAGGAAACGCTATTCCTACAAAAGACGAGGAATTTGGCGTCAAAAATTCTGCCCAATCAGTTTCGATTAGGGAAAATCCCGTTGGAAAAGCGGGAATATGTATCGATTTAATATGCTCGATTACACCGTGATAAACGAAGATTTGAAATAAACATCACATACAAAAGTTACGTATTTTTGTCCGTAGAATCCGAATCTGCAATAAAAAATGGGGGTTATAATTTAAGATTTCAAAGTTGGACCCCCTCTGACCCCCAGGGGGTCGGTTTCGAAGGTCAAATTTGGTATCACAGAGTAGCTTATTTAAAAATATTTAACACGTATATTTACGTTTTTCAATCTCATATGTATTTCTTGAGTTATTCGGCCGTTTCCAGACTTTTCGGACACCCTGTATATATATATATATATATATATTGTTCCGCTTCTGTATTGTGTTCTTGTAACATCGCCTTGGCGACAAACACAGCCCACGCCAATTATACGCCAATCGGCAATTTACTGTAACCCTGCTCACGTGTTGTGTGACGCAGTGGATTGAGAGAAACAGTCTCTTAGCAACAAGCTCTAATACTGCATCAAGCAGCGACTCTTAAAAAAAAATAAACATTCCATTAAATTTACAGTCTACTTGCTTTTTCTTTTTAGTTTTTCTTTTTAATTTAGTACACCTCCGTACATTTGGTCCTAGCGACCCGGAGGTATGAACGAATCAGTGTCTTTTCTATTGAATTAAATATTGCATTTATCGAATTTCGTCAACAAGACGAATAATGTCGGAAACTGAGATAAAAGCATTGAACAGAAGGCGAGGGAATATCAAGGCCCAAGTCACCAGGATATTTAACGCAACGGATGGAAAAACATTTAATTTATCCGAATGGAAAGCCCACCTGGATTTACTGTCGAAAACTGAAGAAAAGTTTGAAGCTCTTAAACTAGAGTATTATAGAATAATAGAGGAAGAAAAGTTGGAAGAAATTGAAAAAACACTGAGTCAACTGGACGAGGATATTCTAAAACTAGAGGTAAGCTTAAAATCCTCTATTAATGCTTATTATGAAAATACTGATTCTAATAAAAAATCTATTGAACAGGACCAAGCGAAAACGTCTAGCATTAAGCTACCTAGGGTCATATTGCCGGTTTTTAGTGGCAGAATTGAAGAATGGTCCGTATTTAAAAGTACATTTAACGAGCTTATTAATGATAATTCAAATTTAAAAGATAATGAAAAATTATTTTATTTGCGTTCTGCTTTGACTGGTGAAGCGAGGAGTTTGCTTACACCAGATGAAAATTATGTTTCACTTTTCAATGCGTTAGAACAAAGATACGAGAATAAAAGAGTTATGGTAGATTGTCATATAAAGAATATTTTAAATCTTTATGTAATTAAACAGGAATCCGCTAAGGATCTCCGCATTTTATTGGATAACGTGAAGAAAAATTTAAGGGCTTTAAAGATCTTAAAGTATGATAGAGATAATTTCTCGAACGCAATTTTGCTGAATATTATTCTAAATAAACTAGATAACGAAACTCGTAAACAATATGAACTAACATTAAAGGATAATGAAGTGCCTAATTTTGATGAATTTTTAGAATTTCTTGAGCGAAGATGTCAAATCTTAAATAGTATAAGTTCTAATGTATCCTCTAAATATACTGCAAAATCCTTATTCATAAAAACAAACAAACCTCAAAGTAAATGTTGCGTAATTTGTAAAACCGAAAACCACCCCTTATATCATTGTGTTAAATATAAAAATATGAAGTTAAGTGAGCGAATTAACCTTGTTAAGAAAAATAAACTTTGCTTCAATTGTTTAAGTTCAGCCCACCTCATTAATTATTGTAATTCAAAAAGCACTTGTCATGTTTGCAAGAGCGCAAGCCATCATTCATCATTACATAATTATACAACACCAGTAAACAATCCTATAAACAATTTCCCAATACATGAAACAATAAATAGCAATTTTGTTTCGGAAGATTTATCACAAAACGAAACTACTGCTCATTCATTTTTTTCATATGAAAATGATAATAATAAATCTGTTTTAATTAGCACTGCAATAATTTATTTGACAGATGTAAATGGCATCAAAATTCCTTTCAGGGCAATATTAGATTCCGCATCTCAGAATTGTTTTTGTACATTTAAAGCAGCACAAATATTAGGCTTGAAAAAGGAGAAAATAAATATTCCTGTAAGTGGAATAAATGAATTGTCTATTTACATTAAATCTAGAATCAAATCAAAGTTGTCAAATAAAATGAATAGTTCCAGTTATGATATTGAGTTATTAATCGTTCCAAACATTTGTGACTTCACGCCCTCGAAAAAGATAAACATATCAGATTTAAAAATTCCAGCAAATATTTGTTTAGCGGATAAAAAATTTAACATTCCAAGCAGTGTGGAGATAATTATCGGTGCTGAACTGTATTTTTCTCTTTTAAATGAAGAAAAAATAAAGTTAGGCAATAATTTATATTTGCAATCAAGTATTTTCGGTTACATTGTATCTGGTTGTATTTATGACAAAACAGTAAATAATAATAATACTAATTATTGTTTCTTAACAAAAAATCTTGATTTACTTAATGACACTTTGAAGTCTTTTTGGGAAATTGAAGAAGTGCAAAATTTAAAACCCTGTAACAGTGAGGAATTAGAATATTGTAATGATCACTTCGATAAAACGCACTTCAGAAAACCGGATGGTAGGTTTGTGGTCACGATGCCGTTTAAACCACAGGTTTTAGAACCCGATTTGGGAAATTCCAAAAATCTTGCTTGGAAAAGATCAAACTCTCTGTGGCAACGTTTAGATCGAGATCCTGTTATGAAAAATTTATACACAGAATTTATTAAAGAATATAGAGATTTAAATCACATGCATGAAATAAAAGAAAACACGAACTTTAATGATGGCTATTACTTACCACATCACGGCGTTTTACGACCCTCTAGTAAAACCACAAAACTACGCGTCGTTTTTGACGCTAGTGCCAAGTCAACCAACGGAAAATCTTTGAACGATTTATTATGTAAGGGTGGAGTTCTGCAAGATGATCTTTTTTCGATATTAATTAGATTTAGAAAGCATATTTATGCTTTTACTGCGGATATTAAACAAATGTTTAGGTTGATAGAAATAAATCCATCCCAGTACAAATATTTAAAAATTTTGTGGAAAGACAGTATGTCATCCCCGGTTAAGGTATTTCAGCTAACAACAGTTTCGTATGGAACATCTTGTGCTCCCTACTTAGCCACCAAAGTATTACAACAATTATTAGGTGCGTTCGTAGTTATGTAAATACGTAGCACCTATTGTTGTCGCTCAGTCCGTCCGTCCGTCTGTCTGTCTGTCTGTCCGTCTGTCTGTCCGTCTGTCCGCATATAACAACGCAAAAACTACCCAGCCGAATCGTTTGAAATTTAAAATACATAATTATAACATAATTTTGTCGAGTCATTTCAAATTTTATGAAAATCGGATGGATAGATCAATTACAGGGACATTCAAAAGGATTCCGTTACATTACGGTCAATAGGGAAAAAAGTTTTAAATGCATTTTAATCGTTTGAAATTTAAAACATATAATTATTAGGTGCGTTCGTAATTATGTAAATACGTTACACCTATTGTTGTCGCTCAGTCCGTCTGTCTGTCTGTCCGTCTGTCCGCATATAACAACGCAAAAACTACCCAGCCGAATCGTTTGAAATTTAAAATACATAATTATAACATAATTTTGTCGAGTCATTTCAAATTTTATGAAAATCGGATGGATAGATCAATTACAGGGACATTCAAAAGGATTCCGTTACATTACGGTCAATAGGGAAAAAAGTTTTAAATGCATTTTAATCGTTTGAAATTTAAAACATATAATTATTAGGTGCGTTCGTAATTATGTAAATACGTAGCACCTATTGTTGTCGCTCAGTCCGTCTGTCTATCTGTCCGTCTGTCCGCATATAACAACGCAAAAACTACCCAGCCGAATCGTTTGAAATTTAAAATACATAATTATAACATAATTTTGTCGAGGCATTTCAAATTTTATGAAAACCGGATGGATAGATCAATTACAGGGACATTCAAAAGGATTCCGTTACATTACGGTCAATAGGGAAAAAAGTTTTAAATGCATTTTAATCGTTTGAAATTTAAAACATATAATTATTAGGTGCGTTCGTAATTATGTAAATACGTAGCACCTATTGTTGTCGCTCAGTCCGTCCGTCCGTCTGTCTGTCTGTCTGTCTGTCCGTCTGGCTGTCCGTCTGTCCGCATATAACAACGCAAAAACTACCCAGCCGAATCGTTTGAAATTTAAAATACATAATTATAACATAATTTTGTCGAGTCATTTCAAATTTTATGAAAATCGGATGGATAGATCAATTACAGGGACATTCAAAAGGATTCCGTTACATTACGGTCAATAGGGAAAAAAGTTTTAAATGCATTTTAATCGTTTGAAATTTAAAACATATAATTATTAGGTGCGTTCGTAATTATGTAAATACGTAGCACCTATTGTTGTCGCTCAGTCCGTCTGTCTGTCCGTCTGTCCGCATATAACAACGCAAAAACTACCCAGCCGAATCGTTTGAAATTTAAAATACATAATTATAACATAATTTTGTCGAGTCATTTCAAATTTTATGAAAATCGGATGGATAGATCAATTACAGGGACATTCAAAATGATTCCTTTACATTACGGTCAATAGGGAAAAAAGTTTTAAATGCATTTTAATCGTTTGAAATTTAAAACATATAATTATTAAGTGCGTTCGTAATTATGTAAATACGTAGCACCTATTGTTGTCGCTCAGTCCGTCTGTCTGTCTGTCCGTCTGTCTGTCTGTCCGTCTCTCTGTCCGTCTGTCCGCATATAACAACGCAAAAACTACCCAGCCGAATCGTTTGAAATTTAAAATACATAATTATAACATAATTTTGTCGAGGCATTTCAAATTTTATGAAAATCGGATGGATAGATCAATTACAGGGACATTCAAAATGATTCCGTTACATTACGGTCAATAGGGAAAAAAGTTTTAAATGCATTTTAATCGTTTGAAATTTAAAACATATAATTATTAGGTGCGTTCGTAATTATGTAAATACGTAGCACCTATTGTTATCGCTCAGTTCGTCCGTCCGTCTGTCTGTCCGTCTGTCTGTCCGTCTGTCCGCATATAACAACGCAAAAACTACCCAGCCGAATCGTTTGAAATTTAAAATACATAATTATAACATAATTTTGTCGAGTCATTTCAAATTTTATGAAAATCGGATGGATAGATCAATTACAGGGACATTCAAAAGGATTCCGTTACATTACGGTCAATAGGGAAAAAAGTTTTAAATGCATTTTAATCGTTTGAAATTTAAAACATATAATTATTAGGTGCATTCGTAATTATGTAAATACGTAGCACCTATTGTTGTCGCTCATTCCGTCTGTCTGTCTGTCCGTCTGTCTGTCCGTCTGTCCGCATATAACAACGCAAAAACTACCTAGCCGAATCGTTTGAAATTTAAAATACATAATTATAACATAATTTTGTCGAGTCATTTCAAATTTTATGAAAATCGGATGGATAGATCAATTACAGGGACATTCAAAAGGATTCCGTTACATTACGGTGAATAGGGAAAAAAGTTTTAAATGCATTTTGATTGTTTGAAATTTAAAACATATAATTATTAGGTGCGTTCGTATTTATGTAAATACGTAGCACCTATTGTTGTCGCTCAGTCTGTCCGTCCGTCTGTCTGTCTGTGTGTCTGTCCGTCTGTCTGTCCGTCTGTCCGCATATAACAACGCAAAAACTACCCAGCCGAATCGTTTGAAATTTAAAATACATAATTATAATATAATTTTGTCGAGTCATTTCAAATTTTATGAAAATGGATGGATAGATCAATTACAGGGACATCCAAAAGGATTCCGTTACATTACGGTCAATAGGGAAAAAAGTTTTAAATGCATTTTAATCGTTTGAAATTTAAAACATATAATTATTAGGTGCGTTCGTAATTATGTAAATACGTAGCACCTATTGTTGTCGCTCAGTCCGTCCGTCCGTCTGTCTGTCTGTCTGTCCGTCTGTCCGCATATAACAACGCAAAAACTACCCGGCCGAATCGTTTGAAATTTAAAATACATAATTATAACATAATTTTGTCGAGTCATTTCAAATTTTATGAAAATCGGGTGGATAGATCAATTACAGGGACATTCAAATGATTCCGTTACATTACGGTCAATAGGGAAAAAAGTTTTAAATGCATTTTAATCGTTTGAAATTTAAAATATATAATTATTGCATAATTTTGTCGAGTCATTTCAAATTTTATGAAAAGCGGATGCATAGATCAATTACAGGGACAATCAAAAGGATTCCGTTAAATTACGGTCAATGGGGAAAAAGTTTCAAATGCATTTTAATGATGTTACACTCATTCGAACATAATAGAATTGGCATGAATCTATGAAATATATACTAAAATATGCATTCTGTACAATCTGTGATGCAAAGAATTTTTATTATTAAATTACAGGGCCACACAAAAGTATTCCACTATATAATACTATACGGGGAAACATGGTTTGGTAGGTGTTTTAATTATATTCAACTATTTCACATTTTATGAATAAGATGTACGTTGCTGAGGTGTAATAAAAATTACTTCCTGCATATTTACAGAAACGTAAAGATTTCGACTACTATACTGTATCCGGAGTACGCCATACTATATCAGCAAGATCTGAATATTTTTAAAACTTCGTTATCGTACGAACGCACCTCATTTGCTACGTTCACGTGCAATTTCCAACTTGTTTTCTTTTGACAAAGAAGATTCTCAAATTCAAATTATACTTGAGGAAAAATGGCATGAAAACGAAATATACATAAAAGTGCATAACTATTAAAATAATCGAAAATCAGCTATTATCCCATTAAAGTACAATTTTTATGACATGATGATGTATTTCTTATATTATTCAAAACCGTTTCAAATCAGTTTTTTTTCTTTCTTTTAATCTTGTTTTTCTTGAAAATTTATTATATATATATATATATATATAAATCATTTCGTATGATATATTTACCAATTAGAAAAAGTATTAGTGCATGTGTCTAAGTCTATATGGTGTTCCATTACCTTCGGATCCTGGTACTCAATCGATAAAGCACGTTTAGGTTCTCTATTCGAATCCTAGCTGGGGCATTTTTCACTCAGTTATAAAAAATCAACTTCGTAAATTATTTCTTTTAGATCAATTTTGCATGAAAACGTCAAATAGTATTGTAATTAAGTCACAGATGACAGTAAATAATTTGTAACAGACAATATGTTAAATGAAGTAAAATAATATACTTTTATTTTTCTAAACATTAAATTTAAGAGGATATAATGCGCAGTTGTAGTTTATTAAACGTTTATCCCCTCCTACAACTTTAATTTCTTTTCTGTTTCTTTCATTTTTCTTCGTCTCACCTCCCCCTCCCCCGCTTTTTTTCATACACATTTGAAGGGTATTTGGGCAATGCACTTTGCTTTAATAAATCAAAATATATCTTATTTTAAAATAAAATCGGTCCTTTTCGGAATAGTTTCATTTCGGAACTAGTCCGAGGAATCGTTCCTTTTCGGAAAGAGTCCGATCAATTGTTCCTTTTCGGAATGGTTTCATTTCGGAACTAGTCCGAGGAATCATTCCTTTTCGGAACGAGTGCGAGGAATCGTTCCCTTTCGGAATGGTTTCATTTCGGAACTAGTCCGAAGAATCGTTCCTTTTCGGAATAATTTCATTTCGGAACTAGTACGAAGAATCGTTCCTTTTCGGAACGAGTCCGATCAATCGTTCTTTTTCGGAGTGGTTTCATTTTGGAACTAGTCCGAGGAATCGTTCCTTTTCGGAACGAGTGCTAGGATCCGTTCTTTTTCGGAATGGTTTCATTTCGGAACTAGTCTGAGGAATCGTCCCTTTTCGGAACGAGTCCGATCAATCGTTCCTTTTCGGAATGGTTTCATTTCGGAACTAACCCGAGGAACCGTTCCTTTTCGGAACTAGTCCGAGGAACCGTTCCTTTTCGGAACGAGTCCGAGGAATCGTTCCATTTCGGAATCGTTCCGAAAAGGAACGAATCCTTTTTACAGACAGGAACTGTTCGTTCAGTTCCACTGCCGGAACCGTTCCTTTGGAATCGTTCCTCAACAAATGACACATCTCTATTAAAGAGCTTTTAATTTGGAAGTTAATTTCGGGAAGATTTCATCTTTAATGAAACTGTGGCTGATGTTTTTATACGTTTATATTAATGTAGTATAAAAATGTGAATTTTAAATATATTTACGTAGATTTCTAGAAGAAAAATATGGATGTTCTATGATAAGATTTTTTTGAATAATATCAATTTTTTTTTTAATTAAAATATCTTTTAAATGTGCACTTAAAGTATATTTTAAATGGGAATATTTATTATATAAATAACTTAGTAAATTCAACTTTATTCAACTTATCCAACTTTGAATATGAATAACAAATTGTGAGAATTTTTGAATGAATAAAGAAAGTAATTGTTATTTATTTTTAAATTCGAAAACATTTTTGTCTTTTTAAACTAAATTAGACATTTTAATCTATAGAATATTTTGTTTTTCATTTTAAAAATAAATTCGAATTTATTACTAACAGACCCAATACGCATGCGTGCCAGAAATAAACGGAATTTCTTCCTCATTTTCCGACGTTCGGAATATATTCACAGATCAAATACGTTTTTTGGGAATACGGAAATTATTTGTGAAAAAATAACATTAACTTAGTGTATATTGACGAATTTTTCTGACAGTGTGTATAAAGAAAATTCAGTGAATTTACAATGTTTTTTTTTTAATGATTTATAGCAATTAATGAATTCCAATTTATCTTATTTAGTTAATCAGGAAATTTATTTCACTGTAAAAAGAATATTCATTGAAGAATTTTTGGCCATATTCTCAGACAAATCTTTTTTTTTTTTATTCCAATGCCAAACTTTCAAAAAACTTGGGTGATGAATATCATAAAATGTCAGATTTTGATCATCTGAGATATTGAAAAAATCCACTGAGAACAATTAAAAATTTTAAGAGGTAAATGTATTTTTCTGTTAGTTAATAAAGAAATTTCCATGTAAAATTGCTAAATTTTGAAGAACTTACATGATAAGTTAATTTTTATGTATTTATATATCGTTTCTTGCCAAGATAATGACAATGTCATTCTAAAACATTTTTAAAATCTAAAATGCCTTTTAAATTACATTTTGTTTATTTTTCTCTTATTTCATTTTTAAACGGTGATTTTTTAGAATTTAAACTATTTAAAAAATTAAAATTGATTTAAAAAATAATAAGTATTATGCATCAGTCTAAAATAAAATAAAATAAACCGTTTACAAATATTCTAAGGAATGTATTTGAAATGAAATCTTTAAAAAGCACAACAGATTTTCCCACTAACTCATAAAAGACATACTTTGTACAATCCAGCATCAGCAGCTTTGGCTCAGTTCGTAAGGATTTGTTTCGTAATCTAAAGGTCCCGAGTTCGATCCTCAGGACGGCGTGAACTAAATTATGCATAATAATAATTAAGTAAAATAACATAGCAGCTTAAAATCACTCGGTAACTTCGAATTCTTTGACGATTAATCGGAAATCAAACTTTGCAACGGAAAGTTGTTTCTTCAAAAGGAGTTTTTCCTTCTTGTATTTCCCACAACGGAAAATCTACTAACGGAACGGTAAAAGTTCGGCTACTTTGCTGCCGGTAGTTTCACCGTGAATTCACAGATTTATTTTTAACAGTGTAGGACAACATTGTCAATATACGCTTCATATTTCAGACTAAACTGAAAACAAATCTATTTAATGTGTAGGTAAATCTATAACCAAAAACTAGCTTTTCACCAGATAAACAAATCAACAAATCATCAAATTAACATTTTTGTGTACGTAAAAATATGACAACACTTATATTTTTATGCAGTTCTTTAAAGTTCTTTTTAAAAAATTACTGTTCTTAAGTCCCCCTCCCCTCTTCTCCTTGAAAGATTAATCAAATGAAAGCTTTTGCTTAGATAAAAAGAAAAATGTGTATTAGCTGCAGATTAATTAATCAGCTATCGATCAATCTTATTACACATACAGCATTTTAAGCATAAACACCTAACGCGGTTACATTGATTAATTTGTTATTATCCAAATAATTCATTATTGTATCCATTTATCATTTTATCTTTTTTGATATAGTGAATGTGTGTGGGCTCATGTCGATCATAGTTTTGATCCATTTGAGATTCAAAGGTAGCGATAATGTATTTTTATTTTTTTTCTCCTGTTATAAGCAACTGAAAATATCATGCACTGTTTTCTTATTATTTCTTATTTTTCAAACTGTATAGCTATATTATAAAGGAAAAACATGTCCGTAAGTAATACTGACGTCATATTGACGGAGGCAACGAGGTAAGGCGTATACTTTGTGATACTTAGTATCTATTCCTTGAAAATGGCCAAGTGTTTTCAATCGGGAAAATTTTTAACATCGTTTTTAATGTTTAAATGTCATGCTATTTTAAATGACATGTAGAGTTTAAACTTTTTGCATTGTTCCTATTGTACACTGTTTTAGCAATTATATAAATATTCTGAGTTTAGCTCATTATTCAGATAAGTTACAACAATATAGTTGAAGATATGTTGGTTTAATAAGTTTATGATTACCAAAAGTGGTCATTCAAACATAAATGAAAAGAATATTCTAGGCAAGGTTTGAAAAAAATACATATAAGAAAGTTGCTAGCTATATTTTGTAATATATATATATATCCATTCAAACGCATAGAATTCTCCTCCCAAATACCAAATTATTTAGGATTTTGCTGAATCTACTGAATCTACTAACAGCGATTCTGAAACTTTACTGATTTACCGTAATACGAGGGCTGTATGATAAGTATCTGGCCATGGGAAGAAAAACACATTTTTATGTCAAAAATGTACTTTATTTTTCAAAATCTCCTTTCAGTTCGATTCCTTCAGCTCAACGTTTTTCTATTTTTTTATCACCCCTAAAAAATACAACTTTTTGAACTATTTAAAATAGGTCTTTGTTTCAGAGTAGCCTCATCGTTAGAGCCAATTTTTTATATACCGAGCTATTTTTTCATAATTGGAAGGATAAAATAATTGCGAATATAGCGGATGGAAAAGTTGTTCGTATTCTAATTCATAGAATTTTGGCATGGCGACGACACAGGTGTGCATGTACATTGTCTTCAGGAAAGTGATTTTTTTTCTTCGCTAAATGCGGACGTTTTTCACAAAATCATTGAAACGAACCCAGAAAATTAACACAATACTTTCCATTGATAGTTTTGCTTTTTTTAAGGTAATCGACGAGGACTATGAAGAATGTATTCCAAAACACTATAGCGATAACTACGTTTGCCGATAAAGTGGCCTTATCCTTTTCTGGTGCAGGTTGGACATGAGAAACCCACTGTTTGAACTGTTCTTTAGTTTCTAGTAAACTGTAATGAATCCATGATAAGAATCGATACCAAAAATCACTTGAATTTTGCTTTAACTTTGCCAGACATTCTTTTCAAACTGGCATTTGTTGACAGTGTGTTTAATGTCAATGGGGAGCAATTGCAACAGCTTTTTGGCGGAAAATTTATCATATCCAAATGAGTTTTTAAAATATCATACAACCATTCAGTTGAGATTCCCATAATCTCAGCAATCTCGCGCAATTTCACTCTCCGATCGTTTATCACAATATCGTGGATTTTTTCAATCGTTTCTGATGTTGTAACCTAGTTCAACTAACTGGACGTTCTCCATCAAAAATGCTTGTATGTCTGCGTTTGAATTCGGCTGTCCACTATTTTATGATTGATAACGAAGGTGTAGAGCCCCCATAAATTTTTATGAGTTACTCTTTTAATCTCATAATTGTTTTCTTTTTCAAAAACGAATTTTTCAACACTGTTCAATATTCAGTTTTTCCCTTATTGAAATGTCCCGAAAGTTCTCAATTGATATGATTCCCATTCACAAACTAAACCACTTAGTGACTTGACAAAATGACATGTTCGATGCGAAAGGACATCTTTACGAAAAAAATCATTATTTCTTTAAATTCTAGTAGCATCACCTCTGGCCGAGATCGGGTACTTATCATACTGCCCTCTTATTATATATTGGTAACTTTAAAGTTGAAAGTTTTTAGTCATCGACCTTAAATAGCGGTTCTTGGAAAAGCAATTAATCGGTGAGAATTTGCATTAATAAAAATTTAAACACATGCATAATTTTCATGTATTTCCTTATTTTTTATCGATCATTACTGCGTACATAACAAAAGTTGTACAACTGCACCTGTTCAAACTTCCCATAATATTAAGGATGATTTGATTTAATTATTTAAATTTTTGATTTATTTAAATTTTATTCAGCGTTTATCAAGTAGATATTATTATTATTATTATTATTATTATTATTATTATTATTATTATTATTATTATTATTATTATTATTATTATTATTATTATTATTATTACTGTAACTTTATATAGATTTGTAACATTATAAAACAGTTTATAAAGAATTATAAAAATGGTTCTGATTAAAAAAAACTCTTATTACTCAAAAGCTTTAACTTTTAAGGAGTTTCAGATGAAGATTTTTTTTTTTGTTAATAAAATTACTAAACAGAAGTTTGTACGTTATAAAAGTATATGTTGTAGGCGTTTCTCATATTAACTAAACACATTGGCTATGTTAGTGTCTACAGAACCGTGAACTCCATGTGAGCGGACAAAGACCAAATCCAGGAAATCCTCATAATGAAACATGTCCACTGATGTCATTAGATTGGACAGTTCCTGCAAGAAATAACATCATTATGGCGAACCTCAATCAAAACGTCGGGAATTTAATAAGGTCTCCCTGATTCGTCGCACACTTTGACAATCCCGCACACACCTCAGTGAGGATGTCATTTATTCTTATGATGTCTGTAATTAGAATCTAGCCGGCATAGGCTGCTGAGGATGACATCATTCGTCAAAGCCCGATGTGCTAATTCACCGCTCGAATAGACATCTATTTTAGTATTCGTTATGTAGGAGTGTATTTTCTGCGATGCATTGTTGTTATAGGTGGATACCTTTTAGTGCAGGATCAGCCGTGCGTAAACAACTTGTAGTTGTGTCAATAGAGTACTTATATTAGTATGTGCTAAGTATTCAGTTGCATGCCGTATGTTTAGATGACAGAAAACATATTCCTGCCTTTTGTGGAGGTGGAATTAAGTTTTGCAACGCATTAGTGGATTTCTTGTCGGTTTCTCCGGTTTCTATCTGAAGCATCAGTAATTACAATTCAAGTTCATACATTTAGACTAGTTTTCAGAGACTTTTGTCAAACAATGTTAGTTTTCTAGCTTGATAATAGTACTTTTAACAATGGCGTAGACAAAAGACATCATCATTTGAAAAATTCAGACTATATGAAACGTATTAAAATATGTTTTGAAGTCAATCCAATTACTGTTTCATTTCTGAATTACTTATCTTTAACAAAGTTGTAATATCGCTGCTTTTTATTGGTTATATCAGCAGCGTCATTTCAGATTTTGCTTAGAGGGGAGAAAATTATATTCTTGGACATAGTAAATCCGGATTTTTTATTACTTCTCCTTGCATTAACTTTTCACGCAAATTTCATTTTCAATATTTTCAAAGAAATAAATTTATTATTATAACCTCTTTACATTTAATTATTAATAGATTAAAAACAACAAAAAAATATAATATTAAAAAAATAACAAGAAATTAAAAAACAGATAATTATAAACATGTTTGATCTTTTGAAAGGGCGGAGGGTATTGTCACATCTTGCTGTTTTTAAATGACACCCTGTGGATCATGTGCAACAATAATAGTTTTTTTTAACCTTATTTCGCCGATTTAAAGAAAACTTTTTTCAGGCATCATTATAAAATACTGTTTTATGTAGTGCATAATGAAGCAGTGGAAGATAATACTAAAGTTGAATATTGAAGCTATGATTTTTTATATAAATAAATTTATTCCATAACCTACCTTTACAAACTAAATATTGTTTAAAACCGTCAAAAATTTTAAAAGAAATTATTGTTTGCATTTTTACGCAAAACGTTACTATTTTGCGAAGCACTTGCATAAATATCTGAAAAATTTTAATCTCTCTTCTTTGAGTTGTTAGAAATTTAACATGTTTTAGTACATTTTTAATCTTTAGAAAAAAAAAATATAAATGGTTACGCATATGCACTAACTTTTGAATGAGTTTTCTCTTTTTTAAAGTCTAAACTCTTTGAGAATTTCTCGTATATGCATAATACGTTTTTAAGGCTTTGAATATGCGAAAGATAGATTAAACGATATTACATATTAGTAATAATAATACGTAGTAATTGTATAATATATGACTATTACAAGAAAGATCAAGAGCGCATCGAAGGGGCAAGTTGTGAAAACAATGAACCTTCTTAAATGAACACTCAGAGTAAAATAACATCTTTTTTACACAAATGTACAGCAATATATAAATAAATTATTCCTCAGAACAAAAGGTTTAATTTTTATGTTCAAGAAATTTTTTTTAAAAATATTAAAAATTGCACTATTTTTTTTAGGAAAGATTTTAAAGAATTTTTTTGTTCAATTATTTTAATGTTATTCTGAAGTGTAAGAAAATGAGTTCTACTTAATCGGATCTGTTTAGTTACTTTCTGACCTTCACCCTGATAAGCGTACATCACCCACCCAAAAGGCAAAAGGCATTACATCAATCTATCACTATTTAAGTAACAGAAACAATGGGGAACCCCCTCCGAAGAATCGCTCCACATTTAAATTGACGCTTGTCATTTAACCACAATTCGCATCAACTACTAAAAAAAAGGAAGGAGAAAAAAAAATGGCGATGAAAATAAAATAAAAATACTGAACACTGTTCAAATCGTCCAAAGGTCAACCAGTTCTCTTTCCTTTTTTCCCTTCATCGTAAGATGTCTTCCTCGTTTTCTCAGCGAGTGAGTGCACCTCTCCCTAAGGTGGGAAGGCTGTCATCGGACAGATATTTTCGCGTGGGATCAGTCTGGCCAGCGGGCCGTATAATTGCCGACTGTAACTGTATACGGACAAATGCTTCTTGTTAAGACTCCCACGAAGTCTGTACGTAAAGATGGCTCCAGTAGCTGTTCTCTTGGTGTAAAAGGCATCATACATCGAACGCCGGTCATGGGAAAATCATTGGTTTCAAAGTGTTTTTTCATATAGTCTATTCTTCCCCCCCCCCTTTTTTTTTTTTTTTTTTTTTTTTTTTTTTTTTTTTTGTTACTATTTTTGAAGATCCGACCAGGAGATAACTTGCAATTTTTCTTATGACAATTCTGTATATCTTTTTACATCTTCTCTCTGTCTTACCGCGAGGTTTTTGTTAAGGGAAAGCGTGAAAAATAGTTAGTACATTCGGCAGTGAAATTCAGTTAGAACTTGTAATGAAGTATAATCAGAACAAAATTATTATACAATAAATCTTGCAATAAGCAGTTCAGTAACAATTACAAATGGCTTTTTATACTTAATTTTTTCAAAACTTAAGAGAATAAATTATTTTCTCAAAGACGTAACATACACTCATTTTCCCAGAAGAGAAAAATAGTATTTCATCTAATTAATCTATTTCAAAGATTATTCTTTATTGCTACAGTTTACTTTAAAAAGAACTTTTAAGTAAAAGAGAAAAAAAATACACAATAATTTTTAAATGAATACTAAGTTTGTACTTAAGATAGCTCCACAAACTATGCTCTGGTAAAAGGCATACATCGAACGTTGGTGTTGGGAAAATCATTGGTTTTAAAGTTTCCTTAGGAAGACGTCTTGTAATATATCAGCCCGTTTCTCTTGCAGAAAGAATGAATCAACTACTTACTTCATATCAACATATTGATATTAACTTTTGCTTCTATGCTCCCGTTTTAAGAAAGTTTAAGCTAAAAAAAAAAAAAAAAATGTTCTTAAAAGAATATTTACTTTTGGTAAGAATTGGAAAACAAAATCTTTAAAATTCTACAATTTCCCTATCTGTTTAACTTCTCAACCCTTCAAATGATTTTTTTTCCTTTTAAATTTATGACAGAGAAAAAAAAAAATTTAAGACTAGAAACTTAAAGATTTGCAGCGAGTCAATTTTATCACTTTGCTTTTCTTTTGACTTTTGGTGATCACATTTTGTCATAACTTACTTGTATTGCAGACAGTCTTTTCAAATTTTCCCTTCTTGTTTGGGAATGTCAAGACAATATCACGAAAAGCAGGAGAGTGTCTTCTAAATTGAAACATCAAAATGCAATAAACCCTATCAAAACAGAATCTATCTATAACGAAATCCTACCTTAAACTTAAAAATTTTATTGTTGTCCCTACAATGTGAGATATCATACAATTATAACTTCCAAGACGAAAATCTATTTAAAATGGAATTTTACTCCTGTCACTTGCAATTAATTTAGTCTTAGGAGGTTTTATTACAGTAAATAAACACAATAATCTTTCACAATAAAACCTGCGATAGGAGAACATTTTATATAGAAACAAAATTCAAATTTAGCATCTATAATTGCATAGTATTTTTATTGTAAGGGCAATGAAATTCTTACTTATAAAATAGATTTCCATCATAAATAGGTTCCGACTGAACAGAATTAATAAACAAAGTGCAGGATATTTTAAGGTTAATTAAGAAGGAACTATAAAACATTTTCGTTATAGACAAAAGTTGTTTTCACAGGTTTTACTATAATGAGTTTAACTTGATCCAGACTAACAAATAGCATGGTATTAAAATAAATATGAAAGAATTTTTGCATCCTGAAGAATCGGGACATTTGGCGTCCCGTATAGTGCTTACACAGGATAGGATTTAGAGCTTTTGAAAATCGGGACATTCCGCATAAATCGGGACACCTATAAACACTATTTTTGATTGACTGATTGCCGTATGCCATTCACATTTGTTCAGTTTGTAAGATTGATAATTAATCTGGCGCATAAGCTATTACTGTGGAATAAGTCATGTTGGCTTATCAGTTAAAAAACATTTGACCACTGATAGTCATTTAAAAACTAAAGTGTTAAATAATAATTGAAGTAATTTTCCATTTTAATGATTACATTACATCTAAATATTACACACAAGGAAAACAACCAAAATATTTTACAGCTCTTTATTCATAGAATTCTTTATTTTGGCAAATATTCTAACATGATATAAGTGTTATAGTTTAAATTCTCTCCTACAGGTAAAAAAAATTCTAACGATATAGCGATATTGGTAAACGTTTAAAAATAACATGCAACCATACATGATACATGAAGGGGATAGGAAGGGTTTTTATGTATTAAAAAATAAGAGTAAAAAAAAAATTAAATTTAAAAATTTAAATCGCCACACACTTTTACACTTTTAATCGCCACAACTATTCATCGGTTGCCTCCCTGTATCGAAACATTTAATCAATGTTTACATCTTTTTTTTTTTTTTTTTTTTTTTTTTTTTTTTGTCAGAAATATTTTCCATTTATACCATCATTTTCAGACATTAATTATGCAAAACAAGTTTTTCCGAATTAGCGACATAGCTGAATCGATTTCTTGTGCTCGAATCAATATAAAAATCATGTTTTGTAAAAATCATTAGAGCCTTTTTCAATACAAGGTAGAACCCGTCGAAATTCGACGAAAGAAAATGTTTACAAAGGAACTGTTTCATTAATTTAAAATAAGCCTACAAAATTAGTTATAGTAAAAAATGCATTTTATATTGGTACGTCTAGCTCTTAAACAACCGATATTTATTGTCAAATTAACAAAATACTATTTCTATAAAACTCAGTTGTAGAAATTGTTAAAACTAAACTTTAATCGTACATGTAAGCAGCAAAAACAATACAGATCTGTCATTACGATAAAATTATCAATTTAGGTTCTTATGCTAGTATTCCAAAATTTTTACTCAATCGTAGAATTTTTTCCCCGTGAAATCTAAACCCGGCATCATTTTAATCAAATCAAAATTTACAAATGCGCATTTCGTATCTGTATTCACCTTTTCAGAAAAATTGGAATTTTAATTTGATCATTTTGATTCAAAACTTGAAGTCTTAATGCTATTAGCTGAAACAAATATTAAAATTTTGATATTCTTTTACGTCATGTAAATCAATTTTTTTTAAATGAAATCAAAATTCGCCGGTTTTTATAACAGAAGATATTTGAATTTGAATTTTTTCCCTTTTAATGAGAAAATGGCAACATAAAGATACAGTAATCGATTTCTTCCCTTTTTTCCTTTACTTTTAATAGAAATGGAGTACTCTTGTTGCCACAATTAGAAAAACGGTATTAAAAACTACAAAAAAAATTAATATTTTAAAAACGAATTAAGATACAGCTTTTCAAACAAATTTCATTTAAAAGTGCATTTTCCCCCTAAACGATGGTGCAAAGGTTGAAAATGTGGGCTGTTTTATAGAAGTTTAAAAATTTGTAGTAATAAAAATTGCAATACCAAAATTTCATTTAAAATTTGAAAGTGTTGCCATTCGCAAAATGACGTATGCGTTACGCACAGATACGTTTGGCTTTTATAATATAGATATGGCATCATTTTTATGGCTGAGTTTGTTTATAGTGTAAGAAAATTTCCCGAATTCAAAACCTTTTCAGATGTGTTTTTTGAGATAGAATTAGGATAGAAAACACGTTTCGTGTATATTGACTGAGAAATAGCCGATTTATAGCTAACACATTTTTGAGCTCTGTTTTTGTTTTTTACTTTATGAAAGGGAATTTTTAATTCGAAATTTAGTTGGATCTTTTTCTCATACGCGATTTAGTATAGCAGGCAAGTTTCGTGAAAATAGTCCTAGATACGTTTATATCATTCATAATTAGAAAAATCGCTGGCTCACTTAATATGTATGATGAGTAAGTGCAGCAAATTTAAATGTCATAACGTAAATTCATAAAAATCGCTTAAGGTAACTTACAACTTTCAATAAGTCAAAGTTCATGTGAAACTATTTTATTTCACATACTTTACAAAGCTGCAACATCCGCTTCGAAATCGATTTGAGAACAAATATAGCCTCGCTTAACAAAGTAACTCTTGATATTTGATCCTTTTATAAACCTCCTGTTACGCCTTGCAACGCCTTGCAACTCTAATAAAATTTTGTGCTTTAAAAACGTAAAATAGAGCGCGGAATTTCGACAAGCGAAGCTAAAGTGAAATATTATTGAATAAAAAACTTGAAAGAGCAAGCACTGGTTAATGTATATAGAACCTCAAGAGAATACCAGCTGTGTCGAACGTGTTTTGGGAATGAGAAAGGTTAATCGGTAATTTCACGGTGTAAGGTAGTTGTTTTATTTATAAATTATTAATAAATATTTTTCTCTTTTTTAATCTGATTCTTTTTTATTATTATTATTTTGCGTAATTTAAAAGTACGCTGAAGTTTTTTGAAGATCTGGAATTTGAATTCCGACTTCTTTAAAAAGCTATCTTGAAATGAAGATAGAACAAATGAAAACTAGAAAATTTCGCTATGGACAGCATTTTAGTGACATCGCGGTAAGTAAAAAGGCAGCGTGATCTTTAAATTTACACTTTGCGATCACGAATGTTTTTTCGCTATTTTTCTTTGGTACGTTTTTATTGTAATACATCAGTGAGTTCAGAAAACGAATTAATGAAAACAAAAACATGTTCCTTCATTACTTAATTATTAAATTATGAAAAATTTGATAAAAACATGATTTACAAAATTTAATAAAAAAAAATTGTGAATACAAAGTATTAACATTGAAATTTTGAAATGAAAGCATTTTTAAGTAAAGTTTATTTAATGTACATAATTTTTATACAAATCTCGACTAGCATTTTCACTCATTTTTATAGACATTGGCTATAACTCAATTTATTTAACGTTATATTTCTAATAAAATCGATAATTAAGACGAAATTAACATGAAATTGAATAAATATTTCTTAATTATAATTAAATCTAATGTACACTCTCAGAAAAAACTGTAAATTTATGAGCATTTGCCCTTCAATTTTCACGGGCAATAGCCTTATTTGAAGGAAAACGGTCTGATCCACTAAATAAACGGTCTTATCCCTTAGATACTCAAAAAGTTAAGGGTAATCCACATGTTTTTACAGCCCTGTCCCATCATTAACAAAAAGACGGTACGTCGCCGTTAATTTTCCTCCGCTAGGATGCGCCCCGTAATTTAGTCATATTTCGACCGCAACCGTAACATGTTTTTCAACCCGCCAAAAAGGAAAAAGCATGGAAGATTGTTCCATGGGAAAAAGCGATTCTATGATCGTGTGGTGTTATGAACGAGTTACGAAAGAACGAGTAAGTAAAATATGTTATTATTATTGTTTTTAAAAGTGTATTATATCTTTTTTAAGATAAAGGACGCATATAAACGCAGTTTTATGTAATTTATGTTTTGCATTTGCAATTGTAACAAAACAATCATTAATCGCGGTATATATACCGCGAGTGCAACTTCAAATATTATGTTTTAAAATATCCTTTTAATAAGAGTAAATTTTACAAAAACGGTAAGATTTAATCATTTTGTAATTATTATGTGTCAGTTTTCTGAGATTATATATAATCACAGATATCGTTAGTTGCAAAAACATTAATTATGCCATTTATTCCGAGTATATATATTAGTTATCAAAAATTTACGTTGAAAGAATAGATATTACAATAATGCTTAAAAAAAATAAATGCACTATAACGATATAACTCTTATAATATGCAGAATGACTTTTTATTTATATTTTGTTACCTTCTTAATGATTGATTACATTAATTTTGTTTTGTTTTCTCATTTAAACATGAAAAATACAAGGTTTATGCTGGCACAAAAAATTCCTGCAGCAAAATGACAAGAAATGTTAATTCATTTTTTTAATTCATTAATAAATCTAAAATTTTTTAATTGTTTATTTTCGAATGTTTTCTATTTAACATATACGTGCAAGTTAAGAGTATTTAAATAGGGTAGATGTGCCAGTTGCCACTAATACACACTCTTAAGGGACGTTTTTTTAATTCATTTTTTTAAAATTATTTTTAATAGTTAAGCTATTCTATTTCAATTTTTTGCAATATTATGTTAATCTATTAACAATATTTAACCATTCCCATTCTTAGTTTTTTTTTTTGCTCAATATGAATAGAATTTAATTTTAACTAATATAAATATATCAAAAGCCTCCCGAGTCCAGTAATGGACATCATATTTATGATTGCATTAAGAACCAGAATTTAATGAAACAAGTAAATTTAACGACTAGGATACTAATAATTAATAAAATATTTGTGATAATCGTGTACTGTTTGCATCACTTATAATTAATAGAAGATCGATATTTTAATTTGTTTAGATGGATGGTTTAAAATATTAAACACTTAGGTAATTGAATTGAAACAATCAAACTATTAAACACTAGGTAATTGAATTGAAACAATCAAACTATTAAGACAGTGAGGGATTTTTTGAATATTAGTGTACAGTTTAGACAACTAATCTTCCAGAGGCTGTTTGATATATCATTTATAATAGTTAATATTACAAATATGAAACAGGGTTCATACTGTGCTTGAAAGTACTTGAAAGTCCTTGAATTTTTAGGAGAGAAAAAGGTCCTTGAAAGTGCTTAAATTTATTTAAATTTTAATGAAGGTGCTTGATTTTCGTTATTTGTTTTTATAGGTGCTTAATTTTTCTTATTCAGATGTTCAAAATTAAAACTCCAAGTGTTGAAAAAGATTAATTAATCATGCAAAAATATTTGTTCTGAAATAGTTTTCATGAAAAATTTCATGAGTAAAACTATACGATCCATATATTGAATGTTTATTTTAAAGTTTTAATTATTTATGTTAAATTAAGTTTGGTAGAATGTATTTTATTCTGCCACATGTTAGTGTAGTCCCTTCTTAATATGGGAGCGACACACAGGGCCGTAGCTAACGGGGCGCTATGGGCGGCTCAGTCCCCCCCCCCCCATAAAATATTTTGAGCCCTCCTGGAAAAGATTCTAAGGTCAATAATTGAATTTCTGTTCCGAAAATTCCAATGAAATTCTGTTCAAAAATCTAATTTAGTTTTGTGATTCTTTCATAATTTTGCAGAATTATTAAACTATCTAAATAAGTGTTTCAATACTAGCTCATCCTATTTGCACATATGGAGATAATATGATGTTTAATTTTGCACCAGTTATACACTCAAAATTTTCATCATCATATACTTTTCTTAACATAGAATAAAATTATTACAACAATTTAATAAGAAACATAGTACCTACAATATGAATATGCATTAATTTATTTTTCTGCGTCAGAGAGAGAGAAAAAAAAATTGTGACCCCCCCTACCCTTCACTTCTAGCTACGGCTCTGACGGCACAACACAAATAATATTCAAAGTAGAATGCAAAAAGATTTTCTTTATTTTTCAGAGCCTTTCTAATTTTAACTAAAATTAACATTTAAGACTTTGCTACTGTATGTTTAGCATTCGCCTGAAAATATGTGAAAATGAATTTTTTTTTTTTTCTCTTGGTACTTTTGTAATATAGTATTTTAAAACACTAAAATTTTCATTTCTGGAAAGGTGCTTGAAATTTGGGTTAGGTGCTTGAATTTTATCACAGAAAGATAGTATGAACCCTGATGAAATAAATGATATTGCAAGTTTAATATTATAATTTTATTTTAAATCCAAATAAAATTGCAGAACTTATGTTTGAGGCCACCAATTTGCAGATTTACTAGATTCATATTTACTAACTTTGGTACTACTAGGTTATCCCGTCGACCAAAAAATTATCGCCAAACTGTAAGATTAAATGCCATTAATGGTTGATCGTGAATGTCACATTCAATGACATTAAAAACGATTCACGTGTTTAAAATGTCATTAAGTGATTTTTATTTAGACTTTTTATTTGTATTTTTATTAATATTCTACTAATTATTTGTTTTTTCGTTTTTCAAAATAAAAATTATGTCAATTTGTATCATTTGGCTATTAGTTTGGTGATTTGTATAATTTGGCAAAACTGGTCGACGGGATAACAGAGTAGTACCCTAACTCTAATATATGGAGAATGTGTGTATTTCCTGATCAGCGTTTTTTCGGAATAATTGGTGGCCCCCACCTTATATCATAATTAAGGATGCATTGACTAGTGATTTTGGCTGAATATTTGGCCGACAGGTGAATTTTGTCGAAAAAGATTGAGAAAAATAATTAATTTCGCTAATAGATCATGGATAAATGCAAATTTCAATGAAAAGACTGGAAAAAGTGCACTTCTCGTCAAATGATCGAGGGAGAATGTTAATTTCTTTAAAAAATTGCAGAATAACGTGAATTTTGTCAAAATGCTGCAAGAAGATACAAATTTCATCAAAAGCCCGTGAGGCCGTGAAAGTTCAGTTTTTTTCTTGCTGAGCCTGTAGCAAGTCTGAATAATGACTTTTCTTTAATAAGAAAGGGCTCAAAAAAGACCTGTCAGATTTACCTGAGAAGGTTGCTGTAGCTTTGTTTTATTTCTCTAAAAGCATGGAGGATTGTTTGAGACTATTCAAGGTAAAATGTATTAACTTTTTTCTAAATTTGCATAATTAGTTTTTATATTTTATGTATTAATCAACTCCTAATATTCACAATTTCGACAAGAAAATGTGCTGGTTATTTGATTATATTTTTCTTTTTCACGTATAAATTGAGTTACTATGTTAATTTATTAATGAATACAGGAATGTTAAAAATGAAACAAGCTTCTTTTTACTATAAAATATTTATAAACTTATCCATTTTATAAAGTAAATAATGTAAGTAAAATCATCAGGGTTGGCATTTTTATGACAGTGTGACGGTTTTATCCAATTTTAACAGTCATGTTGAAAACCTAAAATTGAGTCAAAACTGTTTAAAATTATTTTTAAGACAATATTAAATTAAAAAATTTTTATTTTTAAAAACTTGCATAATTTTTTTGACAATTTTAGACTTTATAAACCATTAATCCCGATTGAACTCAAAACATATTTTTGTTCAACACGTTACTTTATATTTATTCTATATTTTCTATTTTTAAATATAGATTTGGTAAGCTGTAAATATGGAATAAACAATAATTAAAAGTATCTTTATATTAAAAATATTTTTAAAAAATCAAATGAAATATTTTAATTTTTAAAGATGAAAGTTCATGGTGAAAATACTTGTATAATTTAATGTGTAAAATTACATATGAATGATATACATATATTTATATAATTTTTAAATGTTAGTCCCATTCTAAGATTTTATCACATAAAATGATTAAGCTAAACTTAAAGCTAAAAAATTGAAATAGCATGCTTAAATAAGGGAAAAAAAAGACTATTTTATAATTTACAAAAATAAAATTTAACGTAAACAAATTTTTCTTAATAATAAAACTAAAACCAACATAATAAAATGAAGATATATATGAATGAATATTGAATTTAACAAACTATCTTCTGTTAAATTATTGATTTAAAAAACATTTAATTATATTCATTTCATATTATAATTCATTTAAATACTCAGAGAGCATTTTGTATTCAAAGTATGAGCATTGAGCATCATCATCAGATGCGAGCAATCTTTCTTTTTTTAATATTTTATTACAAAAAATTTTGTTTTATACTATTTTACAATTTTCTGCTTTTTAACCCTCATGTTTTTGCAATTTCATTTTTACAGGAGGAAGTAAGTTTGGAAGAAGTTCTGGGAGATGAAAATATACCTTTATCTCCATGTATTGCTTCTTTTGGTGAGTGTGGGGTTTCATTTCTGTTACCTAATGTTTAAATTTGAATATTATGTTGCTTACATAATTTTTTTATAGTCATATGTAATCGCTATTTTTACTTTCTTTGATAGAGGAAAATATTGTAATCAAAAGTGGTTAGATATTTTGGGTGTTTTTTTTTTTTGCTTTGTTTTTTAAGTCATGAAGACACAGGAAATTCTTTATTTCTAGAAAGCATGTATTAAATACAAAAATCTTATACTTTTATTAATTAATTTAAGATGCAAGTAATTTTCATTGACATTTATGTCAATGAATCAATGCAAAAATCTGTATTTTTACTTCTGAGATCATATGTAAACCATGCATCCCATATTTAAAAGTAACTTTAATAAATTGTTTTTTATCTATATTCCCCACTAAGAACACATTTTTTTAAACAAATCTTTTACTAATCAAAGGATGCTGGATAACATTTTCAAGATAGCTATGAATCACTGTATAGAACATTTTATTCTTTGAACACTATACTACTACTGTTGCTAAAAATATTTAGCAAATGATTTCAATTATCTACATAACCAATTGTAATTATTTAATTTGAATATTTTGAAATGATGAAGTTAGAATACAAATATGATATCCAATAACGTTTATTTTTATACACAAACATGCATAGTAAATATGTAATAGAATATGATAATTAAGGAAAAAAAGAAAAAAAAACCTGGTTTAAAGAAAGAAAAATAAATGTTTTATTTGTGTATTTTGGAAAAAGGGCTCCCCTCCTTTTTTTTTTCTTTTTTAATCAACTCTGGCAAAAATACATATTTGCATCATGTTAGGAACTTACATTTAGCATTTTATATTGTTAAACCTTGGTATAAAAGGTCTTGTCATTCTTCATGTATTTGAAAATGATACAATTAGCAACATCAGGTTATTCTGCATTTTTTACATTCTTTTTTATATTTGCTTGAATGATTTTTTTTAATGTTCATTTCTTTCAACAGTTTCAATGATTAAAACCTCATCATTTTGACTCTGTAGTTATTTCATTATGTCATTGTCATTTATTATAAAGTATAGAACATCTGTCATTTATCAAGTTAACACAGAGAATAAACAAGGTAAATTGTAAACATGAAACTTGTTGCTAGTTTCTAAAAATACAGTAAAAATGTTTACGACAATCTGTACATATGTCACTAAAAAGAAATTGACTAAATATCTTAATTTAAAAAGAAAAAATGTTTTTCAATGTAACATCACTTTACCCCATGGGCCCACTTTTCCACATCTCACCTTATTAACCAGATGTAAATTATGTATGTGTATATCAGGGATGGCTTTTAGCCGGCAGAAAATGGTTTCTGCCATGCCAGTGGCAAAAAGTGGTTGTAACCGGCAGAAACTGGCAACAACTGGCATAAACTCATTTTATGACATAATCTGAGATTTTTTAGTGATATTAAGATGCTAGCTAATATATAATTTATTCGGGATAAATAATAAATAAAATAGTGGGAAAAGTTTTAATTTTAAAAATATATTAATTAGTATTAGAATTTAATAGTTCTGAATCTTTCAAGAAGAATGATCCATGTTATTTGCAGATAATTGAAAATCATGAAAATGATATTAAGGATATAGCAGTTGTTAAAATTATAAATAAATATCATGATTTATAAAGAGTTAAATACTTGTTGCAACTGTTAAAATCTATTGTTGTTGCTTTAAATAAAACTAAAAAACATGAGTGTTCTGTTGCAGCTGCTCATAAAATTTACTCATTGATGGAAATATTATGGAAACACACAAATGCAAGATTCAAATCTCATTTAATTATCTTATTCAATTCATCTTAAGTATATGGGATCAAAATTGACATTTGAGCATAAAGAGAAAGAAAATTGCTTTTTGATATTCATCTAAATTTTGTGCTGTATACAATAACCCCTTAGAAAAATAAGCTCCTTTCTCAGAATTATATATATGTTATGATGTTATGTACTTATATGATCCTTTTGAAACTTTTTGCTACTTTAAATAACATTCATAATCTTTATTTTAACTAAATTCTTTATACATTAAATACATGTGTGAATTATGAATCACTACAGGTTAAAGTTCTTAGTTTCTGCCATGCCAGTTTTTACCGGTTATAACCGCTGGTTTAAACCATCCCGGCAGAAACTTGCCAGCCCTGGTGTATATACACACATGTGGCAGTTAACCTAAGCTAACTTCATGTGCAAATTTGTTATTCTTTCTTACACACAAGTATTTGGTATCCGTACTTGATTAAAGTAGTACGACTCGGTGCAAAATCAGTATATTTTACTTGTTTAACAACTTTGTCTCGCATATAATTCATGTTTAAAATTTAATTTTTTTGTTTCAGGTGATCCTTATCAAAATAAAAGAAATTGTATAAAATAGTGTTGCTATACCAGAATTTACGAATGTGAAAAGAGTCAACACTTTTTGTATTTGGATTGGAGTACTCAAGTGGTTGTCCTGCCACATTAGAATTTATGCAAAGGTAACTTATGTTTAAATTTTATTTATAAAGTCCATTATTTTAAAATTGTATTATGTATCATGTGTATGCATGTGTATACATACATTGTAGGATTGCACAACCTTTTTAAGAGAAAGGTCTCTTTCAAAAATTTCTGGGTGTTCGAAGGCCACATCAGTAACAACCTGAAAATTCTATCTCTGGGAGGTAATCTTTAACCTATAATTATATTTTTTAAAATGTGCTTTCAGATTGGTGTGTGTGTGTGTGGGGGGAGGGGGGGTGCCCTTGGTTCTCCTATCCAATCAACAAATTCAATTCAGTTGGCAAAGATATATCAACAGTTTACACTTGTACATATAACAGTGATACAGCAAGATTTATTTAGAAGGAATGATAATATTGTGACTTTGTTTACTAAAACAACATAAGCATAAAAGTGGCTAGTGTAAAAAAAAAAAAAAAAACTTTTTTTTTTTTTTTTTTTTTTTTTTTTAACTTTTATGAATAGAAAGGGTAGGAGGAGCTGATCAACAAAATTTGAGATTTTTCAAAGATTTTTAACAAAGTTCAAGAGCCACAGCACCATTCCTAATACATAGTATACATTTTTATTTATAGGCTACACGCTTAAAATATCCGATTAGCATTTTTTGTTAATTTCCATTCTCTAAAGAACAAAATTAAATGGAGTATCAAAAATGTGCATAGCTTGGGGCCAAAGGTTGTGCAGATTTCAGAATTTTGCAAGTTTTAGAGTTTTGTAAATTTGGATTTTTTTTTTTTTTTTCCAACTTCTTCTTTTTAACACTTTCGAACAAAATTGAAAATTGTTTGTGATTTTGGTTTGTCTGTCCAATTTTCCTCGTTCTAACTCTCATAAATATGTTCATATTATCCTGAAATTTTTAAAAATTTATTAATGTTTACCCTAGCACTAAGACTAACCCTATTTTTAGGGATGCACAACATGTGGCCCGCAGGCCAAAATTGGCCCTCGATGAGTTAACGTGTGACCCGCGAACTTCATCAATTTACAACTGGAAAAAATTGCAATTTTTGTGCATAGGTCGCAGAAAAAAATCCTAAATTTCGTTAAATTGCCGCGGTAAAATACAAAATTTCATCAGTCACTCAAGAATCTCAAGTTTTGGCGATTGAGCACAGAAAAATCATCAATTTCATTGATCAATTGCGGAAAAATAGCGAATTTCGTTGGTGAGGCTCGTAAAAATTGCTGATTTTGTCCATAAGGCTCGGAAAAAATAGCATATTTCGTCGTCAGGCACGAAAAAAAATTGCAAGTTTTGTCGATCAGGCACTGAAAAAACGCGAATTTTGCCGATCGCGGATCGAACGCGAAAAGTCGCACATTCAATTGATCGAGTAAGAAAAAATCGTCAGCATAGGTAATAACCTGCATGAAATTTATCGGCTGCGGAAAAATCTCATGTTTTCTTTTCTCAGATTATCGCGTGAGAAATACGCAAATTTCGTTGAACCGGCTCAAAAAAAGTCATGAATTTTGTCGATCGGGGACAAAAACATTGCAAATTTAGTTGATAAGGCATGGAGAAAATGCAATGCGATGATGTAAAGAAAAATTAAAAATTTCTACATTGGCTGCGAAACAATCGTGAGTTTCGATTTATCAAGAGAAAAAATTCATGACTTCCATCTTGTTGCATAAAAAATGGCAGAATTCATCAAAATTAGTTCAAGGTTGCGAATTTAGCTGCTTGGGCGTGGAAAAATACTTATTTCGTCAATTATCGCCGAAAAAACGTAAATGTCGACGATCGGACATGGAAAAATCACTATTTTTAGTCAACGGGGTCACGAAAAATTGCAAATTTCGTTGGTCAGACAGAGGAATATCGAAAATTTTGTCAATCAGGCTCAAATAAAATCGCGAATTTCCCCAATCGACTTTGTAGAAACTGAGAATTTCATCGATGATTTTCGTAAAATTCTCAAATTTTGTCAATCGGATTTATAATAATCATAAATTTAGTCGATAAGGCTCATAAAAATAGCGAATTTTGTTGATAAGGTACAGAAAAATCATGCATTTCATCAATCTGGTCCTGAAGGAATGTGAATTTTATCGGTCTTGCGAGGAAGAATCGTGAATTTCGTCGATCAGTTATACAAAAATCGCAGATTTCAGCGATCAGCTTAGTAAAAATTGCAAATTTTGTTGATCGGGGGCAGAAAAATCGTAAATTTTCTCGATGTTTTTCATAAAAATCATGATTTTTCTCTATTAGCTTCATAAAAATCTAAAATTTTTTTTGATTGGATTCAGAAAATGGTGAATTACGTCCATCAATGTCGGAAAAATCGCGAGTTTCGTCCATCAGAGTCAGAAAAATCACGAGTTTTTTCGACCAGACTCAGAAAATCGTCAATTTTGTTGACAAGCTCGAAAAAAGCATGAATTTCGTCGATCATGCAATTAGAAATCATGAATTTTTTCAATCAGATTTCTAAACTTCGTGAATTTCATTGATTGGCTTCGTAAAAATCGAGAATTTTGTTGATCAGGCAAGGAAAAAAATCTCAAATTATGTCGATCAAGAGTGAGAAGATTGCAAATTTTATTGAGCATGTGAGGAAAATTTGCAAACAATTTCATCGATCAGGTTTGTAAAAATCGAGATTTTCATCGATCGGCTTTGTAAAATTTGTGAATATCGTCGATGAGTTTCGTAAAAGTTAGATTGATCGATTTCGTAAAAAGTGCAAATTTGGTCAATCAAGCGTCAATAAATTGCAAATTTCGTTGATCAGGTGCAGAAAAATCGGAACTTCGTTGATCATCTACTTCCTTCTCCTTCATTGATAAAATTCACATTTTTTTCGGCACCAACCACTTTTGTTTTTTTTAGCAATTTTAATAAAACAAAATTTACTCTCCTGAATAAAACCGAGGAATACCATTACATCTAGAAAATAATCCTTGCTGTATGTGTTATATATACAAACATAAAAACTGCTGATACATCCTTACAGATTGAATTGGATTTTTTGATTGGGTTAATGAACTTAAAGGAATAACTTCCCCACTTTCCTCTGAAACCATATTTATCAGATTATAGGCCACAGATAACCTCATCGAAATATCTCCATGTTATTGCTGTGGCCCTCGACGACCTTTCATATTTGTAAGTGGCCCGTCTCTTGAAAAGGTTGTGCACCCCTACTATTTTTAAATGAAGTTTCTAGCATGATTTGTTTATTTACATCCACAGTCAAAAGTTTTCCTCTACATTATGTCTGGTGGGGAAAAAATGTTTCAAATAAATTTTAAGTATGTTACACCCTGTCAAACATTAAAATTTATCATTTACAAAGTGCACTAAAATATGCATTATGTTAAATGTGCGGTGAAAATGGTTATTCATTTACAGGGCCGCCCAAAACAATTCCATTACATAATGGGTAAAGGGGAGAGGAATTGTATGTGACATATTTTTATTATATTGAACTATTTCATGTATAATAAAATTTATATATCTTACTGAGGCTTAATATAAGTTATTTCATGCATAATACAAAGTGCATGGCATTTAGAAAGACATACATAACATTTTAAAATAGAATATTCTATCCTAAGTATTCTGTATCTTATTTAAATGGCTGATGGATGGATGAAATGCATTTATCTTTTATGATATGCGCTTTTAAGTTAAACTAAATTTATCCATATTATATGGTGTGTATAAATGCTATATTTGATATACAGGGCTATACAAAATAGCTCATAAAGCTTACTGAATGTGAGCGTGAATTATTTAAAGGTGTTTTTAAAATAAGTTATGCATTTTTACATTAAAAATAATCAGTTTACCAAGAAATTTTTTCTAGAAAATAGGTTAATATATACAAGGTCATGCAAATAATTTGATACATGGTTGCCTATGGATAATAATTTCTGAAAAGGGTTATTTTAGTACTTTTAGGAGTGTTTTAGTTTGGATTAAATTTTAGCTAAATATGGTGTGTAATAAAGGTACTAAGTAAACTACATGGTTGAACAAAAGTATTAAAGTATCTTTTCCATCTATTAGTATAAATTGCTGAAAGAGAAATTTTAACCTGTTAGACAATTTCTTGCTAAATTAAATTTCCTCATTATATAGTATGCATATCAACAGAGAGATCAAATACAGGGCTGTTCAAAAATATTGGAATTCATATTTGGTTATGGGCAGTAAATTATTTGTCTAAATAATGAAGTTTTGCTCTGTTTTCCTATCAGTTTGTGTTAAAAATGATCTTATTTTCATTAACTACTTTTTGGAAGAATACTTTTTAATTGCCGATTTCATTGTTTACATTTTGAAATGCACACAGATTTCCTAATATGCTGAATTTTTGAAGTGTCGAATTTAAAGATTGTACTGTAATATGCATTCAACTGGACCCCCCCCCCCCTTTTTTTTTTTTTTTTGGTAGAATTAAATATATTTTTATGTCATAATTTTTTATCAAGCTATTTATCTTTTTAAGCTCTGTCTTCACTATAAAAAAATAAAATTTTATTTTGCAACTATGACCAAGTGCATGATAGAAAGTTATTTGAATTTGGCATGAAAATATGTATATATACAGCTTATTCACATATTTTATTTTGGAATAATTAGCTGTTCCATTTAGAGAGAAAGTAGATTTTACACATATTTAACATTGAATAAATTTAAAAATGTGTGAACTAGAGCTTCTATAAGAATAGTCTTAATTTATAAAAGGAAGCTTGTGAAGAAACTTTGAACATGCTTTTTTAAGATGCATGAGACTACATTTGATTATATACACTGGATTTTAATTTTTTTGTATTTTAATTGTTTTGGCCTTTTCAAATCTGTGATTTTTAAAAAATTGTAAATATTGTTTGATGTTTTACAAAGAAAAGGTACAGATTTTTTTTTTTTTTTTTTTTTTTTTTTTTTGTACCTTTTTATTTGTAAACATCAGAAAATATTTACAAAGTGGAATTTTTTTAATTTATGCATATTTGAAATTCCCAGAACACTAAATTTTTTTAATATTTTTTAAATTATACATATGTATTTCCCCATAAAAAATTTATAGTTTCACAAAAAGTTAAAGAATAAAATTTTATAAGTTTTTTGTGTTCTTGAAAATATATAAATGAGTTTCTATTATCAATAAAGGAACAAGCTTGTGAAAACAGTAAAGTATTAATTTTTGAACACGTGGTTATTAATAGTGAAAAAAATTTAACAGATGTTGATAAAAATGCAAGGTATTACCGTTCATCATTTCTTTAATTATTTAAAAATTTATAAAGGGATGATTAAGTCAGACTATGAAAAAATATTTTTCAAATACACATTAAGAATGGATTAATAATGAGAAATGTTCATGTGAAACATTTCACAATATTAAGGCTCGACATTAGGCACAGAAAAAGACCCGGATGATAATGTAAAGTCTATGGGGGTGTTTTTTCAAATATTTTGCTCAAATTTTAATATTTTTACATGATTTTTTTGCACAAGATAGCTGATGACGATCCACAACTGACCTAGTTTTTACTTTTTCAGTTTTAGTTTGATTTTTTTTAAAAATTACTTTAACTTTCGAAACCAGTTCTGAAATTGAAACTATCGTAATATAAAAAATATAAAAGCAAAATCGAAAAAGTAAAAACTAGGGCAGTTTTGGATCGTATTTAGCTATCTCATGCAAAAAAAATCATGCATAAATATTAAAATTTGAGCGAGATATTTGAAAAGAACGCTCCCATAGACTTTACATTATCATCTGGGTCTTTTTCTGTGCCTAATGTGGGGCCTTAAGCCATTCTAATATATAATAAAATATATTGAAACATTAAACAGGGAAATCTAATTCAAGATGTCATATTAATAGAAAATGTTTAAATCTTACTGATTTAATTATGTGTTAGAACAAAATTACTTTTTTGTACTTGCATAATTATTTTTAATATGTATATTTTGTATTTTTAATAGGGCTTTCTTTGGAATCAATCCAGAAAATGGATCGAAAAGCCAGATCTCATGAAAATGTTATATGTGTGATGATTTTTAAGTGACTTGTTTTTATATTCTATATGTATTCAGTTGTTAATTGTAAATTCATAAAAATAAAATTTATGTTTATTGATAAATTTTTGTAGTTATTGTAAGCAGATTATTCATTTAATCTTAAGTTCCAATTTCAGTTCCTAAAGTCAGAGAATTCAGCATAAATTTAAAAAAATGGGCAATTAATATGAAAGGTACTAAGTTATAGAATTTATAATAAGGTAGGAAAATGTCAGAGAAAATGCAACTGTCTAATTTTTACTGGTCAAATGGCCAGTCAATCTACTCCAAAACTGCATTATGATAGTATAATATTAACAAAATGATGTGATGCAAGGTAAGGGAATTCATTTAGGAAAAGAAATGGGGATTTTTAACTGCAGTATTGGCTTCCCAAATATGAATTGGTAATTGTTGTCTAATTTTACTAAATGACACATAGACGCCAATATATATATATATTATAAGCACACATTGATAACTTATTGCAAATAACTGACTGTATTAAAGTATATTTTAATTGAAGCATTTATGTCTAATGATTTTGATTAATAGTATAATAATTTGTCACTTTTATTGATGATGAACATTTTTTGTCCCTTAAAAAAACTATTGTACTTTTTTTAATAAATTGTTTAAAATACTTTGCAATATCTTACTTGCATAGTATAGCCAGCATCAAATTAAGGTTACAATTGAACAAAAGAAATATTTAATATCATTTGTATTATTATAAAATGTAGCACATTGCATTTTATTTTAATCATGTTAGAAGTATGTAGATGCTTAATTTTTTTTAATGAAATTTCAGGAAATTTGCTAACATTTGGTTAAAAAAAAAAAAAAATCTGAATTTAAATTGAATGCTACACTATTTATTTTCAAGTGAGCTTGGTCAATTTTGAAATTTAAAATTGACTCATAACAAACAGTATTATTTACTGTTGAATTAACAGTAATTACAAAATCCCTAAAACACCCATAAAACAAGAATAAATTTATATTTTAGAAATATCTCAGATTTATGCTATATAGAACTGCAAACTATTATAAAGATTTGTTTTATTATTTCAAATTTCTTTTTAAGTTTTCTAAATAGCTTGAAATACATTTGAAATTGTTTTGATTCTAAAAATTAGGCATACTTTTCTCAGAATCAATATTCACAGTATTAATGAAAATATTCTAATCAATGTGTAAAATTAAGTTTTTGAAATGAAGCTTTTTCCACAACATTAATGTATTGAAAGGGCTGTTTTTTAGATTTTTATTATGTTCAAAATAAAATACAAAGTAACATTTGACTACATGTCTGTTGATTATGGAAAATAACTCATTTTGAAAACACTAAGTGAATCATTTCTGATTTTGATATGCTTATTTTCTATTCATTATTGTTATATTGGGTTAATTGAATGACTCTTTGCTTAATAACCGGAAAATGTTTTCAACAACTCTTGTGTATTTTATAGTCCAAGAGCCGACAGCAGTAAAACCTATGTTATCGAGCACAAGAAAAAAAACCTTTATTTTATGGAAGAATGATAATAGGGGAATGGAATGATCCATGCCTGCTGGAAATAGGAGGTGCATAAGCCAAAAATTAATGCCACTAGTGGCTCATTCGTAGATTTATTATTGTTTTCTTGCTCCCAGTTTTCCATGTTTTCATACGGCAAACCCAATGTTAAACCTTTGAGTAAACCTCTAATATTAATTTTTGGCTTATGCACCTTTTCAATTCCGGCAGACATGGATCATTCCATTCCCCTATTAAACTGCTAAAAATTTGACCTTTTTTGCTGCATCGTCACTCCCCCATTTTTATAGAATATATTTTGATCCATGAGAATGTGCCATAATATGGTTAAGTAATAGTTTTCTATAAAAGTGGTGGAGTGACGATGCATTAAAAGGGTCATATTTTCAACAGTACTTCTCTTCAATAAATTAAAGGATTTTTTTCTTGTGCTCGATAATATATGTTTTTGAACTGTCAGCTCTTGGATTATTAGAAGTGTGTGCTTCTTATGAACTTTTGATATGAACATTTTAGCTGGATGCCTGAAATACAAAACATCCATGAATAAATGTTCACTTGTGTTGAGAACACAGTATATTTTGAACAGTAGTGTGCAGTATTTTAAAATTATGCACCTTTAAGTTGTTACAGAAATGTAAGTTATCCCTTGCTTCTTTTTCATAATAACCATGTCTGACAAGTTTATCAAACTACATTGCTTTAAATTTAAAATTAAATAAAAATTAAATCTATAAATTCACAATGAATGACTTTTATATTTTACTGTTAAACTGCCCAATTATATATTGTTTAAAAAAGAAAAAAAAATGCATGAAGGCTTTTATAAAGTGTAAATGAACTTCTATTATAACATTCCTCCAATATTTTAAAATATTTGGTTGAACTCTTATTATGTAAGTTCATTTTTATGTGAAATTTCCTGCTGTATAGTCATGCTGCTTTTACCAAGAATATTATCTTTTTTGTAAATATATGGCCAGTCCATTAAATGCATGCTAACATATCATCAAATTATGTGCCAAGACCGTAAGATTATGGTTAAACATATACGATCACTCACTGTTAAATTGGTCTTTTTTACGCCCTAACCGTAATAGCACAGACCATAAAATTACATTCATGGACCGTAAGATTATGGTTAAACATATACGATCACGCACTGTTAATTTACAGTATTTTTTACGCCTTGACCGTAAAAATGCAAACCATAAAATAACATTTAAGGACCGTAATTATACAGTTAATGCCGTATTACTTAGCCCCGTAAAATTACGGGCTGCATAAAATGATGGGCATGGAATTTTTTTTACGGTGTATGGCTGGAATCTCTGCTGCCGGTCTCTGCCCGTAATTTTACAGGGATATTTTTAACAGTGTATACGTTTATATCATTTCAGTAACAGAATAAAAAAAAAAGTGAAATTCTTTGACAGCACAAGGATTTCGAGTATATATCATATGTATATATATTTTTATTTATCTTAACTTAGTTCTTGTATTTGAAGTTGGAATTTTATAATGGACAGTATTCCTGCGACGTTACAATTGGTAAAATAACGGTTTTTATTGTCTCGAAACGAAAGAAAGAATAGAGTTCATTTCCCTAAGCTGGAAATAAATCCTAAATTATTTATTCTTTTAAGTGTAAACGAAAATTTCTGTAAATGTCTGCTTGTGGTAAATAGAATGAATAGTATTCCTGTGGCTTCACAATTATTAAAATGGCTGTTTTTAAGGGTCCTGTCCCTGCCCGCCAAGACACTCACGAGCTAATGCTATTCCTAAGGGGAGGCATTTTTCTAATAACTCTTTCGCATTTTGACATTTTTATTTTATTTATTTATTTATTTTTGCACTGGATAGCTGAGGTCCCTCTCAAGATCGCTCCTTGATTATATATTTTTATTTTGGTCGCAAGTACTTTTTATTAAGTTGCTTTCACTTTCTGAACCGGTTCTGAAAGTGAAAGTAACTTTACAAAAATATCTTACAATTTCTTCTTTATTTCAATATATTATATTCTTCTTAATTTTCAATGTATTGCATTCTTATATTCTTCTTTCAATTACTTCTTTATTTATACTTTATAAAAAATAGCATTAGCTCGAGAGTGTCTTCTCGGGCAGGGACGGGGGCCTTAAACCCTTGAACCGAGCGGGAGAATAGAGTCCAATATTTCTTATTTTCAGAAATATCAGAAATTATAATTAGAAATTAATATTATATTAAGATTATACGTTAAGATAACAATTCCAAAATCCTAACCAGATAGTTTAAATAATGCTTTTCTTTTACTTTCATGTTACTAGATTTAAAAAAGAACTTGAACAAAAGCTGAAAACTCTTAATAAATTAACTAGTTCCCATTTTCAGCTAAGCATAAATAAGAGCGGAGATTTTTTAATAATCCGAGTCCTTGCAAAATTCACGTAATGCGTTAGAGATGTTTTGGAAACACAATAAATTGCAGTAATAAAATTAGGCGTTATTTATAAGTTATATTATTTATAGTTTATTTATAGTTTGAATGTTTATAACAATTTTTAACCCCGACCTCACTATTTTTAATTTATTTGTATTTCTTGCTATATTCAGAAAATATTAAAATTTATAACAATTGTTGAAAAATAAAATGACATAGTTTTCCATAATCAAATCATTCATTTGGGGGAAAAGTGTCACTATTTTCACATTAAATCATAGGGGGAGCTTGGACACATTGATACACTCCCTCTACTGCTCACAGGGTCATTATAGGAAGTTTCATAACAGTTCTAAAAGGTGATGCTAGTGTACACAACTACAGACAATGTAAAAAAAAATTCAAGAGGTTACTAAAAATTTTTTAGTAAATTTGTATTCCACAGAATTTTTAGTAACCATTACAAACTTTTTTTTGCAAGCGAAACAAGCATTTCTTTTGTAAACTGAACAAAAGAATTTTTTGTATAACTAACTTAAAAATTTTTAGTATGAGCCCCCAAGCAAATTTTAGTAATAGCACCAAAAGTTTTTTTAATAACCATTACGTGGGCTCGAAGGGCAGGAGCTTCCTTCGAGCTGCATCCAGATTTCTGGAGCGGAAGATTTTCGGCAAACCCGCAATAGATGGCAGCACCAAACATTGCTACTGCTCCGTCAGGATATTCATAACCGATTTATTAACGAGTACTTACACTGCATACATTCGGGGTGTATTCGGCAGTGGCCAGTATCGAAACCGGGACCTTTTAGCCTGGAGTCCGTTACTATAACCACTATGCTATCAAGGCCACACCAAATAAGTTTTAGTAATAGCTATTAAAAATATAAAATTATTAACTCTATTCGTTGCTAACTTTTTTCTAGTAATTCTTACAGATTTTCTTGTAACCGACTAAGATTACTAAAATTTTTTTAGTAATTACAAGGATCACTAAAGTTTTTTTAGTAGATCGACACTTTTTTTTTCACAGTGTACAGAACGTGTTGACATGATTCAGCAGTTTGGTGAAATGGGACGGGTGATTTATTGTTTTTGTAGGTCAAAAGTAAATTTGAGTTGTACAATTGCAATGGTATTATACAACTGTTCCAGTATTTTCAACCGAAAAGAATATTTTTCCTGGCAAGTAAAGCTACTCTTTATCAGTTCCTCATTCTTTGTTTTTAGGTAAATTATAAAGTGTTAGATTTATTTTATTCAAAATGGTTATATGGGGCACATTGATACAGTCTACGTCGGAGAGTATCGATAGGTATCAATGTGCTCCATGATAGCTACAGACAACCTAAATCCTTTTTTAGTTCATTTTTTCATTACCTTTTATTTCTTTCTTTTTACCACACACTCCTTAATCCAACCATTTTCCGCCAAAAATTTCTAACATTAGTTTTTATTGAAGTAAAATAGCTCTATTTTTTATTTATTTTTTTTTTAAAGAATATTTTATAGTATTTTTGCAAACAGAAGGCGTACGAACTTACCCAACAGCTAGTGTTAGTTTAACTAACAAAAGAAAAGGACGGAAGCCTGCCAAATCTCCGATTTATATCGGTTCCCCAGCGAAATATGTATTTTCGACATGAGCAATGTTAAGTAAGGGAAACAAGATGCAGAATAACAAAGGATACTTATATTATAAACAAAATATTTAATATAAATATCCTTTATTTTCTGTTTATAAACCGATTTATAAACAGAAAACCTGGAATTTTTTTTTAGCTTTCCTAAGAAAGAAGATAACGCTGGGGTTTGAAGCGCCAGATATATACGAATTGAATATTTCCAGCTGAGCGAAAAATTGCCCAAGCCGGGAATCGAACCCGGATACTTGGCTTACAAGGCCAATGCTTTACCTGTTAAGCTAACCGGGCGATAACCGGCTAGGATTTTTCATTGAGATAACCTTATTGGCCATAACATCTGGTCTGTCATTTAGGCAGCTCGGCAGAATAAACCGCAGGTAATGGAACTCCATAGAACGATGGATACGTAGATATACTATTATTTTAATACAATCTAACTGATTGGTAAAGTTATCATACGAATTGAATATTTTCAGCTGAGCGAAAAATTGCCCAGGCCGGGAATCGAACCCGGATACTTGGCTCAGCTGGAACAATCAGCTTTCTTTTTAATATAAAAATAACTATCCTTGTTAATCTTAGTGTAAAATATATTGTTATATTTTCAGCACAGTAAAAATTAAAAACAAAAAAGAATTATCCAACCGCAGTCGTATTTATTTAATTTTTACCAGTTTCATTTTTTGTGGACTATTATATGTATTATAAAACACAGAAGTGATATAAGTTGTATATTTAAAATCTTGCTAGCAGGTAAGAACATCTCTAATCATTTGATTTTTATGATGTATCTGAGCAAACTGAATTATCTTATATCTTTCTACTACAATAAAAACATATACATGAAGCGAGAGACAAATAATGTTTAGGTGGCAGCAATACTATTCGGAAATAGTGCTTTTAATCTGCATAAAAAAGTTCACTAAATTGGAAATACAGAACGAAGGAATTAAAATATCATTGAAAACGCGTCTTATGCAGGACTTTTTTTTTTTTTTTTTTTTTTTCCTCAAAGGACCGGAAATTAAGGAATTCAAATATCACTAAATTCGCATGTTGTGTGAGATTTTTCCCCTTAAAGGATCCAGAAATTAAAGAATTCAACTATCACTAAATTCGAATTTTATGTAGGATTTTTTTTTCTTTTTTTTTTCTCAAATGACTGGAAATTTATATGGTATTAAGCGGAAACGCATAATAGCTGTTTGCGTACTAAACGTGATATTTTTGCATTAGCCTTATAGATGATGTTTAAGGAATCGCGGAAAAATATCCATGTATTAACGCATCCCGTATTAACCGTGAGCTTTTTAATCAGGTTTTATTGTATTTTTCAATATTATTCTTGCACACATGAATTTAGTTACATAGATAAAAATCGTTGGTTAAGAATTGATTAGTATCCTAAAAACCAACATCCCGGTTTGAGAAAACTGATTAATATACTATTAAAAAATCGAAATTTTTTTTGAAAATTAGTAAGTAGCAAAAGAAATGTTTCTTTAAATCTAAAAAAAAAAATATTGGTTTATGAGGTTTCTAAAAATAAAAAAATGCTTTACGAAATGATGAGTAAGTCAAAAGTGGTTATTGCATATAATTTTTTTCATCGTTATATTGTATTTCTGTAAAATGTGAAACACTTGGTTTTTTTTTTTTTTTTTTTTTTTTTTTTTTTTTTTTTTTTAATGTATGTTAAATGAGATTTTGCTTAATAGGAGAAAAAAAATAAGCGAAATTTTCTACTTCAAACAATCAGAAAAATATGAGCAAATCAGTGCGATTATGAGTGATTAGCCTGTGGAACACTGATGACTTTATCCTAATTATATAATAGTAAAATGCGTTTTTGGGGTATTTTATGTATAAACAAGTAAGAAAAACCATGCGTTAAGCATAGGTTATGAAACACTTTCCAGCACATGTTGAAATCGTCAACAAAACTTCGTTATTCAGGGAAATAAAGTATTACTGTCCATTGCAAAATATGCATTATAACACTTTTGAACTGCCCTGTATTTGATCTGTCGGTTGATATATCTACTATACAAAGGAGATATTTGGTTTAGCAAGAAAAAACCTAACAGGTTGAAATTTCTCTTTCAGCAATTTACTACTAATAGATGGAAACATACTTGAATTCTTTTATTCAGCTCTGTATAGTTTACCTAGTACCTTTATAACACATCAGTATTTTGTTAAAATTTAATTCAAGCTAAACACTCATAAAATTTATTAAAGTCACATTTTTAGAAATTATTACCCATAGGCAATTATGTATCCAATTCTTTGCGTGTCCCTGTATATCATTTTATCTATATTCTAGAAACATTTCTGAGTAAAACTGAATTCGATTTAGCGTAAAAAATTGATAACTCATTTAAAAACTATATATAAGTAATTTACGCTCATATTCAGTAATCTTTACGAACACTTCTGCATAGCCCGCTGTATCAACTATAGCATGCTCACACATCATATAATTTGCATAACTTTAGTGGAACTTAAAAGCGCATATTATAATTAAAAAGGCATTTCATCTATCCATCAGCCATCATCGCTAATATATAGTAATTCGGATGCAATATACTATTTGAAAACTTTTGTGTGTTCCTGCAAATTCTTTTCACTTCGTATTATGCGTGAAATAACTTATATTAAGCCTCAGTGAAGTATATCAGTTTTCTAATACATGGAATAGTTTAATAGCTAAAATATGTCACAAACAATTCTCCCCTCTCTTTACCATTCTGTAATGGAATTCTTTTGTGTGACCATATGAACTATGAATGAATAATAACTATTCTTTTCACCGCATATTTTACACAATGCATAACAATTTTATTATGTTTGACAGAGTATAACATCTTTAAAATTCATTTGAAACGGTTTTTTCCCCGTAGGCCGTTATGTAATGGAATACTTTTGACTGTTCTTGTAAATAAACAAGCTGCAAAATTTATTAGAAATAGGGTTCGTCCTAGGGTAAACGTTAATAACTTCAAAAAAATTTCAGGGCAATTATATTTACGAGAATTAGGACGCGCACAGACGGCCAGATAAAACGGAATCATAAGCACTTTTCAACTTTGTTGGAAAGTGTTAAAAAGTTATATTACCATTTGGTATTATGTTATCTTTAAAATGCAATTTTTTGGAATTATGGTGTTCTTACATCAATAGTCTTCAATCGATATAAAAAATATACGCGTACTCAAATTTCTGTATATTTTCTCTCAAGTTTCTGTATCTGCGTTATGAAAGTTATGAATAGACATATTGGCTCACAAATTGGCAGATAACCAGATAACCAAATTTATAAACACTGTGCAATTGATTTTATTAGAAAAAAAATAATCAAAATAAATGAAGATGGCAAGACACAGGGGGATTATATAAGACATGACTTGTATGAAAACTCGCGTGTATAGATAAAGAGAACACGAAGAAATCATCATCAGTTAGTAAATCATCGGTTATCGTTGGCTTCATTAATCCTACAATTAAGTTTGATTAAATATCATAAGTATCTGTTATTAAAATCTAACGATGCGATGGCCATACTCGTTTAGCCTGTTTATTGATTGTTTCGTTCATGTAATCCTCTGCATGTTCAGATAAATCTTTGTTATTACATGTTGTATTGCAAAAAATATTTTATTAATATATCTTATTATGCTGTATTGTTTATTTCATTAATTTTTCGTCCTTGGTGAAATTGGATATTATGTTTTGTTTGATGTTGTCTAAAGTTTCAATCTTTCTATTAAATAGATTCATCTATACTTTGTAAAGAGCAGTGATTTCAAAATCACCAAAATATTGTTAGTTTGTAGGATTTAAAGTTATCAAGCATATTGCAAGATTTTAACAAACTTGTAATAAAGTAACAGATCTGGTATCAGAAACTACCCTGTTCGACGACAATTTCGGAATAAAACTAAGCAAAGTAAGAAACCTTGAAACAGTTCAAATTTTAATAAGTCGGAAATTGTACGCAAAACGTGGTGAATAAAATGCGTTCGCAAGTCATTTTTTTTAAAAATCAAGATCTTTAATAAAAATTGTCGGGCCCTGGCCATTTCGGTCCCGAGACATTTCGGTCCGTAGTCATTTCGGTCCCTTGCTATTTCTTTACCGGCCACCTTATAACTTGGTTTCTGATTGATGAAGGCCCACTAAACGCTGTAAGCTCAACATTGTTCGGGCTTTTTTTAATATTTTTATTCTCCTACCCCCCTTCCCTCAAATTTTATATAAAGCTTAATACAATAGTCCAATAAGTTTAATCGATTGTAACTCCTGATAATAAAATCACAGCAAGTTGAAAAAGTGATTAAATAATGTTATATAATTTTATACTGTCTTTATTATTATTAAATAGAATGAATATTTTAAGTTTTATCATATATTCTTTGTATTAGGTATTTTATCTATACTATAAACTAAAATACATATTTTATTGATTGTTTTCGCACACTTTCTTAGAATCTTTAAATTAGTGACTTCGTAATTAGGCAAATTTTTTTGTTTAAAAAATAAAAATGCTCCAATCATCTTTTTTTATATAATAATTATTGGTTGCTTTTTTTTTTTTTTTTTTTTTTTTTTTTTTTTACAGTTTTCTTACCCTATGAAGACAATTTTTGTGAGTTAATTTTATTGAAAGTGGGCCTATTTCTTTGTAATAAAATGATTATTTTTTAATTTTATATAATAATATAACTATTATTTTAAATAATTTTATTTTCATTTTTTAACTGACAAAACTAAGCTTTTTTAATTTATTGTTTATTTATTTATTTATTTGCATTATCTTTTCGCTCCCACTTTTACAGAAAAAAAATTGACAATTCTTATTTTAATTTTATTATTAATTGAATTAATAGTTTTAAATTTCAGTAACTTTAAATATAAAATAAATAAACAGGTAAACGATAAGTTTCAGTTTATAACTACTACAAAACATAATGATAAATTGAATTTAAAACAGATTATTTATTGAGTTTATTTAAAGTAAAATTCGAAATGCATATTAATAATTTTATCAGTTTAATTAAATAAAGATTCATTAAATTAAAAATGCATATATTTAGTAAAATATTAATTTGATTTTCATTTTAAAATCACTAACTGTTTTGAGATTTAATTTATAGTAATTATTCATCGCCATAAGTTTTTATTTAAAAATTATTATTTAATTCAAAAAAAAAAAAAAAAAAAAGAAAGAAAAAAAAAATCACTATTATTATTATTTGAAAAATCAGTTAGTAACGTAACGTAATAATTAATTAAACATAATAATGCAACATTGTAACAATGCTTAAAAATATTTCTTAACAGTGTTAGGTAACATTATTATCCAGATGCAGATTTAAATTTTTTGAAACAAAGTTATAGTTTAGAGTTCGCAAAAAACAATGATATATTAATTAATTATATTTAAAGAGTAAGAAAAACATTATAAACTAACCAATAAATGAATAAATAACATATTTATTTTGAGAATCCTTATAATTTTTATGCATCCGAATGAAGTTAATAGCATTATAGTAGCGGAAATTTAAAAAATATGTTTTTTCATTTTTGCTATAATAACTTCTATATAGTTCTTGTACTAGATGTTAAACAAGTAATTGATAAATAAGTCACTTAAACATTTAATAGTTAAAATAATTTTGAATTCTTATTAATAAATATGTTTGATAAAAATAATTTAATTTTTGAGAATTTTTTAATTTAGCAAAATAATTATTAATGCTTTCAGATTTTCTAAGATGATGTTAATCATTTAACAAAATAATGTATAACATTAAGTAAATAACAAACCAAAACCGTGTGCCAGGAATTTTTAAACACTTTTATTTTTTTTATGTTGGTGTTCCTATAAAATTTGAAATATATGCATATAAGTACCAGCTAAGTACTACTATTAACTTCTTTTATGCAAAAATTCTGCATGTCAATCAATTGTCAATGCCCATCTGAACAAATAGTCATCTTTATACAACATAGCTAGAAGAGCTAGGTAGTTAGCTTTATTCTACTTATCTTGGTCTTTATACACTTGTCAGATGAAATCCCTTATTCTATATCTATACAATGCCCTTTTTACCCTGGAGTTCAAATGCGGACGGACCTCCCACATAATCGCTTGCATTTTTTAGAAGAAATATGAATGTTTTGAAAAGAACAGCATTTCTCGGTGTTTTTTAGATTAACGCAAACTTTTAAATAGTTTTTTTTAATAGCGAAATAAAATAATTATTTAAAAAAATAAAAAAGTTTTAGTTAGTCCCGATGCAGATTTAAAAAAATAATGTGGCTCTATCACAGTTCGATGTTAAAAGCCCTTAAAAAAAAAAAAAAAAAAAAAAAAAAAAATCTGTAAAATGCTATAATTTAAAAATGATGTGCCGTTAAATAATAGGATGAAATAAAGATTTCTAAAACTATTTACAGATTTTTTTTCATTATTAAACACATATTATACAAATTATATGCAACTGAAAATGTGTAGGCCATTGACATTTGCATATGCAAATTAAATTCGACTTCTAAGTGTTTTTAAATTACCAGACCTGATAGAGGAACTTTTATATAAATCCACAGAAAACATCCTCCCCTCACTCCGGAAAACAATTACTTCTGCCATATGAAATTTGCTTGGCGTTTGGATCCGCTGCAATATGTTTGAGTTTGGATCCGAGTTATACGTGTAAGCGGTTTTCGTGTACTTGTTACTTCTAATTAATCGCATTAAACTAAAATTTTATGTGGCTTTCAGTTAAAAAAACAGTGTTGAATTCAGACACTTTTCTCCTGGAGGAATTTCTCTGGCTCCGTGGGGGGGGGGGGGGGGTCAATAGAGTCCCGGGTGGGTTGATTACACTTTTTTACCATTGAAAACAAAAAATCTCCGGCGGGGGGGTGGGGGGAATTTGGTAGCTCGGGGGGAATGACCCGCCCCTGAATTCAACACTCTAAAATGTTCCCTATAAAATTATGTCAGATATTTCCCGTGCACAAAATTTCAGCTTGCTGGAGAAGGGACCGAAATGTCTGAGGACCGAAAAGTCCAGGGACCGAAATGTCTCGGGACCGAAATGGCCATGGACCGAAATGTCTCGGGACCGAAATGGCCGGGGACCGAAATGTCATGGGACCGAAACGGCGGAACCGAAACGTCCTGCTTCCAATTTTTAATGCTAGGAAAGCAGATAAGGTACCCTGGGGTAATAACGCCACGTTAAGGTTCTACCAATTTTCACGGCTTAGTTTTAGATTGTATTTTTCAAACAAATATAGGATCTGATACAGCAACTCATTGACTATCTATATGAAATAAAATAATTTAACAGATATGTATTCATAAAATGTAATGGCGTTTTTTCTTGACCCATGCTGTTTGGCGTTATTACCCACCTATATGGGTAATAACGCCATGCAAACAAAACTATGAAATAAGATGGAATAATTGCATGTAGATAGCCCAATTCTAAAAGTACAAACTCTACAAACTTAGAAATTGAAAAATTGCATTTTAAGCTATTGAAAATGTTCAATTTTTTGTGAAAGTGTAAGAAAAATAAAGGTGTGGTGTGGGAGGGGGGGATGAGGCAAAAGAATATCAGACCGTGAGCTTCTTTTTGCTTAAAAAGGACCGTTTAAATAGAAATATGAGAAACATTGCGCAGTTTTAACTGTGTTTATTTGAATCAGTTTTTAGGATGTAGCTCGGCCACTGTAGGGAATCAACCGGAGTATTAATGCCAAGGATTGGCGTTATTACCCCGCTATAGTTATTGCGCAGTACATTTTAAATTACAAATTATCTCGAGAAGATATCCAAAATCTTCAACAACATTTTAAAAGTACATGAAATGCACTACAAATTGATGTAATTAACAAAGTATTTCCGGATAAAAAAAATAGTCTTCAAATCGCAAAACGTATCTCACAAATTTTATATCAAACGTTAATTTTAGTTGCTTCTAAAAACAATAAGACCTAAAAATGAACCAAATTAACTTGAAACTGTTTTTTGCGATTTATATGATTCAAAACTCTTCTGCGCAGAGCACAAGGGTGTCATTAACCAGATTATTTCATAATTATGCAAAATATAAGCACTTGGCGTTATTACCCCGCCTGGCGTTATTACCCCAGGGTACCTTATTACATTTCAACAATGGGGAAAGAAGCAAATTTAGCATAATTTTTATAATTACATAGTTCGTTTCATAACAGATATTAAAGTTGGTCTTTTCTCAAACAAAATAAACTTATTTTACTCTATACAAAATTTAAAAAAAAAAAAAAAAAAAAAAAAAAAAAAAAAGCTACTCTATATGTAATTATTTCCAGCGTGAATGTTTAATTTTTATTTACTTGTTTATGACTGTAGATTAGAGAGGTACACTTTATAAAAACATGTGCATTTAAAACATTTTGTTTAATAATAATAATAAGTATTTTTCATTTTGTCAAAAAATATTATTTAAAAATAATTATTGAAATTTTCGAAAAATCACCGGAAAAAATAATATTATAATTCAAACAAATTAGCTACAGAGGCATAAAGTTTTTTAGTTTTGTAATTTTGATAGATTTTATAAAATGTATAGGGGAAGATGGGGATACTTGAGCCATTTTTTGAATTTTATTTTTTTTTTAATTTTTTATATTTTTTTAGAATAAAATAAAATATTGAAAATGAAAATTTGATATTTTTCCTTCAACTAAAAACCACTTTCAATAAATTTTGAACTATTTTTCTATGCATAATAAATGTTTATTTTTTGTTTTACATCATGGCTCAAGTATCCCCATGGCGGGGATACTTGAGCCATAGTGAAGGGATACTTGAGCCACTACGGAAAAATACCTACAAAAGTAATTTTTTTCGCTTTATTTTTGCACAAATATTTTACAGAATGATAAATTATGAAACGTAAAGTGTTTCAAAACCAATTAAGAAAACAAAGCTAGTAATACGATCATTTTTTGTCGTTAAAACTGGTTGTCGAAGGATAATTTGAACCTCAGTTATAACGACGGTAGAAACATCCTCAGTTCAGAGCCATTTAAATTTGGAATCTGCAATTCTTCTTGCAAATTTCATTTTCAAAATATTAAGCACTTATCCAACAAATATTTTTACAGTTTTCTTTCTGGCATATTTTATTAGTAACCAACCATCAATAGAAGGTTTTTTTTCACATCATCACCATCATTGACAGAATTTTCCTCTAATGATATTGTCGAACTCATGCTTTTAGTTTAGTAGCTGTCGGAATTTAAGCCAGATGTATCATTCTACTATTTCAAACACTTTTTTGATTTCCCAGGAAAAGATTTTGTCTTCCTCTTTGGCTCCATGTAGGTAAGTTTGAACTGGGATTTTTGTTGCTTTTCTTGTTTTTGTGCGCTCTTTTTACCAATTTTTCTTCAATTTTCTTAGTTAAAAAAAAAGTTACAGCAACAGAGGTTACGATTTCAATATAAAATACTAATCTTAATATGTTATATTAAAAAATAAATATTTTATTATGTTGGACCTAACTAATTAAAGTATTAGAGATTATAGCCTGTAAAACCGTTTTAAAAAGTTATTTTCATTTAATGAAAATTAAATTGAAAACTATGTTTACATTTATCTAGACAGACTATTTTGTTCGAATTTTGGTCGTTTGTCAAATCGAACAAATCGAAAAATAAAATAGACATTTTCATTTAAAAAATATGCATTTTTAAACATTTTTAGGTCTTTATTTTTTTAAGAAAAAAAAAAATAAAATGAAAAATTATTCTCCCTTTTCTCCAGAAAAATATCTATTAGTGAATATAAGGATGGAATTTTATTTTTTGTTTGTTTCACCCATGTTTAATTTCTAGTGAGGATGGTTAAGACATGGCTCAAGTATCCCCACTCTCATTGGCTCAAGTATCCCCACTATCACTATTTTTGCTTCCCAGAGTTTTACTAAATAAAGCATGCAGCAATTAGAACTATTTTAGACTCAAAATACAATTGAAATTATGCTTATTGAATGTATGTATATAGTTGCAACTTTAAACAAAACTTTGATTACAAAAAAACAAAAAAACCATGCACCCAAATATTTTTTTCAGATAGGGAAAAGACAACTATTAATCACTATACTTTCAAAATGGTACCAAGATGTGTGATTTCTTTTTTACATGTTCAGAACTATAAATATGTTATCATATTGGCAGTTTTAGAAAGAAAAATTAATCAACTGTAAAGATAATAGGGGTGGCTCAAGTATCCCCTATGCTCAAGTATCCCCACTCTCCCCTACATAATGTTTAAAACAAAATCATATTTAGAAACGTCTAACTCAAATAACCGGTGTAGAAAAGATTTATTTGCTTGTATGAAGCACTATTTATTAACAAACTTAAGAACTCTTTTGGTGGATTTATTTATTTTGCGTTACATAAATTAGCTATTTTTTTTTAACTCTGACTCTATTACATTAAACTAAAAATTAATAATTTGAAAATTTCAGCATTTGTTCTACATGTCTTTAGTGCTTAAAAAAAAAAAAAAAAAAAAAAAAAAAAAAAAAAAAAAAGCCTGAAATGAATATGTTTTTAAAAACTGATATTTAAATATAGTTCTGCAGGTTTAATGCATCAGATTTTACTTATTAAATGTGCTTGGAGATTTAAAATAAAAATCACCAAACATTGTATAAAAACAAATACATTTTAAACCAATTATACTTCGTACAAAGAAAAAAGCATTTAGTAAAAGTGCTTTCAATATTACAAATCTTCAATGAATTAAATTTAGTAATTTTCATCTATAAACAGAGAAATCAGGCAAGTTATTCTGTCGTACACCCACAACAATCCATAACTTACGCTACTTTTTTACGTCATTTTTCTTCTCTGTCAGTTTTGAAACCTCCGAGCTGTTTGCCCCGGCCACTTAACCACTTGTTTGACGTGCAAACGAGCTCAAACCACACACACGCTCCGAGTAACAACAAAACCACCACTTTTCAATATCACTTTCAGAAGATAAATACAGCTTCCATTTTTTTTCTCCCTTCAAAGCTACGATTATTCCCATGAGAAATCCCTGGCGATCACTTTTTTGCTTCATTTCGTGCGATTTGTTTCTTTCTAAGAAAGTTCGACCACTTCTTGTAGTATAATCATTGCTTCATTGATTTTTCTTCCCTCCGTATTTCACAATGTTTTTATCTGTCTGAGTTCTGAATTATTATGTCATACATTCTGTTTCATCTGTCCATCTCGTAATCGAAAATGATCGTCCCTGAGGCGTGTATAATTTTATATCATTTGATATCCTTGCAGTTACCTTGGCTTCGAAAAGTCATAATTGGAAAGTTTGTCAAATGTTCTGCTACGGTCGCATGATAGGGTAAATGTCATACTGGAATCAAATGTATCACATTTGATAAAAATCGAAATAGCCACCCAAATAGACAAAACAAACTTGTAGCTGGGTGGTTTTTGCATTTAATGTGGTTTTTAAATATGTTTTATTAAACTTCAAATAGACTCGATCGAGTGGAGAGTACGTGAAGAAATTGTACTTAGATTTGACTGATGTCTTATTGTTTGATTTCTGAATCGTCATCTATCTGTCTTTCACGTAATCGGAAATGCTCGATCCTGATAACTTTATATCATTTGATATCCTTGCGGTTCCTTTAGTTTCGAAAGAGCATTTTTAAAAATTCTGTAAAAAGCTCTGCCATGATAGCACGATAGTAAAAATGCCATGTTAAAATCAACCGCTCATTAGAGGTCTGCACGGGCCCGCGGCCCGCGGGCCGGGCCGGCGTAATTGTTTCGAATTTTCTAACGGGCCGGGCCGACAAACAACATAAACGGACCAGGCCGGGGCGGCAAAAAAAAAATAAACGGGCCAGACGGGCCGGGCCGATAAAAAAAAATTTCGGTTCTGAAGATTTAAGCAGAAACAGTAAAATATGAGCTATTTTCAACGAAAATGGTTTTAACGAGAATAAGTATAAATGTGTGTCACGAGCCATACTAGTTTGACAGCATCAATATAAAAATGTACAGTGTAAGAGATCGACATCGAAGAGTTACATTGTGTGTAACCCGTTTTAATATTTTTTTAGCTGACTCATGCCGGGCCGAGATCAAGCTCACATTATTTTTCTACATATATACTGGCCGGACCGGAACTAGACTTAATTGTTCTCAAGATCTGTAGGGCAGAAAACATGATTTGTAAAATTATTAACAGCGATAAAGCACTTATGTTAGATTAATCTTTGGATATATAGTTCTTGATGGTTTTAAAATTAATTTCTCAATAATGAGAAAGTTTGACACCTTTTCTGATCAATTTTAAATTGTAAAAGTATAAAAGTGATAAACCTAACTATTGAAGGGATTTGGAATCGAAAAGCGTGTTTTACTTTTCATAAATGAAATACTTGTATAACCTTGTTGAGATATAATCGATTCTCAAATGATTGCAGGTTTTTCTCCCTTCCCATGCTATCACTTCCGGAAATTCTTTTCAAAACTCTAATTATGACAATAAAATATTTTATTTGTTTGCAGTATTCTTAAATTGCTTGCATCAAAAAATAAATGACGCTATTCGTTTATATAGTTTCTGAATAAAGATACCTGCTAATTAGGGTGGAGTGAAAAAGACCAAAAAACTTTTTTTTCGGAATTTTTTCTTTGGATAGGTCTAAAAAGTTGCCTTTTCGCACATGGAATATAAGGTTAAAATTTCATTTCGTTTGGAATTCATCTTTAGTTCCCTACCTGCTCTTAAAGATTATGCCTTTTATATATGAAAATCAAGATTTCACTATGTAGTGTAAATGACCAAAAAACTTTTTTTTTTTTTCGGAATTTTTTCTTTGGATAGGTCTAAAATGTTGCTTTTTGGCACACTAAATATATGATTAAAATTTCATTTCATTTGGAATTCATTTTAGTTCCCTACCAGCTCTTAAAGATTATGCTCTTTTTATGTGAAAATCAAAATTTCACAATGTGGTGTAAATTAATCAACTTTTTATTTTATTTTTTCATTTTATTTTATTTTTAAACTAAATTTCTGATTTCAATAAAATAATCCACAAAAATGACTTCTTAAAGTATTACTTGTGAACGATCTAAGTATCATTGCGTTTTAACTCTGGATCGCGAGCAAAATCCTAAAATGTGAATCATATTGTCGCAGACAAGAGAAAACACAATAATTAGACATGCTGTCAGGATCTGATAGCACCTGTGCTAAAGAATGTAATGTCTACTCTTTCTCTATTTGAATATCTCATATTGTATGGTTGCGTACAGAATTTCCAAGGTGACATTCCTTCTTCGTGGAAAGAGGAATTGCCAGCTAATCCTTTACAGGTGGGGTGTTAGAGAAAAGAGATAGCTGAGAGGCATGTCCGCCTGTCAGTGAAGTATGCGGATGGTGAGCAGATTAGTAGCATGCCACTAAGCAAGAAAAGAATGGAGTGTCCAATGAGGAGGCTCCAAAGGGGTTTATGTGGGGGGAAGCAGTGGTTTGGAGAGGGCAAGTTTGCCTCAGATCATTAGATTCGGTACCTAGGTTTCGGACCTAGAGGTTGCGCTGTGTGGAAGAGCGTAAAGTGTGCGTTTTCTGGTGTGCAAAGGACACAGACGTCCTGGTGTGTTTAGTGCTCTGGGCTAAGAAGTGCAGGCCCAGTATACTTGTGTTGGGAGACTCAAGGTTGAGCTCCAAAAAAGGGAATTTAACGTGCGTTGAGTGTGAGGTGGAAAGTGCAATTGGAATAGTACACAACCAATCTTTACGGTATCTAATTTAATGTTGAACCGGATCACCTATATCCGAGTTATAGTTGTATATATTTGTAAATAGCGTATTTTGTGTGTACATATATTCTTAATAAACTGATAATTCGGTTACTAGCGTAAGTCTTCATTTACACCAATCTCACAGTGGGTGACCGATATCACCTAGTAATATCGGTGGTGGCAGCTATATCTACCACGCACATTCTTCAAAGTTGTGTGGACTGAGGGGAACGTCCGACAAATTGGTGGCAGCGTCGGGATAGAATTGCCTGAAACCAGTTACCAGCGAGCCGTGTTGCAGTCTGTTAATGCCGGAGTATCCAGTGGAATTCTTGTGTGGTCGTGCCGTATCGTCGAAGGTGTGTAAAGTGCCGTGCCGTATCGTCGAGTATGTGCTAAAGTATCGTGCCGGGTCGTCGACTGTATGCTAAAGTGTCGTGCCGTATCGTCGAATGTGTCCTAAAGTATCGTGCCGGGTCGTCGACTGTATTCTAAAGTGTCGTGCCGTATCGTCGAATGTGTCCTAAAGTGTCGTGCCATATCGTCTAGTGTGGACTAAAGTGTTGTGCGTATCTTTATTAGAAAGAACTAAACTGAACTATTGTGCCATATTACCGCTACATCGTGGAGCTACCTGTGATTAGAAAAGTAATCCAACAAAGAAAGTATAAGGTAAGGTGTTTTGATCATATCTTTCTGCTGACATCTCGAACCAAAATTTGTTGTTGTATAATTAATAGTAATTTAAGTAAATTGTCTATATCATTTATGTGTTTTATCAATACTACCTACCTATAAAGTGTTAATAACCATATTGGCTATTGTTTTAAGGAAAGGTCATAATAACTTGAGCTAGTATTGATTGTCTATAATTTTTTTTTACTAATTGTGGTAATAGTAGTTGGAAGGAATAATTAAATTTACTTAAATTAAATTATTGTTAAAGTAATTTTTAAATGAAGCAACATTTTTTAAGTTTGAAGAGTGTATAATAACATTTGCTTAGAATTTTAATTGGCCAATAGTAGTGAAGAAAAAAAAAAAAAGGCTGAAAAGAGAGCCATAGTGAAAAAAAAGGCCCAAAAGAGAGCCATAGTGAAAAAAAAGGCTCAAAAGAGAGCCATAGTGAGGAAAAATAAAAGTAAAGATTTTCAGTATATTTGTTTTAAGTGTAAGAACCAGTATTGAGTTCGGAAATATTTTAGTGAGGATAATTGTAGAAATTTATATAGGCATGTTTTACAATTTTTCTTATTTTTATCTTTTATGTGGATTTCTTGATTGACGCCAATACTTCTATTCAATTTCAACGTATCAGTATTTTTATGTAAATTGTATGTTGTTATCTAAGTGTATAAATTGGAATCTATATTGCATAGTAGTCAAATTGAATTACTGTTTTATCTTTTGTTTTATTGGAAGTAAATTGTGTGATATCAATTGTTGGGAAAAATTAGAGTATTCAGTAGGTTAATTAGAAATGAAATGTATTGATTATCTGAAGGGTATTAATTAGTATAATAAGTGGAGAAATATCTGTCCTAAGTTAAAAATTTAGGAAATATTAATTTGTTAGGTTTAAATATTATTGTAGGGTGGTAATAAGAATCGGTGAAGGTATGGCTTTCTTATTGAAACTAAAAAAGGTAGATCTTCAGGTGCTAGCTGAAGAGTTGGGGGTTGAATTCGCGGAAGATGATACCAAAATTCAGCTTAAGAAAAAGATAATGGACAGTGATGAATATGACGAGGGGGTTATTAAGGAATTATCTGACGCTATTGTTGCAGAACGATTAGAGAGCGAAGAAAAACAGGAACCGTTACAACGGGAAAAATTAAGAATGGAACATGAATTAGAAATGGAAAGGCTAAGAGTTCAAGGATCAGCAAATAATTTCAATGGGTCTAGGGAATCTAATAATGAAAGTAATATAGAAAAATTGATCAAAAGCGTAAAAACTCTATCTATCAAAGTACCGGAAGGGACTGAGGGATGGAATTTATTTTTCAACAGTTTAGAAAGGGCATTCAAAACTAAAAATGTACCGGAAAATCAGCAGGCCGAAATTCTACTAAATATGTTAGGAGATAAGGCGGATAATTTGTTAATTTATACGACTACGGAACAAATGGAGAATTATGAGGAATTAAAGGAGTTAGTTCTAAGGGAACATGAGCCGACACCGAAGGCTTGTTTGGAAAATTTTAAGAAGGCTAGGAGAAACCAGAACGAAACTCATGTATTATTTGTATCGCGTTTAATAGCGACATGGGAAAATTATTGTAAGATTAGAGGTGCTGACTCTTATGAAAAAGTCAACCAGTTAATAGTTACTGATAAATTCGTAAGTACGTTAGATGAGGATACTGCGTCATATATTGGGTTAACTCACCAGGGTAAATGGTTAGAAGCTTCTAAAATTGCTAGAGAATGTGACCATTATTTTGACCATAAAAATAAATCTTATGCAGTTACGTATAAAAGTTTTAAAGGTAAAGATAGGCACGTAAACAATGAAAAAATGAGACCGAGGGAGGATAGCAAAGTTAGTAATAATTGGAGGCAAAATGGGAGTAATGAGACTAATTCTTTTTCGGTTAGGAAAATAGATTTTAAGATGCCTAGCGATGCTTCAGCGCCTAAATGCTTTAAATGTGGTTTGAGAGGTCATTACCAACGTTTTTGTAATAAAGTGGGTAATGAGGGAAATAATGGTAATAAAGGGCGAGATCCGAAAGCGGGTGTGCATAAGATTGTGGTAAAAGAAAGCAAAGAGTTACCTAATGGAGCAATTGTGGCGAGAATATCGGCAAAGGCCGAACAGAGAACTAACGTTATTGGTGAGAAGTTAAATAAACTCGAGAAAATTGAAGTTAGTGTAAATGGGCAAAAAGCAAAGGGATTGGTTGATTCTGGATGTGAAATTAGTGTTGTTCATAAAGATTTGGTACCGGAAGAGAAATTAAAAGGAGCGGGTAGTATTTATTTACAAGGGTTATTCGGTGAAGCAGTTAAATCGCCGTTGGTTAAACTACCGTTAGCTATTCCGCAATTCGGACAAACTAATTCATCAGGAAGTACTTTGCGCAGTGACTGATAATATTAATGAGCAAGTAATTTTACATCCCGAAGTGATTAATGAGTTGTCAGGTGTCAACCGCGAGGAGCCATTGCTAGAGGCCCAAGAATTAGAAAGTTCAGATATTGTTATTGATAATTCGAGTGAAAAGGAAGATATGAGTAACGATAATTGTAATGTTTACGCAATAGAAGCGAGGTCAGAAAATGTACAAAGTCAGAATACGGAAAAAACGGAAGTGGAGAAAGGTAATAAAGCTATGGTTAGCAATTCCGAGATGTTTAAGGAATCCCAATTAGAATGCAAAGAATTAGAGAAAGCTTGGGAATTAGCTAAAATGGAAAAGGGGGATTATTATATTGTAAATGGTTTATTATATCATAAAGAGAAATTGTTAGGCGAAACTATAGCGCAATTAGTAGTACCCAAAGTCAGAAGGGAAGAAATCTTAAAATTAGCGCATAGTTCGGTATTTGGAGGGCATCATGCAGCTAAGAAAACTTTACAGAGAATCAGGTATTCATTTTATTGGGAGGGGATGGCGAAAGAAACTAAACAATTTTGTGAGTCATGTTTAGAGTGCCAGTTGACTAGAGGGGTTAAAGTAAATGATAGAGCTCCTATTTCCCCAGTGTCACGTCCGGAACTTCCATTTCAGGTAGTTAATGTTGATTTAATTGGACCTATTGATCCTAAAAGTTCCCAAGGGCATCAGTATATACTAACTTTAATTGATCAACATACCAGGTGGGCGGATGCGATCCCTTTAAAAAGTTTAACTGCTAAAACCGCGTGTGATGCGTTACTTCAAATATTTATGAGGACAGGAATTCCAAATATAATCGCCTGCGATAATGGAACCAATTTCACTGCCGACTTAACAAAAGAATTTGAGAAAATGTTAGGTGCTAGTCCAAGATTTTCGACACCACAGTATCCACAGTCTAACGGGCTCGTGGAACGATTTAATCAGACTCTTAAACGTATGTTACATCATACTATTAGAGAAGAAGGAAAAAAGTGGCATGAACAAATACCATTTGTATTATGGGCATACAGGGAAGTCCCAAATTCTACGACGGGAATCGCACCTTTCCAGTTGTTATATGGTAGAGCGCCGGAGGGTCCTTTATCGATTCTCAAGTCATCTTGGGCAGGAGAAAATAAGGGGGCGCAGTTAGATACTACGCCGCCGATTCATGAGTATCTGAATAAACTTAGAGGTCGTTTAGAAAGAGCCGCAAATGAGGCAAAATTATCGTCTGAGGTGCAACAAAATAGGATGGCGTATCATTATAATTTAAGGTCAAAAGAAAAAGCGTTTGAAGTAGGCGATAAGGTAATATTGTTAATCCCCGATTCAACTAATAAATTATATTCTAGGTGGCAAGGGCCGGCAACCATAGTCGAAAAACGAAATCAGCATTCATTTATAGTTGAGTTAGCCGACGGTAGTAGGAAGCATGTACACCAAAATGAGATAAGAGAATTTATTGCTAAATGTAATATAGTTAATATTGTTTTTGAGGGTGATGAGGAATTTGGAGAAGTTGGGGAAATTCCTATTTTGAACCGGGATCAGGAAGTAGAACGAGATATAGAGAAGTTCGAAATAAAAGGGTTATCTAATAGTCAAGTCAAAGATATAAAGTCTATTTTGAGGGAAAATAAAGAGGTGTTTATGGGTCCTGTACGACCAGCTGATGTAGGGGAGCATCGTATTGATCTTAAACCGGGGGTAGAAAGGAAAAAGCCGAAGATATATAGTGTACCGGTAGCTTATAAAGAGGAAGTAGATAGGCAGATTCAGGAGTTATTAGAATTAAATCTAATCGAAGTGTCAAATGCTGAAATTAGTCATCCAAATGTTTGTGTGGCGAAAAAAGTCGCAACTGTTAGGCTTTGAATAGACTATAGAGCATTAAATTCGGTAACTCAGGTTCCAACCTTTCCGATGAAAGATTCTCAAGAAATCATGTATACCGCGGGGGCGGCTAAGTATTTATCGTCGATTGATTTATTGAGGGGGTTATTGGCAGATTAAAATGGCGGAGGAGTGTAAACATTTGACAGCTTTTACAACGCATAATGGAACTTATCAGTGGCGTACAATGCCTTTTGGATTATCAGGGGCGGCTGCCACGTTTCAGAAAGATATGAATGAGGTTCTTCAAGGTCATCGGAGGTATGCGGAAGCATATATTGATGATGTCATCATTTTCTCCGACACCTGGGAAGAGCATTGTGAACATGTTAGGGCTGTCATTGAAGAGTTGAAAAAGAGAAATTTTACGATTAGCCTAGACAAATGTAAATTTGGAGAGAAATTAACTAAGTTTTTAGGTCATGTAATTGGGGGTGGAACGCATGCACCTGATGAGGAAAAAATAGGAGCAATAAGGGATCTAAAGAGACCAAAAACTAAAAAGGAAGTTAGATCTGTTTTGGGATTAATGGGATTTTACCGATCTTATATTCCAAATTATGCCGAAATTGCTATACCTTTAACCGAATTGACTAAAGGGAAGGTTAAAAATACTGTACCATAGGATGAGAGGGCAGAAAAAGCATTTAATACTCTTAAGGATGAGTTATGTAAAGTGACGAGTTTGGCTACACCTATCGTAGGCCGGGAATATCAGCTCCACGCAGATGCTTCCGACCTGGCAGTAGGATGTTGTCTTACTCAAAAAGGTGAAAAGGGTCAGTTTAAACCAATAGCATTTGCCAGTCAGAAATTGTCAGGGGCTCAGCGTGCTTGGCCGAGTATAGAGAAAGAGGCTCGGAGTGTTCTCTTTGGGTTGAGGAAGTTTGAAAAATGGACCTATGGATCTCAAATTGAGATCATTACGGATCATAATCCATTAAAATTTCTCACCGAAACAACCCCAAGATCACCCAAACTCACTAGATGGGCTCTTGCCTTGCAACGCTGGAACCTGAGTATTTCTCATCGTCCAGGAGCTCAACATTTAAATGCTGACGCAATATCCAGGATACATAGAAAGAGCTGGGAAGAACAACCAGTTGTTAGCCCATCAGCATCAACGACCCAGTAGCGGACAACCTTAAAGGGATGTCGTCACACATTTAATTTTTTTTCTGTGGGTGTGTAAATATTTTTTAATTTTTTTGTTTATAATATTGTATTAACATGTGTATTGTTTAGGTAATAATAATATTAGTAAAGGTTCAGTAGAGATGTCAGTAGATAGTGTTCAGACACCTGGAAATACCTATGTAAGAAGCATAATGAAGAAATCTGTAAAGAGACTATTGAACTCTTCTGCGATATTACTATATGTTTGGGGAAAATTAGCCCCTAAAAGGCATATTTTCCGCTAAGGTGGGGGGTGTCAGGATCTGATAGCACCTGTGCTAAAGAATGTAATGTCTACTCTTTCTCTATTTGAAGATCTCATATTGTATGGTTGTGTACAGAATTTCCAAGGTGACATTCCTTCTTCGTGGAAAGGGGAATTGCCAGCTAATCCTTTACAGGTGGGGTGTTAGAGAAAAGAGATAGCTGAGAGGCATGTCCGCCTGTCAGTGAAGTATGCGGATGGTGAGCAGATTAGTAGCATGCCACTAAGCAAGAAAAGAATGGAGTGTCCAATGAGGAGGCTCCAAAGGGGTTTATGTGGGGGAAAGCAGTGATTTGGAGAGGGCAAGTTTGCCTCAGATCATTAGATTCGGTACCTAGGTTTCGGACCTAGAGGTTGCGCTGTGTGGAAGAGCGTAAAGTGTGCGTTTTCTGGTGCGCAAAGGACACAGACGTCCTGGTGTGTTTAGTGCTCTGGGCTAAGAAGTGCAGGCCCAGTATACTTGTGTTGGGAGACTCAAGGTTGAGCTCCAAAAAAGTGAATTTAACGTGTGTTGAGTGTGAGGTGGAAAGTGTAATTGGAATAGTACACAACCAATCTTTACGGTATCTAATTTAATGTTGAACCGGATCACCTATATCCGAGTTATAGTTGTATATATTTGTAAATAGCATATTTTGTGTGTACATATATTCTTAATAAACTGATAATTCGGTTACTAGCGTAAGTCTTCATTTACACCAATCTCACAGTGGGTGACCGATATCACCTAGTAATATCGGTGGTGGCAGCTATATCTACCACGGACATTCTTCAAAGTTGTGTGGACTGAGGGGAACGTCCGATACATGCATTTCACTTTTATTTTTCAAATGCACATGAAAGATAGTTCTCTAAATATAAAGGGAATGCAGTTGTCTGAATATATATTAATAAACTAAAAAGAATATATACGATGTATTGTAAAACAATCTTTCATTTCACGCTAATTTGTATTGTTCTTTGTTATCAAAATTATATATTACCTTTCGTGATTTGATTTTTGTTCATATATATCCGGGTTCTTGCTTCTACTACTACAGCCCAGGGCTTGAATTTTAGGGCGGGATGGCGGGATTCGCGCCCAAAATTTTGAAACCCCGCCCAAAAGAATAACGTGGACGGGAGGCTCCCGCCAAAAAATTTTGCATTTTGAAACCATGATCAACTCCCACGACCGTTTTGCGAATTTTATGATATTTTCGTGCGAGTAATCGACACATTTTGCAAGTTTTTTTACATCGAAAAATCATTGAAAATCACTATTTTTTTCCGCGACTGATTAACAAATTTTGCAATTTTTTTCCTGCAATCGATTGACGAGTTTTGTTGTATTTTCCGCGACGAAATAGAGGTTATTCTGTTGGGGATTTCCCCTCCCCCCTCCCCCTACAAAAAATAACGCATTCAATTCCAAAAATTATGAAACAGTGATGCCGCGGACGTGCTATTGCGCATAAATTACGCAAAAGATCGGAGATGACACGCAAAAGAAACAGCTCTTATACGTTTCACAAGCCGCGTGATTTCGTAAAAGTTTGCTAAAAAACGGCAAATATTGTTAAAAGATCGCGAAAAAACAACTAATTTCCGTCAAATTTCATCAAAAGATTCACGAAAGAATGCCTAATTTCGTCACAGAATTCTGTAAAACGGCAATTTTCGTCAAAAAGGTCGCGAACGTCAAATTTCGTCAAAAAGGTCGCGAACGTCAAATTTCGTCCAAAAATCGCGACAAATGACAATTTTCGTAAAAAAAACGCGATAAAACATCAGATTTTATTAAATAATCGCGAAAAAACAGCAAATTTCCTTAGAAATTCACGAAAAAACGTCAAATTTCGTCCAAAAATTGCGAAAAATGACAAATTTCGACAAAAGGTCCACTATAAATGAAAAATTTCCCCAAAATGTCACGAAAAACTGCAATTTTTTTTTAAATCGCGATAAAACATCAGATTTCATCAAAAAATCGCTAAAAACGGCAGATTTTCTCAGAAAATTCACGAAAAAACATCAAATTTCGTCCAAAAATCGCAAAAACGACAAATTTCGACAAAAACATTCACTATAAACAAATTTCCCGAAAATATAGCGAAAAACGGCAATTTTCGTATAAAAAATGGCGATAAAACATCAGATTTTATCAAAAGATCGCGAAAAAATGGCAATTTTTCTCGGAAAATTCACGAAAAAACGGCAAATTTCGTCAAAAAATCCCGAAAAAACGGCAGATTTCGTGAAAAGATCGTAAAAAAAGACAGATTTTATCAAAAGATAGCGAAAAAATGCAACTTTCGTCAAAGGGAACCTCTCCCTCCTTCCTTCCCCCAAAAATAATATAGCAGGGAGTTCATTTTTCTGTTCAACAAACTAATTTTCCTGCTTCAATATATTTTTTTTTCTTTGCTACTCTAAAATCAGTTTCTGACAGCTCCAAATCTTTCTGAGTGAGTGCAATTCCTGAAAGCAGCCATTCATTAAACAAAAAGTATCCCTTTACTCAACAAAGTATTCATTTTTTAAGAAAGTCTTTTTCGATGAATTTGACTTGCCCCCTTTTTAAAGAAATGCAAACAATAGTGATACTTGTTATCTTCTACACTCAAATAAGTATTATTTTATGATTAAATTTGTATCTTGCACATTTAAAATACAGAAAAATAACATTATTAATTATAATTATTAATCATTAATTATAAATATAAATTTATTAAATTAATTAGAAGTTTTATTAATTATTATTAAAATAATAATTAAACGTGTGACAAAAATAATTAGCACCAGGAGGGAATTTACCACCAGTAAAAACTAGACAGTATAAAAGTTTTTTTTACACATTTCGCATAATTATTCTGAATTGTTGATAAAAATTGCTTCAGTGATATTTTTTTTATGTCTGCATTCTGGTAATTCTTTAGATAGCACATAAAATAATGGCGGATTTAAAAAAAAATTTCTCCCTCCCAAACAGCCAAACTCCCCTCCATTTATAAATGTTGGTAGGGAGACTCCCTTCCTTCGAAAAATTGAATCTCAAGCCCTGCGCCACTAATTGCGCTTCAACAACTAAGTTTACGCATCTTTCGAATACTTGAATCTTACAGAGAAATTTTTCAATTGAAAAGATGGAACTTTTGATTTTTTTCTGAGAATTTTCAGTTTCTCTCTTGGTGCTCTTTTAAGAATGTTGTGTGATTTAATATTCTTGCCAGTTAATAATGTTTATATAGTTTGTAACACTGAATTTCAATATTGGAATATGAAACTGGCTTATTGTAAAACATATAATATCCTTCATCTTCAATATTCTTTGCAATCCAAATTCTTCAACATGATTTTTTTATTAGTTATCGTTCCTGTAAATTTTCATCTCAATGACAGAAGTATAAGTTTTGTTGAATATCGGGATTGAGAATTTTCTTTAAATAATCCCTCAAATAACGAAACAACTTAAATGTTTATATATATATATTTAAAAAAAAAAAAACATTTTTAGCTCTATATTTGCAAGAAGAATCTTTCTTAAAGTGAAACGACATAGATGAATGTACTTTCATTACAAATTCAGCCATAATCTTCAGATTTTGGGATGAATTCTAACTTCCAATCTGCAAACCAAGTAATCAATTGACAGTTGTCAGTCATTTAGAGTGCGACTTTCTTGCTGGATTGCGATTTACTAGATTTGAGGAACATTAACAAGATGCAAATGTTTGACACATGTCATAAAAATAATTTGGGTCTACACTAAACTCTCCAGAGTTCATTTCTCTGTGATAGGACTAGACATTTTTTAATTTTTATAACTGTCTATTGTTCACATTGATCCAACGACTTTCCAATTAGAACAGGAAGAGTTCGTGAGCCTTTATTTTGTTTATCAAGTTCAATGACTTAGTGGCAATTCGTTTATAGAGAGCTGACATATTAACCACTACAACGGACGACTAAATCTTAGTTTCAAAAATCTATTAGCGTGATTTTTTATTTTACTGTTTACAATTGTTCCGTCACAACTTATTGCCATAAATTTATCAAGGTTTAAATGTTTTTCAGTGCAATATTTTAATACTTCTTGCAATGACCTTTCCTGGTCCAAAAGATAGTGTAATGTGTCCCAAATACAATTTCTTTGACTCTTAAAATCATAGATTAGATTTTTCACTTATAGTTCTTCCATATATCTCCAATTTTCCATAATTTCCTTTGATTTTGGGGAACTGAATAAGCTTCTGATATTCAGAAAATTTTTTGTCTGTCATTTGATCAATACGACTTTGAGAAACTACAATAATTGATGCCTTCGATGCTTTCTCTTGGGATTTTTTTTTAACCTCTGATTTTGGCGAAACTTTACAATTACTGCTGTGTTTTATTTATTCTTTTGTATAATAAAAATATTTTATAGCATTCTACTATTGTTGCCAAAACAGCTTTATTTAGTTTTGAAGAATCACCAACTTCTATTAATGGTAGTTGCTGGAAACATAAGCATCCAGCAATCTTCCGTGATTTATAGATACATATATATAAATGGTATATTATACATATTGTATCCTTTGATGTTTTTGTATAGTGGTTGTAAATACTAGTGTATGTTTAACGCTATTCATGTCAGGAGCAAGGCAGACCCCTATCTCAGTTGGTATCTAGAAGGCACCAGTTGGGCTCTCGCGTAACAATCGCTTGACATTTACGTCAAGAATGGTTTATTGGTAGATTTACAAGCCAATTAAGCGAGACCCCACACGTTTCTCTAGTTGAGGCTACCGGTCATTTTTCCGGCTGGGAGTGCGTTGCAGACAAGAGGGGCCAGCCCCCCACGCTCGAAGAAGGAGCCAACGAATCTTTTTTCAGGAACAGGCCGGGCGAGAGACTGAATGGTCATTTTTTTCGGGCAGATTGATTAGCCACGCCCGCCATAAAAAAAAAGAAAAAAAGAATATAGACTTCTTTGTTTTTGTATAGTGGTTGTAAATACTAGTGTATGTTTAACGCTATTCATGTCAGGAGCAAGGCAGACCCCTATCTCAGTTGGTATCTAGAAGGCACCAGTTGGGCTCTCGCGTAACAATCGCTTGACATTTACGTCAAGAATGGTTTATTGGTAGATTTACAAGCCAATTAAGCGAGACCCCACACGTTTCTCTAGTTGAGGCTACCGGTCATTTTTCCGGCTGGGAGTGCGTTGCAGACAAGAGGGGCCAGCCCCCCACGCTCGAAGAAGGAGCCAACGAATCTTTTTTCAGGAACAGGCCGGGCGAGAGACTGAATGGTCATTTTTTTCGGGCAGATTGATTAGCCACGCCCGCCATAAAAAAAAGAAAAAAAGAATATAGACTTCTTTGTTTTTGTATAGTGGTTGTAAATACTAGTGTATGTTTAACGCTATTCATGTCAGGAGCAAGGCAGACCCCTATCTCAGTTGGTATCTAGAAGGCACCAGTTGGGCTCTCGCGTAACAATCGCTTGACATTTACGTCAAGAATGGTTTATTGGTAGATTTACAAGCCAATTAAGCGAGACCCCACACGTTTCTCTAGTTGAGGCTACCGGTCATTTTTCCGGCTGGGAGTGCGTTGCAGACAAGAGGGGCCAGCCCCCCACGCTCGAAGAAGAAGCCAACGAATCTTTTTTCAGGAACAGGCCGGGCGAGAGACTGAATGGTCATTTTTTTCGGGCAGATTGATTAGCCACGCCCGCCATAAAAAAAAGAAAAAAAGAATATAGACTTTTTTTTTCCCTCAAAAAAGTGGAGATGAAAAGTTCGCTCCGAGAGGCGAAGATGTGTTAGAAGAAAAACGTGATTAATTCCAAGGAAGACCTACCAACATCGCCGATGATCCGAATGGGAAGTCCGCCACTGATGATGTGTGATAGCCTGTGATCCGAAAATGATGTCCGCCAGTAATGATGTGTGATAGCCTGTGATCCGAAAATGATGTCCGCCAGTAATGATGTGTGATAGCCTGTGATCCGAAAATGATGTCCGCTAGTAATGATGTGTGATAGCCTGTGATCCGAAAATGATGTCCGCCAGTAATGATGTGTGATAGCCGAGGATCCGAATGTGATGTCCGCCAGTATTGATGTGTGACCGCCTGTGATGTTTTCGAATGCGAGCCTTAACTGAGTGCGGGGCACAAAAGAATATGAAGGTACGGTTTTCTTATAATTTATATTGTTTCCCAAAATGTGTAGGGCAAAATGCCAAGTAGGGGGTTCTGCACGCTCCAATTGGTATTCAATCATAGTATTAAAAACAATAATTACACAAGTAGAATTAATAGTGTTTTATTTTGTTTTTTTTTGTGTTATCTATATTGAAAATAATGTGTCTTATGACGCACCAACAATTTGTAAGATAATTGTAAATAAATTTATATGTTAGTTGTTAAAGAATTGTTAGTATCTTTTCGAACATGAGTCTTACTTTATTTAATTCTATTATGATCTAATTTAGAGTTATGTTTTATTTACGATCCATAAGTTAATTCCGTCTTCAAAAATATTCACAATGCAATTTGGTAATGAAGGCAGTTGCCTCACTCATATCGAAGGGATTAACCAGGATTGAAACGAACGATCACTGTTATTTTTGTATTAGATGTAAAAAAAATGCATGAGTTTACACTATGAATACTCTGAATTAAAGTGATTAGGAGTGACTAACATAATTCATTCTAGGATTTGGGTTATGCTAACATGTCGAAATAAAGATTTCCGTTACAGGAGCTCAGTTCTGTCCAGCAGTAGTAAACTTCGATTTGTTTATACATGTACTCATTTTGACTGTAAAAATGACAACATACAACTTTTAAAACTCAATAAATCATTTCAAATATTTAAAAATAAAGACTTAAAGTTTGAAAATGATGAAAGGAATTACACTAAACATTTTAAATATAAAAATATCAAGCGAGATTACCAAAAAATCCCCTTAATGTACAGTTTATGTTAAGAATCTATCGTATAAATCAATGAAAATATAAATGTCCTGGTAGGGGACTCGAGCAGTTTTTCAAAATTCATGAAATTTTGCACGTGTATTAGAGGTACTAAAAGGCAACTTTTGGCTGCTATCCAAAATCGAAACTCCAACTTTCGATTTTTCGCTCCACCCTACGTGCTAATCTTATGCGTTAGAAAAAAATGAATTTAGAAATGTATCGGAAAGCAGCTTCTTTGAATTTAAAAAGGAATTTGGATTTGAAATCTTTAATAAAATGATAAAAAAATATTTTTATAAATATTCTTTTATTAAACAGCTTCAAAAGTAACGATGCTTTTAGTTTTCTTTTTTCTTCTGTTATTCTAAGCCATATTAATTTTTTTAAGGAATCTTTATTCGAATGTTGAAAGCCTAAGAAGCTAAATAATCATTAATGTTGTTAATGAATATGTCCTCTAAAATATAGGGGAGACTGGGGCTAGTAGTGACATTTTCGACATTTTTTATATTAGCAGTAAGATTTGAACTGAAGCGAAACATTTAGTGTATCATATCATTAGAGTAAGTCTTGTGTAACATATTTATAAAACTATTAACATTATTAACGTTTTTCATAACTGAAAATGAATTCTGCGTAACCTTGAAATTTGTCACTACTAACCCCCGGTACTGGGCAAATTGTGACATGCTTGGGGCACATTGTGACACATAAATGACACATGCAAGTGCATTGTAACATACACAAATTATGTAAGAAAGGCGATTGAATGGGATCTGTTAAATGAAGAATGAGAAATGTATTTATTTATAACGCTCTTAATAGCCCAGTCATTTTAGCAAAAATAGGGGGAAACATTAGAACAAAGCTGGATTTTTGCATAGGTGCTAAAAAGAATCAGCAATTAAGAAAGAGTCATTTTAAACTGTCATACATAATTTAAAACTTTCTACAACATGGGTTGAAAATAAAATTATTCCCTTCTTAAAATCTTAAAAAGAATAAATACTTCGTTCAATAAATTAGGGACATTTCATACTAGCGATATGAGCACCAAACAAAAATAAAGTATTGAAAAGTACTTGCACGTGGTACATTTCGACAAATGCAAAGAGAGATAGGGTATTGGGCAATGACTATTCGTCACCTGAGAATAATAAAGTTCTATCTGTGTTTTTGAAAATATTGACTTATCTATATAGAAAGACTCTATTTGTATCTATGAAGGCATTTTTGCATCAAAATGATGTTATATATAATTTGCATATAATATTACAATCATAATATGACATTACTTTAATCCATAAATGCCTTCATAGATACAAATAGAACATTTCTATATCGATAAGTCGATTTTTTCAAAAACACAGATAGAACCTTATTATTCCCAGGTGACGTATTGCACAAGCGCGCGAAAACGCCATACAAACAATGGGGGAGAGATGAAGGGGGGGGGGAATGAAAAATTGTTTAGTATTTGTTCTGCCTCTTCGCTGCGTTATGATTGTGCTTGCGCATTCTTTTTCAATAATGTTTATTTTATCTTAATTTTTGGCAGGGAAGGGTTGGTGTGACAAAAAAATTTTAATGACACTTTTTGTAGGAAATTAAATTATCTACATTTTTGTAATTGAACTTTTTTGTCTATATGCCATTGTTCGTGAGATATTCACAGAAAACCGATTTTCAAGCACTTTAGCGCCCCCTGGAGGCGAAAGCTCACATCGGATCGATGGGGACTTTTAGTATGTTAAACTACATACCCTAACTAGCACCTATGCAAAAATCCAGCTTTGTTCTAATTTTTTCCGCTATTTGCAAAAAAAAGTGCTAAAATGACTGGACTATAACACAATAAAACACTTTCATGTTTTAATAATATTGTAAATTAAACGAAAATAAAGTAGTTAAATTGTTAACACTTGTAAACTCTTAATCCTTCATAAAGATACTTTTAGCGACACTTTACCAATAAAAAGATAAAAAAAAACTATCTTAATCAGGAAAGAAATATAAAGTAAGCCAACACTAATCTTTAGCCATATTGATCTTTGATTCGGGAGTGTAGGCAACGTGTAGGCCTATATCCTATATTTTTAATCACTCATTGTCATCGCTTGTTTCAGCGTCTGATTTGCAGTTAATACAAATATAATAAGGTTCATTTTTGGTACATTTGACATGCGCCCATCTTTTACATGTCATGCATTGCACCCTATCTTCTCTGAGTCTAGAAAGTTTGTATTGCTCCAAGCAAATTAGGCATAGGCAACTTTCGTCATCTTCAGAGCTATCCAATACTTGTTTCTCCCGATTTTTCAATAACCTAGGTGTAATTTTTTTATGCACTGTTTGGCCTTTCCATAGTTTCTTTTTTGCTTTTTCTTCTTCCTTTTGTTTTCTCGTTCTTTTGCTTTTTGTTCCGCTCAAATTTTCTCTTTTACGAGTATGCTTGTTTGAATGGCAGATTTCAAACATTTACGAATAGATCGCTGGCCTTTCCGACGTCCTGCTTTAGGAAGTGGTCTTATTTCTATAAGACTTACCACTGACACATTGCTGTTATCCGTTGTCATAGAATCATCCAATTCAATGATATTTCTTACTTCTGGAGACGGTCCTGCAATCTCAACATCATTGATTAAAGTTATTCCTGAAGTGTTTGGTTTATTAATAGTTACTTATTTACTAATTTTTTTTTCATTATCATTCTGATCTTTAACGCTCTCATCTTCGATAGATAACGGTCGATCAGTAACTGTGGAACAATGGACATCATCTGTAAAAATGTTCCTATTAAATTCCCAAATTCCACTACAACGAAATCCTGCTTCAATGTTTTTTGGAGTGGCAGCAATAGGAAGGGCTATTTTAACAATACCTGGTATGTCGTACATCGACACAGTACTTCCAGGATGCGATTTCAACCATCCACATACAGCCTGATTGTAGAATTTTTTGAACGGCCCGTATACTGACACATCAAGGGATTTTTTCTAAGAAGGGACATTCGGTTTACATTGAACAGTTCTTGGGCTTTCCTTAAACTGCACTTTCCGGATTTAACTTCTATTGCAGCTCTTTCATAATCTACTAACGTAGCTTTAGCTCTTTCAATACGCCTCTTGTAATTCCGCACCATTTTTCTTGAAATATAAAAACATTCATTAAAAATTATGCTGGGGTAAGTAGTGACACTGTCACAACGTGCCTCTTAGACTTCGTCACAACTAGCCCCGCGTTACGCCATTTTGAACTTTATTCATTAGTTTCCGAAATGTTGGCATGATTAACAAATGAAATATATTGAATAAAAGCTCAAAATATAAGCATTTAAATAATGTTAGGGAAGTTTACATACCTCAGTATCGCTAGTGGCAATGGCGATTCAAATGTAGGTCGCAAAATTTACTTTTACGATAGAAAACAAGATAAATATTTTTATCTAGAAAACAACGCGACGCTATACTTCAAAAAACACGCAGCACATTGAGACAATCAACTTCTTCATTCACATGACGCGACAGGTTCTGCAACCTATTGGCTCAGTTAGGAAGCTCGATGGCACAACTTGCCCCTGGCACAACTAACCCCGGTCTTCCCAACTGTAAAATCATTCCATAGATATGTATGCAGTATTCTTTAAAGAAATCTTAAATATATGATAAAAATCTGAATTTTTTAGAAATCGTAGAAATTGTAACGGGCCGGGTTCGGGCCGAACTTTTGAGTTTTGCAACGGGCCGGGCCTGGCCTAAAATATAAAAATTTAAACGGGCCGGGACCGGGCCAAACTTTTGAGTTTTGCAACGGACCAGGCCCAGGACTGGAAATTCCGGCCCGTGCAGACCTCTACCACTCATTAATTTGATTAAAGTCACGTACGACATAAGGAGGAACAAACAGCCAAGCTGACATGCATATAGGTGGTTTTAATAATTTAATAACTGTTTTTCATTACTTTTAATTCAACTTCAAATTTTTAAAAGTGTAATACACTTGATAATTCAGAACATTATATATTTATTTCATATGATCGTCAATGAATGTTTTCTGTTACAGAAATAAGCCCAAGAGTTTTTCTTTGGATATTACATGACGTTTGTGTACTTTTTAGTTGTTATCTTCAAATATGTGTTTGCGATATGAGTTTCCCAATCATAAATGTTGAATCCTGCAACAATTGTTCTGTTGGACTTACCTGGTGAAAAGAGATTATAGGAATAACTCACACACACTTTCTATTCTTCGGAAAGTCATTAAAACAAACATTTTATATTTCAGAAGGAGTACCACGCAATATTGATATACATTCAGAAGTTTTTCATATGCAAAGCATTACAATTTAGACACATGAAAAAGTGAAGCCATTATTATTTACCCCCCCCCCCCTCCACACACACGCACACATGGAAGAAAGCTCTGTATATTGCATTTTTTACTGTAACTTCCATATTTATGTTAATTAAATTTATAGTAAACGGTATCATATATAAAATCCTCCATTTGATGCAAATTCAATACGCTGCTTCAAGTCTTTAATATGTTTCTTGTGTAACCTTGAGTTCTTTTCGATATAACCTAAAACTTTGCGTTTTCTATAAACCGCACCATTATATTCGTTTGTAGTTTATTATATTTATATTAAATATAATAATATCACATAATAGTGTAGGTGCATGTTCACTGACTTTTTACAAGTTTTTAAACAAGATTCTTTTCCTTGGAGGTATAATTTCGTGATTTTTTTATTTTCACTAAGCTGTAAATAAGAGATCACACACATACAAGAAAAAAATATTTATACAATATCACCTCGCTAATGCACATTTAAGAAGTTATTGCAAGTCTTCAAGATATATATTCTTCTTTGCATTCTTCTTTAAGCTCTTTTTACAGCATACCGTATATATCATTTCCATTTTTTTTATTGTTATTGTAATTAAGTTTATCATATTCATATTAAATAATATCTAACAAAAAAAAAAAAAAAAAAAAAAAAAATGGGATCGCATATTTATTGAATTATTTTAAGTTTTAAATTTTATTATTCCAGTATAAGCAATTTATTTACAGCAAATTTACTAAATTTTGTACAATTGTATGCAAATTTAAGGCATAAAACATTATCAGACTGGATTATTTGTTTCATGTTATGATCATTGTCTTGTTTACTTTACAAAAATGTTGTTTCTGAGATTATACTGATATGTGGCAGGGAATTAATATGATTAATTTCATATTTCTCATGTTTTTCTAATAATGTTTCTTGACGTCCAAATATTTCTGCCGCACGAGTACGCTAATATGTTTCAAAATCAGTCTTTTACGCAGATTTTAAATCTGTATCGATTTTCTTCTGCCATGTCTTGTTTTAACTGAACTTGCATTTAAATAAACTAGTTTGAAAAAAGTAAAAATTTATTTTTATTTATTTATTTATTTATTATTATTTTGGTCCAAAAATTCGGAAATCGCTTTTTATGCTATTTTGTGCTGTACTTCAACATAGTTAGGATAGATTCTACTATCAGTTTTTTTAATTATATAAATTGTTATTTATGTTTCTGTATAGGAATCAGATACTCTTGACACTCTATTGATAATCTTCTTTAGACACCTGTAAAAAGCACATTTATTGTTAATACCATCTAAAAGTAAAAATTCATTTTACTCAAAAACTCGACTTGATATAAGAAAAGGGATTACAGATTTGAAATCAGTGTAAAAATCTACTCTAGAAAACCATTACGTCAAATCTGTGGCAACTACTTTAACTTAAGGTTTCGCTGAAGTAAAGTGAAACTCCTCGGTCGCGAAATTCAATGTAAGCCTATGAGATAGACACCTCTAAAAGCACATTTACTGTTAATACCGTCTAATAGTAAAAATTCATTTTACTCAAAAACTCGACGTGATATAAGAAAAGGGATTACAGATTTGAAATCAGCGTAAAAATCTAATCTAGAAAAACATTACGTCAAATCTGTGGCTACTATTTTTAATTTAAGATTTCGCTGAAGTAAAGTGAAACTCCTCGGTGGAGAAATTCCATGTTAGTCTATGGAAAAATTTTGAAGCGCGATTACTCATTACCTAATATAATTATTAAAATACTGTTTTCACCATCAGAAAGTAGACGTTAGATGTGGATAATATGCGTTTTTAAAAATAGTCTGTGTAGATTTTTAGTATATAAAAAATCTCTATAAACTTTCAAGTTCCCATTTGATATTTTTTAAAAAATATTTAAAATTTCTGTAGACAATTTTTAAAAATGCACGTCATCGAAATTTGAAGGGTACTTTCTGATGGTGAATACAATATTTTAATAATTATATTAGGAATGAATAATCGCGCTTCAAAAATTTTCCATAGTTTAACATGGGATTTCGCGATCGGTTTGATTTCAGGATAAATAAGTTTCACTGCTGCGGCCCCTTAAACAGTAAAGCTCCGTCATATCATCGAAAAATATGCAATTTATGCTTAATAATTGACAGATAAATACTAAGAATATGCAAATCGTGACATCCATCTGAAAAAAAAAAATAAACCAATAGTTATTACCTATAAATGGTAATTCAAACTGACATTTCTTGTATCTAAAATTTGCATAAAATAGCACAAAAAAAGTTTAAATTAGTATAAATAGAAATATCCAACTTTCTCAAAAACTGGGCCACCTAGAGAAAAGCGGATAGCATATTCGAAGTCAGCGGGGAAAAAATTAGCTAATTTCAATTCTATCAAAAAAAAAAAAAAAAAAATTGTCTAATGAGCTTTGAATAAATAATGTGTTTTCTTTACTAAATGTTATATTACTAAGCGTTATGTCATGAATACAATTTTATTCTGATACTTGTAGTATTTGTCGATTCATTTCAAATATATAAATCGACTGATGTAGCTTAAATATAATTAATTTTCGTCCATAAAAAAAAAAAAAAAAAAAAAAAAAAAAAGGTTGCAAAAGTTGCAAAAGTTGAGTGGTTGGAGATACTGAAATGATAATTCGGATATAGAAGATTCCATAAATAAAGTTCGATCAGATGAGGAAAACAAAGACCTCTATTTAGAATAAATATTCCTTTTAATTCATTCAAAATGGCTTTAATGAATAATAATAAAAAAAAAAGTTCAGTAAATCTTGATTTAACGGCACTATATTTAAAAGATTACAAATGTTACAAAGTGCGAATAAAGGTATCGTTATTTAAAATTTTCTTTTAAGCTGTAAAGCAAAATGGTTTCACTTTTATGGTATTTTGGGAGTATACTTGTTTTTATTACAAAGCTCATTGCACGACACCCATAATTAAATCCTTTGTAGAACAATGGTTATTATTCAAACGATCTAATTTCAATTTTTTTTTTTTTTTTTCCAAAATTAGCAAATAAAATTTTATTTTTTATAATGCATGTACGAAAAAAATTATTTATTTATGTACTGGCTCATAAATTCATAAAAATTGTTCATAAATTTTCAACATTACAGTAATTGAATTATTTGCACCTAAAGGATTTACGAAGTACACTGAAATACATATCTATATAATATTTGTCAAAACGGCATTCGGGATTTTCGGATAGCACAGTTGAATTCGAAGTTCGAGATAACATGCAAAATGTTCTAATTATTCATATTAATCAAAACTTGCTAATTTAAAGATAAACAAACAATTCGGAATAAAATCAAAGAAACCTCTTATCTGAAAGAGTGAAGGAATATCATAAATACAACTGTAAAAAAAAAAAAAATATATATATATATATATATATATATAATTTTTACAGAAAAAACTGTTTTAAAGAAAACCAGTTTTTACAGTAAAAAAAAGTTGGATTTTGTAATTTTTACAGAAAAAATCTATATTCTTTACAGAAAAAGGCTATTTTCATGAAAAATTACAGATACTTTCTGTAAATTAAATAATTTTCCACTGGCGTCAAAATTGACAGTTTTTTTCTCTCAACAGATACATACTTGAGATACATATATATATATTTATAGTATATGCGTTCCAAAGAGGAAAAAAAAAGCTATTTCGTAAAATGAAAAGTGTCCGATATAAAAAACCCAGGAATGTTTTTGATAAATAACAAATAACTCTTAATCCAAAACTATTCTTCAAAAATTACAGTTTTCTGAAACATTCCTGATCGACGTCAACAATAGCATATTAACCATTTATTTTGCGACCAGCGCCGAAGCTAAGGGAGGGGACAGAGGGAACATGTGCCCAACGAAGGAGTGATAAATGAAAATTTTGTTTCTCGATTTTTCTCACGTTTATGTTTAATACGATATAGTTAAAATTGCCCTGTCTGGGATATGTCAAAACATATAGAAATCTAAGGATGATGTGGCATAAGAGACCTCCATAAAGGGGAATTTTTTTCATTTTTTTTCATTCCATTTTTAAGGTTTTAAGGAACCAAGATTTGACAAAGCAAATTACATGTATTAGCGTCTACATATTTTATGGTCACATATTTAAATTTTATAATAAGTAAGTTGTTAGAAAATTAGTAAAAGTATTTTTGTAAATATACTTCGAGTAGAGTAAAGCTGGGGGGGGGGGGGGGGTGAGGCGCCAAAATCCATGTTTGCCCCGAGTATAAAAAAGGCTAGTTTCGGCCCTGTCCGCGACGGTACATGAAAGTAGCATTAAAACAACTTGTAATACGATTCATTTAATACATCAATCAGCACTTATATTTCAAAATGAGTTATAAATATTTTATTTTACCTTCTTCTAAAAGTATTATTGGTTGCATTAAACAAAAATATTTTTAAAAGGATAGTTTCTTTTTCATCTGCATCTTTTCAGCTTTCTTGATGTTGCACAGCTGGGGGAGAAAAGTTGTAGTTTGGAAATATTTGTATACATCTATTGTAAGAGCATTATATCTGTACATTTCTCAATTATGTAAAATATTAAAAAATATGTATTTTAAATAAAAGATTTGTGTGGAGCCATAAATATTGCACAAATCTCTTTAAACTCAGAATAATTAATTTTAATTTACAAAATCCTTTTAAAATTTATTAAATGATTATGTAAATCTTCTAGTGTCGGTTCAAAATTTCACAAAAAGTGCCTTAGATTTTGAAGATTTCATGAATTTATAATTTGGGACATAAAAGGTTAAATGGTGTTTCTTAAAAGTTTCTAATATTTTCATGAAATGTACTCTGACAATTTTGGACAACTGTACGTATGCCCTATATTTACCAGAAACATGTATGAATTATTTTACAGAATATATTCTCACAATATCCACTTTCAAAAGCCGATGAAATTACGTTCAGGTATTTTTTTTAAACAATCAAGAAAAAGCTAAATTCCATCCATCTATTGGACAAATCATTATTATTTGCCTTCCTCCCTCTTAACCCCCCCCCCCCAACCACAAAAAAAAAAAAAAAAAAAAAAAAAAAAAAAGACAAATGGAGATACTCACTAAAATAATCCTTCTAAAGTTCAAATCTATTTCGAATCCTGAACTATATCCAAGCAACAATATTGCATCTGCACAACTTAAGATTTCCTCGTGGTTTTCTTTGCCAAACTTTTTTCATACTAAAGTAATTTAAAAGGTTTTTATGATCACAGAATTTCGATAGCTCCCAACGGAAAATAAATTTAAGTATGATTCCAACTAATTCAACAATAATATGTTTTTTATTAACAAAATGCATGAATCATAAAATGTTAATGTTTTCTGCAATGCGTCTTTCATGCACAATTTTCCACGATTAAATATTACAGAAAAGTATCAAGAAAATTTCATTGTATAAGATTTTCTAAGTATTGATAAATAAGGGGGAAAAAATAAAGTAAATTTTTTTTCTATTAAACTTTCTCTTTATTTGTTTAACTATTTTTTGAAAATGCCTGATATTCCGCTAAGCCACATTTCATTTTTTTTATTTATTTCTTTTTTTATTATTATTCAGAGTATTGCAGACGCTGCAGACTACTACTTAATTTCCATTCCTGCATTTCCGACAGACTGCCTGCTAAAATGACAAGTCTTGTGACAAATTTGAAGCCATCCAATATCATTTGCCGTTTGATGGATACCACCAGAATGGTTATATATACGATTCTCCAGATGTAGCATGTTTGCCACAACCTGCTCCTAAACCACACTCTTGACGAACAAATTACCCATCCTTAATATTATGATGTCATCTATGGTGTGACTGCGATGCCCTCCCAAGTAGCTGTGTTTTTTATGTTTTCAGTTTTTGTAAAACTCGTACGTATAATAATATACTGATGTTATGCATCTATAGTTATTTATGTACTTTATTTAAAAAGATTTAACCTTAAGACGCCACACTTTTCACTGAAAAAGACTCGGATGATAATGTTAAGTCTATGGGGGCGTTATTTTCAAATATCTCGCTCAAATTTTTATATTTTACATGATTTTTTTTTTTTTTTTTTTTTTTTTTTTTTTTTTTTTTTGCAAAGAACAGCTGATGACGATCCACAACCGAGCTAATTTTTACTTTTTCGATTTTAGTTATACAAGGTAGAACCCATCAAATTTTGATGGAAGAAAATGTTTAAGAAGGAACTGTTTCATTAACTTATAATAAACCTATAAAATTAGTTATAGTAAAAAATGCATTTTATGATGGTACGTCTAACTCTTAAACAAACGATATTTATCGTCAAATTGACAAAATGGTATTTCTATAAAACGCAGTTGTAGAAATTGTTAAAATTAATCTTTAATCGTATATGTAAGCAGTAAAAAATAATAACGATATATTGTTATGATAAAGTTATGAATTAAGGTTCTTATGCTACAGTAGTATAGTAATGAGAGTTCCACATCACCCGGCGTTCGGCGTTGACCTCTAAGAGGGGTTGAAGGTCATCCGGCGTTCGTCGTCTAAGAGGGGGGGGGGGTGAAGGTCATCGGGCGTCACGCAAGGTTAAGATGACGTCATCTTATAGGATGAGTGTGTTTTAGATAAGAATTTTTTTTTTTAAATTTTAAGGTGGAATTTTAGGGAGTTAGAATTTTTTTCGGCGTACTATAGTATGAGGGTGTTATTTTAATTTTAATGCGGGGACTTTAAAATTTTCGGTGCACTTTAGTTTTAGATAAGAAATTTTTTTTTTTTTAATTTTAAGCGGGAATTTTAGGGAGTTAGAATTTTTTTTCGGCGTACTATAATATGAGGGTGTTATTTAAATTTTAATGTGGGGACTTTAAAATTTTCGGTGCACTTTAGTTTTAGATAAGAATTTTTTTTTTTAATTTTAAGCGGGAATTTTAGGGAGTTAGAATTTTTTTTCGGCGTACTATAATATGAGGGTGTTATTTAAATTTTAATGTGGGGACTTTAAAATTTTCGATGCGCTTTCGTTTTAGATAAGAATTTTTTTTTTTTTTTTTAAGCAGAAATTTTGGGGAGTTTGATTTTTTTTTTTTTTTCCACTGTACTCTTACATGATGAGTTAAGCGGATATTTTGGGGGAAATTATTATTTTAGACTAATCATACGTGAAGGATAGATTTTTTTTTTCGGGGGTTGATATTTTAATGAAGAATTAATTAAGGAGGGAGCATTCATGGTGAATTAATGAATTATTTTTTTAGGAGTTTTTGTTAAGATTGAATTATTTTTTTCATTTTTTTAAGTTTTAAACGGATATTAATGTTTAATAGGGGGACTTTAATGTTTTTGCAATGAAATTGACGTGCGCTCGTCGATCTAACCGTTCGGAGTTTATAGTTTTCTTCAAATCATGTGTGAATATTGGTTTAGAATTTCTTAGAATGTCTTCCACCACTTTTATATCTATCCAATATCATAAATAACACATGCTGGTAATGGGAATTTGGGAAGAACAATTTTGAATATTTATTGAATGAAGGAACTTTAAAATTATTTCGAGTACTATTTTTAGTCAACTATGTTATACACTTGATATTTTAAAATAATTAAAAAAATAACTTTAAAATTTGAATGAAAAAATATGTTTCAAAATGGGATTTTACGTGCTAGCATTGAATCGCACTCGTCGCCCTAACGGTTTGGAATATGTGGTTTCCTTCGAACCTTGGTGAAAATTTAATTGAATTGATTATTATAATTATTTTGTATGTGTTGTATATATGTGTGCGTATGTATGTTTGTGTGTTGTATGCATGTATGTGTGTGAATAATGTTTGTGTGTTGTATGCATGTGCGTGTGTTGTATGTATGTACGTATGTATGTGTGTTGTATGCATGTATTTGTTGTATGTATGTGCGTGTAATTTTTTGTCGATAGGTGTGATCTTTAGCTGAAAGTGACCTAGGGTCAAAACTTTTACCCAGGAATCGCCACGGGGAGGCAGATCACATGATTCCCGTATTGTACACATTCACATATATTATTTCGAGTGTCATTTTTAGTGAAACATAATATGCAATTGAAATTTTAGAATAATTAAAAAAATAACTTTAAAATTTAAATGAAAGAATGTTTTAAAATGGAATTTTACGTACTAACATTTAATCGCGCTCGTCGGTTTTTACTGTTTGGAGTCTGTTAATTTTCCTTTAACCTTGGAAAACCTTGCGTCAATAAGGATATTTCAGAAAGACCCCCACTTTGGGTACTCTTTTAAACTAATATTTGTAATGAGATGTGTTCGCGCGCGTCGGCCTAACTGTTTGGAGTATCAACATAAAATCATCAAATTAATACAAAATATTTACCCATGTAAAGAAAAATCAAAGTACAATGATTCACCATTTGTTTGATAAATCTTAAAGCATAATATCTATCATACAAACATCATGTTATGTAAAAAATATAAGTAAATATTATTAGTTTTAAAATCATTTATATTCGAATGGGTAGTTCGATGAATTAAGAACATTAGAATTTTATGGATTAAGAAGTAACAATTGAGAAAATAATCATTTCAAAATATATATATTTTTTAAACCAACTTTCATGCAATTCAAAAACTTTTAGTATGAAAATTAAATTGTTTTTTCTTAAGAGAAATATTTTATGCGAGTGAAAAAAGTGAGAGTCAGTTAATTTATGAATCACTTTAAAATAAATCAGATAATTTTATCTGATAACATTTTCTGATAAGGACTTTGAATCTCTCATTTCTTCCTAAACCTTGGAGTGAGAAGGACGTGTATTTGTGAAAGTGTTGGATTAGGTGAGTATACAATGTTAAATGTGTCTTTATTATTAAAGTATTTCAATTTAATTATGCATGAAAATTAAATACTTTTTTCCAAATTTTAGTACAACTTGAAAACAATAATTTGAAATAATAAAATATGAAAATTAGAATGAAAAGTTTCGCTTGCACATTTCATAACACTGGGATAAACTGGCATCAGTAATAATTTTATTTAAAAATGTTTTTTAAATAATAGAAGGGAAAATAATCATCTTTAAAAGACTAACTGAATTATTCACATATTTTAAAACATTGATATTAATGGTTTTTAAGATAAATTTTATAAAGATATGCTGAGACATAACCAAATAGGTTGAATATCATATAAAACTGATGAATATTACTAAGCTGAAACATTGAAAACCTGCTTTGACAAGTTATTTTTTTCAAGTTAGTTAAGTTATGTTATTTGCATGTGAGACTTTTTTTTTTATAAAACCATACTGGGAAATAACCAAACAGGTCGATTATCATATGAAACTTATGATTATTACTAAGTTGGAATAATCAAAACCTGCTTTGACAAGTTAATTTTTTCAAGTTAGGTTAGTAACGTCACTTACAAATGAGAATTTTTATTAAAATAATTTGTTGATTTCTTAAGATATTTGGTAAAATGTTAGTAAAATACTAAAAGAAGTATGAAGACCTTGTCTGTTGTCTTTAAATTTGTGTATTAAATGAATTTTCCAAGTTTTACGATGCACATGCAAAGGTTTCATTTAAGTAAGGAAAAATTATTACATATGTCATTGTTTTTTCGATTAAAAATGATAAGTCTTACATCTTAAAAATTTTGTTCATGTGTCAATAAAAGCTTTTTGGTTACTAGGGCAAACAAATACCTGGTTGTTAGGGTTGATAAACAGTTGGGTGGTTGGTTGTTGAAAACTTATCTATGAGATGAAATTGAAGGGGAGGGGATGTAATAATTTAACAGTTAAAACTGAAAATCTAACTGACATACTAGTTATTTGCGGAAACAGTTGAATGGATGGTTGGTTGGTTGGTTGGTTGATTAAAATTTATCAATGAGATGTAATTGAAGGGGGAATCTAATAACTTAACAGTTAAAACAGAAAACTTTAATCACATATAAATGATTATGGCTATTAAAATTTGTCGATTACTAAATATTAGTGAATCATTTTAAAATAATTTGTAAAGTTTTGTAAAATTATTTTAACAATTTGTTTAAACCTTTAACACGAACTTGTATTTTTGATATATTTAACTTTTTTTTAAACTTTTTTAATGATACTAAAATTATTAATAAGTAATCACACTATGACTGATAAACTAAAATATAATACATTTCATAAGAAGTGAATATGTCTATTTAACTGATGAGGTGACTCATAAAATCTCAAAGTAATCCAAAACATATGCGATTTTTTTCTTTTCTTCGTGATTTTTAACTGATAAGTCACAATAAAAATTATTTTTGCATGTGTGAAGTAATCACTTTCGATGATCTTTCTTACTTTTTAATTACTAAATTACGGGCTTTAATGGCCCAATGGTTAGTGTCGCGTGTTAAAAATGAGAAGTATGATCAGATGTTTGTGGTTTCGAAACCTGCAAGAAAAATTATCAAGAAAATGTTGTTATGTTAATGCATCTTACCTGCAAATAACGCTTATCATCGAAAGGGCATAAGCTAATCTTATTCTGTGTTAACGTGTGCAGACGTTGTGCCTCATAATTTTTCAAACTGTCGAAAAACTTCGGTTATAATATTGTGTTAATGAAAATTCAAATTATATACATCATAAACAGCTTCTCTATACTCTTCAGTGATGTGATCGTGATCATGTGTGCGTTTCGAATATAAAGAATGCTTTCAAATATGACACAACTTTGTTTCTTGAAATGCCATTTCTTACACGGATATAAACTTTAAAGACTCTATATTTAATAACTTCTGTCCTAATATGTCCTTCTCTCACACCATTTAAGTTAAAAACCGTTCAACACAAACTTTTCATCAATATACTAAGTAATGATTGTTCAGAATAAGCACCTATTTGATAAACACTAGTATATATAAAACATTGAAAATGAGAAGTTTGAATTGTATTGTGATTCATTTAATGAAATCATGTGGTATACATTATATATTTCTCGATAAAGTTATGAAGAGAAAGCTAAAAATTCAACTGTGATAGTCTTTCATGGTAAAAAATTTAAGAAGACATACTTAAAAATCATTACATTTGGTTACTAATTACATTGTAAGATGTGAGTGTAAAAAGTGCATATCCATTATTCGATATTTAATACTCAATTTTCTCTCGATAAAGTTATGAAGAGAAAGCTAAAAATTCAACTGTGATAGTCTTTCATGGTAAAAAATTTAAGAAGACATGCTTAAAAATCATTAAATTTGGTTACTAAGTACGTTGTAAGATGTGAGTGTAAAGAGTGCATGTCCATTATTTGATATTTAATACTCAATTTTCTCTCGATAAAGTTATGAAGAGAAAGCTAAAAATTCAACTGTGATAGTCTTTCATGGTAAAAAATTTAAGAAGACATGCTTAAAAATCATTAAATTTGGTTACTAAGTACGTTGTAAGATGTGAATATAAAGAGTGCATGTCCATTATTTGATATTTAATACTCAATTTTCTCTCGATAAAGTTATGAAGAGAAAGCTAAAAATTCAACTGTGATAGTCTTTCATGGTAAAAAATTTAAGAAGACATGCTTAAAAATCATTAAATTTGGTTACTAAGTACGTTGTAAGATGTGAGTGTAAAGATTGCATGTCCATTATTTGATATTTAATACTCAATTTTCTTTGTTTATTTGTAAATGTTTATAATATTTTTGAAAACTTTAGTGTTATATTTTTACTAACATAGATGCGAATGTTAAAGGGAAGAATTTTTATGAATGATTAAGTATTTCTTTTTACTATTGTGTGATTCAAATATTTTTTATTTATTCATATCTTAATTATAAGTTTGTTGCTGTTGTTTAATATATTTAATTGATGGTTTTAAATTTTTACTTAGTATAAATTTTATTTTCTTCAGTAATTTTAATAAAATTAAACCTATTATAATTAAATGTTAGTATATTATATAAATAACTTTAAAATGTGAAGTTTAAATCATTGGTAAATGAATAATTTTAACGATAATTAGTAAAGTTAACTTGTATAAAATAAGTAAATTGCATCGAGTCATATTCTTAAGAGTTAGTTTAATTTTTGAAATATCAAAATATATTATTCATTAAATAAGAAGTGTGTTAATGAATATTAAGATATATGTTTGGTAAATTAAAAAATAACAGAATGCATTTTTCTTCGAATATTAATCAGTTTTAAGATGAGATTAATTCTACAGGTCTTCGTCACTTCTTAATATCTAAATAATAATAATAATAAAAGCTAAAAGTTTAAATGATTTTCTAATAAAATGTCTAGCAATAATAATAATAAAATCATTCAAAGATGTTTTTTTTTTATAAATTTGTATTTACAAATAAGAATGTACATGTTTGAAATAGTATAAGCAATTAAAAAAAATAATACAAATCTTATAAATAAAGATATTTTCACTAAAACATTAATTAAAATTGTCAAATTAAAAAAAAAAATTATTAAATAACAAAATCTGAAGTTAATTGCAATTGAAATATTTCTCATTCAGAATAGGATTTGATAAGAATGACTTCACCTCTTTGGGAAAATCCCAACGATTAGTCATATCATACCTGTCTTAACTTGCTAGTGATTCACAACAACATGCTGTGTTGATAAGAGTTTATCAAACATTACTCTTCAAGAAAATGCGGAATGAAGGCGAATTCATATGTTGGTAAGTATAATTTGAATATAAAATGTATAAAATGACTTAACTTTTAAATATTAATATGTTTAAGAATATAGTTTCAAAACAATTTATTGCGTGGTAATATTTTAAAGTGATTCATAAATTAACTGACTCTCACTTTTTTCACTCGCATAAAATATTTCTCTTAAGAAAAAACAATTTAATTTTCATACTAAAAGTTTTTGAATTGCATGAAAGTTGGTTTAAAAAATATATATATTTTGAAATGATTATTTTCTCAATTGTTACTTCTTAATCCATAAAATTCTAATGTTCTTAATTCATCGAACTACCCATTCGAATATAAATGATTTTAAAACTAATAATATTTACTTATATTTTTTACATAACATGATGTTTGTATGATAGATATTATGCTTTAAGATTTATCAAACAAATGGTGAATCATTGTACTTTGATTTTTCTTTACATGGGTAAATATTTTGTATTAATTTGATGATTTTATGTTGATACTCCAAACAGTTAGGCCGACGCGCGCGAACACATCTCATTACAAATATTAGTTTAAAAGAGTACCCAAAGTGGGGGTCTTTCTGAAATATCCTTATTGATGCAAGGTTTTCCAAGGTTAAAGGAAAATTAACAGACTCCAAACAGTAAAAATGGACGAGCGCGATTAAATGTTAGTACGTAAAATTCCATTTTAAAACATTCTTTCATTTAAATTTTAAAGTTATTTTTTTAATTATTCTAAAATTTCAATTGCATATTATGTTTCACTAAAAATGACACTCGAAATAATATATGTGAATGTGTACAATACGGGAATCATGTGATCTGCCTCCCCGTGGCGATTCCTGGGTAAAAGTTTTGACCCTAGGTCACTTTCAGCTAAAGATCACACCTATCGACAAAAAATTACACGCACATACATACAACAAATACATGCATACAACACACATACATACGTACATACATACAACACACGCACATGCATACAACACACAAACATTATTCACACACATACATGCATACAACACACAAACATACATACGCACACATATATACAACACATATAAAATAATTATAATAATCAATTCAATTAAATTTTCACCAAGGTTCGAAGGAAACCACATATTCCAAACCGTTAGGGCGACGAGTGCGATTCAATGCTAGCACGTAAAATCCCATTTTGAAACATATTTTTTCATTCAAATTTTAAAGTTATTTTTTTAATTATTTTAAAATATCAAGTGTATAACATAGTTGACTAAAAATAGTACTCGAAATAATTTTAAAGTTCCTTCATTCAATAAATATTCAAAATTGTTCTTCCCAAATTCCCATTACCAGCATGTGTTATTTATGATATTGGATAGATATAAAAGTGGTGGAAGACATTCTAAGAAATTCTAAACCAATATTCACACATGATTTGAAGAAAACTATAAACTCCGAACGGTTAGATCGACGAGCGCACGTCAATTTCATTGCAAAAACATTAAAGTCCCCCTATTAAACATTAATATCCGTTTAAAACTTAAAAAAAATGAAAAAAATAATTCAATCTTAACAAAAACTCCTAAAAAAATAATTCATTAATTCACCATGAATGCTCCCTCCTTAATTAATTCTTCATTAAAATATCAACCCCCGAAAAAAAAAATCTATCCTTCACGTATGATTAGTCTAAAATAATAATTTCCCCCAAAATATCCGCTTAACTCATCATGTAAGAGTACAGTGGAAAAAAAAAAAAATCAAACTCCCCAAAATTTCTGCTTAAAAAAAAAAAAAAATTCTTATCTAAAACGAAAGCGCATCGAAAATTTTAAAGTCCCCACATTAAAATTTAAATAACACCCTCATATTATAGTACGCCGAAAAAACATTCTAACTCCCTAAAATTTCCGCTTAAAATTAAAAAAAAAAAAATTTCTTATCTAAAACTAAAGTGCACCGAAAATTTTAAAGTCCCCGCATTAAAATTAAAATAACATCCTCATACTATAGTACGCCGAAAAAAATTCTAACTCCCTAAAATTCCCGCTTAAAATTAAAAAAAAAAATTCTTATCTAAAACACACTCATCCTATAAGATGACGTCATCTTAACCTTGCGTGACGCCCGATGACCTTCACCCCCCCCTCTTAGACGACGAACGCCGGATGACCTTCAACCCCTCTTAGAGGTCAACGCCGAACGCCGGGTGATGTGGAACTCTCATTACTATACTACTTGCTACTATTCCAAAATGATAAAAAGGAAAATTTATTCAACTTTGACTCTATCATAGAATTTTTTTTCCCCTGAAATCTAAACCCGGCATCATTTTCACCATATCAAAATTTACAAATGTACATTTTACATCTGTATTCACGTTTTAAAAAAATTGGCATTTTAATTTGATGATTTTGATTCAAAATTTGAAGTCTCAATGGGCCTATTAGCTGAAATAGATATTAAACTGTTGATATTATTTTACGTGTAAATAAAATTTTGTAAATGAAGTCAAAATTCACCGGGTTTTCTAACAGAAAATATTTAAATATTTATTTTTTTCCTTTTAATGAGAAAATGGCAACATAAAGATACAGCACTCATTTTTTTCCCTTTTCTCCTTTGCTTTAAATAGAAATGGAGTACTCCTGTTCTCACGGTTAGAAAAAAGGTATTAAAAGCTACAAAAAAATTGATATTTCAAAAACAATTTAAGATACAGCTTTCAAACAAATTTCATTTAAAAGTAAATTTTTTTCCCTACACGATGGGGTAAAAATTGAAAATGTGCGACATTAAGAAGTTAAAAAACTTTTAGTAGCAAAAATTGCAATACCGAAATTCATTTAAAATTTGAAAGTGCTGCCATGCTCAAAATGACGTATGCGTTACACACAGATACGTTTGGCCTTTATAATATAGATATTTTTTATAATAAGATAGTTTCAGTTTCGCAACCGGCTCAAACCGGTTCTGAAAATTAAAGGTTTTTTTTTCTTTAAATCTGAAACCAAAATTGAAAAAATAAAAACTAGCTCGGTTGTAGATCGTCTTCATCTATCCTATGGGAAAAAAATCATGTAAGAATATTAAAATTTGAGCCAGATATTTGAAAATAACGCCCCCCCCCCCATAGGCTTAACATTATCATCCGGGTCTTTTCCAGTGACTAGAGGCGCCTTGAGATGGTTCTTAAAGATTGAATAGAAAATATTGTAAAACTTTCCTTTAACCAAGTCCCTATAAATAAAATTTTCTATTTAACGAAATTTTCTGCTTAAGGGGGTTCTAGACACATTTTAAAATAATTTTTATTTATTGAGTTAAGGATTTGAATTTTTTTGTGATGGTTAACCATATTATTTGCAAACAAAATCACATGATAACACTTCTCATAATTAAAAAAAGTTAAATTTATTTAAAAATGTGGGGTAGTTTAAAATCGTTACAACTCAAAATATTACTTGTAATTTTTTTTTAATCTAAATACTTCGAAATGTCTTAATTTTAATTTTGATTAAACATTTTTAAAACTATATATTTTGAATAAAGCTATTTAAAGTAAAAATTTGAAAAAAAAAAAAAGTAACTGAAAAAAAATCATATTTTCAAAAGTAAATATTTTTATTTTCAAACTTGCTGAATCAAAATTAAAGTAAATTAATCAAAAATGACATGTTTCAAGTTTTAAGTACTTATCTTTAATGGTTTTTGAGTTATAATAATTTAAATCTGAGAAATTATGAAAAAAAAACCGCATCATGAAGAAAAACGCATTTTCAAAAGAAATTGTTTCATGACAACCATTGTTTGGAAGTTAGATTTTGTAAATAAACCAAAATGGAAAAATCATTATTTTCTCTTCTAGTTAAGATAAAAACATGATTTAAACGCCATTTTAACCACTTAACTAATTTGGTACTACTCTGTTATCCCGTCGACCAATTTCGCCAAATTATACAAATCGCCAAACTAATAGCCAAATTATACATATTGACATAATTTTTATTTTCAATAACGAAAAGACAAAAAATTAGTGGAATATTAATAAAAAGTCGAAATAAAAATCATTTAATGACATTTTAATCACATGAATGGTATTTAATGTCATTGAATGTGACATTCACGATCATCCATTATTGGCATTTAATCTTATAGTTTGGCGACGATTTTTTGGTCGACGGGATAACCTAGTAGTACCACTTTTTTTTTTTTTTCCGTACAATAAAATGAAAATATGGGACAAACACCACTTTTCCAAATCTAAAATATTTGTAATATTTAGTCAAAAATTTTCTGCCGTTAAATAGTATGAAATTGCATTTAAAAAAAATTAGTGGTGTCAAAAGACTTTAAGTGATTTATACAGAAAACTCTTTTTGCCAGTACGACCTACGGGCAAATCAGTTAAGTGGTTAAGCATAGAAAGAGAGAAAAAATTTTAATGCATTTTTTTTCTTTAGAAAATTTGGAAATTCTGTATCCCGGACTTCCTTAAACTTGATTTTGAACACCATTAACCTATGCAAATTAATCTTTATATTACGAAAAATCTATTCTGTCTAACGAAGTTTATTTTCCACGTTAGTTCATGCATAAAATTCAAAAGGAGAGCTTGTTTTTGCGATGGATGCATGAATATACTTTAGGGGATTGTATAAAAATGAAATTATTTATTTATTTAATCATTTGCATTCATCAAAATACGTGCTGAAAGCCTTCGATGGAATAAGAAAAAAAGGTACTTCTAGGTTACCTCGTCGACCAAAAAATTATTGCCAAACTATAAGATTAAATGCCAATAATGGATGATCGTGAATGTCACATTCAATGACATTAAATGCGATTCACATGTTTAAAATGTTAAGTGATTTTTGTTTCGACTTTTTATTTGTATTTTTATTAATATTCTACTAATTATTTGTTTTTTCGTTATTTAAAATAAAAATTATGTCAACATGTATAATTTGGCTATTAGTTTGGCGATTTGTATAATTTGGCGAAATTGGTCGACGGGATAACCTAGAAGTACCGAAAAAAATTTACAAAAAAAGTATTTCCTTTTCTAATTGAGATAAAAGCATGATTTAAACGTAATTTTAAGTATAAAAAGGTAAAAAAAAAGTAATACTTTTTTTTTTAAAGAATATTTTGAAGATTTTTATGTTTTGGACCCTTTTAAACTTGATCTTAAACACCATTAACATGTAAATTAATGTCCATATTACGAAAAATATATATTCTATATAACGAAGTTTATTTTACTTTAGTTCATGCACAAAATTCAAATGGAAAGGTTACTTTTCCGATAGATCTAATATGAGTTTATTTCAGGGGAATGTATGGAGGGAAATTATTAATTTATTTGATCATTTAATTCATTAAAATAAATGCTGAAAGCCTTCGATAGAATAAGAAGGAAATTCCAGTTTCACAAAAATGTTACAGATGAATTATTCGGATACTTTACAGGCGTGGGAAATTCTTTTTTGTGAACAGCGTATTTTTTATAAGAAACCTATACAAAGTAATATTACGGTATATCTTCATAGTTTTTATTAACTCGTATCTATAATAATATACTGTTTTTATCAACATCTTAGTTATTTATAGATTTTATTTAAAAAGAGTTGAGCTTAAGATGATTCTTACAAAACTGAATAGAAAATATAGTGAAACTTCCTTTTAACGAACCCGCTATTAAACGAAGTTTTCTATTTGACGATATTTTTTGTTTAAACTTGACTTTGATCACCATCAACATGTAAATTAATCTCCATATTACTAAAAATATATTCTGTATAATGAAGTTTAACCCACTTTAGTACATGCACAAAATTCAAAAAGGAGAGATTGTTTTTGCGATGGATGCATGAATTTATTCTAGGGGATTGAATAAAAATGAAATTATTTATTTAATCATTTGCATTCATCAAAATAAATGCTAAAAGACGCCGATACAATAAAAAATGGATTCCAGTTTCACTGAAATGCTAACATATGAATTATTCCGATACTTACAAAAGTGAGAATATTTTTTATGAACAGTGTATTTTTTTTTATAAGAAACCTATATAAAATAATATTACAAATATATTTTTGATTTTAAACAATTTCTTGATTAATTTTCAGCAGTGATTTACGCTTGAAATTCTAGATACGTAAATATTCATACTTCTATTCTACTAAGCATAATACTGAAATAATGAAAAATGTCGAAGCCGGGGAATCGAATGCTAAGCTATGGGCATCGTCCTCGTAGCTTAAATGGTAGAGCCCTTGGAGCGCTATTCCAAGGTTCGATCCCCGGCTTGCACATTTTTCACTAAGTTAGTATTACGCTTAGTAGAAGTATGAATATTCACTTATCTAATATTACCGATTTTTTTTTTTTTTTAATTAAGGATTTCGAATACTAAGAAAAAAGAGAAAAAATACGCAACGCTTCAGTTTTTGTTTACTTCTGTTTATTATGCTTTTTATTATATATATTTTTTAAAGACATTCACTGCAAATGTTCAAACACAAAAATAAACACATTTTAGAACACTTTTTGTCCCCAAATTCAAAACACATTAATGTGTTGTGGAACGTTTTTCGTTTTGTGTTTGTGTTCTTAATATGCCGGAAAGGTATTGCTCTCTAGAAATGTTTTCTTAATATGTTGCAAAAAATATTGCTATATAGAAATGTGCTCTAAAAATAGTGTTGTTAATGATGTTAAAAGAGTGTTGTAAATATAGTTGATGAAAAGAGTTTCTTAAAATAGTGTTGTGCTGCACAACACTTTGTCCCCAAATTAACAAAACAATGTAAACACCACACAACTTAGAACACGATAAAACAACACATGTAAAACACTTTCAAAATATTTTCTACATGGTGCGTTTTGAATATGTTTTGAAAACATATTTTCCTCCTCTTGTAATGTTTATCAACACTCTTTGCACAATCTTTTTATTTCGTAGAACACATTCGCAACACATTCACAACACAATCAAAAACAATTTTAGTTAGAAGTGTTGATTTTTATGTTCCGTTAGTGCTGCAGAAGTGTTTCACGTATTTGCAATGTTATTCTAATTAAAGCATTCTTTTATTTCCAACGTTGCATAAAAAAAGATTATTGCCCGAACTAAAATATATTTTTCCAATATTTTCCTTTTAAGAGAATTTTTTTTATATATGTGTATTTTATTACACAAATTTCATGAATTTTCTTTCGATTTAACACTTTTTCTTCTTAACGAAATGCATAAGGTTTTTCTCAACTGCTCTGCTCAGCAAGCTCAAAATGTTGTGACACATTTACAAATTTATTTTTTAACGGAAATATATAAAATTGGAAGATCTGACTATGGAAGCGCTTTGGAATCGAACTCAATTTTCCATTTTATAATAAATTACCTAGATGCAGTTCAGAACACCAACTTTGACGGCTTGTTTTGAAATAAAAAAACAGAAAAAAACATCGTTTTACAAAAAGAAACAGAAAAATGAGTACGATAGTATTAGTTTCTGAACAATAGCCCCTTCTATTTTCATGTATTTCTGAACAAAAATAAATTAAAGCTTATGCCACAAAGTTGCCCTATTTGATCTAGCCCTTTCGGGTCTGGTGTGCTATTAATAGTACATGACTTTTAATGGAGTATTATTTTGTTTTAAGAAACACTTATGCTACTATTTATATGTAGTAATGTTAAAATATGTCTGAGCATTTACTTACATGGCTTTATTTATGTTTAGGCATTTAATAATAATTATTAATATTAATATTTCATTTTTCTCTTTGCGCCATATGTGATTCTTTTACTTTAAACATATCTTTTACTATTTAAATTTAAAAGAAAGATCCCTTTCCTGAAAGAATCATGTACAATAAAGCACAAAAAGTATTAGAAAGTTATATTATAAGTTAAAACTTATTGCAATACAGTATTTTCCAAACATCTCCAAAAATTCTTCCTTAGCCTATTGTTATATGAATATGAATTGAATAGTATGCAAAACAACATCATTCGTTATGTTTTAGACAATGAAATATTCGTCAAATACTAATTAGTCTATATGGATAACTAGTGTTAATGTTGTTAACATAATAGTAATTGTTTCTTTAAATTGAAAAAAAAATTCGGACTCGGAAGGGTTAGGAACAGCCTTAAGTGTAACGATGAGACTTCGTTAAATGGAAGTTTCACTCTAATAAAAGTTTGATTAGAAGGATATCTTAAGTTTCTAATGCGAAAAATATAATAAATATTGAATACATTATATAAAATTAATAGGAATTTTATAAATAATGTTTAAAAGATTAATTTTATTGGTTTTCTTTTAGTTTTCAGCCTAAAATTTATTTTATAAAATAAAATATGAATCAACGTGTGATTTAACTTATTGATTGTTTGCGAACTTTTCCACTTTTCGTTAGTCAAAAGTGTATTAGTATTGTTATTATTATTATTATTATCATTATCATTGCTATTTAACAATTTTATGCAACTACTACTACATATATTCATTCTTAAATGAAAAAATGATCTGATATACTCTTATACTGATGTTTAGGGTTAGATACCACAAGTTCTAGAGAATAAATTAATTATATGCTTTGTTTGATAGGAAACTGTAGTATTTATCTAAAATGAATATTTTTCTTTAAACAAAGTATAGTAAATTGAAATGAATTTATTCATTAGAGTTTCACTTTTGAATCATGTATATATCTATAGAGAAATGCAGAGTTCATAATGACTGCTGCAGATTACTGCTTTATCATCGTTGTCAATCTCCCATAAAAATAATTTGTAGAATATTTTCAGAAATAAATTGTTTTTATACGTGCATGTGTTTGTGTTAGTTATTCTACAAGAAAAGACGCTTATTTAATTAACGTAGGTGCTCTGTAATGTACTATTACATCTATTTTAATGTTTTCGCTATCTATATGTGATAAAGGTAAATTTCAATGAAAATCGATTCGTAAATTGAGTGTTAAATTTAAATCAACCCAAACCGAGTTCGACTCACTAAAATAAATCGGGTTTGGGTAAAATTGGACGCGATGTGGTGTAGGTCACTAATAGTAGTACTCTATAACAAATGAGGATAGAATGAGCCAGAAGCCAAGGGGTATAAGTGTCAAAATTGAAAAAAAAAATGAATTAAATACACCTGGAAATATCCCTTTTTCTTTTCAGGTAAGGGAATATAATTCATTTTCTAATCATGTGCTGAGTTCTGGTAAACCACTTTTGCCGAATAATAATCAATATTAATTAATTATAAATTAAAAAAAATTGTACTCTACTTTTTTTTTAATCGTTATTGAAATAAGAGGTCAAAGACCACAATGAAATAAGCAATAGTATCCTTTTTCAATTCAGTCAATTATTATTGATGCTCAAATTTAACATCATTTATCTTTGAACTCAATTTACTCCAAATTGAATTTTTGTCACTTGTACTCCTTGCCTTTTGAGGTCATCAAATAATAAAAAAAAATGCTATGATTTTTTTTCCTTTATTTTATATTCTAATTTTTCAGGCATCGATGCTGTGAAATCGAATTCAAGCTACATCTGAAATGAAAATCGAATACTTTCGTCATGTACACCATGCAATCAATAGCTAAGTGACTTTCCCCAGAATAGAGAAATTTTCCAGCTCTCTTAAAGACAACTTTTAAATTTTACAGCAACTGTGTTGGAAGCTGGTGTGTCACCACGTTTTTTTGTTAAATACAGCGATTTTTTTTCCGCACAGTGTATCAAAGACATTTTCTGTTTTGATTTATAGGATAGTTTTGTTCATATTGACAACTTCGTATAAATTCACACCTGTTGGAGGTTTCATTATGTTTTATGAAAAACAAAAAATGTATCCGAATTGAATTCAGTCGTCATTATTCTATAGAAAATCTATAAAATGTTCATGCACCTGAATATAAAGGTCTATGAAAGAAAAGAAAAAAATCGAGGTCTTTTGATTGAGTATAATGAAGATATCGAGTGCGGCGTATAGAAAAGGAAGAAATATGCCAACCTTTGATGAACTCATTAATGGTTGGGAGACGTGGGTCGTGAACTTATCTATCAAGAAACGAAAGGTAATTAAGGAACTTAGACTAATCGGGGAAACGTGAGCGTGAAGGATGTGCCACTTGCAGCCTTTACCGCAAATTTCACTCACTACCCATCAAATCAAATCTGTAGGCAATCTTTACAACTCCCTTTTCTCCTTGAAATGGAGTTTAAATTTAAAATAGAAGTTTCTTTTCAAGGAGTTTGGAATATATCTGAAACAGGCATTTCTTAAGGGGGCAAAATACCTTAAAAATAGAAAAAATATCTTTTTTTTTTTTTTTTTTTTTTTTTTTTTTTTTTTTTTTTTTTAAGGGTACATTTGAAAATATATTTTTCCATACTCAACACTCGAAATTTTTTCAGATATTTTTAGACTCATTTTTAAAAGTAAAAACATGAAACTTGCTGAGATGATTTTAGAAGCGATGCATAAGAGGCCATGTGATTTCATTTTTCGCTCAATTGATTAATTTTTATTTATAAACAATTATTTTCTCAGTATGACCAATTTTTATCGTTTCCCAGATCTCCCTCTTCAGTTAACTCGGTTCAAAACGCCAACTTTGGCAATTTTTTTTTTCAATATTTTCTGCATTTATCAAAAAATCGACAAACACGACAAATTGTGTGGTTTCTAATTAAGAGAATTTGCCTGTTTGGTGCGTTTGAGAGCAAAAATAAATTTTAAAATAAATCATAAACTATAAGCAATATGGATTGTAATACACCCTTATTATAAACTGAAAGATTCTTTAACTGTGAATATTTTGACACCTCATTTTTATCTTATGTATGAACGACAATTACATCGCGAGATATTGTAAATTTTATTAACAGATCCAGTGCAATCACCCATACAAATGAAAATTTTAAACTGATTTTTCTCACTGTTCATATTTTTATAACTTGCTTGTTTAATAAATACTAAGACTCTTTTGCTAATTTAGATAGTGATTTGAATTTTTTTTTTTTTTTTGTTCTCCATGGTATATTTAATACTTTTGCACTTGGATTTAACATTCAAGTTTAAAACTATTTTTTTTTAAAAATATTTAAATTAAAAATTTGTTAAATTTCATTCTGGTTTTTTTTTTTCGATTTACACGAGAGAAAAAAAATCATTAAATGTAAAATCCCATGCATTTAAAAATCCACAGGATTTAAAAAAATATTTTTTTTTTATTTAATTTTCAATACTAAGTATTGTGCGACCATTACAGTATTACTCATTTACAGTATTTACAGTAAACATTACAGTATTACTCAAAATTGAAGCGATATTTTCAAAGGTATTCTGTCCCCTTAAAGGGTTAGTAAAATTATCGCAAGATTATTGAAATTATTGAAAGATATTTCTTTTAAATTCATGTTTTTAGACTGATCCAACCACTTGTTTTTCATTAACAGCAACAACAAAAACAAATAAATAAATAAATAAATAAAATAAAGTTAAAATAAGGAAATTTATATTTTAACAACTCAGTTTTTTTAACATTCATTGCCTGCTAAAACTATATACAGCAATTTTCTGTAAGATAGTAAAAATCATGCAAATAAGGACATATATTATGCTTCTGTTTGTATACACATGTAATATATGCATATAAATCCATCTGAATCTGGATATGAAGCACAGAGAGAACAAATAAATAAAAAAAGGGGGAGCCCTGTTGTTTTAAAAGCGAATGTTGCGATAAATACGAGAGGTGTAACATTTGCCCCTAATATCTTTACCACTAATTTCACTATCCTTTAAAACAAATTTATGAAATTTCTGATCGTCATTTTTTCTTACAATTTAATTGTTATTTTGTGTATTTACTTATTTATTTATTTATTTTGAAGGGGATTTTATTGAAATGTTAAAATATCAAAGTTTCTGTTCGTTCAAACATTGTGTGTTTATAAAAGGGTAAATACAGTAGCATTTGCTTTCTCCATAGCAAACTTTTATTATTATTATTATTATTATTAATCTAATAGTTTAATTTTGCATAGAATTTAATCTCGATAACAGTAACCATTCACCAAAAAACAGTAAAAATAAGACAAATGAAGAAACGTACCATATTGATAATAGAACACATAACAACTGTATGCTAATATGGATGCAAAAGATCGGGGAGGGGGGGAGTAAAAATTAAAAAAAAGTAGGAAAAAATGCATCACAATCATGGTAAGTTTTTCACTGTAATTTTATTATTCATCATTTTCAGAATATTTTACAAGAATTGTTCAAAAACGTAGTATAAACTGTGAAAAAAAAAATAGCAATCAGTTTCACTTGTAAATTGCTTTTACATTACTATTTATTTACTTTCCTCGACATATACTTCTTGAGTTACTGAATTCCCAGTAAAGCTACAATACCATTCGTCTAACTGAAGCTATTGAACATAATATTTCATGCACAAATCAAATGCATGGAGGCCGTCTCAAGTTGATGTGAAAAATGTTTATGTCAGAGATGCTAATGTTCCGAAATCAAAAGAATAGAACGCTAATATGAAATAATTGATAGCCATGATTAATCTATAGAAGTATATGATGTTTCGATAAAATATTCGAATTTCAAATTTCTGCAGTTATTTATTATTTAAGCTTGGAGACTAATAAAATACGAATAAGAATCCGAATTTTATTTATTAAAGAAATCTATGTACATATTGTAAATTATAAATTGTTATACAATATTTAAGTAGCTAAATTCAGTTATAACTGTGGAAAGTGTTTATTCAATTAGTTTCTTTATTGAGAATAATAAAGGATAACCAAAAATAGGTATACATTTCCATATACATAACTGATTGTGTTCTTTCTTTTGTTTCTAGGATAAACGAGTAAAAGGGAGAAGTAAAGGACACGGTTAGTTCCAGAAAATCCGTCACAGTACGACAGTTGAAGAATTTCATCGATGATACGTTAAAAAAAATCGTTCTAACCAGAATTTGTTTTGCATTGTGTACGAGAGTGTCGGCGATAGGTTACAGGAATGCATGAATGTCGAAAGTGGACTTTTTGAGCATCTTCTCGATTAAATATGTAACTACATATGTAAATAAACCTATATTAAACCTGTATTAAAAGTATTGCTGGTTATGTAATTGTGTACCTACTTTTTTGCTACCCTGTAGCTTCAATAATGCCGTGTGATAAAAAAAAAAAAAAAATCTTTTAAGATATCACATGTCTGATAACACTCATAAACAAATTTTAACGAATTTTCGATTTCTCTATATACATTGGGTGTTTCTTATAGATTTCAAGCTGCTCAAAACGAATATGTTTGTAAAAATTTTATATCACCCTCCAATTTTGAGAAATTTTATTAATACGTTTTGGAGTATGTAGGCATCGTATAGGCATTATAATTATATTATATTATTCTTTTTCATGTATTTGATTCACACAAACATTCCTTTTTCTTATTACAACGATAGAAGATACAGCAAGAGAGTAGAAACAGATGTCCCCCTAATAAATTTTATGTTAGCGACCTTGAACCGACAGCTCTAGCCACCCCCACGGTATTTGACTTTAACGCAAATCCCTGACAGTGGAAACTTATTTTTTGAGGCAAATATATTACTATTTCTTTGTTCTGTAAGACTTTTTAATTAAATTTTGATTATAACTATCGTATTTTCCTCTGCAATACCTAAAACATGTCTAGAGGATGCATTAATGAACCCGATTCCTTTTGCTGTGTGTGCGGGGAGCTAACTTTGAAAAAGCATCGATGCGCCTATCATAGGTCTTCGGATATAAAGTAGGTGAACGAGATAAGAAATGGGCACCTCGTTCTTGTTATACACAATGTGCTACAAACCTCCTGCGTGGATGAAAGGTACAAAAAAGTGTATGTCCTTTGCTAGACCCATGATAAGGCACATGCCGAAGGATCAAATAACTGACTGCTGTATTACAAAAATTAAAGGATTCTTTGCAAGAAGTAAACATACAATTTGTTAAAAACATTATAATGTAAACTCTAAATGAAGATTACAGAAAACAATAAACAAAAGACTTAAATTGTTTTTCCATCCATCATCGCATAATTAAAGAGCAACCAGGAAATGATTTTAGCAAGAACAATTTTCTTTTATCGAAAGTGAAAGAACTATCATCATACGCAACATAACCTTCAGTTGTTTACAAAAAGACTATAATCTGCAAATAATCAAATTGATTTATAGTACATAAGTGATAATTAACTATCAAGGACATTGTCATCAAAAACTCATTAATTTCAATAAACACTAAATTACTTTTCATGATATAAACATTCAAATAATAAATTTTGTTTTTCATTGTAATATAATAATAATTTTTCTTGTATTTTTTACAGATATGAATATGTTGTAGTTGAGAAAGGAGCTGTTTGTCAGTGCTCCGCAAATACCAAATCAAGTTAAATACAATATTAGTTTTTCTAAATGCACCAGTGTTTTTATTTACAGTGTGATTACTTATATGTGATTATATCTTCATGCGTTTAAAGGTGGATACACAATATGGATACCAGAAACTGGACAGCCTGCCCTGAGATGAAAACTAATTGAAGGTAAGTCAATCTTACCTGGCTTTTTCCTATTACATAACTGTTTCTAGTGAAACTGATGAGGGCGAACACATGCAATTAATATGTTATGCTAATTATCGCTAACACAATTAAGTACACGAACTTAGATTCAGCAATGTGACCAGCATTACATAATGATGATTTACAAATACAGAAACCTCCAGAGAATTTTACATATGATGATGATGCAGCAGTAGAAATGGAAATCGATGAAACTGAAACTTCCTCTACATCTGATATGAACTATTTTCCTGGCATAAACGAAGAACCACACCAAATTATTAAAAAGAATTAAATGATTTTGTGAGAGACTTAAATTTATCAAAGAAAAACTCAGAATTACTTGATCAAGATTGCAAGGTTGGAATCTCCTGAAAAACAATACAAAGATATATATTTATCGAGATTGATATACGAAATATTCAACATTTTTTAAACGAAAAGATGATTTATGCTATTTTAATGATATAAGTGGCTTAATGTTTGCTTTAAATTGTCAATATAACTCGGAACAATGACCTATAAGAGAGCACCCACAGATAAGACATTTACCGCTACATAAAGTATGAAATTTCTTATTAACCCTTTAATCCCCATGCTAGAACACGTTCTAGAAAATATGTAGTTCATTTCACACCAGAAAAATTCAATGGATAATTTCGTTTTATTTAAATATGGAATGTTCTGTTATTGATTAAAGCAAATACTGTTGTTTTAATTTTCTGGTGGGAACTGAAATATACGAATTAAAATATCTCGGGCGGTCTTGGGCGGTTTGGGATCCAGAGGGTTAATATCATTTCTTTTTACAAAATCTATAATTTTCTGAAACTTTATAAACAATGCATACTTTCAGTGTTTTAATATTAATTTTTAGCTTTATAAATGTTTATTTAAAAGTTTGTCATTACTGAAATACCAAATGATAAATTTCATAAGGTGTATGTGTTGAATAAATACTACAAAATTGAGATTTTCAGGATTTTGAATTTTTTAAAAATCTGTGGGTGATGGACACTTTTTAATGGCATATTCTTTCACAGTACCAACTAAAATATAAAAGTCACCACATACTTAGTTAGAAACAGAAACCTTGTTTATCAGTGTAATTCTATTTCAAAAATCTTCTGACATTTCCACAATGCACGAAAGGTTAAAAGATATCTACAAGAAAATTATAAAGATAACCGCTTCAACTATTTTTCTTAAAATTTTGATAGAAATATTTATGACTATTTTTCTTTTTTCATTTTCTTCAATTGTGCATACATGCATCGGACGGATTTCAAAATCTTTTATATGCGACAGAAGATTCTATATCTATGCATTTTTAGTAAATTCTTTAGTAATAAACCAAACTAAATAAAAGATAATAATAACATTTATTCCTCCTTGAGTACGAGCGGCCAGTATACGTGCCACTTAAGCTGCTCAGAATTCTTCATTATTATCAGCAATTATTTTTTATTGCAAAGTTTACGCTACTGAATCGAAGCCTTTTCGCAATTCAATTACAGAAAATTTTCAGTTTTGAAAATCCAGGTATAAAATATTCAAAATTAAGCAAGGGCTCTCGTCGCAAATAGATAAAAAAAAAAAAATAAAAAAAAAAAAATAAAAAAAAAATAGAGATAAAAGAATTAAAAAAATTAAAAATGGGGAAAATATAGACATAAAAATATAATTATTCTTTTTCAAAATAGTAATGTCTTAGTTGTGGTACAATAATTATGCGACACTGGTTTATTTTGCAAAACATGGACTTCATCGGAAGATGTTCCATGCATACGGAGGTGAAAGAAGTTTAGAAAAAAATAAAATCAATGTTCCCTATGTTGTTAGTGACATACTGTTGCTCCTTCGGACTCCGGTGCCTCTTACACAAATTTTATTCGGTTAGCATCACTTTTTTAAAAGAACTTTCCTGGAAGTTGACAATTTAAAAAATCCTCTGATTAAATAAGGAAAATTTTATTTTCCTTTATTACTGGTGCCAAAAACAAATTTTTGAAGGAAAGATGATGTCTCCGCAGCGGAGACAACGGAGTGCCAAGGGTTAAAATACTTTTTATGAAACGCCATGTAATAAGTACGAATATGTAGCAGACTTTTTAGACAGTAAACACTTTTTAGAATATGTAAATAAAATATGCATGTTACTATAATAATATTGTTAATCATCATACTTTGGTAATATTAATTTGATTATAAAACTGTTAAAAACAGCATTGCACTTAATATTGGTTTAACATAGTAACTGGATTTCAAACAAGAAACATGGGAAAGTTTTCCTAGTGTTCATTATCTAAAAAAATTGATTAACTGCAACAAAAATCGAAGATTTGTCGATAATCACTGCATGTTAATTTTACTTATTTTGTAGGGTTTTCCAGCAAGTTTTAGTTGTTCTTCATAAGATCTTCTTGGGCAGATGAAAATAAGGATAATTCAAAATTTTGCCAGTGTAGAATTCAAATCGTCTTGAAGCAAAGAACTATCAATGTATTTTTTAAGCTGTTCTCCAATCCAAAGAAGCAACTTTATGACATAAATTTTAATTCATTTTTCTTCGGAAACACATGAATTTGGCAGGTTTTGTTATTCAAAAACTATGCAATAGAAAGAGTTTTCCGTTGTATTGAAAACGCAATATATCTTTCGGAAAATATTGTCAAAGTGGGTATTTTGAGCCGAATTTTTGGACAGAAGCAGAAAAGCAAGTCAGCGAAAGGAGGAAAATGTCTTCTCAAGTGACCAAATTTGCTTATAATTCGGTAGTCAATAGATAATTTATGCATCAAAAAATGAAAAAAAAAATCATTTCGATTCCAAATATTTCCATAGTCAGGAATAGTAGTCCATAGTTTCCAGAGTCATTTTATATTTATATATTTAAAGCCGAAGTCGTCATTATGTCAGAATATTCTGCCTTTGTATTGGAGATCATAAAATTTAAATACATTTATCCATCATCGTAATAATTATTAACCCGATGAATATTCGGTGATTTACACTTCAGTGTTACAAGTTTTTCTTGATTATTGCTTACTTTCTATTTACTTTTTAATGTATAACATTTTCAGACACTCTGCCCCTTGATCTATAACATTCACTACCTATGGCCTTGTTTACCGCTAACCTTAAAACACCCATTGAAAAATTGTGTTCGATATAAAAAAAAAGAAATATCTCTTTTTAAAAGCCCTTGAGAGGATTAAGCTATTATTCAATCGATTCAACTTCCACTTTTATAGCCCTAACTCATCCATGACCTTACTTAAAGAAGATCGCCAAGACACCTTCAGCTCGATACTCGATACGCCCTTTGAGCACTAACATTTAAGCCATAAAAAATATACCTTAAAAGCTAATTACTTTAATGAAGAAATTAAGGAGGAAATAAATCTAATGCTCGATCACGACTACGGCTTACTTTCCTTACCTTTCTTCATGTATCCTAGCTTAATCTCCGAGCCGCACGCTTCTTTGGTAATTGCTTTCAGTTGGGGTCGCGACATCAAAATGCATCTTGGGAGGTACAACGGGAGCATACACCCTCGTTGGTATGGATGAATAGTTCTGATCTGATAAAATCCGTGAAAAGTTACACCATTTTTGGATGAATAAAAACCGCTGTCGACAGAACAGCATGAACAGCGCTGCCACAAGCGACTATTGTTTAATTCCATAACTGGTACCCCTTTTTCAAAACAGAAATCCTTGACAACATTTGCAAGAGAAACACGCTTAATAATTTATATTAGAAAAATACTGTTGTGAACAGAATATTAAAATAATTGCCTGTGGTAGCCCTGTATGAAAAAACCTCGATACTCTGGCTTTTCTCCTATACTCTTTCAAATTATGGAGAAAATTTGAAATGTGAAACTTTGAATACAGTCAGTGTCTGATTTCCACAATTGCAAACGGGGCAACTGCTGCCTAAGCAAAAGATAAGGCATTACTTTCTTAAAATGAACATAATTTGCGACTATAAAAATGTTTCAAATGTCCCCGATTGACCTTTTCCCCAGAATCTTCCATAGGAGCACAGGACTAGTTGGAATCCGAACATAACGGAAAAAAAATGGTTAATTCGTTCTCACACTCTAAGGATATTTCTTTCTCGCTAACTGGACAATGACATCCATGCCATACATCGAAGATTGGATCCGTTTTAGATATCTTCATTTATTGATTATAAATCAATGCCATAATCAATGGACAAATCAAGGCTCAGAGTTCACGAGTTTAGATATTTTTATCCAAAGTATCGCTTTATATGAAACCAAAAGAAAAAAAAAAAAATCTGTTTAATAAGCTTATGAGGTCAGTGAGGGAAATGTTTCTTTTGTGGCAGGAAAAAAAAAAGAGGAATTTAATTTATCAAAGTAAATTCCATCATGGATGTTTGCGATGAAAAACGTATCCAGTATGGTACGCTTGTTGTATTTCTATTGTGTAATGATAGTTCAGTTCTATCCTTGAACCAAACCTTGATCTGAGTCGACCAAAAGGAAACGACGGAATCCGCAATACCTTTGATAAAAAAATGATATCATAAAAATCATTCAAATTATTAAAATGCCGTCCATATGCAAATAAACACCGTTCTACGGATAATGTCTCAGGACTGCATTCTATGACATTGCTGTGGAACGGGCCGACGTTCTAATGTTTACATACATTTGCACTGTTACACAGCATTAGCTTTATAAAATCATTATCAAAAATTTTACTTATGGATATGATTTTTTAAAATTTTGCAAAACATGTGGGGCTGCGAACTGTTATAACATTTTAAATCTTTGTAAGACTTTTTCAAGTCTTTCAGTGAACAAGGGACTTAGTAGGTATACTTTGTCAGGCAGGGCTTGTTGTGCTCAAACCATTTGGTCGGCTTACCTGCTTGGCCGGAATTGGAAACTATGTAAGTGATGATTATAAAACATGTCCTAAATTAGTCATTTTTTACTTTTCTAAGAGATGAAGAAAGAAAAAGAAACGGATTGTTCTTATACATTAGGAAGATTTATGTTCAAATGTAATTGAAAGTTTTTAGTTTTATTTTCAGCTTTCAGATTTAACAAAACAATGGTTTTGTATGAGACAATCATAACAATTTTGGTTACATATATTTTTTTAGACAATTTGAATTTTGAGTGTCTCAAAAAATTCATTTTGTTGATTATATTCTTTTATACTTGAATCCTTCACATATTGTTCGGTGTGTTTGCAACTATACGTCATGTTAGCGCTGTAAGATATCGTACTGTATAGTTCGAGCTTCTAAAACACATTTCAATTTTTCTCTTTTTTTTGTACAATAATAAAAACAGTTTTATTATTATTAATAATTTACCTACTATTGTATAAAAGTTACTAAGTTAAAAAAGGGACGTTAAATGCTGTAAACGTAAGGAAAATTTTACAGATAAGATGAGGAAAACTAATCTCAGACATATTTTAAAATAATTAAACTATTTTGAAAATTTTAATATCGTTCTTGAGACATTGTAAAAAAAAATCTGCAAAGGTACTAAATTTTTTCTAGGAAACTGGGATTCCTAGAACTTTTCCTGTAACGGTAACAGCAAAAATTCAAGTTTCAGAATCGGTTACATGAATTTTTCCTATTATCGTTACATGAAAAGTTCTTGGAATCCCAGTTTCCTAGAAAATATTTAGTACCTTAACAGACTTTTTTTTTTACAGTGGAGACAAGAAACTTGTATTAACACCATTTCAAAAGATGCTAAGATATTGATTTATGCTTATTTTACATCACATAAATGATTCATAAAAATAATCAGAAATCTTTTTCAGTACACCAAATTCTTGATTTATGATTATCTTAGATCATAAATTTCAAATAACATAAAAATGAACAAAAATCTAAAAAAATGTCGATTGACACCGATAGAAATAATGTTAACTATACATTCCTTCCTTTGAAAATAAACATTGCGGTTAAATTTTATTTTTTATAAAACACCACACTAAAACAAGAAAGCAGATTCATTTTTAAATAAATAATTAAATAAATATATGTAGCATTAGTTATAAATCTTTGGAATAATACACAAATTCCTTGCCCATGCAAATGCTACTAAGATCTACTAATATGGTAATTATTTTTCTTTGTATAAAATTAATAAAACAAAAATAAATTCCAGTATTATTAGTGAAAAATTCTTTTTTTCTAAGAAAGTAAGAGAAAGGTTATAATAAATTTACACATATTTTACAATCATTAAGAGGTTTTTCATACTTAACATTATTCTTGTGGAATAAAATTAATTGTATTAATTCGTATATTTTAAAATATCTCATGAAGTAGAGCTCGATTTTTAAGAAACAATAGGCTGAATCAATAAACCAAATTCATTGTCAAAAATATCTGGAACGTCATCTATAAATCAGATCCGGCTTTACGCAAAATCGAGGTCGGCCGACCATCTTACGCTCTAAAAAGTTTAAGGAGCAAAAATATGCCAAATATTTGGTTAAAAATCTTAATATGTTGGATTTGATTAAAACCATCATCTTATAACAGAAATTCATGTATTTCGAAAAATCCACAGACTTGAAAAAAATAGTTTTTTTTTTCTTTATATATATATATTTAAGTACAATTAGTTAAATTGAATCTTTTCATTTTTTTTTTTGTAACTTATTGTTGTAATTTTTTTATATAAGGAAAAGAAACATTGTGTAGTAATGTAATGTATTACAGGTTTTGTATACCTAATATATCGCACATAGTTAATATATAACCCAAATTAACATGGACATAACAATATTGCTTGTTACAGATGCATGCTATAATTCAAATTTAAATATTAGTCTTATTACAAACAAATTCTGATCTACCCTTATATGCTCCAACGGTACTTAAAAACGTTAGTAGATAATTATTTTAATATACTATATTTAATTCATCCATACCATTAAGTATTGACAAGTGTTCCGATTTACACAAATTGTTATAATTTTCAGGCGTTCAAAGACCTGTCCCGTCCAATCACTGCGTAGGAAGCCATTAAGTCTCGTTTTTTCAGCATGCACAAATTCGTTTAAATTTCTTTTCGTACAATATGCTATTCGTTAGTCTTCATCAAGTGGAACTTAATGCAGTGAAACCGCTAAAGCAGAACCCGTGATGATTTTAGAAAATTTTCATATTCCCTAAGGAAGGAATATATCATTTGCCGATGTATTTGAAAGAGTTAAGATTCATATATTTTTTAACTGGTTACACCACCGATTAGAAGAAAATACTAGCTTTAAGAATGTAATTTTTTGGTTTCACAGTACCTTTAAAATTGCACTTTGAAGTGAAAAAACTATGACAGAAAGCTAAATTTTTTATGGATTTTGTCGGAATTTTCACACATTTTATTCTGTAAAAACTAGTTCTACTCATTCAAACATTTAAAATGTTTTATAGTTGATTTACATATGATTTATTGAGATACTCTAAACAGTGTTAAAATACGGACATTTCTCTCTATGAAGAGCGAAGTGAATTACATTCACCGGAGTATTTTTTGTTTTTAATGTAATTTAACAAACTACAACAACAGTTTGGAAAATGAATTTTTTTTAAGACTAAAATTTAATACTTCTAAATAAGCTCTATATTAGGCAAGGGAAGCGGTAAAGAACTCCTCATTTAAAAGCTGTTATCCATAAAACCACTGTATAGAATTTCACATAGAATACCGGAGTTTCTAAAATCACCCTTTTTCTGAATCATTAACATAAGTGATATTCAATACAGATTCCTCGAGTATGCTATTAAGATCTATTAACTATAACAAACTTTTTCAGCAATCTTATCTGACTATTTATGAATAATAACAATCATTAATTTCGAAATAAAAGATCACTTTGCAAATGAGCACAGTAAAAATACTGTTTCTCAACGACTGAGTTACCTCAGAAGGATGTTCATTAGCAACAATTGGCAGAATTCATTTTGGAAAAAATTAGTTTTACGCTTCACGTACGAAACACACATCAGAACAGGCATTGCATATATTTTATGGCTTGAAAAGGTGATTGGTCGACGACTTTCAAAATGCTGAGTGTTAATTGGACGATGTACTTTTAATAAGGTGCTTCATTTAATGCTTGGAAGGAATAGAATGGATCTATTAAGAGAAGATTGGGACGGATGATTTGGATGACGAAAAAAAAAAAAAAAAAAAGACGTGAATGATTTATGAATAAATGCCATTCTATTGACACAGGCAGAATGAAAGTCAGAGAAAGACACGGCTTGGATTTCGACTCTGTCTTGGCGCAGCATGTCTCCAAAGGGACCTTGCGCCATAAAAATCCATACAACCAACCAACCGACACGGCTTGGAAACAGATATGCCTATGCCAACAGCCTAGGATGCCTATATTTTTAAAATTAGACTATACATTTTTTATGGATATATATGTATATATATATACCAGGTGTCCCAAAAATGACTGATGGATTTTAAAATTCAATAACTTGCAAACGGGGACAGCTATTTAAATTTTTTTTTTGCAGGAGAGTTATGTATATAATGTCAGGATTTTTTTTTTACCGTAATTTTTTATTTTAGCTCGCATTTAAAACAATAGGTGGCGCTGACGGCGATTGAAGGCCAGGTGATCAATGCTGAGTGAAGCGTCGACCTGGCCTTCAATCGCCGTCAGCGCCACCTATTGTTTGAGATGCGAACTAGAATAAAAAATTACGGTAAAAAAAAATCCTGACATTATACATAACTCTCCTGCAAAAAAAATTAAATAGCTGTCCCCGTTTGCAAGTTATTGAATTTTAAAATCCATCAGTCATTTTTGGGACACCCGGTATACATATATGGATATATAAACAAAAAAATAATATTCCCTTCTAATTGAAATAGAAACACGATTTAAATGTCACTATAACGCAGGGATGTAGTGGAGGGTATACGGAGGAATACATCGTGTGTCTTCTGAATTTTCTAATATTCTAATTAAGATAGAAACATGATTTAAGCGTTATTTTAAACATAAAAAGACAGAGAAATGTTTTATTCCATAAATTGCTTTTACAAAATTTAAAGATTTTCTTGTCCCGGACCCTCTTAAAAGATTCCATTAAAATCTTCATATTTTAATAAAATGCTCGATTTTTTGCCGATTTTCATTTGTTATAACACTGGGCCTCATACGGTCCAGCAGCGAGTTGGACAGCTTTGTTTTATATTTTGACAATGCACCGGAATGTCTAATTTTGACAGATATTATTATTATTATTATTATTATTATTATTATTATTATCACAAGCTTCAAACAATTGGTCTTAATTCCGCCAAAAGTAAATTTTTGAGCGCGTAATTCTCCTGCTGTGCATGAAGAAGGTTCAAATTAACAGAAATTATGATTAAAATATACTTTGTTTATTTATTTTATTATTATTATTATTATTGTTGTTGTTGTTGTTTTTAGCTTTAATTTCTATTAGCCGTTTTTCAGACCGCTACTTTTTTGGAATTTTCAAAGTTTAGTATGCTAACAGGAACACTTCGGATACGATCGGATATCTGAAAACTATTTTCAATTTCTGAAACCATCAGAATCCTTCCAATATTTTTGGGCTTGATTGCAGCAGTGGAAAAAAATTATTATTTTTTCTTTTTTTGCTCGAATTAGAAATTTTTCCGTCAGTATCTTGCAGCAGAGAACTCGATACTCCCAGGAATGTTTCAAAACATTTGTTCCAATGTAGATATTAGAAAAAAATTGTTTCGTTTGGAGCTAGCTTTTATTTACGCGAAAACACTCGTTTGCTAATTTTTCTGAAGCAATGAAGAAACGTTTTAAGATAGCTAATTTGCATGTCTATATATTTAAACGATATTTTTATTAGCATTGAGTTGCTGAGATAGATAAGTAAAAAAGACGGTTTTTTCTTAATTTCTCAGTTTTCTTTCTTTTCTTTTTCCTTTCTTTCTTTTTTATGAGAATACTTTATTTTTGAAATTTTTTCTTAAAATAAAAGTACCCTAACAAATAAATAAATAAATAAATAAATAAATAAATAAATGAAAAATAAAAGTTAAATTAAGAAAAAGGACAGTTGGTACAAATCAATCTTAGCTAGCAAGTGCACAAATAAATAAGTAAATAAATAAATTATTGAAATGCAAACGAATTATTTTTAAAATTTTCTTCTATAGGATTAACATTAGTGAACCGATATTTTCGCGTGAATGAAGTATAGCCTCATAAACTATCATTAGAAATTTCTTAATTTTAATTGCAATAGTCTTGCGTATAAATTTTAGTATTGAAACAACACCTTGTGAGTAAAACAAGCTTTTTATTCATATTTTGATCAAGAGGTTTCAGAAATCGCTCGTCATAATCTGTGTGGCAATTTTTGTCAAAGCAGTTAAGAGTTGAATATACTATGTTGACAATAAGTAGATAATAACCTTTAATTTTATGTATAGAGTAAAATTCCCAAGTTTGGTATAGTCTCCTAATATGGCACTATCTTATATCTTGTCAAGGAGAAGTCGCACTGTATAGTGACAAATTTCTCAAACAACAGTTTTTCAAGTTTATTGAACAGGATGCAGTGCGGTAGCATACATTCTATCGATTTTAATATTGATATACTCCACTAGTTGTGTTTCTAAACGTTGAATATTTTTAAGGTTACATTTACATTTTCAAGAGTCAATATTTTGAAGAAGGTAATTGATTTTGAATTGTTTGAACACATCTGTAATTTCAGTTTACTTATATTAATGTTTGCTAATTATTAATTTGGGGTTAAAAATCTTTTTTTTTTATGTCAGTAATTTTTGTCAGTAGTATTAGCAATCCGTGTGGAGTTCCCATTATGGCACTACCAAAGATTCCTAAATATGGGTATAGAGCCATATTTGGACCTCCTTTTTTATTCGTGTATTATTTATTTATTTTATCTTTACATAATATTACGGATTTTTTAAATAGTGTTTGAGATAAAAAATAATAATGTAAATAGTTCAATTAAGCTTTATTCTTAAGCTAACATTAGTTTTTGTTGTATTAAAATATCTCAATTTGTTAATTTTCTGCAAATAAGTAAACCCTATTGATTACAATGGAAGTCTGTGGGAATTTGGAGAAATAGTAGAGATATCTCCAAGTTGGCGTAAGTTTCGGCGGCTAATTTTGGACGCCAAATTTGGCGACATATCGCTAAGTTGGCAACAGAACGCCCCCACCCCTCGGTAACCCTCATTAGGTATGGCATTGCCACCTAGTACTAGGTGGCAACGAGTATGGAAATACATGCTTTTCCATGTTTTTCACACTGTAAAAACAAAATACCCAAATTGGGTTGAAAGATTTTTGGGTACAGCATTGTTCCAGTTTGGAAAGTTCAGTTTGTAGCACAAAATCGTTTTAAAAAAGTCTGATTTTTAATGACATTAAAACAATTAAAATATCTTAGATAGTATATACATTATACCTCAGAAATTTTGATTAATTTAATGTTAATAAAGATCTGCTCTGTTTTGAACCATTTTGAGTTATCTATTTTGGGAACTACCATTCTATCTCTACCATTTTGGAATCCTTACTGTACCATTTTAGGAACATTACTATACCCAGAAATCTTTCAACCCAATTTGGGTCTTCAATTTTTACAGTGCAAGAGGAATCCAGATAATTCTAATGTTAGAAAATAGTGGAATGTTCTTGAAAATGAGAGAAAAGTGGGCTTATACACCCAATGCATTAGGTAGTCTCACAAGGATTGTGGGGAGAGGAAAATTGTTTTATTTCTGGTACCCCATGCTTTGAACTTTCTTTTATACAATTTTTTTTCATACCTTTATTTTTAATTTTTATGTCAATTATTTTTTCTTGTGTTTACTTTTATTTCTTCATAACTACTCATTTGAACATTTTAAATACCTGTCTCAGGCTAGTTATGTTAAGTTAGGGAAATTTTTATGTCATCTTTTGCATCAATTTTATTTTATATTTTAGAAAAATGCTTCTTTGTGCTGAAATATTCTAGTCTAATAAATTTATTTTATGTGAAAAATATGTCGTTTATTTTTAATATCCTCAAATCTTCATTTTCTTTGACATTTTTGGTGTGGGTTCAGAATATGGCATTGGGTGCCATATTGTGGACCCAGTGTGTGCCATATTAAGACCCCTTTCGCTGAAACCTGTAAATAACACGCTACACATTTATTTCTGAATTTGTATTAATTTTTGAACAAATTTAACTCCAGAATCTTGTAGGGAAAAATGAATCTACAACTGGTAATTTTTTGATCAAAAAAAAAAAAAAAAAAAAAAAAAAAAAAAAAAAAAAAAATTGAAACTAATAATAGTAAAAAAAATTACATCAACGAATAGTACATATTTGAGAACCTTCTGCTATAATACCTGTTTATCTTTCACCTTTATTATACTTAGATGTACTTTAGCAAACAACAGTATTGGCTGAATTTTTGTGTCTATTGTAATAAAATTTTAATATATGCCTCAAAACACAATGATGACTTAGCGTTTAATGATTTCATATTCTCGTAACATTTTGATATTGTTTAACTGATTTCGTATTTATGTGTGCAAGATTTCTTTAACTTAATGAGAGAATCTTTCAGATTCCATAATAACATTTTTCTAGACACTGATGTCACTTTGCAACCTAACAATACACTCATTAGATTAGTAGTAGGGAGGAGGGGATATTAGGAATGCTATTTATTCCCACCTCTTTTTAAATAATACTATCGATGATCTTATTCCTTTTGAATGAGCCTCAATTCTATCGAAAACAATTAACATATCCCCATAATAAAAATTGGATAATCAAGATCCTCCTTTATAATAGAAATCAACACCAGGAAATGATCCAAAAACGATGTTCTCAGAGCTGTTTCATTTAATCTGACCTAAAACTGCATATTTTAATCTCCTGTATGCTATTTAACTGAACACTTTTAAATAGAAACTGCCACACACAAACCGATGCTTTTTATTAAACAATGCACAGTATGGCGCCCGACACGATGTCTTTTTTTATATGTCGGAAAACAATCTAATCAAATTACTCCTTCCATGCGACGTTTGTGACGCTATGATATCCGCTGCTAGATAATTAAAGAGCTCGTTAGCGAAGGCGATTGTATCTGCACCAGCTGTGGCTCGGTTTCATTTGCATTTCGAGACACTCTCTTATACGCTCCAGCAGTACCATTAATTGTCTCTCTGTTCCACCTGTTGGAGAGCAAAGAGTTGTGCGTTCAGCTCTTTTCATTATTCTACTATAAATTTATTTTTTTCCTCGATGCAAATGTAAAAATTTGAGTTTAAAATTTTAGATGATCCCATAAGTTCATTTACATTTTAAAAAATTTGTATTTATTTATTTTTTTAATTATCGAAGTGCAGTTTGTACTATAAGATTTATCCAAGTTTCTGCCTTTTTATGACAAAAAATAGTTCAAATTGTCATTGAGCTAGTCTTTTGCTTCAAACATTTGGGCTGTTTGACAAGTTTTATGGGAAAACACTTTTTCTAAAGGCTGTTCTTAAATCAAAAATAGACAGCTTTATGGCATAAGTTTTAATTTATTTTTGTTTAGAAATGCATGAATTAACAGGTTTATTCTTCAAAAACTATCTAATCGCACTCATTTTCCCATTTTTATGCAGACCGAATGGATTTTTCAGAAAATAATATCAAAATGGGCGCTTTGAACCGAATTTCCATGCTAAAGAAGAATAACCACTCAAATTGAAGCAAAAAACCGTGGTTGTCACGTGATCGAAATCACTTATAACTCAATATGATAATTTATTGATCAAAAATTGAAAAATTCAGTTCGATTCCAAATTGCTTCTATAGTCAGGTTTTCCAATTTTATATATTTTCGTTAAAAAATGAACTTGTAAATAGGTCAAAACGATTTGCGCTTGTTGCTCTGTAAAACAAGACCAAATTGGTTCCAAGATTTTTTGATACAGCAGTGTTATAAATTGGAAAGTTCACTTTGTGGCCTAAAATTTTTTTTAAAAACGGCATATCCTTCATAATAATAAAACAATCAAAACATCTTGGATAAAATATATACATTATATCTAAGAAGTTTTGATTTGTTTTAATATTGTTAAGCACCTGCCCTGTTTTGAACCATTTTGGGAACACTACTGTACCATTTTGGGAGCACTACTGTACCCAGAAATCTTACAACCCAGTTTTGGCCTTTTATTTTTACAGTGTGAGCAGAGCAGTTGAGAACAGCTTTAATAAGAGAAAAGCAATACCAATATAAATGATTGAGAAAGTTATCCTATTTTTAAAAAATATTTAGTTTTGTACTGTTTTGCTATTTTTTTTAATGTGATCGAACACTTTTATACAAAAGTAAAATCTACCTTAATTAATAGACGCATTAAATGAATTTTACATTAAATGTTCAATATATAAAAGCACCGTAAGACAATAAAGGGTTAAAATCCTTTTCACCTAATACATTAACACCGAAATGCATCTCGACATTACTCACTTAGTGATTTATCTTTTCATCGGATAAAATATCACTCCACACGAAATTCAAAGCGTATCATTTTAATCTTCCTTCTTCAAATATCACCACGCACATATTATTTTACGACCACTGAGCAATAACTTCAACTTTAACTTCTCTTCATCTTTTTTTTTTTTTTTTTTTCCATTTCAAAGTTCAAAAAAGTCAATTGCTCGATCTCATCTATAACTCCAGCTCGCTTAAATCAGTCCGCTTAACTATACGTCCATCTCCTTCAGTAACAAGGTCACAAATGCGTGCTTTCTGATCTGCATAATCAATGATTCAACCTTGCTCAAAAAGATTACGACTCGGACGTGGTCCTGAATACTGATTCCATTTGAAGCCATTTTGCAAGTAACTGAAAGACGCTTCCTGAAATCTCATGTTTATGTTAACCGCCAATAAAGGAGTGTGAAAATAGGAGTGGTAGTGTCAAGAAATGACTTAATATAGAGTTGGAGTATTTCATTATTCCGGTACATTTGTTTTACGTGATTGCCTTAGCTTCAAGGGTATAGAGCCAGTCATAATTCACTGGGTTTCTTTCTTTTTGTTCTCGACGATAATTCAAGAGAAATGAACTGCAGCGCCCCTCCCATTCGATTTACTTTTTTAATTTCATAAATACAGTGTCTCACAAAAGTGATGGGACACTTGTGCTTTATAAAAAGAAACTGCAATAAAATAAATAAACAAACATGTGCAAAATTTTTTTGGGTTTGTTTCATATTTAAAGTTAGTAACAATTATTACATAACATACATTTTGTCAAAATATTAAAATATTAATTTAGTAAAAATACAATTGTTCAGAACGGAGCAAAAAATGGCTCACATAAGTGATGGAACACTTACTTTTCCATCAATTATTTATCCAAAAATTTTAGTTTTTAAAAGGTTTTAATATTTTGTTGGATTTCCTTTTACTTTTAAAACATGATTTAACCTTTTTGGGATGGATTCGACTAATTTTTTTTTTTTTTTTTTTTTTTTTTTTTTTTTTTGTGATTTCTGGAGTGATTTTACCCCATTCTTCTTGAAGCACCGATTTTAGTTGTTGTTTTGAAGAAATGGTGTGTTTGCGAATTCTTGATTCCAATTCTTGCCAAATATTCTCTGTGGGATTTAAGTCTGGAGATTGTGGTGGTGTTTTTATTATTTCAGGACAGTTATATAGCAGCCATGAGTCTAACGTTCAGAGCAGTGTGCTTGGGGTCATTGTCCTGGTAGAATTTAAAATCGTTATGAAGGTTCAATTTTCGTGCTGAAGATTTCAAATTTTGCTTTAAAATATCAATATACTTGTACTGATCCATTATACTGTCAATAAAAACAAGATTACCAACTCCAGCGGACGACATACACCCCCATACCATAACTCCTCCTCCACCATGTTTTACTGTTGGTACCAAGTTCTGTTTGGGAAATTCTTCCCTGGGTTTTCTCCACACCAAGATTCTACCGTCAGAACCAAATATATTAAATTTACTCTCATCAGCAAATATAACTTTATTCCAGTAATCAGAATTCTTATTTATGTTGGATTTTGCGAAAGCTAATCTGAGTTTTCTATTCTTTTCACTTACGAAGAATTTTTTCCTGGTTACTCTACCGTGATATCCAGCAGATCGAATTACCCTTCTAATAGTCTCAGGATTAACAATTATTCCATATAATGCTTGTAAATCAGCAGCAACTTTTGAAGCACTATTTCTTGGATTTTTTTTAATATTTCGAACGATAATTCGCTTTATTCCATTGGATAGCTTTGATGGTCGGCCAGGTCTTCTTTTATCCTGAATCATATGATTCTTTTTATATCGTTTAATGATATTGAAAACTGTTGAACGACTCAAGTTAACTGTTTCAGCAGTTTTTCTAATAGATTTTCCACGTTCAATATGCGAATTAATAACTAATTTTCGATTTTCAGGCGAAGTTTCTTTTCGTTTAGCATTCATGGCTACACAGAGCTAAAAAACACAAAAATTCCAAAACAAACTGGAGAGAAATACTGCAGACGATTTTATAAATTATTGCCAATTGCTTTTAAGTAAAAATAAAACCCCAAAAAATATTTTTATTGCTTATTTCAGACGATTTTTGTTGCATATATAATGGAGTCCCATCACTTATGTGAGATATTTTTTGCTCCGTTCTAAACATTTGTATTTTTGTTAAATTAATATTTTAATATTTTGACAAAATGTATGTTATGTAATAATCTTTACTAAATTTAAGTATGAAGCACATCCACAAAAAAATGTGTACATGTTTTTTTAATTTATTTGATTAGTTTTCTTTTGTAAACCACAAGTGTCCCATCACTTATGTGAGACACTGTACGTATGACTGAAAAAATATGAAGAATTAGTTGAGTTTGAACGATTATTTTCTCATTTTTAGTGAACAGCAAAAGATTTCCAAAACATTCGTCCCTTTTTTCCTGAGAATTTTATGTGTAATATTTTGTTGCGTTGCATCATGTATACATTAAACATGAACGATATTTTTATTTTCTTTCAAAAATCTTTGTAGATTTAGTTTTCCCGATCATTCTTCAATATTAATAAAGCTTTCAATTTTTTGTCATAAATGGGCGCACATTACAAAACTATAATTGCAATAATAGTTGAAATGTGTCTTTGACATTTCTTAGAATATGATTATTTATCATTCAAAAATGAAAAATAGAACACTGCATAAAGAAATGTACCATTCGAACACTATTAATTGTCGTATGAAAATTTAAGCTAATTTAAGAACTACTAATATGTCGGTTTTATTTATTTATTTTAGATAAAACTGTAAGAAGCCAAAAAAATTAAAATATCAACCTCTAGTCTTAGACTCATTGATTGTCCATGGTATTCCGAAATACCAAACCTTCATCCTTTATCTGCTTGACTCTTTGAATTCTCATCTAACAAAGTTTTGATGATTGAGAATGGCAACGAGAGAATAAAGCATCAAACACATTTGACTAAATCTTGTCGTCAGGCGTCGCTGTCTCTGATCTTTCGAGTCTGCTCGATCTCTGATCTTTTGATGTAAATTGCTTTTTCAGTGTACTGACTTTGAACTTCAAGAGAGAAATCGAACGCGAAATCAGTTTACAGCTTTACGACTGAAGATGGGGGAGATAGGATGAATTAGGAACTTTCCTTTCCTTTGTCAATTCGATAAGGTTCGTCCCACAAAAATCATTTAAAGAGGTTCCAAAACTAGTAGCCTTTTGATCCCCTCCCACCAATAGTGGGAATTACTGCTTCTTCAAAGATTGGATTTATTGCCTTTTTAGTTGAACTGAAAGTATTGAAGTCTGCGCGCAGACTACACGGTAAAAAATATGGCCCTTTTGCTGCATCGTCACTCCACGGCTTTTTAGGATATGTCCTTTTTGACAATGAGAATGCTCCATAATAAGGTGAAGTAATCCTTTTCTATAAAAGTAATGGAGTGACGATGCAGCAAAAGGGTCATATTTTTTACAGTGTAAGAGAGAAAAGTTTCCGAAACGTCTGATGCAAGTAAAAGAATGATGTACTTTTATTTAAATATTTGTTATTCTTGTGTTTATTGTAGCAAATAAATATTTCGCTATGACGTAACAATTAACTAACTTGTCGTAAAGTCGTGTGATCACTAGAAACTTCAACGTTCTATAATCCTCAGTGTTATGAATAATAAAACATTTTTTTCACAACCTATATATCAAATTCGCTATATTTTTTCTTACTATAACCATTGCCAACTGACTCTGATACCCTGCCCAGGTTCGTAAACCACCCTAATCGCGTAGGGGGGTGTCGGCCCAAAAATTTCCGACTCGAAGAAGGAAAATTCCTGAGTACTATGGCCAACATGAAGACTAATATACACATATATTATGTATATATATATATATATATATATATATATATATATATATATATATATATATATATATCATAATTCGCAAGATAATTATGACTTAGTGTATCGAGATAGTCAAATAATCTTATGTTATTATTAGTCTTTCCCTTTTAATATATTTTCCCCATTATTAGGCGATCTCCTGATGGAATATAATAACCATTCCACCTGAGAGGGTGGTCGTGCATAAAACGAATAAGCAGTCAAAGGGCTTTCCAGCAATATATCACATGAAAGGTATCGGCTAAAATTAGAAAAGTGGTTGTCCGTGAGGGCAAAATATGAATTCAACGATATATCACAAGAGAGATGTATTCCAAATTTAGGAAATTGTCCTCCCTCCCAGAATAGACCCTTCCCCTAATTGTAAAATTTTCATATATTATAAGTAATATTTATCGGAGGACCCCGAAAAAAAAGAAAAAAATTCCGGTCTTAAATGATAAAACGTTACAATTTCAAAAAAGATCGAAAATTGTCCCCAATAGAGGATAAGAGGGGGCAGGGGGAGAGAGAAAAAGATTTATTATATGAAAGAGTGATTTGAGGGCTTTCCTATGATATGTCCAAAAAAGTATGGAATTTTTCCACCCCCATTTAAAATCCTCGGGGGTGGAAATTTTAAAATATCGCTGAAACCCGTATATAATTAATTTTTAATTTTTTTTCTGCTGTTTCACATTCTTATTTGAAAAGACTGTTGAGATATGCCAAATGTTCTAAATTTTTCGACTCCCCCCTTTTAACCCCCTTATGGTGAGATTTCTAAAATCACTGGATTATGTGTTTAATAATTTTTTTAGTAGATTTATTTTCTGGAATTTTACGCTCCTACCTTAAATGTTTGCTGAGATATGGCAATTTGTTCCAGAATTTTTGACCTCCCCCCACTTGTCCCTCTTAAGGGGGGTAATTTCAAAATTTCCATCTTAGTGCATGCTTACATCATAAGAAGTACTTTCTCTCCAATTTTCATGGTTCTAGATTCAGTAGTTTGGGGTGTGCGTTGATTACCAGTCTGTCAAGACAAACTATTTTATATATTTATAGCTATCTCTACTAGCTGAGCCGCCCGTTGTTGCCCGGCATTAGATAAAATATATAATTAGATACATCATATAAATATATTAGATGCACTATATCGATAAATAACAAATAAATCATTAAAGCAGAGTATGTAAATTTTCAGGAGCGAAAAGGGTTTTCAAATTATACTCAATTTTTTTAATAAATAAGGCAATTGTACATAGTTTTTCTGACTCCTTGAGAAAACATGCGCAAAATATCAAGCAAATAAACGAAATGCATAAGCCAAAAGTAAAATTCTGGTTCCTTTTTCATCTACCCCCCCCCCCCCCCAGACACACAGGCACATCAGGCACAAAAAATGTACCAGTAAAGTTGAAATGTGTTTTTAAAATTTCAAATTGCAAAAGAGGTTTAAAGATCCATTTAATCATCAATTAGCTTTAAACAGTCAAAAGTTGCGCTGTTTTATCCTTTCCCAAGGCTAAAATTATTTTAAAGTTTCAAATGATTAAATTTTGATTCTTATCTACACACACACACACACAAAAACATCTATCCATAAAATAATAATCAAAATATTATTATGCAGGGAGACAAAATTATTATACTTGTACTATAACAAAGTTTTAAAAATATAGAATATTTTACATACATTGACATTTGAACTTCAAAAAATAAATGAACTTTCTTAGTTGTTGAACCTTGAGATAATAAAAATGAAGAGCCATGTAGGCAAAAATTTATTAAAATAATACATTACTCTTAAATAATGATGAAATAAAATTTATAAAATATAAAAAGATCTATAAATACAATTTTAACTTCGAGTATAATACGAAATACATTGACTTGCAATTGCAAATTGTAAAATAGTTGGCAAAAAAGAAGGCAAATATATTGAAAGAAAAAAAAATGTAGTTAAAAATTATAATAATTTCATGAAATTTAAATAACAACTAGCTTGCCATCTCCAGTTTGTAACAAAGCTAACAAATAGTTAGGGAATTGCGATACTAACAGTTAAAATTTTTTATATGTATCGAATAACAGTACATTTTTACAAGTTATTAAATAATTTATCTGCTCCCTCAAAAAAAATCATCGTATACCACCTAAATTTCGTGATACATATTTCTAATTAAATTTAAAGTTTAGATTAAAAAAATAGAAGTTTCTTCACTTCGATCAGTATATCTTAAAATTTCGAGATTAAACTAAAAACTTTCCAACAGTAAAAAAGAATACAAGTAGATTTCGATATATCCAAATCAAAAGATACAAAAAAAAAAAAAAAAAAAAAAAAAAATCGGAATATCAAGGTTTTACTCAAATATCACTGATATAATTAACGGTATGACTTTAACATTACTAGAAAATGTACAAGAATATTTTTTCCCGTCATATCGAGAAGTTTCCGAGAACACAACATTTGACAAAGCTAAATTTTTCTGAATAGTCTTATCAGAAAAATAAAATCCTATATATTAATAAGTTATATTAATTAATTAGTAAATTAAAGTAAATAGTAAATTAGCAATTAGTTAAATTAATTAATAATAGTTCCGTCTAAGAATAAATTTGTTTTCTTCATCCTAAATTGTTTTTTTTCCTTATTTTTCTTATCAGAAACTGCAAGCGGAAATAAATCCGACTGAGAATAAAATTTTATAGCTTTTCTTCGATCTAACTTGTTTTTCTTATTTAATTAAAAACTACAAAAATATTTCTCCAATTCATAAATATTTATAGATTAATACCCTTTTTTTCGGCTAAATTTACTTTTTTCCGATCGAACAAGAATTTTTCCTACTGACTTTTCCGTTTTTCCAATTTATAAATCTTTATAGGTTAATACGTAATACTATTTTTTCCGACTAAAGATGCCTTTACCGGTGGAACAGAAAACTTCCTATTGATATTTTCGTTTTTCCAATTTATAATTTTTTTACAGGTAAATGCCATTTTTTCCGATCGAATAAGAATTTTTCCAATTTAAAAATTTACAAGTTTTTATAGGTTAATACGTAATACTATTTTTATCGACTAAACATGCCTTTCCGGATTGAAACGGAAAATTTTCCGAATGATATTTTCGTTTTTCTAATTCATAAGTTTTTATAGGCTAATGCCACTTTTTTCCGATCGAACATGACTTTTTCCAATTGACTTATTCGTTTTTCCAATTTATAAATTTTTATAGGATAATACTATTTTTTCCGACTAAACATGCCTTTTCCGATGGAACGGGAAATTTTCCGAATGATACTTTCGTTTTTCCAATTTATAAGTTTTTATAGGTTAATACCCATTTTTTCCGATTAAAAAAGAATTCCGACTGATTTTTTCTTTTTCCAATTTGTAAGTTTTTATAGGATAATACGTAATACTATTTTTTTTCGATTAAACACGCTTTTTCGGATGGAACGGGAAAATTTCCGAATGATTTTCCAGTTTATAAGTTTTTATAAGTTAAGAACATTTTTTCCGATCAAACAAGAATTTTTCCGACTGATTTTTCCTTTTTCCAATTTGTAAGTTTTTATAGGATAATACGTAATACTATTTTTTTCCGACTAAACATGCTTTTTTGGATGGAAAGAGAAAATTTCCGAATGATTTTCCAGTATATAAGTTTTTATAGGTTAAGAACATTTTTTTCCGATCAAGCAAGACTTTTCCGACTGATTTTTCTGTTTTTCCAATTTATAAGTTTTTATAGGATAATACGTAATGCTATTTTTTCCAAATAAACACGCCTTTTCCGATGGAACGGGAAAATTTCCGAATGATTTTCCAGTTTATAAGATTTTATTGGTTAATACCATTTTTTCCGACTAAACATACTTTTTCCGATAGATCTGGGAATTTTCCGACTGATTTCTCCTAGGGGGAGTGTTGCACCCCCCCCAACCCCCTCCCCGGGATTTACGGCCCTGACCCTGCCCAAGTTATTCTGACCAATTGTGCAAACCCTGAACCAAAACAATAACCATGTGTGCACTGAACAGAAATCAGCTTATTTAACCTTCCTACCCTGTTCAAATTTTACTCAATCTTGATAAAAACATTTCACACCAGAATTGTTATTTAAAATATTGTAATACATTTAATTGACTTATTTTTCGGAATCTCTTATTAAACTTTCTTTATGAAAAAAATTCTGGTTCGAATCGTATAAAACAAATTTTAGTTATGGGTCGATTAGACCCATTCAGGGTAGGAAGGTTAATGCTAATTTGGGCAGGGTTTGCACCACGTAGTCCAATGAAATGGTTCAGGGTTTGAAGCTGAATCCAGCTTCGCCTTTTTCGATGTTTTTTAGTGAAGTGCGCAGGCCGTTATACAGGGGGTCCCTAAAATCATGGTATATACACTAGGGGGTGATAGAACACATCAAGACGAGTAAACGTAAATAGGAAACCAAGGGTCCCAAACATTTTCCGAAGGTGATAGCCGCCGTTAAAGTTTGGGGTCCAAAATTTCAAATACACATAAAAAACGGAAAAATTGGTCGATTGATTTGCGGTTTTCACTAAAACTATTCTTTATGTTGGTATTTTCTTGAAAATAAATTATAAAGATAAATTTCGAAAAATGCCGATAAAGGGCGCTTTAGACTTTGAAGTAATGAAAAACTATTTTTTGCCGTGATTTTTTGCATCTCATTAAATGGTTTCGTAAGCTTAGACTTAAATTTAAATTTTGAGCTCAAAATTTGAATAGTTGGGAGTGGTTAAGTAGCACAAACATAACTGTGTTCAGAGGGTTTAAATTTCAAATGATTATAAAAAACGGAAAAATTGGTCGATTCGTTTGCGGTTTAAAATAAAACTATTCTTTAAGTCAGTATCTTCTTCAAAATAAATTTTAAAGATAAATTTCAAAAATTTCTGTTAGAGGGCGCCTTAAACTTCAGATTAAACAACAAATAATTTTAACCGTTATTTTTTGTATCTAATTAAATGCTTTCCAAAATTTATTAAATGTTTTCGAAATCTTAGATTTAAACTTAAATTTTGAACTCAAATTCTGAATCGTTGGGAGGGGTTAAGAAGCGCAAACTGAAGTGTGTTCAGGAGTTGAAATTTACCCCCCCCCCTTCCCCCCTGGAACACAGTTCAATTTTGCGCTACTTAAACACTCGCAACGATTCAAAATTTGATCTCAAAATTTAAATCTAAGCATTTGAAAGCATTTAATGAGATTTAAAAAAAATAAAGGTTAAAAATAGTTGTACGCTACTTCCAATATCTAAGGCGCCCTCTATCGGCATTTTGTGAAATTTACCTTTAAAATTTATTTTCAAGAAAACACTGATTTAAAGAGCAGTTTTAGCAAAAACCGCAAAAGAATCGACTCATTTTTCCGTTTTTCATAATCGTTTGAAATTTAAACCCTCTGAACACAGTTCAGTTTGTGCTACTTAACCGAGTCCCAACTATTCAGATTTTGAGCTCAAAATTTAAGTTTAAGTCTAAGTTTACGAAAACATTTAATCAGATGCAAAAAATAATGTAAAAAATAGTTGTTCGTTATTCCAAAGTCTAAAGCGCCCTCTATCGGCATTTTTTGAAATTTATCTTTATAATTCATTTTCAATAAAATACATGAATGATTACGCATTATAATTCATTTTCAATAAAATACATCATTCATATTGTACGCGTGCTAATCACTGGAGATGGCAAACAGCCCGCTTAAACAAAAATGAAAATGATAATAATAATATTAATTTTCTCTGATTTCTTTAAATATTTTTATTTGGAAATATATGATTTTTTTATGAAGACATGAAGAATAGTTTTAGTGAAAACCTCAAATCAATCGACCAATTTTTCCGTTTTTTATAATCATTTGAAATTTAAACCCTCTGAACACAGTTAAGTTTGTGCTATTTAACTACTCCCAACTATTCAGATTTTGAGCTCAAAATTTAAGTTTAAGTCTAAGCTTACGAAACCATTTAATGAGATGCAAGAAATCACGGCAAAAAATAGTTTTTCATTACTTAAAGTCTAAAGCGCCCTCTATCGGCATTTTTCGAAATTTATCTTTATAATTTATTTTCAAGAAAATACCAACATGAAGAATAGTTTTATTGAAAACCACAAATCAATCGACCAATTTTTCCGTTTTTTATGATGTGTATTTGAAATTTTGGACCCCAAACTTTAATGGCGGCTATCTCCTTTGGAAAACGTTTGGGACCCTTGGTTTCCCATTTACGTTTACTCGTCTTGATGTGTTCTATCACCCCCTAGCGTATATACCATGAGTTTAGGGACAATCTGTATATCTAGTTGGCCATGGTATAACAAACTATTGACTTTATTATTACAGCCAAAATATACTAATTTTTACAGCAGATACAAAACCTTTACATTAGAGTCCACATCAGTTTTACGCAATTTTTCAAAAGAAAGTCCATGTTTCTGATAAAAAATTATATATATTTTTAATAAGATTAAGGATATTATATTAATTTTTCTTTATAAAAGACAAAATTTAAATCAGAGATATGAATGTAAATTTTATTTTTTTAATTGTATTAAATTCTGGATCTTTAATTTCGGTTTTAAATTTAATTCCGTTTTTTTTTTTTTTTTTTTTGGAGAGGGGGGGGGGGGGTCGGGTTAATTTTGCGAGAGGCGTTAAGTACAATTTCAGATTAGATATAATCCAGCGTTCGCAGGACTAAAACTTGACTACTTTTATTATTTAACTTCTATAGTTGTGACTTATAGTTTAGAAATTTATTGTACTCATATTGTAAGCGTGCTAACCACTGGAGATGGCAAACAGCTCGCTTAAACAAAAATGAAAATGATAATAATATTATTAATTTTTCTCTGATTTCTTTGAATATTTTTATTTGGAAAGATATAATTTTTTATTTTTACTCTCATTAAATTTTTAATATGCAAGGAAAAGTTAGATGCTTTGGACTTTCGATTTTCTTCCACGGATCTGCTTGAGTACCAAGATAAATAAAATAATTTGTTTCATTTGTCTTCCATGTAGAAAGGAAGAAATTTCTAAAGTATCTGAATGACTGAAGGTTTGTTTTTATGGAAAGAATAATTTCTGTTTTAAAGTGTTTGGCCATCCATTTTAATATAATTATCTTGCATCAGTATGGTTTACCATCTTTTCTTTCACCTCAAAGATGTTTGTTTAGGTATCATTTTCATAGAGACGGAAAGTTGCTGACTACTATTGGTTTGAGTATATAACAAATACTGTTTTCATAGTAAATAATTTCGGAAAGGGCAGGAGGGTCTTTTGAAAAGATTTTATGGCCAGTTGTGACCCTTTTTAATGCTTTTCAAAAATTTCAAAAAAAGAAAAATCATAAATTCAGAAAAACAAATTCTTCGCAGGAGGCATGAAAAAGATCTACTTGATTAATGACAGTTGAACGACAGTTGAGCCCCCCCCCCCCCCTATAGATTTTTCTACCTACGGCCCTGGTAATAACACAAAATTTTTACCCATTTTTAATGAGAAATTTTCAAGCAAATGTTTCCATGAAGTTGTGTTCTCTTTTAATTTACTGTCCTTGAACAACTAATTTTATTAATAGAGTATTGTACTTAGGATAGTAAACTAGTAGTTATCAGCTAATTTTAATCTTATTCAGTATTGAATGTCTCAGGAATTTCTGAACCTTTAAACTGGCGCCCCACTTAATCGAAATTTATATTGTTGCATAATTTGATTTTATGCAGAATGATAATCGGAGAAAACAGCTCTTTGAACACCAGACATTTTTTATTTTTACGAACATGAAATCAATGTATATATGAATACAACCCTTCATCTTTTTTGCTTCATTTGAGAACAACGGATTTTGAGTTTATTCTATCGAATTCAGAATTTCACTTTCAGAATTTTCGTTCTATGTTTTAGAGAATTTCACAAAAGTGTTTCTATACATTTAGCTAACACAATATGCAAATGAAATTTTCATAGCCTTTAAAAAGTGCAGTTTTTAGCAGTGTTTTTAGCAGTGAAAAAAATTAATAATCCAGCTCATTTTTCATATAATTTTTATTATTTTTAACTTTGATTGCAGGGTATTGTGTATAATGTTGTTTTTCATTTTTTTCTGAAAAGAACAATATCATATATTAAGAACTCTGCAAATTATAAACAAAAAAATTGGGACTATTTTTATAAAAAAAAAAAAAAAAAAAAAAAAAAAAAAAAAAAAAAAAAAAAACCTTTATTTCTATATGACTATGCATGTTTTCCACATAAAAATGAACGCAGTTTATTACAATAAGCCACTTAATCATATTCTACAGTTTGAACGCTTTTGCTACATTAGGTTTGACAGGGTTATCCAAAACATGTTCGTTTTCTAAATTTGTTGACGGTCTCCAGCGGAGTTTCGGGAAAAAAAAAATCTTCACGAAAATGTATGACCTGTACTATTATGTTTACACACTTAGAGTTTCAGCATAATTCCTCATGTATTTTTCTAGATATTTAACAAAATGTCTAAAATCGCAAGTGGCCTGTCACCTTTGGCCATATAGTGTATCCTCATCATTTTTTAGGTAGCTTTCATTACAAAAAGTAAAAAGCTACCTATTGCAGCCGTCCGGAGGAAAGCACTTCCGGAAAATTTTGGTATATTTTCACCGATCATGACCCCCAGGCCCCAAAACCACCCTCCGTTCAAATGTTGACATATATATATATATATATATATATATACACTATATTGCCATTGATTATGGGACACTTGCGATTTTAGACATTTTACTAAATATCTAGAAAAATACATGAGGAATCATCTCGAAACTCTTAGTGTATAAATATAATAGTATACGTCATACATCTCCGTGAAGATTTTTTATCGAAACTCCATAGAGGACCGTCAACAAATTAAAAAAGAATGAATATCTTTTGAATAACCCTGTCAAAACTAATGTAGCAAAAGCGCTCAAACTCTAGATTATGATTGAATGCCTTATTGTAATACACTGTGTTCATTTTTATGCAAATAGCATGCATACTCGCAGAGTAATTAAGGTTTTTCTAAAAATGGCCCCAAATTTTCTAAGTTTTTCCCTTATAATTTTCAGAGTTCTTAATATAAAATAATATTTTTTTCAGAAAATATGACAAACAACATTGTACACAGTAACCTGTAATCAGAATTAAAAAATAATAAAAATTGTATGAAAAATGAGTAGGTTTACTAAATAATTTTTTACTGCGCATGCGTCAAAGATATCAAAATTTAATTTGCATATTATGTTAGCTAAATGTATAGAGCAACTTTTGTAAAAGTATCAAAATTATAGCTTGAAAATTCTGAAAGTAATCGTCTATAGAAAAAGGACAAAATCCGTTGTTTCCAAAATGAAGCCATTTGGGACCATTTTTATAAAAACCTTAATTACTCTGCGAGTATGCATGCTATTTGCATAAAAATGAACACAGTGTATTACAATAAGGCATTCAATTATAATCTAGAGTTTGAGCGCTTTTGCTACATTAGTTTTGAAAGAGTTATTCAAAAGATATTCATTCTTTTTTAATTTGTTGACGGTCCTCTATGGAGTTTCGGTAAAAAATCTTCACGGAGATGTATGACGTATACTATTATATTTATACACTAAGAGTTTCGAGATGATTCCTCATGTATTTTTCTAGATATTTAGTAAAATGTCTAAAATCGCAAGTGTCCCATAATCAATGGCAATATAGTGTATATATATAACCATATACCGGGTGTTCCAAAAATAACCGGTAGATTTTAAAATTCAATAACATAAAAACGGTGACAGCTATTAAAAAAATTTTTGCAGGAGGGTTATGTATAATGCCATAAGTTTTATCTCCGTGATTTTTAATTTTAGTTCGGAAACCAAACAATAGATGGCGCTGACGGCGATTGGCGCTCAGTCGAAGCCGAAACTGAGCTCACTCAGCACTGATACAAAGGAAGGAGATTAAGGATATGGAGTGTGTCTCATTCGATTTGATTTCAATGAAATGCATTTTTGCCATGGATGTAACAGATTCTTCGATAGTGGTGTGATAATTTAGATTTATCACAGGCTTTTAAAGACATTTTTTCTGAAAGGAGATTTCACTATGGAACTGAAAACACAAAATGGCTTTCATTCTCAAGATGAAAAGAGCGGCGATTTAAAAGGATCGCTAAATCATCATCGATTAGCTGAAAAGACAGGCGGGCGACACTAACGTGAATAGGGGACCACACGAGTCGCACCTTTGATGGCACGCCGACGCAAAAATGAAAGCAAAAGAGTCCAGACATATTGTCGCCATAGGCGTGTATTTTCAGGTACGAATGATAAGACGATGTTACGAATCTCTTAATGAGAAAAGATCATTAAGGTTGATGATTGGTTCGTGACCTTTAAGGGAGGTCTTGGCTGAGAAGAAAAAGAGGAAGCCAAGGTTTTGCAGAAGGATTTTGATCTCGGAGTGAGAAGAGAGAGAACAGAGCTCGGAGCTCGGATTTGTTCTCTGAGAAAGTGGATCAGCTCGGATCGGGAGCTGTAGAGGGTGACGTCACCCAAGTGAGACGGAGGAAGAGAACTCTCGCTAGGAGAGTGCCGGTGACAAGTCTCATCTTCGGTGTTTAGAGAACGCCGTGTTGTTGATTTGTAGAAATTTACGTGATTTATAAACTGAACATTCTGTGGACTGAAATAGAACTTTGGACTTGGAGCTGGTGGATTAAGATCCTACGAGTTCTAAAATGATTTATGCTGTATATAAAATTTAATACAGAGAACCTTTTTTATTGTTACAAATAAATAATTGATTCTCCATTAAATTGCCTGGATTATTTGCCGAGCGGCACTTACGCTACCAACCACTTAGCTTTAATCTATAAGAGGCAAAGTTATTACAGCTGGTGGCAGCGGGAGCCACTAGCCCAGGACTATAGTTCGCCGTGCAGTTCCAGAGTTAATCATCGATAGAATCCAGCGCCTAGCTGACGAAGGCACCCAGCCATAACCGGAGATGCAACGCCTAACCGACGAAAGGCCAACCCGCCGCAACCTGCCCGTAGCACCCAACACCCTCCGACGGAAAGATGCCCCAAGAGAGATGCAGACGACGGAAATAGGTAAGCTCATTCATTCTAAATTTTGAGTGGCTCTGTTTCATAATTATTGCACAAAATTAAATTCAGTAAGGAAATTTATGTACTATGTTTCTATACTTTTATTATTTTAATCTAAAATTAAGAAATTAGTAAAGAGTATTACAAAAAAAAAAAAAAAATTCCTTCTCTTTTTTAATGATAAAAATATTAAATGTTAAATGCATTTTTTTCCGGACAAAACGGAACAAATTAGAAAGTTTAGAAAAAAAAAGAGTGTACAATTCTTGTAAAATTGTAAACTCTTGTAAAATTGTAAAACTTTTTTTAGCAGCATAAATGTTATGAGGTTAGTCATAAATTTAAATTTTCTTTAAAGGCTTCTAAACAAAGAGGGATATTGTTACCTGTTGATCTAAAATTATTTATGTTTACATTTTTAAAGTGTAGTTTTCAAAAAATCTGAATGATAAAACTGGCAATGTTTTTCTAGAATTAGAAATAAGTACAGGTACTTGTATTGTGGTCGGTTGAAAAAAAAAAAAGTGTTGAATCGGTAAATTGTGTACTTTTCATGTATATATTTTTCATTTCATTCTCATTTACTGTGTTTAAATTGTGTAGTAAAGTGTATGTATAAAATTAACATTGCATATATGCTAGGGAAATAAATAGAAATTTCAGTTAGGGCAACTCAGTCTAAAAATGACAATCATTACTGATTTAAAGCAATGTAGAAAAATCGATTTGCAAATGTTAGCAGACGAGTTGGGAATTGATATTGATAAGAGTGATAAAATAGCTGTAATCATACAGAAAATTGAATCAGCTGCAGATTATGATAAAGATCTTACTTTATCGCAGGCTAATTATATTGTACAAGATAGGGAGGCTAACACAGCCGCACAAAAGGAACAGGAAAAATTAGAGGCAGAAAGAGAAAGGGCGGCTCGGGACAGCGAAGAAAAACAGAGAGAAAGGGAATTTCAATTAGAGCAAATGAGATTAACTCAAAATGCGAATAGACGTGAATCTACGTCAAGTAGCGGATCTGAGAGGAGTCAGAAACCCCCTTTAAAAGCGTTAATGCATAAATTCGATCCAGAACGATCAGATATTACTCTGTTTTTAAACCTCTTTGAACGGCAATCCTCTCGAGCAGGCATAGAAACAGAAGAGCTTGTGACTCATCTTTTATCGCTGCTCCCGGCAGATATTGCAGAATTAATTTTGCGCGAGCCAGCAGAAAAAATCGACGATTTCGCGCACGTGAAATCAATTTTGTTAGCACGCTTTCGGCTAAGTCCTGAAGCGTATCGCCAAAAATTTACAAGGCATTCTCGGATACCAGGCACCCCTTGGAAGGATATTATTTTCGGGTTAAATAGTTATCTAGAAGGATGGTTAACTGGACTAGAAATTTCAAATTTCGAAGACTTAAAGAAATTATTGGTAACAGACCAAATTAAGCGTCGTACGCCGATAGAATATAAAGAGCATTTTATTGACTCTTGGGCAAATTTCAAAGACCCGTTAGTTCTAGTTAAGTGTTTAGACGAGTTTGAGGCAGTCAAAGGGCTCTCGAAAAAAATCTGGAACCCGAGAAATTTTCCCATAAAATCAGAAAAACCGAGACTCGAAGATAAACCGCGTGTTGAAAAATCGGCCGAAACTAAAACGAATTGGAGAGACAAGGATCCCGATAAAGAAAGAAACCGTGTTTTTGAGCAAAAGAGAGCAAACAAATGTTTTATTTGCGGAAGTTTTTCGCACTATCGTGCCCAGTGCCCGGAAAAACACAAGAGGGAAAATAACGCCACGTCTGTAGGGCATTTAAATAAAAATCAAGAATTTGAAAAAGGTTTTTCGCCATATTTAAGTAAGGCTCGTATTAACGGGGAGGAAATTACGGTATTACGAGATTCTGGTACGTGTGTCGATGTTATTTCCAGTAAATTTATAAACCACAGTCAATTAGATGGGGAATTTATGTGGATAAAACAACCACTCTTGAATGATGTTCGCTGTTTGCCCACCGCTAATATAACGCTTGAAATTGACGAAATAGGAAGTATCTCGACGAAGGCTATAGTAACTGATAGAGACGTAGATATGTCCTATTATATACTAGGGAATGACACGCAGAAGCTCATCGACGAGAGAAAAAAACGCGAAATCAAAACATTGAACGCAGTAATGACGCGCGCGCAGGCGAAAAAAAGCGAAACTAGCTCCGGGAGTGACGGAGGCGAACAAGAAACCGAAACTAACTTAGGGGCAGGGGGAAACGATTTCACGGAACAGGCAGATCCGGAAAGGCCAGATAACGAGTTTTTACCGATAGCAGGGGAAGACTCAGGGACCGGCTTGTCGAGAATTAAAAGGGCAGAATTCATAACCGAACAAGAGACGGATTCCTCGCTGCGAGACATTCGCGAAAAAGCAAAACAAAAGAAATCAAATTTCGAAATTAAAGAGAATTTAGTAATGAGGAAAGTAACGGATCATCACGGATTCGAAAGAAAACAGTTAGTTGTCCCAACTAAGTACAGGGAAGCGATACTTAGTGCTTGTCACGAAGGTATAGCGGCTCACATGGGCCAATCAAAAACAAAAGATAAAATATTGAGATATTTTTTCTGGCCTAATATTATTAGGGAAATCGAGGATTTTGTCAAGTCATGCCATGCTTGCCAAGTAGTGGGAAAAGCGGGGGAAACTAAGAAAGCCCCATTAAAATTAGTTCCCATAATTTCAGAAGTATTTTCAAAATTATCGTGCGATCTAGTAGGTCCCTTACCGACGTCAAAAAAGGGAATAAATATTTACTCACAGCAATATGTGTTTATTCACGTTATCCAGAAGCAATACCGATACCAGATATGCTCTCGGAAACGATCATTGAAGCGATGATCATGATTTTTAGTAGACTTGGTTACCCGTCTAGCATACAAACGGACCTTGGGAGGAGTTTCACTTCGAATTTAACGACAGCCTTCCTAAAAAGGTTTGGGGTAAAACTAAACCATTCAAGTGTATGTCACCCCTCCTCAAACGTTATCGAGAGATGGCACAGGTCAGTAAAAAGGCTTTTAAAAGTGCTATGCGTGGAAAACGGTAGTGACTGGGAAGCTAATCTGCCCCATGCGCTTTTAACTCTTAGGACGGTAACGCATGATTCTACAGGTTTTAGCCCAGCAGAGCTAGTTCATGGGAGAAATCTCCGTACTCCGGAAACCCTACTTTTCGAACAATGGACGGGAGAAAATGAGGAGCATGAATTAGTTACTGAGTACGTCTTCAAACTTATCAACCGACTGAAACGCTGTCAGGAGCTAGCGGTCGAAAACATGACAATTACTAGAGATGAACGGAAAATGTGGTATGATAGAAATGCTAAAGAACGAAAATTTCAACCAGGAGACGAAGTGTTAGTTTTAGCAACTAACAAGAAAAACAAAATGTCTGTAGGTTGGATAGGCCCCGGTAGAGTAGAGTCTAAAATTTCTGATACGAATTATATTGTGAGTATACCAGGGAGAAGAGAAAAAGCGCAAATCTATCATGTAAATCTTTTAAAACCCTACATCACCAGGGAAGGTAAAATAAATATTCTGACAAAAGAATTTAATGAGACAGATGAATCTCAGGATTTGGAGATAGCTTTCCCATTAGCAGATTCAAATAGTTATGACTTTGACGAAGTTATCAAACAAAGTGCATTAAACGAGCGGTGCACAGCAGGTGAAATTCAAATGTTAAAACAGGTATTAGACGAATACAGGGAAGTTTTTTCGAATGACCCAGGCTTAACGGACCTGACTATTCATGATATTGAGCTAACTGAGGAAAAACCGGTGAGAAGTAGACCGTATAGGGTATCTCCTAGACAGAATGAAATACTGAAAAAAAAGATAAAGCGCATGCTTGAATTAAATATAATTAAGGGAGGGGAGTCTGATTATAATTCTCCCATGATTTTAGTCGAAACTCCGGGGAGGGAACCTCGGCCATGCATTGATTATCGCCGTTTGAATGCGATAACAAAAACCGAATTTTTTCCCCTTCCGAATATTGAACAAAGGGTCGAAAAGGTGGCGGCGGCAAAATATATTTCTGTATTAGACCTGACCAAAGGATACTGGCAGATACCCATGACACCAAAAGCACAAAAATTAGCTGCTTTTGTCACAAGCTTTGGTAGCTTCTTACCAATGGCAATGCCTTTCGGATTGTCCAACGCTAGCTATAGGTTTTCCAAATTTATGTCTAAATTACTAAATGGGTTGGAAGAATTTTGTCTTCCATACTTAGATGACATGGCCGTTTTTTCAGATAGCTGGGAAGACCATATTCAGCATCTAAACACGGTACTAAGTCGAATTAAAGAGGCGAAACTTACCGTTAAAATTTCGAAATGCAGATTCGTGCAAAAAACGGTTAAATATCTGGGACACATAGTAGGGGAAGGAAAAAGGAAGCCTGCAGAAGCGAAAATCCGCGCCATAACGGAACTCCCAGACCCTAAAAATAAAACGGAAATTAGAAGATGCCTCGGCATGGCAGGGTATTACTCCCGTTATATAGAAAATTATGCGACCATCGTAGAACCGCTCACACGAGCATTAAAAGGAAAAAACAAAAAAGAAAAAATCGTATGGACCGATGAAATGAAAGAGGCTTTCGAAACCTTAAAATCTAAACTCACCCAAAAACCCATCCTATATGCGCCAAATTATAATCTAGAATTTGTGGTTCAGACGGACGCGTCAGATAAAGGGATAGGGGTAGTTTTAGCACAAAGACAGGGCTCAGAAGAGCATCCCATTATATATTTGAGCAGAAAATTTTCGGAACAAGAGAAAAGTTATAGCGCCACAGAGAAAGAATGTGCAGCTATAATTTTTGCCATAAAAAAATTACGTCACTACATTGATGGACAAGAGTTCAGTAACGAAACCGATCACAATCCTTTAGTGTTCCTGAAAAACAATGCAGGTAACAATTCCAGGTTGTTAAGATGGTCCTTATCACTGCAACCGT